>CAXIVR010000013.1:52518139-53718139 GCA_964035755.1 Teleogryllus oceanicus
TCGTTCTCTCCTCGCTCTCTCCCTCGCTCTCCTCTCCTCTCTCCCTCCTCCTCTCTCCCTCGCTCTCTTCCGCGCTCTCTCTCTCCCCATCGTTCTCTCTCTTGCTCTCTTCCTCGCTCTCGCTCTCCCTCGCTCTCGCTCTCTCTCTCTCGCTCTCTCCCTCGTTCTCTATCGCATTCCCTCGCTCATTCTCTTCCCTCTTTCTCCTCCTCTCCTCTCTCCCTCACTCTCCTCTCTCTCCCTCTCTCTCTCCCTCTCCCTCGCTCTCTTTCTTTCTCTCTTTTTCTTCTTGCGGGCTGAGATATCTCAGTGGCAACAACCATTTCCGTCTCTGGATGCTCTAGTGTTCCAGTCCCGACTGTGGCTAATTTTGGACTCCAGGTAGATAAGTATATATCGAATTCAGCCGCTGTATAGAGGAGCATTCTAACTGTCGGCTGCTCTGATCGGTAGTTTTTGTGGATCCCCGACATAAACATGGAGTTTATGTCCTGCGTGGTCCAAGATTCGCGAGCAAAACAAAATAATAATTTTAAAAGATAGTGGTAAGGAGGACAACGTTATTTTGTCATTGACCACCAAGTGTACATACGAAACTATGGATTCATAGTGCGTTTATTTGAAGGTTATGTCTATGTGTGTATATATATATGAGGCTCCTTTGATTTCGTATAGGGGTCTATCATATGTTTTACAATCTAGTACTGCATATAAAACTAAAATGGACTCAGATATACACAGATGTTCAATAAAAGCCTTTAGATTCTGTTAGGGATATTCTGTTCCAATTAGTTCCTAGTTTTAACGTATGTTTTGGATTGTACGACATGAAAAAACTCATTTTTCTGAAGATACATTATTTCTTATTGACGATAATGTTTATCTACTACGACAATGGATTTCCCGTCGTGCAAAAACTCTCTATTATTAATTAAAATATACATTTATTAACTTATATAACAAAAAGGATCACGAATACGTGACCAACCTCTGGAAGTTCTGCGACCTTCTTTCTTGCACATAAATTCCTTAACTTTTAATAATTATATTAAATGAATGATAGGGGTCAATGGCCTTAATAATTTTAGGACATCTGGTTTATAATAAGAAAATGATAATTTTTTCCTAGTTCACTAAAAATGTGTTAAAATTTTGTGCCAATTGTATTATTTGGTACAAAACAGGATTTCATGAATTTTCTTCTGTTTCCATCTGTCACATGTTTATTTACAGCGAGCATTATTTATGTGTAAATCCCTTGGACATCGTCGATGGTGAGAAAACAAATGGATGGAAATAGGAAACTGAAAAAAAAGAGACGAAAAATAGGTGAGAGGATGTTTTCGCCGTGATTTCGACAAACTAATGTTTTAATAGTAAGAGGACTTATGAAATAAAAATGGTGTTTGCGAAAAGAAGTCAAGAACTTAGGTCAATTAAATTGGGAGCTGAAGTTACGATAATGCGAGGAAGATACTTACACGATGTGTGAAACGAGAACAACCAAGAAGAAAGAAAGCTGTCATTTATGCATTGATATAATAAACTGAAAAATAAAACAGTGCTGTTAGTGTAAAAAATATGAAAATGACTTTAACGTTGTGGGAATATTAACTGAAAATAATAGTATAGTTACTTGTTCTGTCTTTTAATTTTATTGTTCGAGTTGATAAATAATTAATACAATTTTATTTGTTCAATATCGAAGCTCGTGATATTTATTTTTATGATTAGTAATTTATTTAACTGCTAATAAACATTTTTTTACATTATCGTCCAATTTTATCCGTGTGGAGACATTCTGAAGTACAAATCTATGACATGAGAATTGGTGAATGAAAAATATTATGGTGATGTGTTGAAAAAAATTCGGGCTATTTATAAGGTAACCCCGGAAACGTTATCCTGCCCTCTCTCTTTTTCCCTCTATCTCTCTCCCTCTCTCCTTTCATTAACTTTTCCCTCTCTTTTTCCTTTGGTCTTTCTTCTTCTTTCCCTTTTCCCTTTCCCCCTTTTTTTTTTTCTGCTTCCTTCCCCTTTCCTTCTTTCTCATTCTTTTCTTCCCTCTATTTACTTTTCTCACTCTCCCTCATTGCTTCACATTCCCCCAACGGTTTCCTTTCTTTCCCCTCCTTTCTTCCCTCCTCCCTTCTCTTCTTTTCTTATCTCTTTTCTCCTTTCTGTTTTCCCCTTCCTTTTCTTCTTTCCCTTTTCCTATTTTAATAATTTGTTAATATATTGATAATCTTCTGCCTCATTCACTCACTCACTTTTGATAGAATGAGATTTTAAAAAACATTTCTGTTCGATTTATTTATTGAACACACACACACACACACACACGCACACAAAGAATTATCCAATTTGGTGCAGTTGTTCGAAAAATTTTCATATATTTCGGCGGTTCATTTTTACTTATGTAGATTTTTCGATTACGTCACATATTTCACCGTTCAACTCGGAAAGAAACAAACGCCAGCAACTCTCGTGAGCGTGTTGACCGACATCTGTGCTTCGCACGCGCGCTCGCCGCCTGGCAAGTTCGCAGCGGCGGCGGCGGCGGCGGGCCCGACGAGACGGACCGAGACCACACCAATCTGGCGCGCGAGTCATTTGTCTTTTGTGCGCCGACATCAAAGCGCGCGGCCCAACAATGGGCGCCAAGGAGGGATGGCTGCTCCTTTGCATGCGTGGCCCGCGGGCCCGAATCGCCGTTGAGATTAGGGCGCCCCCGCAGATGGGACGGGGCGAGATGGGTTGCGAAAACCCTGCCCTGGTTGCGTGTTACGCACTCGAAATTTTGCACCGGCAGGCCTTAGCTCCGAGCCAGAATTACCGATGACTCCGTAGCGAGTCACACTGGGGTTCGAGTCCCGACAGAGACGGATTTTATACATATTTAGGTCGATTGGTTGGTAGGATGGTTGCTTTTGTGATTACGAGCACGTCAACAGCTTAGGTCACTAGTCCCGTAAGTGTAGTGCATGCTATCTTCTCTCGGGAGATGGCAGCTTCCCCCATTGGATGACGAAATCCGGCGCCGACCAACAGTGGGCTAACGGGTTTTCCCCCTATCCAGGACTCTCCCACCAGCGGGGCACCGCCCCAGTCGGGACAAGCTCTAAGCTCTCGACCGGTCTCCCGGAATATGTGGTAGTGTAGTGCATGTTAGTGTAAGTGTGTGTGTAAGGGGAGAGGATAGGACATGGATGAGGAAGAAAAGATCGCCCGCGGTCCGTGGCCTGTTTGTATTAGTGAGCAGTACCCTACCAAACGGGCCACGTACCGCGCGCGATCTTTTCTTCCTCTGCCATGCCATATTCTCTCCCTTTACACACACACACACACTTACACTAATATACACTACACTACCACATATTCCGGAAGACCGTCCGGGAGCTTAGAGCTTGTCCTGGATGGGGCGGTGCCCCGCTGGTGGGAGAGTCCTGACTTACACTAATATACACTACTAAATCAATCAATCAATCGCCATCCAGTAAGGGAGGATCACAACCAAAAACAATGCACTTCTTCTAGATAAAGCGTTCACTACACTAACAGAACCATAGCAGTTGATGTGCCCGAAAACATCTATTAATTAACCCAACCAGTCAATCGTTATTTTGAAGTGAAATCGGACAAAAGTTTGCATTCATTAACTCTGTAAAGCTTGCTCTTGTACTTAAAGTTATGTGGTTATTTAAGGACGGTGTGGATTATTTATTTATTTCTCAAATTTATCAACAAATAAAAGAGAAACCTTATTTGAAATGTTAACAATCAAATTTATAATTATTATATCATGCAGGTAATGATAGGTGGTTATGAAGTGAAATATTTTCTTAGTTCTTATTTAATTGTAAATTTGAATATTTTATGTTTTTATATTACCATCCCACTCAAAATGATTATGGAAGATACAGTTGAGTCTGTAAAATTTACATTCGAAAATTTCTTTCCAGTTCCTTAGAAAAAGAACAACGCTTTATACATCTTGATAGCATAGTAACACATTATTAATAATAAGTTCTTTTCGAAGAGTAAATATGACAGGGTTGAGTCCATATTTCGTGCAACGCGAAAGATTGTAAAGGCGAAACATTGTGGAGCTTACGATAATGAACAGCGGTCATTACGACGAAACTGTTCTAAGACACGAAACACGTAATTTATCATTATTACTAGAGAAGAGTTCACACGCAAGATGAAAATCAATATTGAGGATAATGTAGAAGTTATTTTGTGAAAATCTCATTCACGCTCCTTTCATATGTTTCTTGAATAAATCGGTTGGTGTAAAAAGAATAAATCCATCAGGAAAAAAGGAGTACTATTTCGTTTGAAAGGCAAAGATGTTGAATATATGCGAGTATTATATAAAATGTGTTACTACGTATTCAAAATAATGCAAGATTACTCATCAGAATATACACACTTGTATGGCGTATCTTGCTTGTCTTTACTTTTATTTTCACCGTTTTCTTTGCAGTTTTCGTGTTAGAACTATCCACAACACTCATTCTGCTTTTTATATGGTTCGCACGTTTTCAAGGTTTCGTTTTTGCCACTGAATAGTCAGGATGCAAAATAGAAGTAATAAAAATGTATACATACGCAAAAGTCAACAGTAAAACAGAATTCTGTAATTCAAATATAATAGCAAAGCATTCCAAAAATATTTGTTTTATAAAATACAGAAGCTTATTTTATACGAGGTTGGTTGATGAACAGAAAATATTTATTTGGGTACGAACGCTGTAGTTTCCACAATCACATGTTTCCACTGACCAAACTTTCGAAAACAATTTTGTGTATTTGTTTTTTACGTTCTTTATTTTCGAAACATAAGCCCTTCATCACCAAACTTTTAAAGATAGCACAAGGATCTCCTTAAAGTGAATGTGAACGTAGATAAATTTAATTCATTACGAATATATATACACTTCTAATTAATAATTTCGTGACATAAGTGCAACCCTATTCATTCTATGACAACATATACAAGCGGAAATTTGGGGAGGTAATTGCTAGACATGCGTTTTTCAAAAAGCAATCAACCCCTCGGCAAAGGATAATTACTAATTCAGAGGCAATCATTATCACAGCAATAAACGAGTCAGTCGTTTGTCAAAAACGTCTGTCATTTGTGTACAAACGTAGATTGGAGATAGACGTCTACTTTCCGTAATATAGAGTGACAATGTGTTAGCCCTAACTGAATAATTCTGCGTTTAATGTTTTATTGACTTGTTTAGGGGTTACACTTTATAGAGATCATTTCATTAGTTTATTTTCTGCATATGAGTAGCAATCCAGTTATAGGTTTGTTTTAATTAGTTACATTTAATATACTTAATCTATGTATAAATGCTGTACTGAAATTGTCAACTCTCACCAATTATTATATTACGAACTTAACAATAGTAAAGATATTTTGACCAATAATATTCATAATAATAGTACGTGGATTTTTGATATGATTTGACGAAATTAACTGAATTGTTTTATCTTTCTTTACTTACAGCACTGGAGATATGTATTAGTTTAGGATTAGAAGATATTAGAAATACTTTCTTATTACTTTTTCGGATAACTACCCACTTCTATGGTCTTCTGTACTGCTAATGTAATGGACATATCTAGTAGGTTTTATAACAACTTCGAAGTGAAGATGGCAAAGTAAGTGATAGGCTCCAACCGAAAAAATAATTCTGTTTAAATGAAGGGTATCATTTTTATTTCATAAGATTCTTTATCCTCTCTTTTTAATGTTATTCCTAAAGTTAATGGAAGGAAGAGAGGAAATGCAAATAAATTTCCTCTTCACACATAAGGTATGTCTAGAAAGTACGGTTACCTCGCGTGTTGTCCAATCTGTAAAATTTTGATCCTTGGATTTCCGAGATTGGCTTTCTGTTCCATCTTTACTATTTTCTCTGGAGACCCAGGAGCAATGTTACCTTCAATTACGTTTGCCGCGTTCGTGATTATTCATGGACGTTCCACAAAATGTCATGCACGCACCGGAGTAGTTTTCCGCCAAGAAGAACGCGATTGTCCTACAATACACAAGTACGAATATTTCGTGTCTGTTAGATACTTCCACCGGTAGCGGTAGCTCAGTGCATCAACTGATGTCACTGCAGCGCCTCTGACCGTCATGTCCAGGTTCGAGTCCTGACGGCCAGGAATTTCGACACTAGCTTTGCAGGTAGGTCGAATGCAGTCGCTGTCTGGAGAAGAATTCTAGCGACCGGCTGCTCTGATCAGTAGTTTCCCATGGTTTCTCCGATCAACGCCAGGCGAATGCCGGAGGAGTACCCTACCAAACGGGCCACGGACCGCGCGCGATCTGTCCTTCCTCTTCCTTGTCCTATCCTCTCCTCTTACACACACACACTTACACTAACATGCACTACACTACCACATATTCCGGGAGGCCGGTCGGGAGCTTAGAGCTTGTCCCGGCTGGGGCTGTGCCCCGCTGGTGGGAGAGCCCTGGTTAGGGGGAACCCCACTAGCCGACGGTAGGTCGGCGCCGGATCTCGCCATCCAGTGGGGGAAGATCACCGCCATCTCCCGCGGAAAAACAGCACAACACTAACGGGACTAATGATCTTATCAGTTGACGCGCCCGGAAACACGAAAAATCAATCAATCAATTACTCCTTTTCCCAGCCTCACTTATTTCCCTTTTTCCCAGCTTCACAACTCTCGACTCCGAGTCAACCTGACGGACCCCGTGGCCTTCTCTGGCGCGCGCGCTCGCGCATGGCCGTGTCAACAGGCGAGGTGCAAACCGCACCAGGGGCGCCAACCGTCGCCCGGCAAATTTACCCGCGGGCGCCGACAAACACGCCGCCGTTCCTCGAGTCAACAATAGACGACGACGGCCACGCGCACGTGTCTCTCCCCGCAGATCGCGAGGGCGGGCTCCGGTGGGCATTCGGGCGAGGCGCGGTGCTGTTGGCGGAATTTGGGTGGGTGGGAGGGCGGTTTGTCAGCTGAGAAGGGAGGTGGTGGCGCGTGTTTGGTCGCTGATGGAGTTTTTACACCAAACTAAGAAACTGTACTGGATATTATTATTATTATTATTATTATTATTATTATTATTATTATTATCATCATCATCATCATCATCATCATCATCATCATTATGGTTAATAATATTAATATTTTTATGCCGACCTGTATGGCCGAGTTGCCTAAGAGCGAGTACCGACTCAGCGCTTCGGTCCGAAGTGTCGCGGGTTCGAGTCCCGCCTTGGGCATGGCTGTTTGTCCTTTGACTTTGTATGTGTTGTCGCGGGGGTCTCGCGTTCTGCTGACCCCAGATCGGAGGAGCCCGCAAGTGTGTTAGTCTAGTGTATGGTCGAATATGCGTCCCATCGGGACGTAAAGGGTAACTGGCTGTTGGCTGGATAAGAGCCCGAGAAAATTATAATAATAATAAAATAATAATAATAAAATAATAATAATAAAATAATAAAATAATAAAATAATAAAATAATAATAATAATAATAATAATAATAATAATAATAATAATAATAATAATAATAATAATAAAAAATAATAATAATATTATTATTAATTATTATTATTACTTAAATTTACGGCCAAAAAGGAATGTGTGGGTTGAATATAAATCCAGTGTGTGTTGCAACGAGCATCCAAAAGCAGATCCAAAAAGCAGCCCCCCTACAATGCTTTGCGCAATACAGGATGTAAGGCTGTTCCCAGTAATGGTATATCTTACTCTTCTCAGCCATCTAATTGAAAAAAGGGCTTTGTTTTATCTGATGATGTCCATATATCTTTCGATCTTTCTACCTGTCAATCAATCTATTTATCTGTATGCAGTCACACTTTAAGTTGTTTAAAACTAATTATTTCTAATTATGTGAAAGAATGGAGTTTTGTATGAATGCTTCAGTATGAATGCTAAGGAAATATGATGATTTTTTTACGATTTTAATAAACAATTTATTCCACACAAATTTATTCTAATTATAAAAAATATTACCTCGCCGGGTTGCATCAAACCAATTTGAAACGACAAAATGAGCTATTTGCAGATTATTATGAAACTAGCAGACAACGTACAAACTAAGTACACAATAAGCTGCAATGCAGTATGTTACCACTGTGAATTATTTGAAAAGGATGCGTTCGGTTAAAGTGCAGGTTTCGTATGTCTTGAAGCACCCGAGAATTTCTTTCATATGCCATATTCTATAAAACGAGATCTTTCTGGCCGTTCAATTACATTTTTGGATAGTTCCTCTAACCCTTATCATGGGTTTTCAGATACGATCGCATTTCGGTTCCAGTATAAAGTTATATTCTTTTAAAACAATCATTAACACACTGCTACATATTCATACGGTTTACCTCAGTGTATTTTAATACAGATAATTTATTATTTTACTTTATTATATTTACAAAATACTTTTGATTTTAAAATAGAAAGACTCCGAAATCACTGCATGTACATAAGCAGATTTAGGCTGACCGGAAGCCTCGATAGAAGAGAAAGAAATAAGGTTGGAAGTTTGGGCTATGGAAAATGCATGCGCCAATAAGTGAAATGTCAAACATTGTCGCGTTGTGCAGTAATTCAGAAATTGTTGCGTAAACTTGTTTGGATTTCTGAGTAAACTGAGATTATGTACGGGCCCTTTTCCAGACCGTGACATTTGAGGAGGGGGGGCGTCAAAATTATTCTTGTCCACAACAAAATTCGTGACCGACCTTTCAAACCGTTTGGGCGTATGTTCCGTAAGTAGATAGCTGCACTTTTCGGATAGTAAATTTCGATAATTTTCGTAATTTTAACCTTTAGACTCTGTTTAATCTTTTCTGACCCCAAGGATGAATAATGTTTCGCATCATTCTGGAGATTATTCTTATGAACTTCTCCTTTTATATTTACGTCCATTTTTACAATTGTTTTAATCTTTTCTGTATCGTAAGTTTTTCATTGAAAAATTTTTTTTATGGGACTGGAGCCAAATAGCCACATTTGACATTTAAATAACAAGAAAAATTCTAAACACGTGTCCATTTCGGCTTTGTTGCGGTTTCTGAGCGATAATTTGGTGTATTTGTCTATTACGATTTGGTAGCCCTGTTTCAAACATTCTCATGCTGGTAAGATAGACACATATGTATAATAATGATATGCTAGAATGTTTTTTTCTAGAAATTATATTATTCTTTGCTATTTAGTACGATATAGTAAATAAATCAAATAAATAGCATTGTTTTCTCAATTCAATAAATAATCCTAAATAACATTCCTGTATCAAATACCTGTAAATTATTGTGTAAAACGTTTGGGGTCAAAAAATACCCCAAAACAGACGCCACGTAAATATTTGAGAAACAGAGTCGAAGGGTTAATATCTGTCAATACAAATTCGTTTTACATTTAATTATTTATTTCTCTTTTAAACAGTCATTTCATTAATGCAAAATGACAAGTTGAATGATTTTTTAAAAATTAATTTTAAAAATTTTGAACAAACTTCAAAACAGTAACATGTAATAATTTTTGGCTTTTGTAATCGGTAATTGACGACAAAGAGTCGAGCAGAAGATCCTTAAAGACATCGAAGATTACGAAAATTGGCCTATCGACTTCGTGTCGCAACCTTTCCTCTTCACAAAGTAAAACGCCACTTTTCCCACTCGTATCATAAATAAATATTTCGGTTCACCCTGTACTGCGGCGCCCGAAATGAACAGTTTTTATCATTTCGTGCTCCGGGGCCCGAAATTGGTCGCAACGGCCGCCGGGTCCGAGCCTTTCGGAAGCAACGGCAGAGGCAGCAGGACTGTTGCATTATTAATAGAGAAGCGAAAGGGCCTCCCCGGCGGCACGGCCAACGGGTAAAAGGCAAGGCCCCTTGAAGTCGAATGGCGCAGGCAGATGGGTGGAAGATCCAAGCCCCCGGCAGCGCCACAGCCCTCTGACATGTACATATACTTCGATTTAAACATAGTGGCACTTCTAGGTCACGGGATGGAAGGATTGTTTGATTGATTCATTGCTTACTAGACTGCGGATTTTTGGGTTTTAAAATATACGTTCTAAAATAGGTTCTCTCAGCATTTCGGTTAGGTGTTTTAAATGGTAGAATAGGCACAAATTAACCAGGAAACCTACAAAACACACATATTCTTACAATGTATTATATATATTTCCCTAAGATAAAAACAGGAATCTATATTATATAGTATCAGTACTGTATATTTTGTGATAATATTTATTTACAAGTTTAATTATCTTTTAGTTGGATATTTTCCAATTATTGCCCGACAATTAATTACTAATACTTTCTTCAAGTTTTCCAGAGAAAATAAATGTCTCTCATCAGTGAAGTTCACTTTTCTTTCGCGAAAATTCAATTGCTAAATCTTAGAAGTGGATGCTGGCTTCTTCACATAGTCAGGAAGTAGTTGAATGGTGACTTTTAATGCAAGGTCCATAGCTTGTATATTCATTTCTCGCTATCTTGCATGTTAACGCTAGTTAAAACTAATATCATTCTTGTCAATTGGGCCAACACAAGAGAAAATAAACTTAATAAGTTACAGACAAAAGAAATTTAGGTAAATTAGTCCTATTTTTGATCATTAATATAAAATACTCGCAAATTGACATTAATGTCCAAATTGGCTCTTTTAGGCGCTATAAATTTGATGGATTTTATTTCAAATAATCCTAAAATATAGACATAAAACTTCTTATAGTACTAGGTACCCAGGAAAAAGATAGGTTTTTACCTAAATATCCGCGATCTATTGATTATTAATGATTTCGGTCGTGTCAACGCTAAGGTCAGTAGTCCCGTAAGTGTATTGCATATTCTTCCTCGGGAAGGCCGTAGTCTTGCTCCGCTGGATGGCGAGATCCGGCGCCGACCCACCATCGGCCTGCGAGTTTTTTTCTCAACTAGGTGTCCCACATCAGCGGGACACCGCCTCAGCCGGGACAAGTTCTGAGAGCCTGACCGGTCTCCCAGAATATGTTGTAGTGTAGTGCATGCAAGTGTGTGTGTAAGGGGTAGTATAGGACAATAAATGGGAAGGAATGATCGCACGCGGTCCGTGGCCCGTTTGGTAACGTACTTCTTCGACATTCGCCTGGTTTTGATCGGAGAAATCACGTGAAACTACCTATCATAGCAGCCGGCAGCTGCTCCTCCAGATAGCGACATATCTGGACTCAGCTATCTGGCTAGTGTCGAAAATCCTACTACCATCGGGACTCGAACCGCGGGACCTTCCGATCAGAGGCAATGAGCCACCTCTCCCGGTACGAGATTGAAGGAGAGGGGGACTCCCATCCAATCAGAAGCTCCAATATGAAAAATCTAATCGTAACGAAGCTCCCCCTCCATCCAGCTCGTGTCCTTGAAGTGCCACTATCTTTAAATTGGAGTGTAGCCATGATGAAAGATTATGGATGTGCTGGTCAGGCGCAACAATGTTTGCTTGTTCTGCGTAGCACCAGATACTTGACCAACCTCGTGACCACAACACGGGCACTACGTTTGAAATGCCAGACGGGATGCTGACCGCCCTGCTGCATGGCAAGAGAGTTCTGTTGAGAAGCATTTTCAAAGTGACATAAAGTGATTCTATTCAATTGTGAACAATAAAAAAATAAAAGTTAAAGTCTAGTTGAAATAAAAAACGTATCATTTAAAACATTGCTTCATATATCTGTTTTAATGACTTGTAACAAGGTGAGAGTTGTTTTGTTAACTGGAAGCATTTAAAATTCCCGTTAATGATGTTACGCAAACTGCTACACGAAGCTTATTGGCTGATAAGTCGGATAGGCTGCACAATAGTTTACTCTTGACTTTGCATCGTGCGTGTATCTTCACTATCTATGCATGTTTTGTCTAGTTCAGTCAGAAAATATAGTTATTCATATAATCGTTCTTTATGGTCTCTCAACCATGGTGGAAATACGTGGGTGGGTTCCTTCGGCGCACCGATTTTTGCTCGTTCTGCACAGCACCAGTGTGCGTCACGAACCACGTGACCACAGCACGGGCACTTCGTTTGAAACGCCAGTCTTGACGCTGGGCGCCGTGTTGCGTGGAGAGTGATTACTGTTGAGAAACATTTTGAAAGTGGTACAAAATGACAATTTTCAACAGTAACCAACCAAACTTAACGCGATGAAGATGTACAAGATGCAATGTATAAAATAAATGCTTTATAAATCTGTTTCATTGTATTGTTACGATATGATAATTTTGGTATCTGACAGCATTGAAAGTTCCCGTTAATTTGTGACACAAACTGGTGTCTGAAGCTCATTGGCTGAAGTCGGGTTCCATACACAAGAGCACCCTCTGCTCGCAACTGTAAGTCGATTCCGTCGGGGTAGATCCAGAAAAGAGGCCAAATTTTTAGTTTATTTACTTTTGCAAATAGTTTTTGTTACACAGGTGCAAACATGAACCTTCTAATGATTGCGAAAAGCGCTCTTTGCTATATCTATTCATAATTCCACTAAAAATGTAAATGAGTTAAAGTAGGGATTCTATTGCTGAAGATAACGTTCAAAGATTGTGGTTCTCGTCATTAACATAGATTTTAACTTTTTTGGTGTTAATAAATAAATAAATAAATAGGCTTAGTTTCATGTGCATAGGATGTACGATTACCGTCAAAAACTAAAGGATGCATGCCACTAGTAGGAAAAAATCGCTTAACCCTGGTAGCTTTTTTAAATTTAAACACTCCACAGAAAAAATGGTTATAGTTTCCCAGTTTTCTCACCAAGAGGTGATCGTTAAGTTTTATTATGTCAGAACGGATCACCAAAAACTCATTTTATGAATTTGTAGCTGATAAAGAAGCAATTGTTCTATTTATTACACCTTCACTGAATAATTAATTATAGCAGAACCGCTCGCAAAAAACTATCATGGCGGACGTACCTTTGGTTAAGTCTCGGAGGCTGCCCCCACCCTGTGGCATCTGAGATTTCCCCTCTCGGCGATAAGGAAACGCGCCGGCGACAAGGAGAGGTGATTGGAAGACGCAGCGATCGCACTGCCCTCTTCGTCAAAAGAGGAACTCAAAAGGGGAAATAGGAGATTTGGAGGGTGAAGCCACGTTCGGGCATGCGCAGTGGAAGGTTTTTTTGAGAGTGGTAGAGCAATAGTATAGTACAATGTTTGTACTGTTAAGGAGTTCTACTTGATTAGCTGTAATGTGTACTTTTTAAGGAATTGAAAGATAAGATTTAAAATTTTAATTTTGGGGAAGAAATCCATCTCAGTGTCACAGAGCATCGAAGAATTTTATACTTCCCAAATGTTTGAAATTTTGTGGGTTTAGTAAACGTCAGACCCATGTTATTTTATAAGTGTACAATTTTCTATTCAGTCTAAAGAAACAAAAAACCCAACCATTTTTAAATGTTTGATGTGTACTAAGAACTTAATGTAAAATGTTCAGAAAAATTAAAAGATTTCTTTCAAATTCTTGGGACCACGACATCACTCTGATCGATTGGGGAATAGACACCTTCATGATAATCCTGTGTACGGTTTTCACGTGTACTTCCTAGTAGATGAACGAAAGGGCACACGGCAACACGCACAAAAGAACACATGGACTTTTTAGTTTACAATTTTCAGTTTGTACTTTTTATATAATTTCCCTGTTGTATAAACTATATATTTTGAAGTATACTTTAGAAGTTTGTTGTTTTACGATTATTTTCTAATTTAATATTAAATGTGGGTTAATGGGTCGAAATAGAACAAAATAGATATTTTCTGTCTGTCTGTCTGTCTGTCTGTCTGTCTGTCTGTCTGTCTGTGTCTGTCTGTCTGTCTGTCTGTCTGTCTGTCTGTCTGTCTGTCTGTCTCTCTCTCTCTCTCTCTCTCTCTCTCTCTCTCTCTCTCTCTCTCTCTCTCTCTCTCTCTCTCTCTCTCTCCGGTTTCTTATATCCACAACACGAAAGCAATCCAATTAGTGTCAAGAGCCACCTAAGCACTATCAGTTCCAACACATTTAAATACACGCTCGTTAGTTATTCCTAGACGAATAATTCTAATACTGCATCTACCTCTAGGCTGTTTTTCTTCGTCCACCCCTTTTTTTACTTAGAGCTCGTTAAAACGCTTTAATAACTTTTCCTCTGTATTAGCACGTATCGCGGGCCCGCGAAATGATAAACATTTCTTTCTCCGCTGGCGTTCCCGCTCTATGCTAAGCCGGCTGCCGCCTGGTGCAGTCCCGGCATGCCCTCTGTTCGCATATATTCCCAGCCCTCTCCCCTCCCCCTCCTCCCCCATCCCCCCACCTCTTCCCCCCCCCCGCGGTCCGTCCGCCTGCAAACAAACGACTGCAAAAACCCACCCAGGCTCGAGGTTGGTACGCATGTCACGATCGTGGCTTGTTTTCATACACAGGCCGGCCCAATTATAACTGCCGGGGTTGGCGGCCCTGGGCGCACGTGACCGCGCTGCCGCCGAGCGCCCCTGCGGCTGTAAATCGTACTAGAGCGCCCTCTCGCGTGTGGGAGGTGGAGGGGAGAGCGATATTTGGGGTTTTGGGTTTGAATGCGTACTGTTGTGGTGATGTTCTAGGTGTGCGATGAGGGTCTGATTGGCAACGGTTTTAGTACTGACAGTGATTTATAAAAATGCATATCCGCATCGTAACCGGACGGCTCAATAATTGATGGTTACTTTTTCAAACTAGTACTACAGAATGGCACGAACTTCCTCGTACAATTTAATTTTCTTTTTCTCTTTTTACATATATATTATATTCTTTTTATATTAACTGCATCTTCTGAGATATCTACCGCACCTCTGGGGTTTGGTGAAGTGCACTTTCGCACACTACGAACATCTTAAAGACGTATCGTGGTCCTTAATTTTTACATATTTGCCCATGGCATTCCTTGTAACCATCACCCTTTTTGTTTTCCCGTTTTCATGAATACCGTATGCACGTTTGTAAACGGGAAAGTTAAAATAATAATTTGTACACGTGTTTCATCTTCACGCGTATTCTTTACGTCCAGCACGACGTCATTGCTTTGTAATAGAACGCTACTGCTTGTTTTTTATTTTTAACTCTCTATTATTATTATTATTATTATTATTTAATTAAATTTATATACAAAAACATAAATAATTATAAAACTGTAATTTTCAGTACTTGAAAATGATGAAAAAGTTCCTCGAAAAGTTGAACAAAATGAGAAATTCACAATTGAAAATTTAAAAAAAGAAACTATATAATAACTGAAAGTTTAATGGAATAATTTAATAATAGGAACACTACTGTGAATAATTTGAATGTCATTCGGGTAAGTGGATGGCGAAACTACACAAATGAAATTTTTGATTTTAGGCGCCCGTTATTGGTTTATAACGTCTCATACGCTATTGGCCGGATTGAAAGTAATAACTAGGGAGTGGATCTTAATGAAATGACTTTTTTCTTCTTTTCTCTTTAGAACAATGCCTTAGAAAAGTGCGACATTAATTTTATGTTCTGACAAAAGGAAGTTAACAATTTTTCTTGCATTTATCGTCGATTTTGATTGATAAGTAATTTGGACCTTTTTAAGACCATACTAAAGACAGATATTTCCACGTAAAGAAAATCAAACCAAAAGTATACAAGCTGAGTTCGCTTGAACGAAAGAAGAAGCCTAGTTTATATCAATATCATCCAACAACTTGGGTTGTCCGTATGAAATGGATTGATCTAATTTTTTACGAAATTTGTCTGTTCGTATAGGGCATTTTAAAACTTTTTAAGGGCATTTTATTGATAATTTTGACGATGTTTTATGTCAACGAAATCCGCCCCTAGTAATAACTAATGAAGAAAATACTTCTAATAATCGCCATGATGATTCGTTCTTATCTGTGAACGAGCTTTTCGACTCCTCTTCGTCGAACGTTACCTAGAACTTCACCAAATGTGAGATAGACCTAAACTTTTTATTTATTTAGTAAAATAAAAACAGTCAAAACTGTATGTGACGTATGGGGGAGAAAATCATCTGCGCACGCTTTCTTGAGTTTCAGAATCTCTTCCCAACAATTTAACTATTAATAGTTGAAAGATGAGAAATAATAATAATAATAATAATAATAACAACAACAACAACAACAACTTTTAAAAAGCGAGGGATTAACATTTCGAAAACTAGATATTTTCGTTGCCAAATTATAGATAACTTATTTTTAACGGTAAAGGAACAAACAGATTTGATTTTTCTGTATTGTTAATAAAATAGAAACTCACCCTAAGCTCTATTACCACTACAAGCAAAAGGAAAGTTCAACAAAACGTGGTCATAGTTAAGCTACATTTACGTCCAGAAGCAAATCATGGGGCCATCCCAGCATTTGCTCAATGGATCAGGGAAACTGCACAAAAACCCGATCGAGATGGGGGTCATTGACCCAAAAGTACATTATTTGTTACAGGCATATTGAGTCTTTTTTTTTAAATTATACAATGCAAATGTAAACTAATTCATTATATTATATATTCTTTTTGTTATAGAGCGATTTTCCTAAGGATGAACCAAAGTGACAGCTAGTGCTGGCAACATAACTGAAGGTTCTGTGGTCGTCGTGCCCTTGAGCCCATTACACCCCCTTCCCGCATTCGTTCGGTTGCAGTTGGCTATCTTGTAAATGGCTTCGACTCTTCCTTTTGTGATGTCCTCGTCCGACAGAAATATAGTGCGCCACGAAAAATAATTGAAATTAGGAAGTGCAGTGTTATGTGCTCTTCTGTAAAAATTTTTTACACTTCATTGAATTTACTTTTGTGTGATAAATATTATGTTTATTTTAAAACGTTAAGGTGCGTGTTTTCGGCTTAAAATCATTTTTCTTTCTATTTACATTCGTGGCAGTTTTCTTTTACTGATTGTGAGAGCATGTTAAGATATTTTCTACATACAAAATTAAATTTAAATATTTCCCGGACTTGCGTACGTGCATATACCTTTGCGAAACGCTTAGACTTCTGCATAGGGATGTTTTCACAGGTGCCATTAGCACTTTACGAAGGGGCTGAACAGCTGTCGCGGCGGAGGGATACTTCTCTGAAATACATGTGATGTTCACTTGTTTTCGCGAACTGTCACTTTGGCTCATCCTTAGAAAAATCGTTCTATAAAGAAAACATACTGTGACGTACCGGTTAGCCCGGCTTGTTCGCAGTAAATTTATTTGCAAGGGACAGGTGTTCTTTTTCGTGAATGGACTCGGGGTTATTAATCAGACACCACTGTTCCGTGAACAAAATAAACATGAATTATTTATTATTCTACACAAATCACTATTGATTACAAATATCGGTGGTGGTCTTTATCCTTTTCTTTACTTCACCCAGAATCACTGTTAGTTCTTTCGATCTTACATCGATCGAGGAAATGTTTACCGTTTAATACTCTCCCCTCGAGCGTCGGCAGCTTCGGGGACTCTCGGGTTGCCTCGTACTCCTTCGCTGTCTGCCTGTGCCCGCCCCACTGGGGGCCAGCCGATGCGATGCGTTGCGTTCCCGAAGTACTTTCTCCAGCGTAATCTTCCCACGGTGCCTCTGCGCCTCCCCGCTGAACTCCTTTCCAGTTCACCCAGATCTACTCGATGTCCTTCCGCGAGCTGATAAACGCCACTAATTATTCAAGGTACAGTTGCTAGTACGTGTCTCACCATTTCACCAGGCTACTAGACTCGTGGTGTACTCCTCTGCACACAAGTTCTCTCGATCAGTACTACCCCGGATAATAGCTGTCACTCTGGCACTACGTCCGAGCTACTGATGATGGTTATATCTAGCATAAATCGTCCGTCAATCACTTTTTTCCAGCGCTCATTCGTTCGCGACACTATTCTACTTTGTTCGAACGCGGAGCAGCCCCAGGTACTTCCTTCCTTACCGGCGACCGGTCGGACACTGAAGCCTCGCGGCGTCGTTTCCCACGCCTTCGGCCAACCGACAACACTTCACCGCCCGTAACCGTTTCTTGTGGCTAGCGAGCGCCCTCTGGCAACCGTTCTGCCGCGTGCTTACTTGTTGTATCGCCGTTTCTTTAGGCAGAAACGCGGTGCGTTTCAATACTTTTTCTTTTTGACGCTCAATATAGTCTCTAATTGTATAGAAACTTTTCTTTGAAGATACTTATTGGTCTGAAAGCTCTAGCTTTCAAGCCATTTATTCAATTCGAGGCAGAGATAAAAGTAATTCGGGTTATACGCGGAAGGATGAGACATGATCCATATGATCCGGATGTTTGATTACAGCAGCACTCCAGCGGTCATCGTGGACATGAATGAGGTCATCTACAGAAGACAGTGTTCCTCATTTGTTTGAACGTTAACACAAAATACGCGTCTAATTCTTCTTTATATTCTTCTTCACCCTCAAGCATTAGGCCCGAAAGACTTTTTCGTCCTCTTCAACTTTAATATCTATCAACGAAGTCTTTGGTCTTCCAACTCTTCTTCTGCCGACCGATACATAAATTATTATTTGTTTAGGGATTCTGACGTTCATTCTTACAATATGGGCGCCCCAATTTTGTTTCTGTTTTTCAACTTTTTCTAACAGGTTAAAAATATTTAATTATTGTCGTATATCCAATTTTTTCGTACCATCTAATAAAGTATGGTTAGCGACACTTTGCAAGAACTTCATTTCCCTAGTTTGAATTTTTCTTTTTGATGATCTATTTAAAGTCCACTTTTCCCATCCATAGGTTAGTATTGAGACGGCAAGCGCTTTATAAAATTTTAACTAAGTGTCTCTTTTGTTTTTATTTTTTAAACTTTTTCTTATTGTTCCATACATTCTCTGGTATCTACACAGTTTGACATCAAGATCGCTTTCTATTAGATATGACACACTGCAGCCTAAAAGTAATAAAAGGTGTAAACTTGTTCTTAACTTTTATTATTTAAAACATTTTGACATGTTCTGGGCCATTAAAGCAATGGTTTTAGATTTAGTATCCTATATCTTAAGATGGTATTGCTCGATTACGTTTCGTAATTGGTTTGGTTTGTTTTTTCTCGTGTTTCCGGGCGCGTCAACTGCTTTGGTCATGAGACCCGTTAGTGTAGTGCATGTTTTTTCTCGGGAGATGGCGGTGATTTTCCCCTGCTGGATGGCGAGAACCGGTGCCGACCTACCGGCGGCTAGTGGTATTTCCCCCTAACCAGGACCTCTCCCACCAGCGGGGCACCGCCCCAGCCGGGACAAGCTCTAAGCTCCCGGTCTCCCGGAATATGTGGTAGTGTAGTGCATGTTAGTGTAACTCTGTATGTAAGAGGAGAGGATAGGACAAGGAAGAGGAAGGAAAGATCGCGCGCGGTCCGTGGCCCGTTTGGTAGGGTACTGCTCCGGCAATCGCCTGGTGTTGATCGGAGAAACCACGGAAAACTACCGATCAGAGCAGCCGGCCGCTAGAATTCTCCTCCAGACAGCGACTGAATTCGACCTAGGACTAGGACCTCCCGGTCAGAGGCGCTGCAGTGACATCAGTTGATGCACTGAGCTACCGCTACCGGTCTGTGCAGCTAGGAGCTCTGAGCTGGCAGGGCGGCCCCCACCCAGGCATTGAATGGGGAGGTTGCCGCGAGGGCAAATAGGGTTCCGACGGCATCCAGATGCTGTACGGATCGGCGTACTTGTGTGCCGGTTGAGGATAAAAGCCAACGTTTTGAGTGCTCAACCCGGGGTTAACGGTCCCAGGTTGAACAGGATATTCTGTGGTGAACTAGAACGTACAGGGTCCATACTGTTCGTTCTTTTTATAATAATTTTATGTTGCAATATATTTTTTGGTTGATACCTCCTCAATCCTTAATTAATTTCAGTAATATTTCTAATGACTAAGAGAAGAAGACATTCGTAAAACGAGTTCTTTTGCAGCTATTCACTTTTTTTATCTGTTTGAAAAAAAAACAATTGTCATGTTTCAACGATCTTATATTGGAATTGATGAATAATTATTTTGTAACGCGTATAATTTTGTAATCCATCCTTAAAACTGAGAAAAACAAAATCCTTTTCATCCATATTTCATCGTACTTAAATAACAAACAATTTTTGTTAAACTGTAAATTAAAATTCCTATGAAATTTCAAATATAAATTTAAGTATTGATTTATTTAAAAATGTTATATTACAATAAGTATAGATTGCAATTAGTTAGACGAAAAGTATAACCTAATCTTTTGGCAACTTAATTTTAAAAAAATTAATAAACGTTAACCGACCTGGATGGCAGAGTTGGCCAAGAGCGAGTACCGACTCAACACTTCGGTCTGAAGGTTCGAAGTGTTCGAGTCCTGCCTTGGGCATCGTTGTTTGTCCCTTGACTTTGTGTGTGTTGACGCGGAGGGTCTCGCGTTCTGCTGACCCCAGATCGGAGGAGCCCGCATGTGTTTTGGTCTAGTGTATGGTCGAATATGCGTCCCATCGAGTCGTAAAGGGTAACCGGCTGTTGGCTGGATAAAAGCCCTAGAAAAAAAACTTAAAGTTATTTTATTTGTTAAAAAACATCAAAAACAGACAGTTGAACAGTTCATGTTGCTGACCCAGCCATGAGATGAAGAGTTCGTGTGGTTAACACGAAGACATCCCTTCACCGTACATACTGGTCCTCATAACCTTAGGGTAGGCTTTCTCATCGACACACAGCAATAGGTACTGGGACATTTGTAAGGAAAGCGCAAAGGCATAATTTGCCTCGACCGACAACCGAACCCGGGATTTCGCCGTGGGAAGCGAGCTTGCTAGCCAATAAGCCTACCAAAGAAAGGCAGTTAAACAGTACTTTCTATTTTCAATTTATGAATCAATAGGTGGTAATCAAAAGTCATTCCTCCAAATTTTCCTGCATTCCTCTCCTATCCCTCCTGCCTATCTCTCGCTGTATCTCGTCCTTCCTCCTCCCGTCCTCCCTCCGTCCTCCTTCTCTCCTCCTCTCCTCCGTCTCCTCTCCTCCCGTCCTCCCTCCGTCTCCTCCGTCCTCTCCTCCTCCTCCCCTCCCTCCTTCCCCTCCCGTCCTCCCTCCCGTCCTCCTCCCCCTTCTCCCTCCGTCCTCCCTCCGTCCTTCCCTCCTCCTCCCTCCGTCCTCCCCTCCTCCTCCTCCCCTCCTCCTCCCTCCTCCTCCTCCTGTCTCCTCCCTCCTCCTGTCCTCCCTCCTCCTCCCTCCTCCGTCCCCCTCCTCCTCCCCTCCGTCCTCCCCTCCGTCCTCCCCTTCCTCCTCGTCCTCCTCCTCCTCCTCCTCCCGTCCTCCTCCCTCCTCCTCCTCCTCCTCCTCCTCCTCCTCCTCCTCCGTCCTCCTCCTCCGCTCCTCCTCCCTCCCGTCCTCTCCTCCGTCCTTCCTCCGTCTCTCCTCCCTGTCCTTCCCCTCCCGTCCTCTCGTCCCGTCCTCTCCTCCCTCCCTCCATCTTCCTCCCGTCCTCTCTCCTCCTCTCTCCCTCTTCCTCCGTCCTCCTCTCCGTCCTCCTCCCCTCCCGTCCTCTCCTCCCGTCCTCTCCTCCCGTCCTCTCCTCCCGTCCTCTCCTCCCGTCCTCTCCTCCCGTCTTCCCCTCCCGTCTTCCCCTCCCGTCCTCTCGTCCCGTCCTCCCCTCCCGTCCTCCTCTCCCGTCCTCGCCGCACTGCGCTGCCGGCCGCCCGCATGGCCGCGAGCGCGTCCTCGCGCCGCATTAAAGGGGATGGCCGAGGATGACGTCCTCAACGCCCTGCGGCTGGTCTGCAAACGAATCGTTTATTTCAGAAACTAGCCACGCGGAGAAAATGAGCTCAATATTCTATATAACTAACTATACTTGAATTTTTCTAACGTAGCATCTGTGAATAGTATCTCCAAGACGGAATTTGGCACTATTGACGCCCTTTTGCGTCATTCTCAGTCCTGCCGCTAAAGTCGCTTGATCTGCAGCATTTCTTGATACGGTCGCGATCATGCGACAGCATCGAAAATTATGCTGTCTTTGGTGAAAGGTGTCCATTGTTTCATCAAATACCAAGAACTCGCGCAAAACCTAAAAGAATGATACAATTTCGATTGAAAATTGCAAATATTTGATTGTCTTTAAGTCCCTGTTCTCATACTTGTGCCAAAGATTTCAATCTAGGTCAAATCGGAGAGTTTCGTCTTCGAATAAAATCAAAATTTCAAAGAGACTGATTTCTACCCCCCCTCCTAAATTAATATCGTGTAAATAGATTCAATTTATAACTACTTATATCAAAACTCCTAAAATAATCTACTGTTATTTGTCTTTGTTTTTGTCTATTAAAACTAAATTTTCGTAGTTACTCAATGGGAATCCGCAACATTAGGTTAATAACTAGTTACTGAACTGGCAAAAATTAACGTCTCTGAAAAACATGTATTGTTGAACAGATAGAAAATAAATAAAAAAGAAGCACGTAAAACTCAACAACATTGTTACAGTGTATAGTGATTGTATTGTCCCAGAATTTGAAAACCACACCCTCATTTCTTCTCATTATTTACTGATATACATAAAAGAAGTTTGGAGCTTTTGCTTATTCCGCTTCGGAATATACGTGAACTTCCTACAGCCACATCTCAGACATGTTAATCCGGCGTTCATTCATGTTCCTTGAATTGTTAGTTAGGATCCAACAATCCAAGGCATTTTTCAAACATATTTATTCTTGTGGTTGGATAATTTCTCTATTATTTCATCCAATTGATTTATAAGTTTCAATTTATGTGTGTCAATTTTATTATTTTTAAATAATTTCATTCACAATTTTAAAATCGGAGCAATTGTTGAATAATAATTCTAAGAGCATGAAACGTATCCATATGATGCCATTCCGACTAATTTTCATTTAATAAGTCATTTACTGTTGACGTAAAATTCATTACCTGATAGGGAGACTGAAGGCGTTTAACTTATTACTAAAAACGTATACTCTGCAGCAATTAAAGCTTTCAAATCCTTGTATTCATCTTAGCACTAAGATAAATTTTTAATTATAGATACCATGAAGCAAAAGGTAATAGAAAATCGAAATAAAGAATGTAATATAATTTCGCGTTCTTTCTGGTATACATTTAACATGTTATTTAATTAAAAAGAGGCATTTAATTGCATTCTTTTCGGAGAAATTTGTTAGATAAAATTTATCTTCTTTCATTGCCTACGTTGCTGTCAGGGTTAATATTACAAAGGTTACTGTTATGTCCTTTAAAGGATGAACAGAACCAAAAGCATACGGTCGCTTGTTGATTGATTGATTAATACTTTCGCGTTTTCCGACGCTTCAACTGCTATGTTCACTAGTCCCGTAAGCGAACTGCATGTTTTTATGGCAGGAGGTGGCAGTGTTTCCTTCTACTCGATGGATGGCGAGATCCGGTGCCGACCTACATGTCGGCTTCAGGGCTTACTCCAACCAAGTTAGCTTTTTCAACTAATTCGAATTCAGTCGCTGTCGGGTGGAGAATTCTAGCGGCCGGCTGCGATGATCGATAGCTTACCGTGGTTTCTCCGATCAACACCAGGCGAATGCCGCAGCAGTACCCTACCAAACGGGCCACGGACCGCGCGCGATCTGTCCTTCCTCTTCCTTGTCCTATCCTCATCCCTTACACACACACCTACACTAACATGCACTACACAATCACTTATTCCGGGAGACGGGCTGGGCGGTGCCCCGCTGGTGGGAGAGTCCTGGTTAGGGGGAAACCCCACTAGCCGACGGTAGGTCGGTGCCGGATCTCGCCATCCAGAGGGGGAAGATCACCGCCATCTCCCGAGGAAAAAAACATGCACTACACTCACGAGACTAATGACCAAAGCAGTTGACGCGTCCGGAAACACGGAAAAAGCGAAAGCAATCCAACCATGTATATTACACCAGCGTGCCCCACTCCCTGGCCAGTCCAAAATCTAAAATCCCGGCTAGTTTTCTGGCATATCTGGTAGTATCCGTCCAGCACGGACAATTCGGTGCCTCCAGATCGGCGGCCGGCCGCGAAGAGAGAGCTTTTCGTAGCGGTGCTTTGCGCTAGTGCTGATATTTTCAAGGGTGATTTTGGATTGGTTGTCATTCCATTCTACGCAAGTGCGTTCAGAAACTTTAATAAATTCTCCACCATTTACTGCTGGTGCGATCTCTTGCAATTCGGTAACACTATAATTGCATCTTGTCGTGTCTTGACGTTCTCGGGTGCTTCTCAAAAATCAATGGAACCGACATATGGGCGGTTACAAACTAACTCTCCTGACGTTTTTGTTTGTATCCGTATCAGAACACCACTCGCAGTTTAGCTTCCTCCACCAAACACGAAATTGCAAAACATTTCTTTTCTCGTGTATTTTATCTGTTGGATTTTCTAGATTCGTCAACGAGGACATGAATATTTTCTTTCTAACTCTCTCAAACCACGTCATACGTTCTAGCTGAACACAAATGCAAAATTATTGATTTCTTTACCAGCATCTTTATAAGCATTTCCGTCCGTTTCAATAAGCAGACTAATTTTTTTTCATACCTTGTGTGTTTTCCGTGTTCCATTCTTAAAATCTCTTAACGATGACAAATTAAACACTTCCTCCTTCATCTGTTCTGTTTTTCAACACCACTTTCTCTTTTCCTCACCTTCTCTCTTTATCTGGCAACTTTCTCGCTCATTTTCAGAATAAAAGAGGTAAGACCCGGCGCAGTACACAATGTAGTTGATATCCGTGCCAGACATGCAGTTTAGTCACTTTACCACTACAGACCGAAGTGAAATTGCGAAAGTTTTCCCTTCGCCTGAATTTTGTGTTGTGGATCCTCTAGATCTCTTAACGAGGACAAATTTAATTCTTCCTTCCTCTCTCCTCGTCCAACGCGGTATTTCTTTCCTCTCCTTTTCCTCAAATTCCAGACGAACAGCATAATAGAAATCAGAGCAACGATATCACAACACTACTAATTTCTGGTCTCTCTAGAATTTACACACCTCCTTCGAAAACCTTTACCTTCCATTTCATAAAATAGAAATAAACAAATTCACGGTTTTTCCGTTTATATTGCCCTTTTAGGATCCTGCAGATGTCTTAACAGTGAAATACTAAACTATTTCTCCTTCTTGTAACTTCCCGTTCAGCATCACTTTTACTTGCTTCTTTTCTTTGACGAATAGTGTGTACATATCGTTCTAGATTACAAGTTTTCCGACCCTTTCATTTAAACACAGTGTAGTATGCTATTTCTGCGCTATCACTCCTCCTTTGTTGAAAAGGAACAAGTTTTTCTTTGTCGTAAATTTTACGTGTTGTATCGTCCAGACAGATGACTTCCGTAACGAGGACAAATTCAACACCTTCTTTCCCCTTCTTCGTTGGCATGTCGGAACTCATCTCTTTTTCATCGGGTTCTCTTTCTTTCTTCCTTGCTTTCTTTCTTCTTCTTTATCTCTGCTTGGGATAAATAATGACGGCAGAAGTTTCAGCACACACTACTTCCATGTTTCCGATACCTGTATCACTCGTGTTTACAATGTTCATTCATTTTCTCACTTTCCCAACTTCCGAGACGGGAATTCTCAAAGTTATCCTAGTGCTGGATTCCTTAACGACGACAAATTCAACACTTCCTCTCCCGTACATTATCTCTCTCCACACCCAACATTACTTTAGCTTTCTCATCTCCCATTCTCTTGATTTCAGAATAATGACGTACGGTATTATAGATCCTAAAATACCGCAACGGTGCGAATCTCGAAGTCATAAGTTACACTCCATTTTCTATATTGATTGCTATAAAATATTTTCAAATTCACAATTTTTTTACGTTGGTATTTTCTATGCTGCCTTCTCCAGTTTCATCAGCAAGAACAAATTCCATACTGCCCGTTCCATTCTATGTATCTTTTCTCGCAAACACCACATTCCTTCACTTTCTCTCTCTCTCTCTCTGTCTCTCACTTCCTCTCTCTCTCTCTCTCTCTCTCTTTGTCTCTCACTAAAAGAAGGCGGAAAACACGTACTATATTAAAGAAGTCGATTCCTGTACCACAACATCATTCACGCTAGTTGCACAGATTTTCGATTCCAGAAATGATAACGTGACATTTTTTTAATTCTCGTGTGGGATATCTTATTGAGAACAAATTAAAGGTATTTTCTGTGGAATTTATTCTCCATCCTCGGCCCAAAACCAATTTTATGCTCCATTCTTTCTCCCCTGTCACCTGCCCAGAATAAGGATAAACTGCGTCATGAGACCTAGCACAATATTACTCGTAAATACCAGGACCCAACCCTAGTGCAAAAACTCGCTATTACATTGAAGTCGTAGGCTTCCGCGGCCAGAGTCATGTAAATGATCTTGGCTGTCCAGGTGACGCCGCGTCGAAGGCTGTGTTGCCGACGTTTCGACCATCTTGTCGTGGTCTTCCAGGGCTGTTGTGCTCAACAGCCAACACAGCACAACAGCCCTGACGAAGACCACGACAAGATGGTCGAAACGTCGGCAACACAGCCTTCGACGCGGAGTCATCTGAACAGCCAAGATCATTTACTTCGCTATTACATTATATACGCAATATTTGAAATGAAAACACGTATGTTTTTCAGCTTCTTCAAAATGTCAGCTCTTACTTTCCTTCTCATCCTTTTTTGCTTTCCTCGACCAACACCTCTGTCAATTGCTTTTTAACTAAACGTTAAGTTAGCGCACCCACTCATATGCGTTGTTAAGTTAGCGCACCCACTCATATGTTATGTTCTACATGGGTTCAAAATTTTTAATTTGGGATATAATTTAGTTCAAACTTAGTACAAAATTCTGGAACATTCTTTTTTTGATTGAAAAATTATTTTGATTTGAAGTGGGTATGCCAGCTATACGGTCATTTCTCATAGTTCAAAATTAGTACAAAATTCTGGAATATTGTTTTTCGATTTTTGATAAAGGGGTATTCCGACTATACGGTCATCTCGAGAATTCTCCTCCAGTCACTGACAGAATTCGATCTAGTAGTGTCGAAAAATCCTGCCACTGCCGGGACTCGCAACCTTTGAGAAGCATTGCAGTGACATCAGTTGATGTCCTGAGCTACCTCAGCCAGTCATCCACATGGCCTTTGCTTTTCGCACTTTTTTTCACTTTCTTTTCCCTCCATCCTTTCTCTCTCTCTCTCACCCACACCCACACCCACCCACCCACACACTTTGTACTCAGGATAAAGACGGAACAGCGTCATAAGTCCCGGCTTCCTTGGCGGTGACACTGTCGTTCCTCCCACTGCCGACTAGCGCCACCATCGCCGGCGTCGTCGTCGTCGTCTCCCGTTAAGAGCGCGGCAAACACAAGCAAGGAGAGGGGGCGGAGATAAGCGCAAGTTCCTCGCGCCGCCGCCAGATAGCAGCGCGGGCGCGGGCGGAAGAGATTTACGAGGTGTGCGCGCGAGCCGCCAGCGCTTTGTCAAAACAACGACGCAGCGCCGCCCGCTGCCTCCGGCGCGCGCCGCGCCGCCTGCTCGGGTCGGCGCGGGAGTGCGCCACCGTCGCGGTGGGAGACGTGGAAATTAGCGCGTCGTGTTGCTCGACACCGGAAGAGACTTGGGTGGGGTGGGTGTGTAATAAAACCTAGCAGCTCTATAGCGCAATTTGGCGGGGTTTCGTAGGTGGGTATTGGCACTAAATTAAAGGATTTAGCGTATATTTTTGGTGGATATTAAGTACTAGTGTTTGTAGATTCGATTGTTTATGTGCCTCTGTGTTTTGAACTCTCACTTTTTTTTCTCCCTGAAATAATCTCTTCCTTGTCTTTCTGTCTCTTTCTCCCTCTCTTAACCTCTCTCGTCTTCTCTCTCCCCATCTCCCTCTTTCCTGACCCTAGTTTTTCGAATTTCTTTTGGTTAAGATAAATTTACAATCAATTTTTTACAAAATAATAAGTAAATGTGATATCTATTGTAGAATTATTATAACAATGATTAATAGTGAAGGTATTCCATGGGTACACTTCATCTTCTTCTCTATACTATAACAAAAAGCAATTATTATTATTTTAGGTTGACTGCAATTGGAATTGATAATTTGTTGGTGATAGTTTCAGTTACTTGTTGAGTATCTGTGTGGGAGTTGTATGGGTGAGGTTCTTGTTAGACGATGAATACTTACTGACTCCTAGACATTACTGTCTAGGAGGTTGAGAGCTAAGTGATTTGGATGGTTTTCAAGACGCTGGAGATAGTTTGAGCTGATTAATTCAATTCTTTCTGAAACAGTGGGCATTTTTAATTCTTTGTGTAATGCTGCGTTTGTGATGAACCAGGGCGCTGCCGCGATCATTCTTAAGGTCTTGGACTGAAATATCTGGATGATTGAGAGATTACTCTTGCTTGCTGTGCCCCAGATTTGGATACCGTAAGTCCATATTGAGATTATTATTGATTTATAAAACAATAGTTTACTTTCAGTGATAGTTTTGAGTGGTATCCTAGTAGTCTTACTTGAAGTTGTAGGTGCTTTTTCTTTACTAAAACGAAGTATTTTACTCTTTCCATTTGTAATATCGGATTATTGTTTGTTTCTTTTCAGGGTAAAAGTTATGTGGACTGATTTGTTTGCATTGATTTGTATTTTCCATTTCTTGGCCCATTTTTCAATCATTGTAAGATGTTCTTGTAAATGTCTTGATGCGACATTCGGGTTGTCATCCGAAGCTAGTATGGCCTTATCATCTGCAAAAGTGGCTATGGTTGTTTTATCTGTTTCTGATATATGTCGTATAGAGTTAGTACAGAATAGGGCCAAGTACACTACCTTGCGGTACTCCGGCCTTGATTGGTTGGAATTCAGATAATTCATTTTCATATTTGATTTGGAAAGTGCTGTGGAGTAGATAAGAACTGAAGATATTGATAAAGGGATATGATAGGAAATGTTTGAGTTTAAATAGGAGTCCATCGTGCCAGACTTTGTCAAATGCTTGGGCGATGTCTAGAAAGGCGGCTCAACAATATTTCTTTTCTTGGAAACAATTCTGAATATAGCTGGTAATTCTATTAACTTGTTCGATGGTGGAATGCTGATGTCTAAAGCCAAATTGATGGTCAGGGACTAGGTTATTGGTTGCTATCTGAGGACGTAGTCTTGATAGAAGACGTTTTTTAAACACTGTGGATAGAATTGGAAGTATACTGATGGGACGGTAAGAGGAAGGTTAATGTGGATGGGGTTTTTTTTTGGAAAAAAAATGGACAAAATGAATTAAAAATTATAACGGGATAATAAATTTAGCGTAGCCACAACATGCACATGAAAAGATAAATTTGAGTTAAAATAAGCTAATCGTGTAATATAAGATATTTATAGACTTTAAGCATGGCTTGTCTCCTAAACACTTCTCGGATTTTTGAACCATACCGTCCCATTTGCTTCTGATTTTAAGCGTCATGGGAACATCTTGGAAGCGACCGATTTTAGCATGGGCTCTCGAGTTTACGACGGTGTCATCTGTTCCGTTCGGCCCGGTAAGCAAGTCAAAATGGCACTCACGTGCACCGCCCCTTGCAAAATTCCCCGCCGGCTGGGCCCGGCGCCGGGATAACTCAATCCCGAGGGGATTCAATATGCACCGCAGGCCTCTTCACCGCCCGGCGACCGGCAGGAGCACGCCCTCTCGCGCGCCCCACGCACGCCCAAGCCCCGCCCACCCACCGCCCCGCCCCGCTACAGGGTCCGCCCGCCCCTTGTCTGCCCGTCCGCCCGGCCACACGTCCTCCCGTCCGCCCATCCGCCCGTCCGTCCAGTCGGCCATCCATCTGTCCGCCAATCCGTCCGCCCGACGCCCGCCCGCCAGCAAGTCCGCCCGCCCGTCCACCCACCCGCCCGTCCGCCCTCCCGTCCGTCCGTCCGTCCGTCCGTCCGCCCGCCCGCCGTCCGCCCGTCCGCCCGTCCGCCTGTCGCCGTCCGCCTGTCCGCCCGTCCGCCCGTCGCCGTCCGCCGTCGCCGTCGCCCGTCCGCCCGTCGCCCGTCGCCCGTCCGCCCGTCCGCCCTCCGCCTGTTCCCGCGACATCGCTTCTGCCTGTTCGCTCGTCCGCACATCCAGTTCGTTGTTTCAGACTCCGCACTCATTTTGTCCCAACACGTTTGTTCACAGTGGTCGAGTTTACCACAGATTCAGCACGCACCATGTATCTGCAGCGGGTCAGACCATGAGTTCCTAGGGTTCGAGTTTCGACACTAGCTTTTCAGCTAGACCGAATTCAGCCGCAGTATGGACGAGAATTCTAGCGGCCGGCTGCTCTAGTCGGTAGTTTTCCATGGTTTCTCCGATCAACACCAGGCGAGTGACGGAGCAATACCCTAGCAAACGGGCCACTGCCTTCCTCTTCCTTGTCCTGTCCTCACCCCTTACGCACATACTTACACTAACATGCACTACACTACCATATGTTGGGAAACGTATCTGGGGCTAGCCGCGATCCCGCAGGGGGACATGCCTGTAGATCGCACCGGTCCTCCGTATAGAGCGAAGAAAGAATTGCCGCCGCTTCTCCTATTCACACTCGTGCAAAACCATCCTCTCTCTCTCACCAACAGCTCAGGTTTGGCCACACACACAGTTACCGGTATGCCTACTCCGCCGGCTTCATCGTTCCTCCTTCGTCCCCGTTTCCGTCCACCGACTAACCCACACGCGTGACCACTGACCCACCTACCCACCCAACCATCCATCCGCCCCCCGTCCACCACTGTCAGTAGGCCCACCCATTAATCCGTCCGTCCGTCCACGGACTGACCACGGACCCACCCACCCATCCGTCCACCAACTTGCCCGCAGGACCACCCACCCACCCACCCACCCACCCATCCATCCATCCATCCGCCCGTCCACCGACTGACCCCACCCAGCCACCCACTCATCCATCCATCCGCCCCTCCCCCACCCAACCCCCCGGCTACCCGTCTGCCCGCCCGCGGCCCACCGCCCCACATCTCACGCCCCCAACCTCGCGTCCGGCGCAGGCGGCGGCGACACCGGTTCCTAAAATACGCCGCGCGCACGCGGCCTATTAGCCGCTCGGCGTGCGTGGGATGCGAAAGCCCGTCGTCGCCCGCGCGCGCGGATTAGCATGCGGGCGCCTGCGCGCGCCCTGGCGGCGGACCCGCACACCACTCGCGGAGAGGCGGGGAGGGGCTCGCTGATTGAATTCACCGCAGGTGGCTTTGGAGAGGATTAGGATCGATTGTGAAGGAGCTGGGCGAGCCGGATGGACTGAGGCGGACCTTGGGGAGCTGGTTTTATTCCTGGCTCTGTTCTCTGCGGAGACGTTTGATTAGTGGAACTGCGAATCGTTGAAACCCAGAAAATTCGAAGTCCGAAATCTCAAACCCAAAATGAATGTCGAGAATATTCGTAGATCGATAGATCAGCACCTAGAATGTCAATAGTTCGAACCTTATATCTCGAAACATTATAGCACGAATTTTGTAAACTCGAATTCCCATAGCTCCAATTTTTTTAGTATGAATTCCACTAGCTCGAATCCCCTTAGCTCGAATTCATGTAGCTCGAATTCCGTACCCAGAAAGGTAGCTCGGGGCATCAACTGATATCCCTGCAGCGCCTCTGACCGGGAGATACTAGGTTCAAGTCCGGACAGTGTCAGGATTTTCGATACTAGCTAGTCAGTTAGGTCGAATTCATTCGCTGTCTGGAGGATAATTGTACAACTGCTCTGATCGGTAGTTTTTCGTGGTTATTCCGATCAACACTAGCGAATGCCGGAGCAGTACCCTTCCAAACGGGCAACGGACCGAGCGCGATCTTTCGTTCCTCTTTCTTGTCCCATCCTTTCCCCCTTACACACACACTTACACTAACATGCAGTACACTACCACACATACCGCGAGATCTGTGGGGATCTTAGAGCTTGTCCCGGCTGGGGAAGTTCCCCGATGGTTGGAGATATCTGGGTGGGGAAAACTATATCGCCGTATCTTGCCATGCAGCGGTGGAAAATCACCGCCACCTCCCGAGGAAAAAAACATGTACCGCACTTACGGAAATAATGATCCTATTAGTTGACTTGCCCGGAATCACTATCAATCAATCAATCAGTCAATCGAATCCCGTTTGCTCGAACTCCGTTACTTCCAATTCCGCTGGCAAGAGTTCAGATAGCTTTGACTTCCGATTGATTGTCCTTATTTGCGGGAACTTGATACTCGATTACTAAATCCGGTTGTTAGAACTTCTGCTTCCTTGACCCCAGAATTTCTAAATTCTGCCTGGCCGTGCGTTGAATTCTAGAATATGCTGTCCACATTAACATGTTGGTGATCCTCGACCTGACGATCGAGGATACGAGACGTTGTGTGAGGAAGGAAACTGGGGGGATTGAATCCGTCGCAGGTATTCCAGCAAGTGGCTTCAAGAAGATTAGGATCGATTGTAAAGAAGCTACGTGAGGGTGGATGAACTATGGGAACATGGCGAGTCCATTATAATTGGCTACACATCTTGACAGTGGAATATCGATTTCTGTAATCTCGATAAGTGAAATCCTGAGTATTGTAACTGCTCTTTTCCCCTTTAATATATATTATTATATAGGGATTAGCTGTTATCAGGTAAATTTATATTATCGTGGGTTCGATAGTCTGCCTCTACAGGAATTCAGTTAAAACCAGAAATATTATGTAGTATTTTACCCTCCTCTTAGTATTTATTTACAGGAAATATTCTGATGTTTTCTGCTCCTGTTGCTTCAGTTCCAGTTGTAACTAATATCACCTTTGCTGCGTCTCACTAACTAGAAAAACAACAAAAGAAAACAAACATACACACTTGACACAACAACGTGTCATTATTAACGAAAGACCTTTTTTACAATTCCCTCCTCTCTGGTTGCATACTCGGCCGTTCCCTTCTTATAATTAATTCTGAAATATGATAAAACTATTTAATTTGAATTATGTCAAGACTTGAACTTCTTACATCAATCATCAAAAGGAAAATTTAAATCAAAGCGTCCCCGTTTTATATTCCGTTCTGAAATTTCTGCCTTCATGACCGATGTGTTGTTCGTTCCGATTCCATTTACCATATTTTATTCTCCCTCGATGTCTATAACACTACACACGCAAGTTTGCTTCGTTACTGTCTTTTAGTTCCGTGGTATAATAACACCACCCACCTACTCACGCAGTTTACACTCTGCCGTATTTAAAACTTAACTACGCCGGCCTCGCGAGCTACCCTCTCCTCGACCCGCTTGCCATCAGCCTCAGCTCTGCTCTCTGACGTCCTCAACTACCAGGTCGGTTCTCATTTGTTCATATTGTGCACCTTTCATTTCATTCCGCACACGAACTCATATCCTATTGGTTGTTCGTTCGTCCATGTTAATTTATTTATTCCTTGGCCTTTCCCATCTTACTTCTTTCGTAAACTACTTATCCCCCGAATCCTATCGGGTTCTTTCTTACTTTTACAAAACATTTGCTGCTTTATTTTACTACTCCCTCTTCAATCACTCGTATTAATGTTTTTACTAAACGATCGCGTTTTCGCATCACGTCCTTCGGTCATTGTTGCGCTTCTCGTGCTTACTGCGATATGTTACATTTATATAATTCTCCCTTACGATAAACCATCACTGTATGTCGAGTACTTAATAACTATTTTACCATTAGCTTGAATTCCAGGACTATAATACGTTTATTCTAGTTAACACATACTAGAAATCATAAATCGTCAATCTGGATATTACAGTTTGTTTGTTTCCTTAGTTTTGTTCCTGTGCATACTTTTGTTAATTTACTGAAGGTCAATTAATGTGGAAGACGATCTTCTTTGTTATATTCTTTCGTAAATTTTAATTAACCCCTCAATTATTTGTGCTGTTGTTCTTCCGTTACTTTTTTATTTTGTTTCTATTTGAATATCTGAATTTTGATGATGTCCATACGTTTGTCTACAGTTCGATAATTTTTTATCTGAATTGAACAGTTCACGAATGGAATATATATCTAGGACTGAAGTCCCCAAAACAAATTCAGCTTTGAAAGTGTGATAACATGCAAATATTTTCCCATCAAGTTCTGAACGAGAATTGTTGTCTTTCCATTGGAATAGCTAAGACGTTTTATCAAGACAAACATTTCTGATGTCCTTATGAATTTTCTCTTCATTTCGAATGGTCGATTATGAAAAAGCATTATTAGAATGTCTTAAATTTTACATTACCGTGTGCTGTTTCAGAGAAAATATTTTACGCTGCTTTCATATTTGCAGGCTTAATAAACATGAATTTTTTCATCCAAATGAATCACAGGTGTGCGAAATGAAATTGTAACATATTTCACCTGAAAGCGCTTTTGCTGAGCTATCGCGTAAACGTAAATTGCCTACAGCTAGTGATTAATACTTTTGAAATCCATCTTCAGATATTAATGTTTCTAGCGAAAGAATTTTAATAAAATACTTTCTCTCAGAAATGTGCCGGTCTAATTAAAGAAACTTCCTTTAAATGGAATGTTCATGGAACCTAGTATTAATGTGAGCATTAATAACGAATATTTCAATATCATCTCGATCTATTTTTATAGTAGAATATCTATGACGAAAATACACCTTTTTTGACACTTCATATTCACCATTTATCACTATAATTTTACACTTTAAATCTCCAGTAATTCGAAGTCAACAAACCTCTTGCAACATGGAACCTCTTGCCTGCGGCGCTAGCCGAATTCGTTTACTACGCTCCGTGAAGTCACGAAGGTTAAGCGAATTCGAGACTCGCGGGTTCGTGGTTGGGTGACCGGCCAGGAACCCCGGGATCTAATGGCGTCGAGCCCCTGGCCGAAGGGATAAAAGGCACTGACTGACTGCGACGGGACGAGACTTGACTAGTATAGTAATTACTATTACTGAGTAACGGAGGATTACTCCAAAGAATGCCCAACAAGGGGTAAAGAGACGCGTTGCGTCAACAACAACGCAACAATTTTTTAAAAAATTATTTAAGTTTATGAATAGAGTGCTGAAAACAGTAGAGATCAGAAAAAACGGTTTAACCCTCAACGTACCCACTGGGAAGCAGTGGACCCCAGCTCATATTAATATATTTACCATTTCAATTGTTTTCATATGTGATCTATAAACTCTTATGAGAATTAACATGGTACTATTGTCTTCCGTAAACTGTGGAGTTTCCTTCTGTTTGGTGGCATCCATACTGTAGAGGCCATTGTTGTAAGAAAGTGTTGTGTGGAGTTCGAGACCCTTTGTATGAACGATTTGGGGGTAATATTTCCAGACAATGAATGAAGAAAATGTACGCAAGGCGTTGGTAGAGACTGATAAAGAAGTAGAAGATGTGTTCGGCGATGATTCCGATATGGATCCATATTTTGCCATATCAGACACTGACACAGAAAGTGAATTTAGCAGTTAACTCTATGTGATGAGCATAGGGAATTTTGTGTGTAAATTTGTAAATACTCTGTACAGTATCCTAAACTGTAGTCTAAGTCTTCTTTGCAGAAGTTTGTCAACTGTTCTAACAAAGTTTTAAAACGTTCATTATTGGATAAAAGCTATATTAAAATGTAAATAAGCAACTTTTTTTTTATTTTCGAAATTGATACGTGTTAAAAATTACATCTTCTATTTCAAAACATGTATGTGACAGAAAATGAAACGTGAAAGTACAATTTTTCACGGAAATATTCAATAAATAATTGAATAACATGAAGAAACTATATCCAAGTTTAATAACTAACAGATATAGGCATATATTGTCAAAATAATTTTGATGTTCTTCAGACACCAGTGTGCATTTATAGGTAAAAATACGTGTACACGTGCAGGGTTAAAAAAAAACACTTCTAGATCAACATTCCATACCTCTCGCAATTATTCGCACGCTCGTGCTTTTTTGTTTAACACACCTCTCCTTCGGTGAACCGCTGATTTGCTCGCTAGCTGTAAGAATACCTGTTAATTGGTGGTTGCAGCAGTTCTATAGAATGGGTTGCGTAATTTACGATGCTTGGTCATTCATAGGTCGTCACGGTTTTACGAGATACATTTGACCTTTTCTATTAGAAAGTGTTGTTATTACTTTTGGAATATTTAATTTAAGAAATGGTTTCATGAATTTTTATCACTTGCCTTCTGTTAATGGGAATAAGTAGTTTCATAATTTCCATAATACTGTATCTCTGTACAAATCATTCCTTACTTACTCTAGAAGTTAATATTTAGTTAAGTTGATGAAATGTTTTCTAGTTTTTTCGAATTGGACTATACATAATATTCGTTAATTACCAAGTAAAATAATAATAATAATAATAATAATAATAATAATAATAATAATAATAATAATAATACTGTAGGTAAGCGCCGGATCTCGCCATCCAGCGGGGAAGATCACCGCCATCTCCCGAGAAAAAAACATGCACTACACTAACGGGACTAATGACCGAAGCAGTTGACGCGCCCGGAAAGACGAAAAAATCAATCAACGATAATGTGCTCTGAAACAATGAAACGGAACGGAAGTATTGCGAGGCTTCTGCAACAGCCCGTCCGCAAATAATGGTAATGTGTTGAGTGTCTGATCATGAAGGCTACTGCCAGCGAAAGTGTTTGAAATTTGCATGTGCGAATACAGAGAAAAGCTGTTAGCACAGTTCAAGGTGATAAACACGCAAATTCAAGGCACCATAAGTACAGTGGTCTGCCATGTTATGCTTCAGTGGAAGAAAATACTGCCGTGAAAGAGAAACCTGCATTGTTGTGATCGTAGCCTCCCAATATTGGTTTGTTTATTCTTTGAAGTAGAAATTTAATTTTAAGAAGTTACTATGCCCTAAAAATTCGAAAGTGGATAGACTTGAATACTCAGTACACTTAAAAAAGAAATAAATAATAAGCAATTTCCAGTAAGAATATTATTATATAAACAGTAAATAATACCTGAAAAAGCCTTACTTGGAAGAATTAATAAGCAAATGAATGTCCAATTTGCCAGTAAGAATCGTTGCACTTATTAGTGCTAAGAATGCTATCACATAATAGTAGTACTTTAATGTAAATTACGGTTCAAGAAATAGAGTTTGATCCGCAAATTTGTTAGAAACTATAAATTGTATTTTCTCACCATTAACGAAATGTAAAACCCTTCATCAGAAATACTTTTTTGCACATTTGTAAAGAAAATACGTTTCCTAGTGAGTGTAATAATTTGGCACACCACTGTACCACAAGATGGAATAATATTTTTTTAAAAAACTCAACACACATGGTCTTTTAATAACTCGCCATATCAACCTGTCGTGAATTCGAGTTCATTATTTCTCTGTAGTTCGTATTGTAAAAGGCCACAAAAGTCCTTTGAAAGTCTCTGAAGGCAATGAGACTTCTGTTTCTTCCCTATTCGTTATGACCTGGTTGCCATGATTCCGAACGGAAATTGGAGGTACTACACAAAACGCATGTGCGTCAGTATAGGAAACGCTTGTTTTTCTTTCTCGCTATGGAGTACAAAGAAAGTTATGTAATGCTGTGTTAAAGAACGACAAATTACCAGCAGCGAAACTCTTATTGCCGGAATTTGGATAAGAAAAATGGAAATCCAGTTGCTAAATTTAGAATAAATCCTCTTTTTCGTGGTGAAGACAGATTTTTTTTTGTGATTTCGTGATACCAAAAAATCGAATAATCGCCAAACGTCCGACTCCCCGTCTGCCTGGCTGCGTTAGAATACGGGCGAGAATGTACGTGCTGTTGTTTCAACACCAGTTTAAAAATAAAATATGTACCAGACCATAATAATGTAATATTTCTAATTATTCTTTATTAACTTAAATGAAATAATGAATTTAAAATGTACTTTTACGAACTCTGAATAGTAATATGGTATAAATTGAAATTTGTTAACAAACAGCATACAAAAAGTTGCAGCGATTTCGAATAATAAAATGATGACTCAAATCTTACTGATCTAACTCTTCGAATCTTAAAAATGTAATGGTGTGTTCCCTGTAGAGCAACTCGTAAACTAACAATAATTTTAAAGCAAAATGTGAAATCTCTCAATTTAACAAAATATCTATTTCAACCCTGGATTTCAATTTTTCAATTTGTATCCAAGCAATACATGTTTATTGCTGTTTATTGTATATTCTGTAAATATACTTGTAAAAACATAATATTTCATTCTAAGTAATATAGGAATGTTAATGTCTTGAAGAAAAATTTTTCTTCTTCTATTACTTAGAAATTTCTTGAATGATATTAGTAACAGAAAACAATGTAGAAGAAACTTGCTCATTATTTACAATGTGTGTGATTTCTTGACGTCGTTGAGAAATTGTAAAGAATAAGAACATGTAAGGATGAGGTGATTGCAGTGCCAAACCAGAGGTATATGAAAGTAATGTGTGGAAAAGAAAGCCAGGAAGTGCAGGAAGGAATATGTGGGAAAGAAGAGTCGTGAGAACGGTGGATAGGTTCGAGAAATCGAAGTAAAAATAGTAATTATACAAATATTTATACGTAATTATTCAAAATCGTGATGTATGATAATATTAGATGAGTAATCAATTTATTGTACTGATTGAATAAAGACAATTTCTTTGCTATAGCCCTGACGAAGATTGAATAAAAGCCGAAACGTTGGGAATTTAAATGATTATATTTTATTGACCGAAACAAGAAAATTCCACACAATTATTTACAATTTTTTTCTTCGGGGGAAAACGACGTTCCATTTTCACGTTTCTGTAACGTAACGTTTCCATGACGAGTGCAAATATGTGATAGTTGAGAATGAGGTGTACAGTAATACCTGGAGTGGTGGCTCGGTATATCAACTGATGTTACTGCATTGCCTCTGATCTGGAGGTCCTAGATTCGAGTCCCGACAGTGGGAAGATTTTCGACACTTGCTTGTCAGCGATATCAAATTCAGTCGCTGTGTGGAGGACAATTCTAGCGGCCGGCTGCTCTGATTCGTAGTATTTCGTGGTTTCTCCGACCAATACCAGGCGAATGCCGGAGCAGTACCCTATCAAACGGGCCTCGTACCGCGCGCGATCTTTCTTTCCTCTTCCTTGTCCTATCCCCTTACACACATTCTGACATGCATTTCTCTACAACCTATGCCGGGAGACCCGTCGGGGGCTTAGAGCTTGTCCCGGCTGAGGCGGTGCCTAGCTGGTAGGAGATACCTGATTGGAGAAAACCGCAGCAGCCGGCGGTAGGACGGCGCCGGATCTCGCCATGCAGCTGGGTAAGGTCACCGGCACCTCCCGATGAAAATCATGCACTACACTTATGAAATTAATGACCTTGATAGTAGACGCGCCCGGAATCACTAACAAAAAATCAGTGTACAGTAATGTTAAAAACATTAAAGCAAAGTAGTGTAGGTAGCTGTATATTCAGTGTGTAAAATCCGTGAAAAAAAACAAACAAATACATTCGTTTCTCGTTTATTCCTGACCCTTTATCCCTTTCTTGTGATAATTTATTTGCGACTTCGTAAGTCACACTTCTTTCGAATTTCATTTTATATGTAAATAACTTACAATTATTCCATTATATGATATCAAATATAGAATTTAGCTTTCACTGCAGTGTCCCCCAAACATGATCATAAGTTTTTCAATGCGACTTTTTGAAAGCACTTTCGCCACTGGCGCAAAGCCCACTCCAACCTTTCATTGAGAGTTAGATTTATGGCTTGCAAACGCAGAAGTTCTTTTCACAGCCTAGTATACATCGCATACTGCATTATTGTGCAGTAATTTTTCTTGTCTCATTTTGAGCTCGCTGGGAGTAAAGAAATTTCGGAGCGACTCCTACTTGGTAGATGGTTATTTTATGTTATGGTACCACTTTATTTTATGTTATGGTACGAATGAGGTTTTCGGCATTGAAATGTAAGCAAAAATGTAAACTGTTTTTCTTTAAAAAGGAGTCAAATATATCATTCAAATACAGTCGACACGGGTTATAGTGAACTTCTGGTGACTAACGTTTTGGTTCACTATATCCGATGAAGTCAAAATAAAATATAATTGCTCTACAATGATGATTTTATAAATTTAGAGATAAGTAAAAACCATTAATAGCCCGGACTGAATATTTCAATATCTAATTTTTCATTTAAAAAACAATTATTTTCATTTTTTGCTTCGTACATTTTTCATTAGTAATTTCGCTATATTCTTGCGCAGATTTCGTGCTCTCTTCCAGCCTGATTTTTCATTTCCACTGTATCCGAGTATCGTAATGCAGTCTGACCTCCTTCAATGCCTCTTCGATTATTATAAGTCCTCCTCTTCCATAATGTGACCTTTGGCCTATATTTTTTCAAGCTACCTAGTTTCGAATTTGTGGCCCTGGGGCAAAGTATCCTTTTCCAAAAAGTTCCGCGATCCTGGTTTTTATCTATAGCAGTGGAGACTGCTCAAAAAGAATGTGTAGAAAATTTTGTATTTATGTAATTAGTTATCGTTAAATTCTCTAAAATCTGTATATGATGATGGGGTGGAGGGTGGCATGGAATGAATTTGTTCTCTATTAAATCAACCACCTGCCTCCACGTTTCCAGCGACAAATTCTGCTCCTCAACCATCGAAATCTAAAAAGTTTCAATCTCAACCAGCGAATTTCAACCATCACCATACCTTGTACCTTCTGAACGTAAAATATAATACAACGATAATGATATAAACAAGTTAACTGAAATATTGCAATAATTTTTTTGCTGTATAAATTAAATATAAATTCATTATCTCTCTAAAATAAGTTGGGAAAAATATTATTATTATTATTATTATTATTATTATTATTATTATTATTATTAAAAATCAGTTATCTCTTTCATTCCTACAATCAGCTGCCGCATCTTCCTCACCCTCATTCTCCTCTTTCTCTTCTTCTTCTTCTTCTTCCCACGTTCATTCTTTCATCCTCGTGCCTCCTTTTCATTCTCGCCCGAGATCGCCGCGGGCAGTGCTCGTCGCGGGGTAGGAACGGCGGCTGGGGAGTACGAGGAATTGATTCTGTGACGTCATCTTATAAATAGTCAAGTAAAATGTATAGCTGACGGCGTCTGTGGATTACGATGAATTGATTGTGACGTCATTTTAAAAATAGTTATGTGAAATATACGAGATACATGTATACAAACGTGTTCCTTGCAGTTGTTCAATCTACCAATGGGTGTGTACAACATGTGCAATGAATGTGTACAACATGTGTTATATTTATATACTTAATTAGTTATATTTTGTAACATCTTTATATGACGTTTGGGGTAGAGCTATCACTTTGTTCTCTGTTAACTCAACTACTGCCTTCTAGGTTTGTACCCACCTGTCAACTTCTGCTCCTCAACCATCATATTTCAACCAACTCAACTTCAACCATTTTCCCCATCTTCAACAACACCTACAACCTCCTGTACGTAAAAAAAATCGTCCCTTTCATTCCTACAATCAGTCATCACATCTTCCTCATCTTCCTCTTTCTACTTTTTATTCCCCTTCTTCTTCTTCTTCCTCCCGAGTTCATCCTTTCTACCCCGTGCCTTCTTTTCATATGCCTCCCTACCCCGCGACAGGGTGGGAACGGCGGCTGGGGATAGTTCAAGGAATTGATTCTGTGACGTCATCATAGAAATAGTGAAAAGAAATGTATAATTGACGGCGGCTGTGGATTACGGCGTATTACGATGTATTAATTGATTGCAGCGTCAGCTTAAAAATAGTTTATCTTAAATTCATATCTCAACCAACTGTACTTCAGCTATTCTCACCATCTTCAACAACATCTACCCCCTCCTGTATGTAAAAAAATCATCTCTTTCATTTCTAGAAACAGCCATCACATCTTCTTCATCCTCCTCTTTTTCTTCTTTTTATTCCCTTCTTCTTTTTCTTCTTCCTACCGAGTTCATCCTTTCTACCCCGTGCTTTCTTTTCATATGCCTCCCTACCCCGCGCCGGGGTAGAGACAGCGGCTGGGGAGTTCGAGGAATTGATTCTATAACGTCATCTCAGAAATAGCCAAATGAAATATATAACTGACAGCGGTCTGTGAATTACGATGGATTGATTGTGTTATCAGCTTAAAAATAGTTTATCTAAAAATCGTATCTCAACCAACTCAACTTCAACTATTCTCACCATCTTCAACAACACCTATCACCTCCTGTATGTAATAAAATCATCTCTTTCATTTCTACAAACAGCCTTCACATCTTCCTCATCCTTCTCTTTTTCTTCTTTTTATTCCCTTCTTCTTCTTCTTCTTTTCTTCCTACCGAGTTCGTCCTTTCTACCCCGTGCTTTCTTTTCATATGTCTCCCTACCCCGCGACGGGGTAGGGATGGCGCCTGGGGATAGTTCGATGAATTGATTCTGTGACGTCATCTTAGAAATAGTGAAAAGAAATGTATAATTGACGGCGGCTGTGGATTACGACGAATGGGTTGTGACGTCAGCTTAAAAATAGTTTCTCGAAAATCATATTTCAACCAACTCAACCTCAACTATTCTCATCATCTTCAACAACATATACCACCTCCTGTACGTAAAATAAAAACGTCCCTTTCATTCCTACAATCATTCAGTCATCGCATCTTCCTCATTCAACTTTTCTTCTCCTTCTTTTCCTTGTTCTTCTTCTTCCTCCTCCCCTTCTTCCCGCGTTCATCCCCGTGCCTCCTTTTGATCCGGATTTTTAGAGAAACTATTTTTAAGCTGACGTCACAATCAATTCATCGTAATCCACAGCTGCCGTCAATTATACATTTATTTTCACTATTTCTAAGATGACATCACAGAATCAATTCCTCGAACTATCCCCAGCCGCCGTCCCTACCCCGTGCCTCCATTTCATTCTCGCCCGCGGGCAGTGCCCGTCGCGCGGGGTGGGGACGGCGGCTGGGGAGTACGAGGAATTGATTCTGTGACGTCATCTTAAAGCTGCTTGGCTGCCGGGCGCGGGGAGGGCGACACAAATGCTGAAAGCGTCTTGGCCCTCGGGCGCTCGCTCGCTCGCTCTCTCTGATATTTCCGCCCCCGGCGGTGGGGGGGAGGCTCGCTTTCAGAATGTCCCCCGGATCGGCCAAAGGAAGTGGCGGCGCGGACAAAGCGAATGGAGGACCGGCAATCGGAATCAAGTATTCCGGCCTCGGGACTATATATTTCGCTCCGCGGGCTCCGTGCGGGGAGTGGAGGAGTAAACAGGATGTCTGGATACGTGGGTTGTGGGGTACGGCACGGAATTGTGCCGTCTTAAAGGTAGCACGAATCCTATTTAAATTATTATATTATTTATTTATATCGTTGTCACCTCTCGCGATAAAAATATTCAGTACACTTACGGGGAAAATGACCTTAACAATTCACACAATCGGCATCATTAGCTAATCATTCAATTAATCGAGGAATTAACAAGATGTATGTAGGTTGAGGTGTACGGGACGAAATTGTGCGACCTTAAAAGTAGGACGAACTGTGTGTAAACTATTATTTTTAATACAAATATGTTAATATTATAGAAGATGAAGCTGTTGTGAAAAATTACAACGTAAATATAGTTTCACGTAGTGGCATGCAATTACAGGCTTGGGTATTCAGGGTATCAACTGATGTCACTTAAGTGCCTCTGACTGGGAGACCCTAGGGTTCGACTTCCGATGGTGGCAAGATTGTCGACACTAACTACATTGCTAGATTGAATTCAGCCATTGTCTGGAGGAGAATTTTAGCGGGCGTGCAGGTCGACTCCGGGTCTCACCGTCCATAGTGCAAGATCATTGCCACCTCTCGCGACAAGAATATCCACTACAATTACGGGACGAATGATCTTAACTGTTCAAGCGATCGGTATCACTAAATAATGATTCAATTAATCGAGGAGTAAACAAGATGTTTGTATATGTGGGTTGATGTGTATGGGACGAAATTGTGCGACCTTAAAAGTAGGACGATCTGTGTTTAAACTATTATTTTTAATACAAGTATGTTTATATTATAAAAGATAAAGCTGTTGTGAAAATTCACAACATAAAGATAGTTCCACGTAGTGATATGCAGTTACCGAATTTGGTACTTCAGGGTACTGATGTCACTTAAGTGCCTCTGACTGAGAGACTCTAGGGTTCAACTTCCGATGGTGGCAAGATTGTCGACACTAACTACATTGCTAGATTAAATTCAGCCATTGTCTGGAGGAGAATTTTAGCGGATGTGGAGTTCGGCACCGGATTTCACCATCCGGCAATGTGAATAATCATTGCCTCTTCCCTCGATAACATGCACTACACTTATTGGACTAATAATCGTAGCAGTTGACGCGTCCGGAATCACTAATCAACCATTAAGACAAACAAAGAGTAAACGTAGGTTGTATACGAGACGAAATTGTGCTGTCTTAAAGATAGGCCGAATCCTGTAGAAACTATTATTACTATTATTATTATTATTATTATTATTATTATTATTATTATTATTATTATTATTATTATTATTAATAATAATAATAATAATAATAATAATAATAATAATAATAATAATAATAATAATACAAGTTTATTAATATTATACAAGCCGAATCTGTGATGAATAATTACTGCGTGAAGGTAGTTCCTTGTAATGGCATGCAGTTGAAGTTTTCCCTTCAGTTCACCACACACAGAGAATTGCAATGCCATTTTTGGTGGGAACCTTTCACTGGTCGTCGTAGACCACAGGACTGTATGGTCCGAGCGCCGGCAGTGGTTTTGAAAGAGTTTTCTTCATGATAAATTATTAATATTTAGAGCCAAAATATTTGTTGTTGGCAAGCTGTAGATCATATTCTTTAGTTTAAGTCCACGTTTAAGTCAATTTGTTTATTTCCTTGTTCAAAAGATTTCTACAGGTAAAATACTGTCTCTTGCTAATATGTAGAGTATTATTAATTTTGTTAATAATAATAATAATAATAATAATAATAATAATAATAATATCATCCTCTGTATCCTTTCTTTTTTCTTTCTCACCTTTACGCTCATTCCCCTTTCTATTCCTGACTCGTCTATCTTTTCTTTCTCTATCGTTCTCTCTCTGTCTCTGTTTCTCTCCCGTTCTGGGGATTACATGCAGGACTTTACAAGATAAACAGGTTGCTTATTCTCGTAGTTGAAGGTAGATGTAACGTGTGACCTAAAGAATGGATGGATCTATTCTTCTTCTTCTTCTTCTTCTTCTTCTTCTTCTTATTATTATTATTATTATTATTATTATTATTATTATTATTGAATGTGACGAATACTACATTTAAAAAATAAAATGCTTTAATATTTTAGTGCTCTTCGAAAACCTACATTTGTGTCCTTAGCAAAGGTCAACAAATGTAAGACAAAAGTATTGAGAAGGAATCCATAAATCTGTAGATTTTACCGTAAGAAAAAATATGTTTTCAAAATGAAAATAGAAAAAAGGTAATATTTGTATTGTTTAGTTATACGGACGTTAGAGAAAAGGAAAATTTACTAAACCCATTATATGTGTCTCTTCTCTCCCTGTGAATATCTCGACTCTATTTCTTCTTTCTTTCTCTCCTTGTATTATGACTCTTCTCACTTTTCTCTTTGCTTTCTTTCCTTTTTATCTCTTTTCTCTTTCTCCTTCCGTCTCTCCCTTTCCCTCTCTCTCTCTCTCTCTCTTCTCTTTCTTTCTTTCTTTCCGATTTCGCTAGTTTGACTAATGGGTGTTATTAGAAAGTCTTCCTGAACAAAGAAAGTTATGGTACTGCGGACACAGCAAATAGAGGGTCGGGAATGGAAATCAAGTATTTTGGCTTGGGTTTGCTTTCGTAGTCTGCTTGCAAGTACAAGTAAACGAAAGTTTCTTTGAGTCAAAGTAGATGAAAAAATGTAATGGCTTGTGCAATAGATGGGGTGAATCTCGTTGGAATTATTTGTATTTAAAAATTTAAATTCTATAAATCCTGATTTTTTTCGGTTTCTTGGGATCATCTCAAATCTTTTAAATTATGCATTTGAAAACCAGTCACCACTAACAAGAAATGGATTCAAGACGGGTTAATTGGGAAGAAAGCCTTGAATTTCCATATAGTTTCACTATATCGAAAACAAATGAATGTGTTCCCAACCAAATGTAAATGGTGACGATATTACTGTAAATTAATTGTTATATGATTTGATAAAAAGATTCAAATAAAAAAATTAGAACTCTCTTTACTCTTTCTATCATTCTCTTCATCTTTCTCTTTATTTCAATAATTACTTTGTTCGTTTTTCTTTCGCTTTTATGTAAGGATTTCTATTTTTTGTATTCATATTTCAATTTCTTTCTAGTGAAGATTTATTCTTGCAATTTTCTGGAAATAATTGATTCTTTTGAAATATTATTTAGTTTGTTAGATAATCTATGGAATGTTAACCAATTCAGAGGTAAAATGGAGGAAAAATAGATTTCTTTTTATCACTGTAGAATTTCTGGAATGATAAAATCACTGTAGAAAATATTTTGAAATCTAAAAATTATTTTTAGACAATAATTTATGTTCTGATCTGTGTTCGTAAGATTAATATAATATAAAGGTAAAACATTCAATTTAAATAGGAGGTGCATGGAGGGTTAAGGAGACGGGCAGAATGAAATTTCATCAAACGATAATTCATTTTGTAACAATTAATACAATGTTAAGTAGCGGTACCTAATTTCTTCAAATTTTGACGGAATACTTTTTTTAATTATAGAGCGGGAAGACCTGAAGAATTGATAGTGACACTAACAAATGGAATACCTTTGTTACTAACGTTAGAAATTCATCCATTTCTGCGGCATTTACATTTTCACGCACGTCTGAATGTTAGACTTTTTGACCAGTCTTTCGGAGTTTCGCTCTACTGTGAAACAAAGATTGGAAGCTCGACCAAGAAACGGAGGTCTTCCCACTCCACCTCGTCCGCTCCAAGGCCTTTTTATAAAGTTGGAAATATTCCCCTCCGAATTTACGGCCTATGGCTGCGCCCCTGGCGGCAGCTCTTGGAAACTCAGCAGTGCCCTATCGCCTGTAACGGAGGCACCAGCGACGATAGCAACGGAGTCGGAGGTTAAACGTAAATGGCCTTCTCTAGGTGTCCCTCTTTTCTAGTTAGAGTGATTTTGGATATCGTCACCTTTCTCAATTAATTGATCGATTTTTTCGTGTTTCCGGGCGTGTCAACTGCATGGCTCATTATTCCCGTGAATGTAGTGCATGTTTTTTCTCGGGAGATGGCGGTGATCTTCCCCCACTGGATGGCGAGATCCGGCGCCGATCTACCGTCGGCTAGTGGGGTTTCCCTCTAAACAGGACTCTTCCACCAGTGGGACACCGCCTCAGCTGGGACAAGCTCTAAGCTCCCGACCGGTCTCCCGGAATGGTAGTGGTAGTGTAATGCATGTTAGTGTACGTGTGTATGTGATGTATGGGGAGAGGATAGGGCAAGGAAGGGGAAGGACAGATCGCGTGCAGTCCGTGGCCCGTTTGTACTGAATACCGCGTTGAGTACCAGAGTCATCAACGCTACTTTGAACCGTCGACATTTTTGGGATTAACCTCTTCGTCCTATAGTCTTCCCGACCGTGGCGAGAGTGCCAGTAGCGGTCGGTTATGAATTGGGTGCGGATATTAATGAAATATAATTTATTTTATTTTCACTTTAGAACAAAGCCGTTTGGTATAAAAACTAAGTTTATGTTATGACAAAAGGAAATGACCCACGTTTATACGTCTCTTTTTGTTTTGCATTTTTCGTCGATTTCGATTATTAAATCATTTTTTAGTTTTTATGTCATTTTTAATGTATTATTCTCTGATTTAATCGATTTTTATAGCATTTTAATGGTATTTGCTTCAAATAATATTTACGACATACAAAAATATTCATCCCACAATTTCTGAGTGTCCTTTTTGATTTCTTTGACCAGAAATAGTAATGTCAGCCGTTGTGAATGTTATGTAATCTAAGGTTTCTTTGATGCCTATCAACGGAGTCAGTTCGGCGGATTTTGCGATAAATAAAGTCAGAGATTTCTTGGTAAAGAACAGTTCAAACCAAAATTTTGCAAGATAAGATCACTTGAACAAAAGGAAGAAGCATCGATTACATCAGTAACATATTCAAAATCTCTAGTTGTTCATATGAAGTGGTTTTGATCAAATTTGTATGTAATTCGTCTTCGTTTGTAGGAAATTAAAAACATTTTAGGAGCATTTTATTGATAATTTTTGGCAATGTTTTACTTCATCAAAATCCACCCCCTAGTTATGAATATGCATTCAGGGGGCCGTGATCTGCAGAGAGCATCGTGTTCAGGGGAATTGGGAGATGACAGAGAGCACGAATTGGAATTTAAAGTTGTCAAAATCAGCAGGCTCGCCCTCTTGAATTAACGAAAACATTTCGATTATACGGTACCTAGAGTCGGCAGTCCTCGAATCCAGAATTTTGTTTGGATTTGGAAATTTGGTTTTCACCTTGACTTCAGTGGGGATTTCGTGATGTAATCCGCTTTGAGTACGTGATGAAAGTTCTACGTAATATGTGTACGATATTATGTGTAATTATCATATTCTCGGAAAAGTAATAATCAGTAATGAACTTTTGATATGCAGAAATCTTCGTGACCAAATCATACTATTTGAATTTGTTGTATTGGGTTAACTTTTTCGTAATAATATTTCTTGTCATTACGTTTGTGTCACAATTTTTAATTAGTAGATATGAGTTTTAAAATGTCGTTTTTTAGATTTTATTTATAGGAAGCGAAAATGAGATATTTACTGAACGAATAAAATTATGGTGCTATATTTTTGACGTGATGTATAAACCGCCAAATTCACATGATTTCCATTCAACCTTTTTTCTACAACCCGTATACAGATCCGTGTATTTTGGTCGACTGAGCTTTTCAAGGTATAAAATTTAATGGAATCGTGCTGGCTTTCCAATTCTCTCGATCAGATGCAAGTTAATGAAGCGCTGTATGGAAAGCGAGTGAAAAATAACGTTAAGCATTTACATAGGTTTCGTCATTCTTCATGTCCTCTCTTTGATATATGAGTACTTCGAAGAGTGAAAAATACATAATAATATGATTATTACATTTCTACATACATCAATATATTTAGAGGTATGGCATGTCCAAATTCCATAATTTGAGATAATTTACAATGTTATTCCCTACACCTGGCGCTATTTTCTTTTGGCAAGTTCCAAAAACATTGAAAGATATAAGTCGCGGAAAATCGTAAATTTATCACTATGCGGATCTATGATTTGAAGTTTCAAGTACCTCCTGAACAATCTCGATTGTGGATAAGTTTGGTTCTAGTAATAAACTCTTACGTTTTTTTCTCTTCAGAGCCCCGCCCTGATTCGGTTTGCACGTAGCAGAGGCCTGATTTGGCTATCACTCACGCTACTTTTTTTGACTGATGGGCTAATTTCTCCCTCCCTGGCACAATAAACAGTTGAAGTTAAAAGCTTCTTTGCCAGCACTGATGACAACATTCCAAATACAACATTTTCGTTGATGCAAAACAGAAGCTACTTGCTGTTGAAGACGAAAACTCCTGTTCGTGTTTTTTTAAGAAACAAATCTCATGAAATGGCTTGTGACAGGTCGAGATCCGTCAGAAGAGAAAACATCGAACTTGTGAGAAAAAAGGTGGAAGAATTTATAATACGGCAAATGCAAAATTAATTGAGAAAGTTGTGTATGCATGCATGTTGGGAAAAGGGAAGAAGTTTCGTCGATCCACACGAGCATATGTTTCATTATTATTTTAAATGATTTCAATGTAACTGTAAAAACATAACACTTTAGAATGCATGTAAGTTGATAAAAGAATGCATTCAAATCATTTTAACACCTCGTATGAAATGGGTAAGCCCATCCTGACCATCAAGAAGTTCCTTTAGAGTGTGGTACCGGAAGAAGTGGCTCAGTGCATCAACTGATGTCACTGCATTGTCTCTGACTAGGAGGTCCTAGGTTTGAGTCCGACAATGGCAAGATTTTCTACACTAGCTTGTCACCTAGGTCGAATTCAGTGGCTGTCTGGAGGGGAATTCTAGCGGCCGGCTGCTCTGATCGCTAGTTTTCCGTGGTTTCTCCGAGCAACATCAGGCGAATGCCTGAGTAGAACCTGACAAATGGGCTATCGGCTGCACGCGATCTTTCCTTCCTCTTCTTTCTCTTATCCTCACTTCTTACACACAATTCCACTAACATACACTAGACTACCACACTTGCTGGGAAACCTGTCGGAAGCTCAGAGCTTGTTCCGGATGGGGCGGTGCCCTGCTGATGGGAGATGACTGGTTGGAGGAAAACCCACTACCGATGGATGATCACCGCCAACTCCCGAGAAAAAACTTGTACTACACTTCCGGGAGTAATATTCTCAACTTACCATACTTTAGAGTGCGATACATGATCACTCTGACGCCCCGTGGCTATGTCGATCACTGAAGTGTCCCACCAGACAAGCCCTCAAGAGCCTTTAGTGTCTAGTGTGGGGATTCAGATGCACGTAATTTATATAAGATGGGTAACTGATTTCGTTGGAAGAAACCCTGAGGAGATCATGAAAAAATGGGAAAACCGTTTCATGTCCTGTTTTATTCATTTTTTCCGTTTGTCGTTTGTTTGGCGAATTATTTTAATACTTGGTTATACTTACACAGTCTGTTTTGTTCGAATTTTGCCCAATTCGTCGTAATTATCTCGAAAGAAGAAACAATTTCGATAAACAAAACCATAAATTGGCGTAAAAATATGTTCTCATCATGTTCTGACACTGATTTATTTTGGTGTGGTTTATACAATTTATCACTCGGAAAAGGAAGTCGTTACCCTTGTATTCTGTCTCGTAAAATATTTTCAAAATTACTCGGAGGAACTTTGTTTCTTGCTTTCTTCTTCTCGACGTCACAGAGTTCTTCGTCATTTCCTCAGTTGGTATCTCCCTCGAAGCGAAAACGATACCATCTCGTGAAAACTGCCTGTCTCCACTCCGCGGGAACTTGGGGGAAATTTGAGGTCTTCGTGGGGCAATCCAACTGTCGTTCACTGCTGAAGATTCTTATCGGACTACTTTCGTTCGCCTTCTTTAGGTTTTCCGTGCTTTGCTTCCCATCTGAATCGTTGCTGGCTGACGCAATGTGTAAACAGAAAAGCATCACTAATAGACAGAGCTGAAATGATACTAGGATTCAGGAATAACAGTGAGATTGGTATGCTTATTTTTTTGTTATCAGTTATTATTTTGTTCAAAACAAAGCATGAAACTGAAATTGCAACTGTTAAAACTGAGTCTTTAAAGAATTTCAAACCGAAACATCTAATGTTTCATAAAATATATTTCTGAAATGGAATAGATAGGTTTTGACTTATGTTTTTAAATTATCTCGTAATTTCGCAATACTTGTATACTCCTGAGGTTTTGAACGATTCCAAGATTCTGTAAAAGATAATATCTTCTCTTTCGTTGTATCGTATACCTCAGCCAAAATGACACTCTACATTTTTACTCTTCAAACATACTTCCAAAACGTTACATACGCAAATGTCATTCACTTGCTTCGGTAAGATATATAAAACAAAATATAAAGGTATATTTTTAAATAAAAGAAATATTTAAGCAACTGGAACAGTTCCGAAACTAAAACCAATGTTATGTTATAAAAAACCAAACTGAAGGTTAAATTAACTGCAAATAGCACGCTGCAAAACGTTCGTGTATATAAGATTGATGACATCAAAATGTATTTGCATGATTTCTGTTATTTCACTAAATACTGCTCTTTTCTATACGGTACAATACGGTACGAAAACAAACACATGCGGCGCATTATTTATTGATCGTATGGGACTATTAGCGGGCGACTGCCCTTACATAGCTTTTCCGTACCTGAGTTTTCGACCCAGATTTCCTTAAAAGCCTACCCCCGACACGAGTCTGGGAACCTTTATCCGCCCTTTTAACGATATATTCTTGTGGTGCATTAATTCACGCAAGCGAGTATCGTAACTCTGCTTCAAGTTTGGTTGCTTGATTAGTGATTCCGGGCGCGTCAACAGCTTAGGTCATTTGTCCCGTTTGTGTAGTGCGTGTTTTTTTTTCTCGGGAGATGGCGGTGATCTTCCCCCGCTGGATGGCGAGATCCGGCGCCGAACTACCGTCGGCTAGCGGGGTTTCCCTCTAACCAGGACTCTCCCACCAGCGGGGCACCGCCCCAGCCGGGACAAGCTCTAAGCTCCCGTCCGGTCTCCCGGAATATGTGGAAGTGTAGTGGTTGTTAATGTAAGTGTGTGTGTAAGGGGAGAGGATAGGACAAGGAAGAGGAAGGAAAGATCGCGCGCGGTCTGTGTCCCGTTTGTTAGGGTACTGCTCCGGCATTCGCTTGGTGTTGATCGGAGAAACCACGGAAAACTACCGATCAGAGCAGCCGGTCGCAAGAATTCCCCTCCAGCCACCGACTGAATGCGACCTAGCTGAAAAGCTAGTGTCGAAATTTCTGTCGCCGTCAGGATTCGAACTTAGGACCTCCCGATCATAGGCGCTGCAGTGACATCAATTGATGCACTGAGCTACTGCTCTCGGACTGTGCTTTAAATTACTCCAAAATAACGTAATATATAATTGCTTTTTTGATTAGTTTTTCATCGGTACGTTTAATAAGGAAAAGCTCTTACAAAATTAATATTCTCCAATTATTTTTCTACTTTTAAGACAATTGTCTTATGAAAACAAACCCATGTATTCTTGTTGTGAATAGTCCCGGAAACAAGTCTTATCTTTCTTTATGTTTATATCTAAACAACATTGTATCACTTTTATTTATTTAAGCTCGTTGAATATTGTCGCGTCACTAATTATTTTTTTCTTTTTATACGCAATCTCTTACGAAACCAAAGCAATCTCCCTGCCTGTTTTCCCCTTCTCATCGCGGAGGAAATCTGCTTTCCTTAGGGAGAGCAGAGAAGGGGTTCGCTGAATCGTCTTTCGCCCCTGAGGTCTTATCAGCCGCACTCTGCCCCGCCCCCTCCCGCCCCCGCCCCACCCTGCTTCCGGCAGAGCGAGCCCTCGGCTCCCCGCGCTCCGGACGTTAAGCGTCTTGCACGTCGGCCATTGAGTTAAGACGTCCCCGCCCCGCTCGCCCATGGCACGCTCGGGGCGATCCGCTCCGCCTTTCCTCGCCCCGCACCGCCGCGCTGTGTTGCGGCAAGCCACGCTTCGCAGGGGTTCGCTGTGTTGCAGCGAATCAGTAGCACCGTGTTTCACCGTTTGACGATCCGCTAACCAATTATATGCCGCTCAATGCGAAGAAACAGAACCGACGTGACCGACGGACACGATCCGGCCATACCCATACCTTACCCTATCCGACCCGTCCCCACCCGACCCTATCCTACCACACCCTACCCTCCCCGACTCGACCCTACCCAAGCAGACCCGACCCTACCCGACAAGACCCAACTCGAACTCACTCACCTCACGAAATTCGAACTCACCAACTCAACTTAACCAGCTTCGACCCAATAAAATCCGACCCGACTCGCCTATTTGAAGTATTCCGAGCCCTGCTTCTGGCAGAGCGAACCTCTGACCCCCATGCCCTGGATTTTAAGCGTCTTGAGCGTCGGCCATTCAGTTAAGACGTCCCCGATCACTCGCCCACGGCTTGCTCGGAGCGATTCCCCCGTCCCGCTTGCAGCGCCCCGCACCGCATCGCTGTGCTGCGCAAGCCGGCCTCGCAGGGGCTCGCCGTGTTGCAGGCAATCTGCCTCACCGTATTTAACCGCTTGCCGATCCGCTAACCAATTTGTGACTCAACGCGAGGAAACAGGACCTATATGATTTGTCCCGAACTGGCGCAACCCGACCCTACCCTACAGATCCGACCCTACCTGATCCGACCCGACCGACCATACCCTACCCTATCCGACTCAACCGAAACTCACCCGACCTGACGAAATTCGAACTCACGTCCCGACCGACCCGACCCGACTCGGCCCGATCCGATCCGATCCGACCCGCCCGGCCCGACCTGACCCCCCCAGCCGCAACCCAACCAGGACCACCGGACCAAACCCCCCCCGACCCGACCTTCTCGAACCTCTCCCGACTCCCGCTTTCGGCAGAGCGAACCCTCGGTCCCACGCGTCGGACATTACGTCTTACTTGTGTTAAGACATCACTACCCGTTTCATTCAGAGCTCCTTGAGCGATTGCTGCTCCTCCACGCCCCGCATCGTCACACTGTTGCGGCAAGCCGCGCCACGTTCACTCGTTCTGCGTGATTTACCACTTGACGATCTACGAAACTAATTAATTGCACTTGACACGACATGACCTGACCCGACCCGACTCAATCCGATCCGACTCAATCCGACCCGACTCAACCCGACCCGACTCAACCCGACCCGACTCAACCCGACCCGACTCAACCCGACCCGACTCAACCCGACCCGACTCAACCCGACCCGACTCAACCCGACCCGACTCAACCCTATCTAACTCAACCCTATCTAACTCAACTCGACCCGACTCAACTCGACCCGACTCAACTCGACCCGACTCAACCGACCGACTCAACCCGACCCGACTCAACCGACCCGACTCAACCCGACCCGACTCAACCCGACCGACTCAACCCGACCCGACTCAACCCGACCCGACTCAACCGACCCGACTCAACCGACCCAACTCAACCCGTTCTGTCACGATCCGACTCACTGAGACTTGACCAGAACCTGACATGACGTGACAAGAGACGATTTGATTAAAACTGAATCCGACCCGACATAACCCAACCCCACTCACCTCTATTCAACATGGCGTCACGTCACACAGCGCCATGACTCACCAAACCTCGCTGCTATCCGGCACCGAATGAACCTCCAAACCACGTCATGGCCAAGGGCGCGATTTCACCCGTCGCGACCCAGACACCACCTCCTTGGTACATGATACTTCGCAGCACTACACGTCACCTCTTTTTTATGACTAAGCGACGCATCAATACATCACGTCCCATTGTAACATGCCGTGCCATGCTTCACCCGGTCGCCCCCTCGCGTTCCATTTCTTGCCTGCTTTGCACCGATGAGGCTAGACAGACACGATCAGAGCTCTCCACAGCACGACACGGTAGTCCCCGTTGCGCATTAGACAGCTTTGCTCTGTCACGCCCCACCGTGTCTCGTCCGGGTGGATATCCGAGTGGCCTTGTTCCCTTTCCGGCCATTTGCACCCCATTTCCCGGGCATTAAGCGTCTTGTACGACGACCATTCAGTGACCGGGAGCGGTAGCTCAGTGCATCAACGTTGTAGGATATGGACCACGGGATCGGCCAATTAATGAAACACATTAGTTTGCCAACGTTTCGGAATATTTAATTCCTTCATCAGGGCTACAATAAACACAATCACATGAAATAAAGACAACTTGTCTGATGTTACTGCAGCGCCTCTGACCGGGAGGTCCTAGGTTCCCACTCCCCGCGGCGGCAAGATTTTCGACACTAGCTTTTCAGCTGGGTTGAATTCAGTCGCTGTCTGGAGGAGAATTCTAGCGACCGGCTGCTCTGATCGGTAGGTTTCCGTGGTTTCTCTGATCAACGCCAGGCGAATGCCGAAGCAGTGTTCTAACAAACGGACCACGGACCGCGCGCGATCTGTCCTTCCTCTTCCTTGTCCTATCCTCTCCCCTTACACACACGCACACACACACACACACACACACACACACACACACTAACATGCACTACCGTACCACATATTCCGGAAGGCCGGTCTGGAGCTTAGAGCTTGTTCCGACTGGGGCGGTGCCCCGCTGGTGGGAGAGTCCTGGTCAGGGGGAAACCCCACTAGCCGACGGTAGGTCGTCGCCGGATCTCGCCATCCAGCGGGGGTAGATCACCGCCGTCTCCCGAGAAAAAAGCATGCACTACATAAACGGAACTAATGACTAACGCTGTTGGCGTGCCCGGAAACACCAAAAAGTCTATTAATCAAACCGGACATAGTGTCGCTACTGGCTGGGGCAGCGACCCCTTCCGCTCCTGCACTGTTCACGGGCATATGGCTCACCTCGCTCACACCTCACGTAATTGATTGATTGATTAGTGATTTTGAGCGCGTCAACTGCTTTGGTCATTAGTCCCGTTAGTGTAGTGCATGTTTTTTCCTTGGGAGGGGGTGGTGATCTTCCCAAGCTGGATGGTGAGATCTGGCGCCGATCTACCATCGAATAGCGGGGTTTTCTCCTAACCAGGACTCTCCCACCAGGGGGGAAAAGCCCCAAGCACCCGAATGTTCTTCCGGAATGTGTGGTAGTGTAAGTGCGTGTGTAAGGGGAGAGGAGGGTACAAGGAAGAGGAATGAAAGATCGCGCGAGGTCTATGGGCCGTTTGTTAGAATATTTCCTGGCATTTACCTGGTGTTGATCGGATAAATCACGGAAAACTATCGATCTGAGCAGCTGGACGCTAGAATCCTCCTCCAGACAGCGACTGAATTCGACCTAGCTGACAGGCTGGTGTCGAAATTTTGCCACTGTTGGGACTCGAACCTAGGACCTCCGTGTCAGTAGCACTGCAGTGACATCAGCTGATGCTTTGAGCCACTTCGCTCTGTATGGCGACAGACCGAAAGGCAGATGGTATAGGCTTAGGGACAGTCCCTGCGCTCCCTAAGCGACTAACTGCTCCCATCATTCTCCCCTTTTCCCTACTGCACCCATCCTGATTTCACCCTTTCCCCTGTGAACCCCTTACATCTGACCTCCACCTTCCCTTGTATCCATTTTCTGTTCCCTTTCTGCTCCTCTTCCTGAGCCCCGCCCCTTCAGGAAAATTAGTCGTCGCTGAAACACCTGGGGCTACTTTGCTTGGTCCACATGTCCGTCTATCCTATATCACCTTTGCTGTTCCATTCCATTTCGTTCCTTTCTTCCCTAATTAATTCCCTCCTCATTTCCCGTCTTTCCTCTTCTCTCTCCTCTTCTCTCTCCTCTTCTCTCTCCTCTTCTCTCTCCTCTTCTCTCTCCTTTCTTCTCCTCTTTCTCCCTTTATCTTCTATTCCTCTTCCTATCACCTCTCTTCATCACCACTCCACTTCTCCTCCTCCTTTCCTCATTTTCACTCTCTTTTCTCTCTTTCCCTTTCAGCTCCTCTCACGCGCCCCGTCCCTTTCTGGGCAATTTAGTCCTCGATGTATCATCCGGAGCTACTGCTTTGACTCCTCCCACGTCATCTCTCCTATATCCCCTTCCCTTTCCCCTTTCATTCGTTCCTTCCTCCCCATCAGTTCCTCCTCCTTCCCCTCCTCTCTCACCTCTTCTCTCCCCCTTTATGTTTTCTCCTCCTCTCTCCTCTCCTCGCCACCTCTCCCTCGTGCTGTCTTCCCTTATCACGTTCTCTCCTTCTCTTCCCTTCTCCCCTCCTCATCGCCCTCACCTTCAACCCTTTCCCCCTTTCTTCTTTGATCTCCGCCCCCTTCCCCGCTCCTTTCTCCTTTCCCTTTAATTCCCCCCCCCCCCCTTCTGGGCTTAGCCCCGATTTCTCTCTGGGTACGTCATACTACGTTGACTCTTAACACGTCCTCGCCCATCCTATTCCTTTCCTTTCCCATTCTTATTCCTTCCTTCCTTCCTGTCCTGCTCAATTTCTCCTTTTCCCTTCTTTCCTCTCAACCTCCCTTTTTTCCCTTTCCCTTCCCCTTCCCCCCCCACCCTCACCTTCACCCTTCCCCCCTTCTTCTTTGAACTCCCCCCTTCCCCCGCATCCCTTTCTCCCTTTCCCTTTCAACTCCTCCCCAGCGCCCCACCCCTTCTGGGCAATTAGCCCTCGATGTATCACCCGGGGCTTCCTCTGCGCGGCGGGGCGGCGTCTTGCTGGGCGCGGGCGTTGGTGGGCGTGGGCGGGGGCGTGGGCGTGCGTGCGGCGCCACAAAGAGATCTGCTATCGCCCGCCGCGCAACCTCCAACTCAACTGCCAAGCGGCAGCGCGGGCGCTGTGAGATGGCACCGCGGTAATAAGGAGGGTGGAGATGGCTTCGCGTACGCGATTATTGGGAGAGCGTTGGTAGATGTGTTAATAATATTGACGTTTCTGTCTGTGATTTGTTAATAACTGTCTTTTACCATTGTAGAATTCACGACCGTTAATAAGTTGTAGGATATGGATCACGGGATCGGCCAATTAATGAAACACGTTAGTGTGCCAACGTTTCGGGTTATTTAATTCCTTCATCAGGGCTACAATAAACACAATCACATGGAATAAAGACAACTTATCTGAACAACAACATTAGAAATCACACAATATATGCCATAAATATATAAATACGTAAAGAAAAAAATAAATTATATACTGTGATATATATATATATATATATATATATATATATATATATATATATATACACGTATGTTGGTTCATGTCAAAATATCGATGTCAAAAAAGTTATATAACAAAATTGATAATTCACATGATCTTCAAAACCTGCTAGCAATGAAGTAATTTTTTAAAAAAAGGAAGGGGAACAAACAGCACGTCGTATGACTAGTTTACTTAGATAGTTATTTTATGACAAACCCACATCTACATGAAAATTGATGGTATATAATTGCCAAATAACACTTCTTGATATTGTTAGGCGCAGTGCTAAAATATACAGAGCTAAAAAGGCTTCTTTCGGACCAAGATATCAAAGTAATTGCCATTTTATCTTTTTCCACATCGCTATCTGAAAACTTCAATAAGAAAAATGATAACACTATTTTATCATTTGCCTTTCTAAAATGACAGTGTTGAGTAATAATTTTGTTATGGATGAAAGAAATCTATTTCATGATGTCCTACGTTAGGTGGCATTGCTGGTCAAAGAGGCTAAACACGAAAAATATATAATAATTTTGGATTAAAAATGCATGCAAAAATACAACTATTATTATTATCTCAACGTAAGGTCATTCAGGATGCGAATTAATATTGGAGTTAAATTTGTCTCGTCAATTGTGACTTCACAAAACAACGGCCAACAATATACTTTGACTACCGGAAAGCAATTGCATAAAAAGTGGTTAAATGTATTTTATTTTCATTTTTAATCATTTTTTGCCTTCAAAATTTGTTGGTTTTTTGCAAAGGTTTTACGGAAAAAAATCATACGAAGACCATAGTGAAAAAAATCTTCCTTCTTTCTTGAATTTTGGTAAAATTAAAAATATTTGCGTCCCTTGGATTTGCAAGTAGTGCTGTTACACGTTGTATGCCACTGGCAATATAATGAAGCACTAAACTACATAATTGACCAACCATTGTATTGCCCGTCAACCCGAATGGCAGGTAGGCCAATCAAGCTTACGACACGATTATTAACCATGCGACAGCTCATTAATCGATATGTCAACGGTACTCTACCTTCTGATTAATGAAGCATGCGAATATTGTAACAGAGTTTCGTGATAAGTTTTCACTACCATGCATTAATTAAGATACAGTTATAATGTACGAGTATTCTTTACACACGCATGTTTCTGTTTGCGCTCGTAATTCTCAAGAAGTAAGTTATTAGAAAGTGTTTCAATGATTAATCTTGATTTGTCTTTGATTTAGTGCGAAAATTGCTTAATTCTAATACGGAGAAGATCGTAACAATATTTTAAAGAATCACGCAATGGAAATGCGGAAAAGGAAATAAAGAGGAAAATGTTTATCCAGCATTAAAACATATTTCTAAAGCCCGGTATACACGATACAGTTTTCGTGCAGATTGGGCGTGCAAAAAATGTGCAGTTAAGACTACGAGTTTTCTTTACGAACATGTTCATAATTTTTTATGCAGAAAGCTTGCAGTTTGACTCAAGCGCTTCTAGCGGCAGAATCATTCACTAACGGCAATCGGCCATTTTGATTTTGTAGTTAGGTGTGTCAAAGTGCGATTGTGTGAAGTGTGATTGTGATATATTGTGATAAACCTCCTTTTTCCCAATTCCTGCCTTCTTATTTTTATTCGCTATGCTTCTGATGGTTAATTATTCTCAAATAAAGATCATAGCCAGAACACACACATACACACACAGAAATACCACCACTGACAGTACTCGGATGGCACAATTCAGTTGTCTATCTTTAGACGTTCTAGCGACGGTTAGTGGCGATTCGTGCAGAAAACGTACGTATACTTCTAGTTTGGGATATTGAAGTTTCTGAATAGAAACTGTATGAGAATTTGCACGAAAATTGTACCGTGTATGCCGGGGTTGAAACGTTTCACACTTTCTAGTGAGGTATTGCTTAACACGAAAATGGAGAGAAGAAGAGAGGGACAGAGAGGAAGGTATTTAAAGAGAGAGTGTGTGTGTATGTGTGTGTGTGTGAGAGAGAGAGAAAGAGAGAGAGAGAGAGAGAGAGAGAGAGAGAGAGAGAGAGAGAAGAGAGAGAGAGAGACTTAATACGTGAAAGTGAGAATATTACATAAAAGGAGAGAGTAACAAAGGAAGATGATATGAAAGTGAATGATTGATTTTGGAGCATTTCCGAGGGAGTCAACTACGATAGGTTCGTTATTTCCGTAAGTATATGGCATTTTTAACACGGAAAATGGTGGTGTTCTTCCCCAGTTGGGTATCGAGATCTACACGGCTTGCGGAGATCTTCTCTTCCAGGTTCTAGAAGGACACCACCCAGAACAATCTCTAAGCTCGCGTCTTGTCTCCCAAGAGGAGAAAAAAGAGGAAAGAAATCTCGCGTACGGTCCGTTTGTTTTAGCACTACTCCGACATTTGCCTGGTGTTGATCGGAAAACTACCGATCAGAGCTAGAAAACCCGTCCAGAACATCTGAACTTGAGTCGCTATCTCGCTAGTTCCGAAAATGTTGCCTCCGTCGGGACTCGAGCCAAGAACCTCCCGACCAGACGCAATTCAGAGACATCAGTTGATGCCCCGAGGCACCTAAACGGTTAGATGAAAGTGAGAAACTCAGAGAGAAAGAGAAGCAGATTATCAATCCTATTACACTTCTTCGGCGTGCAACTCCAGCTGCGTGCTACCACGAACATCGCACAGAGCAAATAGCTTCCTTGCGCGTGTACCGACTCAAAGAGATCTATCAATGATACAGGCGGTTGCAGTAAGTCAGATGTAATCAGCCATGTTATTTGTCAGATTGCGGGCAAGGAATGGGAAGGGAAACCGGATTTATTAGCGCGTTTTGCAACGATTAGTATTTTTTTTAATGCGCTTACCTGTTCTGGGGCAATGATCACTCACGTTATCTTCGTTTGTAACTGTAAATCACCTGTATTTTACTTCGTAGGGAACTGACCACAAAGAGGCCTATACTTTCGCTTGACTGCTTTATTAGAACTGTACAATGGGTCATGGAAATTAACTCATGTACGCTTGGGTTTTAAAGTGCAAAGAACTCAGTGTGGCAGGCGAGAAAAGATATGTTCGAGCCTGTGAAGTGTGGGGAATTTTCATTTCGTATTTGTGATTATTGTATGTCGCTCTTGTTCGGTGTTGTAAAAGAGAGTTGAAACGAGATTCTTGTTTTTTTTTAGGACACACTTCGTACTACATTAGAAATAAAATAATTATTTATAAAATTTTTTTTTAATCTGATGGACTGAATGGTGCAATCTTACGAGCAAAATAAAGTAACTTTTTCCGTGTGTGTCATAAACTGTATTTTAGTCAGCCTTGCTGTCTTTCATTTTATTTTGATTCAAGTATATAAAACACATTAAGATCAGTAGCAGATGGTGCGGTTCGACGATGTCCTTTAAGAACAACTGGGATTCCCGATTTGAGCAGTCATTTCTTTGAACAGTCAATTATTATTATTATTATTATTATTATTATTATTATTATTATTATTATTATTATTATTATTCACACTTTCTTTGCTTTAGCAGGAAAATCTATCACCTGTCCAATGTTAAAGGACTAGGCTCGGATTGCGCAGGAAAGAAATTCATCCTCACCTACACGAATGTCACGCATTTAGGAATTTCCTGGCAATATGACATTTTTGAAGAAGGGTGGCTTTCTGGGTTTTTATTATTATTATTAATAATATTATTATTATTACTATTATTATTTTTATCATCATCATCATCATATGCACAGGTTTTTATGAAATTAAGAAAGATAGTGGCAACAAACATTTACGAAAACCATCACGGGCGAGCACAGGACAGCAGCAAGAACACGTATATTTCAGTCACGCAATAACACTTGACACTGTTGAGTAGTCATTACGAGAAAGAAAGGAAGACAAGTAAAGAAAGAAAGAAAAAGAAAAAGTAAAAGTAGAAATAGAAAAAAAATTGTAAGTCAAGAAAAATTAATAATAAAATATTTGAAATAACTATTTAATTAAACTTCATTTGACATTATTTAATGAAATGAATCTTATTTCACTGTTGCTCTACTAGTCACCCAAGAGCTAAGAAAAGCAACCCTCTTGCCCTCCACCCGTTCCGCTGTCTCTCCCATAAACCCTGTTCGTTGCCTTTCTCAGCCCTCCACCGCGTCTCTCGTCGTAGCTTCCACGGAGGGGAGATTGGTAACGCTTCCGCCGACCCGGTCGTATCGCGCCAATTCCCAGCCGCAGGGGCGGCGCGGCGGAAGTCTCGCGCCTCTTTTGTTTGTTCCGCCGCTTCGCGCCGTCGCCGCCAGGAAGCGCAACGATCGCCCGCCGATAGCCACGCGCGCTGACCTGCGGGGTTCCGCAAGGTTCTCGGCGTTGCCAACTTTCGAAATTGCGCGTCTCCTAACGCTTGGGGAAGGCGACGCTAGGAATTGAATATGCGAAGGTTTACCAGATCTGAAATATTCACGCGGTCGAAAAAAGTTGATAGACGAAATTAGGAAATGTAGCGGCGACGATGGTGTAGCGGTTAGCGTATCGGACTCATATACCCAAATTTGCGGGTTCAAATCCGATCGAAGCCGTGGAAGGGCGAAAAATTAAGGGCGAAAAAATCCTTCGTGCACCTTCCTTCGGAGGGGAAGTAAAGCCGGCTGTCCCATGTAGTAGATTTACTGCATGTAAAAGATCCTCAAGCCTAAAAGAAGCATCTGAGCAAAATTGGATCCGCCTGTTTCGTCGCCCAAGGTCCTTTCTGCGCTAGTAGGTGTAACGAAATTTGCATGGTCAGACGGAAGAGCAGACCTCATGGCCTGAGTCTCGCCACGTAAAATAAGGCCAATTCAATTCAATGTGGCTTCGATGGTATATCGATTAGCGTTTCGGGCTGTAGAACCCAAGTTTGCAGGTTTAAATCTGATCGAAGCCGTGGGTTTTTTAAGGGAGAAAATTCTTCATACGCCTTCCTATGGAGGGAAAGTAAAGTCGGATCTCCTATGTTGTAGATTTATTGCACGTAAAAGATGCTCAAGCCAAAAAGAAACCTCTGAACGAAATTGAAATTGCCGATTTCGTCGCCCAAGTGATATACTTTCTTTCTCCGCTAGATGGTGAAAGGAATGCACCGAAATTTGTTTGGTCAGACGGAAGTGGCAACACTCGGTTTGATGGCCCGAGTCTCCCCACGTAAATAAGGTTTAACTGAACTGAAATAGGAAAGGTGATTCAACGAATCTATATAGGAATTAAAGTAATACGTTAAGTAAGTTTGTGATCGTAATATTATAATTTCATCTTCCACTAATTCTGAAATTTTTACATGAATTGTAATTTGAAAAGGAATGCATTTATATTCAGAAATATTGAATTCCTTAATACTGTATTGAAAGACTTCTTGCTCATACATCACATTGAGTTTTTAATTTGAATAAATACATTTTTAGATATATTTTAAAAAATTAATGAATATATTTACGTCTGCTATATTGTTTATTTAATTGCAATGTTTTTTTAAACTAATGAAACACATAGTAGTGTTTTTAATAATTTATTTCTTTTTTATTCCGTATAGAAAATAAATAAATTGTTAAAACATTCTACTGTGTTTTATTTAGGTGAAAAAAAAAACGAACAATTGCAATTAAATAATAAAAAATTGAGAGCGTTTGACTCCCCTGTCGTAGTTTCCATCGATTTGGATTCACTCCATCATGTCGCTCTTTTCACTGTTCCCTCCACATCGCAGACGGGTTTGATTTGCTGTTTTTCTAGGCTATACATTTACCGAGACGTTTTATTGCATCAGCTCTCCAGCGCAGAGTCTTCCGGGCGCAGGAATCGCGAGCTTCTTTTGTTTGTTCCGCCTCACCTCCGCCAGGAAGCGCTGCGATCTCGGTGATTGCCATTCCCCTCACCACTCTCTCCTCCCTCCCTGGCGTTTCGCAAGTCGCGCCGGCGTTGCCAACTTTAGCGAATAGTTTCCTGGCGTACGGGTCATAAAAATGCTCTCAGGTCTCAGGATTACCATTGCGTTTCTAATTTACAGCTCTGTTAAGAGTAGTTTATTTCGTCAAGGGTTCGAACAGAACCAGTGGTTCGCGATATGTCTGGTGATTTACTGAACTTGAGTTAGGGTATTTGCAAATTCAAGGTAATGTATAATGCGATATACTCTTATAATCTGTTTCATATGTTTTGATACGTTGAATTTGACTTGAGAGTTTCCTAATTCTTCATTGTGTAGTACTAATATCCCCGTTCTTAACTTATTTCCCCATTATTAACTCAAGTAATTGTGAACTCATCTAGACAGGCCCCAGTGCCATTCTTGGTGTTTTCTTCCTTTTTCGCGGTTTTCACATCATCTTCCCATTCTGTTTCATTTCGTTTGTTCACGTAGGGAAATCCATTTCCATGATTCTGTTATTTAAAGACGAAAACGTGATACTGTACTTGTAAATACAATATTGACTTTCTTAAAACGTGATGTTTTAATCCTACCGCTCAGTATCGATTGGTAATATTAGCTAAGCACAACGTATTGCCGTCGTTTGTCATTTGTTTTGTTAGGCCACGTGCTTGACGTTTATGCGTTACTCGCGTTCGGGTCGCAAACTCCTGCAATATGGCTGTGGCACATATCTATTAGCAGGAAAGGAGAAGGAAAAAGAAGAAAGAAGGGAGGAGAAGAAGGAAATGAAGGAGACAAAGGAAGATCAGGGGGAAAGGATAGAATAATGGGTGTAGAAGGAGGATAGAATAATGAGGAAGACTGGGAGTAGAAAGAGGACGAGAAGGAGGAGGAGGTGGAGAGGGCACAGGAGGAGGGGTAGAGAAGGAAGAGCTGATGGATAAAGAAGAGCGAAGAGGAGAAGGAGAAGGAGCTTTTGAGTTTGCTAAAATTCTCTTCGTTTTATTGTCACGTAAGAAGCGTACATTCTAAACATTCTTGTTTCTCAATTATGAAGCCCCGAATCTGATCGACATTTAATCATGATAATTTTATAATGATATGATTAATTTATCTCATTTTGATGTCATTTATATTATTTATTGTGAACGTATCATGTACAAGAGTGGCTTGTGACTCAAAGTTTAAGAATATCTTCTCTCCCTAGGTTTTGGGCTAAAAATGGATGTAATACGTGTGTATGTTTTAAAAGAATCATTTGAACCACTGGAGTAAGATTTTTCGTGAACATTTTCAGCAGTTGATAAAAACGGTTGAGCAGTATGAGATCCCAAAACGATACACCCAAAATTTTATTTCGTTGTTTTACTTTTTTGTTATGTATATTTTATATTTGATCAATTTCTATAATGCATTAGTAATTATTATAATTATTATTGTTAATTTATGTAATTTATATTAAATGTTTTATAATTTATAATTACAATTTATTATATTTATATAACAATACGGCTATCAAAAGCTGCTCGTGGATTAAATAATTATGTTTGCCACGACTCATCTCTAATTCCCGAAATACCATCTACTACAAATCATGAGTAAACCGATATTCTCTAAGAGGGCAAAAAAATCGAAATTATCAACGTTTCAGAAGTTTTAATGCAAACCAAGTGTTCGAACTTAGTTAAGCTGTGTTTTCTATATTTCTATTGAAGGAAAAGATAAAAATGTGTAATCATTTCATAGTAAACTTTCAAAATAAATTTGAAAATTATTGTAAAGCATTTTTCAACATTAAAAGGTCCTTTTCAAATTACAGAAGTCGCGGCATTATCCAGATTGGTCTTGGAACAAATATCTTTTTTGGTGACTATCATACTTTCTATTTAGGCACTTGTTTACAGACAGGAGACGATCTATAGGATAGACGAGGCGTATACAGACAGGAAGACAAACACACAAACATACTGAGGTTTGACAAAACACTTTTTTGCATCCAACAAAACTTGTATTCTACGTATACGAAAGTTTTGCTACATAGAGAATAAAGAAAATATTTTTTGCTTTCTGAGATCCACAAATCTTGTTTTCTGTGGTGTGCATTTTTCCTACAGTATTACGTAACTTTACTTTACATTTTGATGGCAAATATTATTAGTAAAGTGTTTTGTTGTTCGTCAACACTGACTTAATAAATTGAAAGGTATTCTTCAACAAAATATTCTCACAATTGCAAAATATTAATAAATTTATATCTAATTCAAAAGACAAAATAACAAATAAATAAAATATCAAAAGATATTAATATGAACAAATAATAAAATAAGTGTAAATTATAAATAAATAAATAACAAAAGCTGGTTTCAGATGACTAACACCACCTCCCTGTTTTCGCCTCCTGTGTGTTCCCCCTCCGCATAAATCCATCCATTGAAGAGACGCTGCGGTTGGTTTTTTGCGTGGGGGCTTTGGCGTCGGAGTGTTGGCAGCGCTGAAAGGCGCGCCGCCCATCCATCAGCCTCTGCGGAAGGGAGGATGGAGGCGGGGGCGGCTATCAACGCCATCTATGCTAATGCCCCCAAGGGCCGCTTCGGCCCTCACCGCCTCCGCCGCCTCCACCTCCGCCTCCGCCGCTACCCACCACCGCGTAGGTACTGCCATCCCCTGCTCCGGCTCTTTCTCGTGATGCTGTTCTGTTACGTCTAATCCACGTGACCAAACCGAAAAACGAACAGCCACTCTTAACGGCGGCGTCCGTTAAATATTATAATAGTCTGCCGTCCGTTAAGGTACTTGTTCGGTACTCGTACCGTTTCTTTATCGTGACGTTGTTCTGTTACGTCTAATCCACGTGACCAACCCGAAAAACGAACAGCCATTCTAACGACCGGCGTCCGTTAAGGTACTCGTTCGGTACTCGTACCCTTCATTAATGCAGCCTACAGCATTTAAGTGAAATCAAAATTTGTAAAAACGTGGAATTGTCACACTTTTCTTACTATAGTTTGAAATAAAACTTTCGTCAAATAAAAAGAAAAAGTGACACTTTTATCCTATTTCCAGTACTACAATGTTGACTTATTTTAAAATAAAAATGTTTATATATTATGTTCTATTGAATATTTTTTATGTAGATACTTGGTTGAAATGTTCGACTTTCCGCATTCAGAGTAAAACCTTCATCAAAAATTTTCATTACAAAGTTAAACAAGTATCTTGGTAACACCGGGCGTGCTTTGGTATTCACGTTTCCAAAGCGGAGACGAAACAAACAGAGCCGTCACAAAAACATCTCCACGACTCGCACAAGCCGGGTTATGAGATGTGACACACTTATTCAAAAACATCAACAGGGAGAATTCCTCGAGAAGCGAATGCACAGTTCACGTCCCAGGAGCGCAAAAGTTGACGACAGGGGTTGCAGCCCCTTTAGAACAGGGCAGTATTCCCAGCGCAAAGTGTGCAAGTTGAGAAACATTCTCATGCGGAGTGCGAAAGTTTCCAAAGGGCGTTGGAAGGGTGGCGGGACGCGGAAAGGGCAGTGGGAGGGGAGGCAAATAGAAGCAGGACGACTGGCGAGAAGGGATGTGCCCTTAAGAGCTAAACTGTTATTTCTTAACCGTTAACGTTTTGTAACTGTTACGTGAAATAACAGTTATTACGTTTATCCTGTTATTGGCTGTTATCGGTTGAAATGCATAGAACTGCAACCTACTGGGCCTAATCCGATCTACTACAAGCTTTTGTGGCAACCATTTTGTTCGATATATATTGTACGATATATTGTATACACTGCAGCTAATCAATCATGATTTGCCAGTGTTCAAATTATAGATTCATTGATACATAATTCGCCATTATTATGGGTCACAATATTTTTGTATTTTATTGTTCCTCAAGATGTTTGTCTTTTAAATTAAGTCCGTCCAATATGTTAACTTATTTCTGTTCCATTGCTGCTTATGTGAGATCAACTAATATTTCCCTAGGTCCAATAAAATAAAATGAGTTAGGTCAAATAACTCACATTATAGCACTTGATATTCGACAGTCATTATCACTTTAGCTTTAGGTAAGCAAAAACACCGTTTCTCCTCATTATATTTGGCACTCGTCACTTCACTACGCACAAGTTACATATTTGAAAGAATATTTGCCATCTGAACCCGAATCACTTTCATTTTAGTAATATTCTATATTTTATATATACGTTACACATTATATGAATTACTATTCATCCTTGGCAGTTCATCCAGTCTCGTTCATATCAGCTGCTTCTCTGTCCAAATAAGTTAGGGAAAGTAGTGCAAGGAAGCGCCGTAAGGTAGCTGCACAGGCTTTACGGTGCTACCAACCTTATTCGTTTTGCGTGGTTTAAATCTTAGCAGTCGCTTCAACTGCTTTGACTCTTAACAGTCGGCCATGTTAGGTTTCTGGTCATGGACCTGTTATTTTTCAACAGTTATTAATAACAGCTATTATGAGTCAGCTGTTTTTGTGATAACAGCTATTGAAGAAAAGCTGTTAAGACCATCTCTACTGGCGATGCTGGGTAAGTAAGGTGAGGATATGTCTGGCGAGGTTGGGGCAATTGGGAATGGTTCAGACGGGGACAAGACAAACGGGTTCAGGTGTACAACGGTTAGGTGATGTCCGTAAGGGGGAGTTGAGTGAGGTGATGGTTGATGCAAGGCGGGTTGAGTCGAGGCGCTTCATTAATAATTAGTGTTTTAAATCCACTACCGTCGGACCTCGAACCGAAGAACTTCTCGGTCAGAGACGCTGCAGTGGAAACTGTCATTGGGTTAAGTCATCTAGGTTGATTGATTGATAGTGATTTCCACCGCGTCAACACCTGAAGTCATTAGTCCCGTAAGTATAGTGCATGCTTTTTCATCAGGAGGAGAAGGAGGAGGTGGTGATCTTCCCTCACTGGATGGCGAGATCCGGGCCGACCTATCGACTATCAGGGGTTTCCCCAACCAGGTATCTCCCACCAGCGGGGCGCCGCCTCATCCGGGACAAGTTCTATGTCCCCGATCGGTCTCCTGGCATGTGTATTAGTGTAGTGTATGTTAGTGTCTGAGGATTGGACAAGAATGAGGAAGGAAAGATCGTGCGCGGTCCGTGGCGCGTTTGTTAGGGTACTGCTTCGGCATTTGCCTGGTGTTGATAAAAAAACACGAAAAACTACTTATCAAAGCACCTGGACGCTTGAATTCTCCTCCAGACAGCAACTGAATTCGACCTAGCTGGAAAGCTAGTGTCGAAAATCCTGCCAACTTTGCGACTCGAATCTAAACTCTCCCGGTCGGAGGCACTGCAGCAACATCAGCTGATGCACTGACCCTCCTCTCCCGGTAGCTAGGCCAAGGTCAGACGCTCTGGAGGAGTATTCTAGGGGCCAGCTGCTCTGATCGGTGGTTTTCCATGGTGTCTCCCATCAACACCAGGCGAATGCCGGAGCAGTACCCTAACAAACGGGCCACGCACAATCTTTCCCAACTCGGACAAGCTCTAAGCTCCCGATCATTGAAGCGAGATGGCCGACGTGTGGTTGGGCGAGGCGGGGAGGTTGGAAGAGGCTGAGCGGGGCGAGAGAGGATAGGGATGGGTGAGGCAAAGCAAATCGGAGGTGGGTGTGGCGGGGCAAGACGGCGGAACATAGCTGAAGCAAGAAGACCTCCCTCCTTAAACGCAAAAAAAGCATCTCATCTCCCCTCCAATCCCGCGCAGTGAAAGCGTAAGGGCGAGCGCGCCCTTAAGGGCCCGCCCGAGTGCGCGAGAGGTCTTCTTGAAGGCACGCGCGCACGCGGCCTCTCCTGGGGGAAAAAGGTCCTTTGTCCTAGAGGGCTCTGCGGATGGACCTGTGTTGTGCGCGCGGGGCCTTTCGGGGTTCGCGAGGACGCTCGAGGGCGTAAAGGGCCGCCAAGGACGTGCCTGAGGGTCGGCGGACCATGGCTGAGGAAATGATGTATTATACGGGCGAGAGTTTTCTTGACGGCTCGCGCTGCAGGGAGTGGGCAGAGGATGGTTTTGGTCGATGTCAAATAACATAGGGATTGTTAAGTTTTACAATATATATATATATATATATATATATATATATATATATATATATTATTAGCCGATAACATCCGTAAACGGCAAAGGCCTCCTTCTTTAGCAGAGGTACAGTAGGTTGATATTCAATTTCACTTAAGTTCCCTCAATTTCACTGAAATCGATTAATAGCAATTTTAATATATTTTAATAGTATATATATATATATTTGAGCATCGTTCATTGTTAATATGATGCAGTAAAATTAGAAATGGTAGCTTTTAGCAATCCCTAAAAAGGCGAAATATTACCAAACGCTGAAAAAATAGTCATTATATGTTTGTCGATCGCTGCAGTATGTTTCTGAATGTTTTAAATCTGGATAAAATGCGAAATCGTTCTCAAAATGAGAAATCACGTGCGAAGTGCAAAATGAACGTGAATCTGCCATATAATTGCTAAATTGCATTTCATGGTTTCCTTTCTGTTCGCTCTCTAACTAGGGGCACGACACCGATAAGAACACGACCGTGTTTGGAAACAATAATTTGAGAGTGGTTCCTACAGCACACAAGTTACTTCTCGCGCATTTTATATTTGGCGAAGTTCACAAATAGCGTAATATTAAATTAGTTTCTCTTAATTCCTGATTTTAATGGGAAATCTAAAAAGCATAAAAAATACTCAATGTATCGCCTCTTAATTTTTCTAATGTTAACTAGAGATATGAAAGAATGCAATGAAAAAAGAAAGAAAGTGTGAAAACGAATTCGGAGAACAAGACAAATGAACGGGTAGTGTCGTAAAAATATACTTCACACGCTTCCTTGATTTCTCACCGAAGCGTGAACAAGGTTCAGACAATTTCTTAACCTCAGTCTGAGAAAGGACAATGGAATACGGAGGGATGAAAATTTAACGGTGGGTGTCGAACAAGAACGCATAAGGGAATTTGACTCAAGTGTGAAATACCACTCTCTCGCGACAAGCAGAGTGAGGAGAGTTATTAAGTGAATGATTAGGTTAGTGAGTGAGTGTGTTTGAGCGTGTGTATTTGAGTATTTTGTCAGAGTGTGTGTGGGTGAGTATGGTGGGGGAAGGGGGATCAAGTGAGTGTGAGTGATTGAGTGAGTGAGCGAACGAGGGTGTAAGGGTGAATAAGATAGCAGATGTGAAAGATTCCTGGGACGACGTACTTAGATCATGAGGCACCTAAGTGTAGTACATGTTATTTCCCAGGAGGTAGAAGATTCCTTATGTAAGTCTGCGTATAAACGTTGCTTCTTTCTTTCCTACAGTTTGAACACTCTCCCGCACCATCTCGACTTCAGGCATTCTTCCGACATCATCACCGTTCACATAAACACCTTTTGATTATATTTGGAAGTATATTTTATGTAATTTTAACTTCAGATTGAACTTTTTCACCTTGTGCTCCAAAAGTATTAGGTTCCATGATATCCTCGAATATGTCAACCTGGATCTGATTCCTTTGGATTAGGGAAATTTACCTTGTTCTAAAATTATACTTATTAATAGGGAAAGAATTTTAAGGTGCAAATTATGGTCATAAAAGGCGAGGAAAAGGTTCGTAAAATACATACAAAAAGGTGCGAAAATGGTGCTGCTAAAACAACTGTATTGAGGTTTAAACCAGTTACATTTAGTCGGTTTTTAGAACATTGGTATCATTTTGCACCAAATTGTTCTTCTTTGTGGAGTGCGTAAGATGTAATTCACTTCCACTGGCTTCCTTCTTCTTTCCCCTCGAAGTTCAGAAAGAGATGCATAAGAGCTGCCAGTGCTCTTTTAGTATCGACAGCGACACGATGGCGGGGATAAACATTTTCCTCAGGTCACAGACAAGTGACTTTCTGCACACCCCGGTAGCGGTAGCTCAGTGCCTCAACTGACGTCACTGCAGCGCTTCTGTCCGGGAGGTCCTAGGTTCCCACTCCCCACGGCGGCAGGATTTTCGTCACTAGATTTTCAGCTAGGTCGAATTCAGTCGCTCTCTGGAGCAGAATTCTAGCGGCCGACTGCTCTGATCGGTAGTTTTCCGTGGTTTCTCCTATCAACATCAGGCGAATGGCGGAGCAGTACCGTACCAAACGGGCCACGAACCGCGCGCGATCTGTCCTTCCTCTTCCTTGTCCTATCCTCTCCTCTTACACTCACACTTACTCTACACTAACTAACATGCACCACATTACCACATATTCCGGGAGAGCGGTCGGAAGCTTAGAGCTTCTCCCGACTGGGGCGGTGCCCCGCTGGTGGGAGAGTCGTGGTTAGGGTGAAACCCCACTGGCCGACGGTAGGTCGGTGCCGGATCTCGCCATCCAGTGGGGGAAGATCACCGCCATCTCTCGAGAAAAACCAACAACAAAAAGCTCACAAACAAACAAAACATGCACTACACCCACGGGACTAATGGCCGAAGCAGTTGACGCGCCCGGTAATACGAAAAATCAATCAATCCATCAATCAATCTTTCTGCACATCTACTTAAATGGACAAATCCTGATTAGATTGTCAGGATCTTTGAATTAAGCGGGAAAGTTTAAAAATACTGCAGGAACTATTTTTAAATTTATTTTGAATGTTGGTGGGGTTTAAATGATATTTTAGTATATATTTAATATTGTTGACTTCTGTTTAAATGAGATGTTAAAAACCTTTTCAAGAAGAGAAACAATACAATTTTTGTGACCAATCCATTAAAAACGCATTAAAGAGTGGAGAAAAAGGGTCTGAAGGTGGAAAAGGTGGTGTAATGTAGTAATCTTACGATAAGGTGCAAAGAATTGTGTTCATTTCGCTTCATTTCATTCCCCCAAATACACATATTACAAGAAACACAATATTTTTAAAAGGTACTGCACCTTAAAATCCTTCCCATCTTATTTATTATACATATACATAAAAACACATCCTACAAAATAAGTATACTAATAAAATTTTCAACTACGGAATTAATGTATGAATCTATATTAATTCATTGTTTAACAATTGTCAATATACAGATACAAAGCAGTGAAGTATGGTTTCTTTTTCTGTGTAACACTCACATATTTGTCAAAAGGCTCATAAGTAATACTGATTGTTTGTAGGACAATGTTTGTTTGTATAACTGTCATTTACCTGAATACGTGAATACACGCAAATTTTGTTTGAGTAACAACCTCAAACATTTTCTTTTTTATATTCTTAACTTTAAACATATAATGATAGCACAGCTCTACATACCATTTCTTCAGCCTCATGTGGATACTTTTTGTCACCTTTGTTTTTTTTTTTTAACATATTTTTAGTTAAGTGGCTGAGTTATTCATTAATATTTATGCTTGAGTGCTTGACATTATTTACTGATTTTATTTAATCCTAGTGATTGTGTATGTGCGGTGACTATTTTTCATAGATGCATCGTTTTGTCTTTATCAGTTGAAAGTTACAGTTCACTTTTAAAAATGAAGACAAAAGTCTCATCTTTGTTCTAAGTAACTCTCCAGAATATAAATTGAGGTATTAATACACCATAAATGTTAAAGTACCGAAGGGAGACTTGTGTACTGTCTTTAATGATATTCTTGGCAGATTTAAAATTACCGGCGTTCTCAAACACAATTTTATTCTCTTCTCAGCAATTTCCTTCGTACTTCATCCTTCCAAGTTCTTTACTTTCCTCTCCTTTAGCACCTTTACCTATCCCTTTACTTTAGCGTGTATGAATACTCGGAAAATATTGTGGTTGCGTGGAGCATCTATTTTAGACCTTGATTCTTTATATCTCTGAAACCAAAACTAAAATTTCAAATTGTCGCTTTGTTTATTCTTCTCTTCTCTCTCCCTGTCTCTCTCTTTCTGTTCTCCCTCTCTGCCTCTCCCCCTCTCTCTCTTTCTGTTCTTCCTCTCTGCCTCTCCATCTCTCTCTCTTTCTGTTTTCCCTCTCTGCCTCTCCCTCTCTCTGTCTCTCTCTTTCTGTTCTCCCCCTCTCTCTCTCTCTCTCTCTACATATATATATATATATATATATATATATATATATATATATTTGAAATGTTAATCTCTCGCTTTTTAAAATTTATTGTTATTATTACTATTAATAGTTAAGTTTTGGGACGGGATTCTGAAACTCAAGGACTCAAAGCAGATAATTTCCTTTCCCATATGTGTAGCGTCGTGTCGCTCAAACAGCGTGGGCACGTGGCGCGGTATGTACCGGATGCATAGTCAAAGGCAGAAGCTATGACGTACGGGGTTTTTCTTACAGGGTGTGCGCATCGCTAGAGCGGAGGCAATGGAGGCGGCGGGCAGCGCCGCGAGGGCTATTTAAGGGCCAAAATAGCTCGTTCTTCTTTGTGATACTGGCAGCTGCAGCGTAGGTCGTCCGTGAGAGGTGCGAGCGTGCACGCAGCTAAGAAGCCGGCAGTTATTGTGTGACATTTGAGACATGTAGTCGATCTCAGGGCAGGCGGTACTACGCACGGCGAAACATTAGGTAGTATGTTGCGGTGTGGTAGCCGTTGTAAATATCTCTCCTAGCAGTGGGGTCTATTTAGTTAGTTAATTATATACAGTGCATTGGTTATTTGTGACTACGGTCTAAATTGTGAATAAACCTGCTGTTATTACAACCCACTCTCGTCTGTGTACTGATTACACCCATATGACGCCACATGTGATTCTTACAGTCTTTTACTGTTTTTGAGTAAATAAATATCTAAATATAATAAGTGTTGATAGAAATAAAATGAAAACTAATATTCCTGGCTTTTCCCACTTCGCTTCGTGAATGCATGTACGCGCTCCTCCAGCCGGTTGCTGGGAAGCTCGTGAATGTTACCCGTGGCACGTGGGAGCAACGTAGAGTCCAGCACCTGCTATCGGACAGATGCCCGGGCCCATCTCGGCGGCGGAATAGCTGGCGGAGGAAGGGCGTAAGGGCCTGCAGCATTGATAGCGCCGCCTGGCCCTTGGCTCACACGTACGTGCACCCTTAGGAGGTTTATGGCGCTTAAGGGGATGTAGGCATGCGGTTGGGGTTAGTGGGGACGTGGATGCGAAAGTGTTTAGGGGTTTGGGTGATCTCTTAGGGGCAGATGAAGACCTATCTTGTCTTTATCGTAATCGTTTGATTGATTGATTGATTGATTGATTGATTGATTGATTTTTTCGTGTTTCCGGGCGCGTCAACTGCTTTGGTCATTAGTCCCGGTAGTGTAGTGCATGTTGTTTCTCGAGGGATGGAGTGATCTTCCCCCGATGGATGACGAGATCCGGCACCGACCTACCGTCGGCTAGTGGGGTCTCCCCCTAACCAGGACTCTCCCACCAGCGGGGCACCGCCCCACCCGGGAGAAGCTCTAAGTTCCCGACCGATCTCCCAGAATATATGGTAGTGTAGTGCATGTTAGTGTAAGTGTGTGTGTGTGTAAGGGGAGAGTATAGGAGAAGGAAGAGGAAGGACAGATCGCGCGCCGTCCGTGGCCCGTTTGGTAGGGTACTGCTCCGGCATTCGCCTGGTGTTGATCGGAGAAACCACGGAAAACTACCGATCAGAGCAGCCGGCCGCAAGAATTCTCCTCCAGGCAGCGACTGAATTCGACCTAGCTGAAAAGCTAGTGTCGAAAATCGTGCCACCGTCAGGACCCGGTCAGAGGCGCTGCAGTGACATCAGTTGATGCACTGAGCTACCGCTACCTGTTCGTAATCGTCATTTACCACTTCTAGTTTCACTTCTTTCGTATTTTTCTGTCTTCCCCTCCTTTTAGTACTACCTCCACTAATTTTTATTCCATTCTTTTTTTGCCCTTGTCTTTCTTCCAGATTTTTTTTCACTTCTGTCATTTCTCCGACTTCTAATTGATGTAATTATTCCATTTCTTCCACTTCAATTTTTCTTGTTTCAATTTATTCTTTTTCTGTTTACACAATGCTGCATTTTGATTCCAATTCTTAATCTTATTCCTATTCGTGTTAGTGAGAATGGGATGGGAAAACGAACTGTTGGGGGTTTGAGTCACATTTCTGGGTGGTTCAATACTTCTATCCTATAATTATAGCAATCATTTTCCATTTCTAGTTTCACTACTTTCGTTTTTTATGTATTTCCCTTATCTTAGTACTATCTCCTTGTTATTTTATTTCAGTTCAGTTATTTGCGTATTGCATCATTGAATTGGCGAAAACTAATTTACCAGAATAATAAATCGTAAGAATTTTGACTGTAAATTATGACATTTGTTCTATAAAATTATTTTAATCTCAATTTATAATGCCTACATTAGACATTCAATGTCTATTTTGCTCTTGAGAAGCCTATTGTAGACGTCTAATATGAAAGTTTTAGAGCCTAAAACTCCCGAAGTCTATTCATGACACGTGTATGACGATAATTGCTAAACTCTGAAACAGTACCTCTGCAAAATTAGCGGCTTGTTTGTAGGCAGTTGATTTAAATGGCGGGCAGGTGCAGTTAATATGCTGGCCATATATTTACCTTCGTGGTTGGTGCAACGGTACATAAAAGGCGTAATTACGCTAAAGAGATGTCGATATACAATGCCATTTTCAGTTGATTTAATTTCACTTGCCTGGCATAAGTCCAGGCTAATCCAATGGAAGATGAACGGTTTTCTATCCCCACTTTGTACCGTTACAGTTGTATAGTTAATATGCATTTAATCTTCTTCGGATTAAAATGGACATTATAAATGACACAGGCTTTCTCCGTTCTCTCTCCTCGGTGAACATTGCATAATGATTTATTATTTTTTTCCTCTCCGTTTTCTATTTTGTTTCTCAATATATCTTTTGTGACTATATAAATGAGGTGTACTCTAAACCCGTTTTTTCAATTGTTTTTCATTTACATAATACTACCTTTTTACTTTACGTTTATTTTATTTTGTGAAGATTATGATTATGAATCTTTCCTCTCTTTCATTTTAAGTGTGAAATACTGATTTAGTTACATTTTCAGAGCTCTTAATAATTCTTTCCATCGAGCACTTGCCTTTTTAAAAGTATATTCCTTGGGTTGTTATTTTTACTTGCAGTTTATCAGACGACGATCATACTGTAAATGGGAGCTGCCTTTGCCCATACTGATAAGTAATACCCTCGTTTTTTCAACACTTATTCATTCTATTTACAAAACAATACAGGCCCTTCCAAAATACCCTTTCTGTTCTCCCCAACAAATTATCTTATTTATTATTCATGGCATACCCCCTCACAAAATCGTCTACTCCCTTTCCCAACTCACGTGATTCTATTGCCGCATAGTTATAAGTCCCTTCTAGTAACAGTCTTACTGATTTTGCTGGGTATGAAATTCCTTCGAGCTCACCAACTCCGAATGCGCCAGCGCGATGTGACGAGTCGGGGCCATTTCGCCCGCCACGTGGCCATGGCGCTTGCCGTCGCCGCTTCTATCCGGCCGCCGCGGCTGGTCCAAATCCCACGCCGCAGTCGTGCTTTGCCGGGCACGGCGATGTCCGCTCGCCGCCAGATCAGCAACCGTCGTAATTTCCAACTCTTCCAAATCCGTTTATTAGGCCCACCGACGCTGTCTCGCTAGCTTCATTTCACTCATGCTGCGTTTGCCTCACACGTGTCCATGTACTCACCTCTTCCCTCGCCCCACGCCACTAGCGTCCGTTTAATGATTTGATTGATTTAATTTTTTCGTGTTTCCGGGCGCGTCAACTGCTTTGGTCATTAGTCCCGTTAGTGAAGTGCATGTTTTTTCGCGGGAGATGGCGGTGATCTTCCCCCGCTGGATGTCGAGATCCGGCGCCGACCTACCGTCGGCTAGTGGGGTTTCCCCCTAACCAGGACTCTCCCACCAGCGGGGCACCGCCCCAGCCGGGACAAGCTCTAAGCTCCCGACCGATCTCCTGGAATATGTGGTAGTGTAGTGATTGTTAGTGTAAGTGCGTGTGTATAAGGGGAGAGGATAGGACAAGGAAGAGGAAGGAAAGATCGCGCGCGGTCCGTGGCCCAAGGCTCCGGCATTCGCCTGGTGTTTATCGGAGAAACCACGGAAAACTACCGATCAGACGCGGCCGCTAGAATTCTCCTCCAGAGATGAATTACCTAGCTGAAAAGCTAGGTCGAAAATCCTGCCACCGGAGGACTCGAACCTAGGACCTCCTGGTCAGAGGCGCTGCAGTGACATCAGTTGATGCACTGAGCTACCGCTCCCGGTCGTCCGTTTAATCTTTACTGTTCATCACTGCACTTGATATCAATTAATAGTTGGTACTGTCTCTCATCGTCCTACGTCTCGTTTTCTGATCGATGTAATCGGATATCTCTCAACTATTGTTCATCACCGCCATCACTAACTTTCCGCACTGTTATACGTTACTCTCCCTCTTCGATTCGACTATCGTCGTTCCCACGATTCTCCCCAACCGCCGAAGTCTCGTGCTTCGGATCCGTTTCGTCTCGCCTGCCGCAGGACACACTCTAGCTCGGACCGAGTCCGCCGGGAACGGGCGTCACCACCACGCTGTTTGAACCATGTTGCAAGGTTGCACCCGCGTCTATGTTCAGAAACGCGGTACGTTTCAATATATATATATATATATATATATATATATATATATATATATATATATATATATATGGATTTTGAGTATGCAAGGGCAGTTAACTCCCACACCGTGTGACTAATCTCTATGATTGTTGACACTTCTAGTTGTTGTTTTTCGCCCAGAAGGTTTATGTGTTGTTAATTGTGTTGTAACTCCACTAGATGGCGCTGTATAGCAAAACCAAATATTCATGTCAATTGCAACTGGCAATACTCGACGGCATTTTGAATCTATATCGTTCAATAACTCCTGAACGAAGCGTTATAGGGCATTAAAAACTAAAACTAAAACAAAGGTTTCTCACACCGTAAACTACGGGATGAGACCTTGAAAATTCTATTTGGCTGGGCAGGTGTTTCTCGATATTACCCCACCTACTCAGAGACGTGCAGAATCTGCAACTAAATGTGAATGAGAGGGGTAGAGAGAGGCATAGAGACTCACACACACACGCAGAATCGGACAGACTGAGACAGGGAGAGAGAGAGACGGAGAGAAAGAGAGAGACGGAGAGAAAGAGAGAGACGGAGAGAAAGAGAGAGACGGAGAGAAAGAGAGAGGCCGAGAGACAGAGAGAAAGACGCAGAGAGATAGAGACGGTGAGAGAGAGAGACGGTGAGAGAGAGAGACGGTGAGAGAGAGAGACGGTGAGAGAGACAGACGGTGAGAGAGAGGACGGTGAGAGAGAGAGACGGAGAGAGAGACGGAGAGAGAGAGAGAGAGACGGAGAGAGAGACGGAGAGAGAGAGAGACGGAGAGAGAGACGGAGAGAGAGAGAGAGGGAGAGAGAGAGAGACGATGAGAGAGAGACGGTGAGAGAAAGCTGGAATAAAGTAGAAAGAGGACGATGAAGGGCAGACCAACTTCTGCCGGGTTCCGCAGGTAGAATATAAAGTTGTTGTTAACCTGTTTTTCTGCGTGTGGCTTGTGAATATTTTTAATGCTTATTTCATTTGTTCCAGGTGAGTATTGGGCCTGTATCAAGCTGTGCGTAGTAGTTGTTTAGAGGTAAGTCTACGTAGTACGAATATCTTTGTATATGGCACAGAAATGTTTCTTCGTGTGAATTTTCTTAGATCATGTGTACTTTCCTAAATTAACAAACTCTACTTGAAAATAAATTTACCATTATGAATTAAATTTTCTCTTCCTAATTATTTATAAATACATTTTTGGAACAGAAATATCTTTAACTCAAATTGTCTTTTTATGTACATGTTCACTTTCTGAAATTCATCGTAGGGACTTTCTTGTGATGAAAATCTAGAGTCGTCAATTTATGAATTATACAAAAGTTTAAGAATTTGGTAAACAGTTACATACGCTATTTTTTGTATAATAGCATTAGAAGCATAATAGCATTCGAAACGGAAGAACGGATCTCTTTGCGGATGATACGAACATCCTTTGCAATAAAGAAACAGTAAATAGTACAATATCAGATGTTCCAAATTGGTTCCGAAATAACAAATTAATAGTAAACGAAAAGAAAACGGTTTTAATGCAGTTTTCCATTTCAAATAAACAATTCTGTGCTCCATTGAAAATGAACAGTGTACCATTGACTGATGTTAAGGCAACAAAATTTTTAGGTCTCTCAATTCAGTCAAACCTTAAATGGAACGTCCATTTAAATGAATTGAACACACAATTAAGTTCATTATGCTACGCGTTCAGAATTCTTGCAAATTCAGTCAGCCTTCATACTGCTCGTTGTGTATACTTCGCGAATGTTCATTCCCGCCTGAGATATGGCATAATATTCTGGGGAAATACATCTTATAGCTCCCAGACTTTTAGATTACAAAAACGAATTGTACAAATAATAACCAAATCCCACCCACGTGATTCATGTAAGCCTCTCTTCATTAATCTAGGAATTCTACCATTACCGTGTCTTCTTATTTACGAATCAGTGGTTTTTGTCAAAAATGACTTGCTCAAGGGCGGGAATATATTTTCAGAAAATGCCGGCCTATTACTATAACACTCGACGTAGAAATCATATTCATCAGGTGACAGTATCAACAGCTCATTACAAAAATTCACATACAATACATGTACATTATTTTACAACACTTTGCCAGATTAAACGATTAAATTCAATAGAAAAGTTTAAATCCCAAGTGAAATCGTTTCTGCTCATAACTGTTTCTTACAATTAGAGAATACTGAGAACATTAATTTTAACAATGATACTTAATGCATTATTTAGCATTTGGACTGTATAAATGAGTATAAACAACCTGTAACAACAATTGTACTACAGCTTCCGGGTCAATGACCCCCATCTCGATCAGGTTTTTCGTCCAGTTTCCCTGATCCATTGAGCAAATGCTGAGATGGCCCCTTGTTTTGCTTCTGGACCTAAATGTAACTTCATTTTCTGTGCACGTCTTCTAGAATTCAGTGGGAAATACAATTATTCAAATAGATTATATCCATTGTTTTTTATTTTTTTTTCTTGAAAATAGATTTTATTACATGGGGTTTTTGTTTTTTTTCTCCCTTCAAATTTTATTGCTTATTTATCTTTGAAAATAGATTTTATTACATGGGAGTTTTTTTGTTTTTTTTCTCCCTTTCAAAATTCAAAATTTATTGCTTATTTATCCTTGAAAATAGATTTTATTACATGGGAGTTTTTTTGTTTTTTTCTCCCTTTCAAAATGTATTGCTTGTTTATCCTTGAAAATATATTTTATTACATGGGAGTTTTTGTTTGTTTTTTTCTCCCTTTCAAAATTCAAAATTTAAGTAGTATATGACTTAGTGTAGGGATCCAGAATTTTGAAAATGTGCACACAATTCACTTTTCCCCATAGCACGTCATACGCAGTTTTTAACTGTTTTTTGACGTAAAATAAATAAATAAATAAAGAAGTTCGTAAGAATGTCAAACTTAATTTTGCGAAACAATTTACTTATGACAACTGGGATATTTGATGTCTGTGCCAGAATACGGTGGTTGGCTGTTTCCTTTACCACTACCACCCGACGATACTCTCGCTACGGACCGGGAGCGAGAACTCAGTGCATCAACTGATGTTACTGCAGCGCCTCTGACCGGGAGGTCCTAGGTTCCCACTCCCCACGGCGGCAGGATTTTCGACACTGGCTTTTCAGCTAGGTCGAATTCAGTCGCTGTCTGGGGGTGAATTCTAGCGGCCGGCTGCTCTGATCGGTAGTTTTCCGTGGTTTCCCCGATCAACACCAGACGAATGCCGGAGCGTACCCTAACAAACGGGCCACGGAACGCGCGCGATCTTTCCTTCCTCTTCCTTGTCCTATTCTCTCCCCTTACACACACTCACACTAACATGCACTACTACTACTACCACCACATATTCCAGGAGATCGGTCGGGAGCGTAGAGCTTGTCCCGGCTGGGGCGGTGCTGGTGGGAGAGTCCTGGTTAGGGGGAAATCCCACTAGCGGACGGTTGGTCGGCGCCGGATCTGGCCATCCAGGGGGGGACGATCACCGCCATCTCCCGCGAGAAAACATGCACTACACTAACCGGACTAATAACCAAAGCAGTTGACGCGCCCGGAGACACGAAAAAATCAATCAATCAAACTCTCTCTACGACTGGCTGAATGTGTAATGACGCAATCATTTGTACCGTAAAATAAAGTACGTCATCTTTTGTGCCATAAAATACCAGATTTTGAACGGTTCTTGCAACAGAAAAGTTTTTGGTATTCCAGCATTATAAACAATGTTTTCTGTTGCATGAAATCGTTCATAATTGGGAATTTTACGGCACAAATGCTGACGTATTAGATTTTACTGACCGTATGGTTGCGTCATCACACATTCTGAAGTGTCTTTGACAATTTTATCCCACTGTACTATTAATATTCATATTCATAAAAACTAATTAGATGTACTTTGTTATTATTGTGAAATACTACCGATTAACAGATACATGAGTTATAAATATACATAATAAAGTTAATAAATAACACAAGTTAATAAATTACATTTTTCACAATATATTTGATTTTACTGCTAACACAGAATCTATTTACATGGTTCCACTGCCTTCTTTATGCTCCGTAACTGATGATAAACGAGGGCTGTGACTATTATGTCAGTGATGACTCATATTTCATGCAGAAATAGCGATGACGTAACGATTCGTGCCATAATATGCCATATTAAGAACGATTTTGCTAATGGAAAATGGTTGTTTATAATGCTGGTATACAAAAAATAATTACTGTTCGAAACCATGTGGAGAGTGACGCATACGTACACACTATTCCCCATTTTATGAAAGATTTCTTGCCACAATGCCATGATGCCATTTTATGAAAGATTACTTGCCACAGAAAAGGTCCTTTATAATGCTGGTAAACAAAAAAATAGAGTGGAGAAGAATTCAGGACGCTTAAGAAAACATGCACGTGTAGCCTATGACCTGACCGACTCACGACTCACCGAACGGCGCGTACACCCACTTGCAGAGCCTTCTGTAACCCAACAGCGCACTGCAGAGGCGGTAGCGGGGGAGGGGGGAGAAGGGGGAAGGGGGAGAAGGCTTTGTTAATGAAACGGGAGCTCGTTGTGGCCGGGACGTTTGACGGGGCCTTGCCGCAGCCTACCTCCCCACCCCGTGCCCTCCCCGCCCCCCTCCACCTTTCCCTTCCCCGCCTGCGCTAATGGACTGAGGACTGCCTCCTGAAGCCTTCTCACTGGATGTTCAAGGGAGGCCGTGAACTCCATTAGATCCTGCGCTGGGGCTTTGTTCCGAAAAGAGCTCTGTTTGTTTATTCATTACGCTGTTCTGTTTGCTATCGCCCCGATAAGCTCAATGGAAAGATTTCGCAGAGTAAAGTGTACTATCATTGATAATAACAAACCAGAGGTTGTGAGTTCACTGATAAATTCCGCGTAACAACGAGTTTTCAAAAATGAAAACGTATTGCTTTTTACACTTCTATGTATTTTCCCACAAGTATTCCGTTTAGAAAATTTGTTTTGGTAAACAATGCGGATTTTTTTTTGTATCTTGTAGGAGACGGGTTGGAAATTTCCAATGTAGTATGACAAACAGATTCTGGAATGTGTGTATTTGTATACAAGAAACGCGTTGTAGCAGATCGTGGTCTTTATTAGATCGTGCAAGGTATCGGATGTTTTGCCCTACAAAAATTGCTTATCAGTTGCGTTGTTCTATAGAGTTTACTACAACCTAGATATTTTGAATGGAGTAATTTTGAAAGGTATAAATTGTTACGACGTCTTTCATGTAAATTGTGATTGGTTTCATATTTTTTCTAGAATTATGTGACGTGCGTTTCTTCGTGGCAACAATTCATTTACGTTTCTCTTAAAAAAACAATTCACACCTATTCACCTTAGTTTACTTTATAATATTTACACTATTCGCTTTAAATTTACCCGTGAAAAACAATTAATTTTGCAAACATACTATCCGCTGCAAAACCATCACTATTCTCGTTTAAAGCATTGTCACTAGGCATTCATTTCAGGTAGTCTCCTTAAAGAATGAAAGTCCGGGAAGAGTCACCATAGAACAAGCTGAGGGGAAAATCTGGAAATGGTCGAAAGGCCTGCAGATATGAGACGACACACAATATGAGAGTAACGCAATCTGTTAAACAGTTTAAAAAATACGTAATAAAGTGAGGAATGAAAGGCGTTTGTTGACTCCTTCATACTTCGAACAGAAATCTGCACCTGAAACAAAACCACAGAAACTCGAACGCAACATAGCGCCCCCCCCACACCACTCAATATGAAACATTTGCACGTGCACATCCAAACTACTTTAACCAAATTTCTCAACATACTTTTGTACAACCTCACTTCGTTCAACCATACTTTCGAACAAACACATTCATACAACCGTATAAGTTACAAGCCAATAGGCACAGATATCACATGTAAAAGCACACAGCAATACAACCAGAGAGGCATACATACTCTAATACTGAGTATACATAGCAACACACGTATACACACACATAATCAATCACACACACATTTTGACTCACAATCACTCGCACACGCATACATAGACACACATAGTCACACAAACAAAAAGGACGCTTTTTTCACCACACTCCGTCACCGCCATCCAGCTTTTAAGTGTTATTTTCCGCGCCGTCTGCGGCGACTGCACTCGCTAGCAGCCCCAGGCTCTTCCCAGCGACAAAGCGGGCAGTCCGCGCCTCGAAGCGACGCGTGGCGTGTTTATGGAGACAACCGAGGTGTCGCGCCACTGTCGCTCTCGCCACCTGCCGCTGCCGACGCCGCAGTCGTCATCGCTGTCGCGCCCCTGCCACCGCCCCTGCTGCCCCTGCCACCGCCGCCTCCACCGCCACCGCCGCCACCGCCGCCACCACCGCCACCACCACCACCGCCACCACCGCCCCACCGCCACCACCGCCACCGCCACCGCCACCGCCACCGCCACCGCCACCGCCACCGCCACCGCCACCGCCACCGCCACCGCCGCCCTGCCGCCACCGCCACCGCCACCGCCACCGCCACCACCGCCACCGCCACCGCCACCACCACCACCACCACCACCAACACCACCGTCACCACCGCCACCACCAACACCACCGCCACCACCACCAACACCACCGCCGCCACCACCACCAACACCACCGCCACCACCACCAACACCACCGCCACCGCCGCGCCGCCTCTGCGGCCGCCGCCGGGCGCGCGCGTTGAGCTGTCACGGCCCGCGCTGTATCTTCCGCGCCGCCCGTCGACCTGTCGCGCAGCGTGCGGTTAAATATCGCCCCCTGTTCATACGCGGCGACGTGCGTGTCCTCGGGAGAACGTCTGCCCGATGCTGCTTTCGAGAGGGGTTTGTTTCGCTTGGGGGTAGATCAAGTTTGGGGTTGTAGTTTTACGATGTTGTGTCGGAAGAAACCTCTTGAAATTCGCAGTAATAATAATAATAATAATAATAATAATAATATAATAATAATAATAATAACAACAACAACAACAATTTAGCACCGGAGTCATTTCTAGGAGTCTGATTTGCGGCCTTAAGCAACTAGGTTTGAATGAAGACCTGTACAAACCTATGCAGAAGGCAGTTGTTATTTCAACAAGGATAGTGCGGAAATTCATGAGAAACAATGTATTACAAATTATTTTTAAAAAATAGATGTATTGTGCTTTGATTTTGTATATCTAAGCAATACATTCAAATGTTCCAATAAAATGAAAATAATAATAATAATAATAATAATAATAATAATAATAATATAATTAGAGGCATGTAGCAGCCAAAATATTGTCGTCAAGTGTGTAGAAAATGGGGATCCCGAGCAGTACAAATTGGCTGTTCTCAAACGGTACACATAAAAATTTAAATTTCTTTCTTCTGGTCAGCTCTGTCGTAAATTGTCGTATTGAGTGTCGCAGTCGACGCAGTGAGTATTAGATTTTATGAAACAATAGGTTTAAGAAATTGTGGATTAACTTAATACAAAATATGAATTTTTCAGTCATAATCGAAACGGTTTCCTTTTTAGTCTTCCTAGGTATCAAACGGTACTATAAACACATGAATTCAGAAGCTGCTTTGGTCAATTTCTCCATATATTAGCAATTAGTAACAAAGATAGTCTATTTTTAACAATATATTATTTGAATAGGCAATTTGTAGAGAAAAATATAAATAGTACAATAAACAATATTAATATGGATAGGATAAGAAAGAAAAATTTAGAACATACATTTCAAAGCATTTTGCTTTTTTAGATTTAAACTTAGTTGTTCGTATGCCGTGTTCGTATGCCATCCGCTTTTGGACTCACCCTGTGCCTGTCTTCAACTTAGTTATTGGACGACATATACGTTATTGCAACAGTGGACGGCACCACTCTACTTGATATTCTTTGATTGATTGAATTTTTCGTGTTTCCGGGCGCGTCAACTGCTTTGGTCATAGGTACCGTTAGTGTAGTGCATGTTTTTTTCGCGGGAGATGGCGGTGATCTTCCCCCGCTGGATGGCAAGATCCGGCGCCGACCTACCGTCGGCAAGTAGGATTTCCCCGTAACCAGAAATCTCCCACCAGCGGGGCACCGCACCAGCAGGGATAAGCTCTAAGCTCCCGACCGGTCTCCCGGAATATGTAGTTGTGTAGTGCATGTTAGTGTAAGTGTGTGTGTAAGGGGAGAGGATAGGACAAGGAAGAGGAAGGACAGATCGCGTGCGGTCCGTTTGTTAGGGTACTGCTCCGGCATTCGATTGGTATCGATAGGAGAAACCACGGAAAACTACGGTTGATATTCTTTGAAATCTGTGAAAACACTTTATTCGAATTTAATATTCGAAACTTTGAACTGAAGAATTTCATCGCTTGAAATTTCACCCTGAAACGTCTTACTCTGCGCAATGTTCCTACATTTCATTTCAGATTAAAAAAAGATAATTGTTCGAAATAGCAATGTTCAAAAAATACAATATTTGAAATATTCAGCGTCCAAAATATCACGTCTCTAAAATATCCGGTGTTTGAAATACTAAATGTTCATAATATTCGGATTTTGATGACCGGAAACATCACCAAAAATAACCAATAAAATACTCTTACTCTTACTCTTTTTTGAAATGCCCTAAATGCAAAGCAAAATGACATAAAGAAAATTGTTAAAAAACTGTTCAGATGAACAGCTTAAGCTGTTGGATATGTTACAATTGTAATCGAGGCTTCTTACTATCGTTCAAGTGAACGCAGCTTGCAAACGTTTGGTTTGCACTGGATCAGGAAATCTTTGTCTTCAGTTATCTTGAAATCCGCCGAAACGACAATGGTGCTAAAGGCGTCACAAGAATCTTCAGAAATTGTAATGTCAGCAGTTGTGAACATGTAGTCTATTACATGCTCACAACTGCTGACATTACAATTTCTGAGCGAAAATTGAATATGCTCTACTCCAGAATTCTGCGAAGAACATTTGTTGCATCTCGTAAATATTATTTGTAGAAAGTACTGTTAAAATGACATTAAATGAAATGCAAATGCATTATAAATGGAAAGTTAAAAAATTACTTATATGCCGAAATCGACGAAAAATGAAAAAAAAATGACCTAGAAAGGGGCTATTTTGTTTTGTTATTACATACAATCAATTCATAATCTAAACGGCATTGTTGTAAACCGAAAAGAAAAACACATGTCATTTCAATAAAAAAAAAGCTCTTTAATGATAACATATCCATTCAAAGTATCAGGATATCGAAGTACCCTGTGAATATAGATGTTTGAAATAGAAGGCGTTCAAAATATATTTTATTCAAGATATGGATACAGTTCGTCGAAATACATGATATTTGATACATCCGGTGTTCGAAATATAAGGCGATTTAATCGATCGAATGTTTGAAATTATGGGTTTCAAAACATCTGACGATGGAAATATCTTGAATTCGAAATATCCAGTGTTTAAAGTTTAAACTTATCGAAATAGCGGGTGCTCACGAAATATCCAACGTTCAAAATATCCCGTGTTTGAATGGTTCAGTGCGAATTACGATCCACTGATTCAGTTCAACAAATGAATCGAATTATAAAAATAGGGATAATAATCCACAACAATAACAATGTATAAAATATATTTATTTCATGCCCAAAGTTAACTTTCAGAAACAACAATTTCCATCTTCAGTGGGTCTTGCCCAAGCAACGTGGATCACACCTAAACATTTACCGCAAAACAGAATAAAATACAGAGATACCCCATAAAAGTAGCCGCCATCTTGTAGAATCATTCCACCAAAGCCTCTACAAGATGGCGGCCACCTTTGTGTTTCATCTCTGTATTTTATCCTGTTTTGCGGTAAATGTTTAGGTGTGATCCACGTTGCTTGGGCAAGACCCACTGAAGATGGAAATTGTTGTTTCTGAAAGTTAACTTTTGGCATGAAATAAATATATCTTATATTTCTATTGTTGTGGATAATTATCCCTATTTTTATAATGGATTGCCACGAGATCTCGGCTACCACCACGGAATTTAATTTAAATGAATCGAATTTACTTCGCGCGCACTCCGCGCGGAGCGCTCCTAGCGTCCAGCCGAGTGCGGAAGGGCGGGTGGCTGGCCGGAAGGGCAGTTCAGCTCCAGTACTTGCTGGGCCGTGCGCCGGCCCTCAGCTTATTTACTGCTAATAGGAGCGCGCGCAGCAGTTGCCCTCCTGGTGCGGGGGCGGGGTGGGGGGTGGGGGGTGCAGGCGCTGTCCCGTGATGAGGTCTGGCTCTTACGCTTCGCTCGCTACGACGGGCCCCGTGCAAGGCGGCTACCGTCTCGCCTCTTTTTTTTTCTTTTCTTTCTTTCTTTGTTTCGCTGTTTGCCAGCCTGTGTGTGCCGGCTGTGAGTGCCACCGCTTGGGAAGGTATGGTGTTTGGATGTTTGCTCTGGAGTCAGCTTCTGCTTTACTTTTTATTTCATCTTTTTTTTTTAAAAAAAATTGTCTATTGATAACTTGCAGCTTCTGTTATTCATGAAAATGCCATGTCATCCATAAGGATTTCTGCAAAAAGAAGTTTGCAAATCCCCGTCATCTTTATATTATCAAGTAAATTTTATAGGAAGTGTCAAAGAATTACGATTCCATTACGATAGAATTCACAGTCCACATTAACGGGAGGAAATATAATAGTAGTGAAAGGACGAACAGTCATTGAAGGGGGAGAGGGAAGGATATAAGCGAATGTATTTGATTTGTAGATTGTGTTTTGTGGCCTTCAGATGAAGAAGAAACCAGAAGCAAGACTCCTTTTTCATTCACACCTTCACTTGTTGGAAGGCAATTGAATGGATTTGGGGCAAAAGTGCATCATCACTTTTGGTTCACTGAGAGAGAGAGAGAGAGAGAGAGAGAGAGAGAGAGAGAGAGAGAGAGAGAGAGAGAGAGAGAGAGAGGGAATTGGTAGAAATAGCCGCCGTTCGACCGTCGGAGCCAGGGTCCAGTCCCACAGGAGCGGGTCGTGCGGCTACGAGTTAGGACTGTCGAATGAGGTTCCCTTGTTCAGGAGAATGCATTCTGGGACTGCCCACAGTTCTTTAATATGCTTAGGTATATCCATTTTCTTCGTCTCTTCTTCTTCAGTGTTGGAGTCTTCCTGCGTTTTTTCTACATCAGCTTGGAACCGTGCAGACGAATTTTTTGTGACATCTCTTCTCTATCTCTCTGTCTGTCTGTCATTCTGTTGGTGTGTCTGTCTGTCTGTCTGTCTCTCCCTCTCCCTCTCTCTCCCTCTCCCTCTCTCTCTCTCTCTCTCTCACACACACCCACCACACACACACACACTAACAAACATTTTCGCTTTGCTCTCTCTCTCACACACACATTCTCTCATTCTCCTTTCCCGTCCTCTCTTGTTCTTTCTCCTCTTCCTTCTCTTCTCCCCAATCTTCTCGTCCTCTGTCGTCTCTCGTCTCTTTCTCTAACTTCATTCCCGTCCCTCTTTCGCCTTTTCCCATCTCTCTTCTCACCCCCCCATTTCTTTCTCTCCCCCCCATTTTCCCTCTTTTTTCCCCTTTCTCTCTCTCTGTTTCTTTTTCATTTTCTATCATCATCAATGCCCTTTCTCTCTCTCGCCCTTTCTCCCTCTCGTCTCTGTCTCCCTCCCTCCCTCCTCTCTCTCTCTGTCCATTTCCGTGCCTTTTTTATCTTCTACCTCTCTTTTTCCTCCTCTTGCCTCTCCTTCCTCTCCCTTCCTCTCCCATACTGTCTCTCGCCATTTCCGCCTCCCAGCCCTCTCCCATCTCTCTCCCCCCTGTTTTGTCTCGTTACATCTGCAAGTGCAGGCGGTTTGCACAGCGGAGCCCGTAATTGACGTCGCCTTCCTCGATTCCGCGGGCGCAGACACTTCGTCTGTATTAATGTTGCCGCGTTGAACCTCAAGAGCAACTCCACTCAATCGTGGAGACGATAAGTCCCGCGACGCTGCCTGTAGCATCGCGCGCAAGTTGCCGTTGTGCGGTGGGGGATTATGACGGCGCGGCTTGCGACGGGCACGGGACGAGGCAACAGACCCGACGTTGTGGATGGGTGCTTCGTAGTTACGGGGATTCACAGTACGTGACGTTGTGTATTCAGCGTGTCTCTTATTAAAAATGTTGCAACCGTCTTGTGTATGTAGAGCTATTCAAGATGATCAGTTTGGTTTGATTTTTTCGTGTTTCCGGGCGCGTCAACTGCTTTGGTCATTAGTCCCGTTAGTGTAGTGCATGGTTTTTTCTCGTGAGATGGCGGTGATCTTCCCCCGCTGAATGGCGAGATCCCGCGCCGACCTACCGTCGGCTAGTGAGGTTTCCCTCAACCAGGACTCTCCCACCAGCCCAGCACCGCCCCAGCCGGGACAAGCTCTGAGCTCCCGACCGGTCTCCCGGAATGGTAGTGGTAGTGTAATGCATGTTAGTGTACGTGTGTATGTGATGTATGGGGAGAGGATAGGGCAAGGAAGAGTAAGGACAGATCGCGCGCGGTTCGTGGCCCGTTTGTTAGGGTACTACTCCGGCATTCGCCTGGTGTTGATCGGAGAAACCACGGAAAACTACCGATCAGAGCAGCCGGCCGCTAGAATTCTCCTCCAGACAGCAGCTGAATTCGACCTAGCTGAAAAGCCAGTGTCGAAAATCCTGCCGCTGTCAGGACTCGAACCTAGGGCCTCCCGGTTAGAGGCGCTGCAGTGACATCAGTTGATGCACTGAGCTACCGCTACCGGTAAGATGATCAGTAGAGATCATAATCGTAATTAGTAAGAGGCGAATTTTGATGACCTAAAACATCGCCAAAAATTATTAACATTCCGTCACTCGTGCGGCCATTCATAGCACGAGCACTCGCGCGTTGGACCACGTCCAACGCTGGCATTATTTAGTTATAACATTTATGTTTTTGCACACTAACGAAGAAAAATGCATAAATACAACATTTAAAATATTAAACATTCTCATATTACAGAAAAATATCATTTTTATCAATTATACAAAAACGCCGTCCTATACGCCAGTATAGGCACTAAGATTTTACAACAGGCACTAAGATTTTACTTCAGGGTATACACTACGCATAATAGAGATAAGACGTTTATCGACATCCTTCCCAGATACCATTCGTGGAATAGGAGCATTGTTTTTGTACGTGGAAGGCTAACATTCCTTTCTTAACAAGAAAATAAACTTCTGTTTGACTCTATCCAACAGCGCGAGTGACGGAGTGTTAATCAAATTGTTTTAAAATGCTTTAAAAGTGCCCTAAAACCAAAGAAAAATGACGTGAAAGCTCTTATCATAACCAGTTCGGATGTACAACTCAAGCGTTGGATACGTTACTGATGTAATCGAGGCTTCTTCCATTCGTTGAGTGAACTCACTTGCAAACTTTTGGTTTGGACTGTTCTTCACCAGCAAATCTCTGTCCCAAAATCCGTCGAATCGGTAATGGCGGTGATATGTCACAAGAATTACATACTCACAACGCCTGTCAAAACAATTTCTGAGCAAACAAATCGAAGAAGCTACTGAGTAATTCTGTGAATAGTATTTGTTCATCTTGTAAATGTTATTGAAAAGATTTTAAAAATATTAAAATAAAAAAAAAAAAAAAAATGGAAATTCCTTTTGTCATAAAATGAATTTCTATACTAAACAGCATTGATCTAAAGTGAAAAAAATACATTTCTTTAAAATCCGGCTCCTAGGAATTACATATTCTTTATCTTTCAGTTTTCAAAAGTGTGTTCTTGGCGAATCAAGGCAATCCGCACACAATATGCAAACATTTCATTGCAAATTTAGTATATATTTTGTGCAATATTACGTATTTTGGTTATATTTTTATACTTCGCGTAAGTTTTATTCTACCGATTTCTTAAAATTTATTTGACAAAAAATATTTAACTGATTTTGAAATATAGCTTATACTTCAAATCCGACATGTTTTGTTATATATAATCAGAATTACGTACTGACTACGGAGGTGCCCTATATGTTATCGGGAGCGGTAGCTCAGTGCATCAACTGATGTCACTGCAGCGCCTCTGACCGGGAAGTCCTAGATTCGAGTCCTGACGGCGGCAGGATTTTCGACACAGGATTTTCAGCTAAGTCGAATTCAGTCGCTGGAGGAGAATTCTAGCGGCCGGCCGCTCTATTCGGTAGCTTTCCGTTGTTTCTCCGATCAACACCAGGCGAATGCCGGAGCAGTACCCTACCAAACGGGCCACGGACCGCGCGCGATCTGTCCTTCCTCTTCCTTGTCTTATCCTCTCCACTTACACACACACAATAACATGCTGTACACTTCCACATATTCCGGGAGATCTGTCGGGAGCTTAGAGATTGTCCCGTCTAGGGTGGTGCCTCACTGGTGGGAGAGTCCTGGTTGGGGGAAAACCCCGGTAGCCAACGGTAGGTCGGCGCCGGATCTCGTCATCCAGCGGGAAAAGATCACTGCCATCTCCCGAGGAAAAACATACACTATATTTACGGGAATAATGACCTAAACTGTTGACGCGCCCTGAATCACTAACCAACCAACCAATCCATATGTTGACGCGGTCAGAGGCTCTTTCTATCTCAGTTGACCTCCGTGTGCGCTGCATATATGATGTCACAAGAGAAAACGAGAGCTAGAATATTACATTTAGCGATGACGTGGTGTTTCTTGTTTCAAACCAATTATGAGAGATAATTGTTGTCGCACACGTGAAACACTATGATGACAGTATGTTTAATTGCACGCCAATGATTGTCGGTCAATGAGTTTCCACTTTTGGACGATGGCTATCACTGCACACGAAATTAAAAAATGTACTCTGAAATAAATATTATTCTGAAGAACAAGCATATTCATTTTTAAAATTGGTTTTTAAGTATTTTATTGATTAATGGTTAAAATATTTTATTGTGTCTTTTTTTTTTACGTTTCATACCAAATATTTTTGGGATTCTGATGATCATTTTTCGTTATTGGACAACTGGTGTTGAAGTTTCATGTGTTGAAATTACAAATGTGTCGTTTGGCGTAATTGATAAGTTTCTCGTCAGGCACTGGTATTTGACAGATAAAATGTTCACTATGTGAAATGTATTTCGTGTACCTGCCCAAACCAGATTATAAGAATAATCAACAATGAAGGACGAATGTTCCATCTGCAACTTCGTGATATTAAATTTCCCACCACGGGTTTAATGACAAATAGTAATTATCTTCGATCTTTACATGCCTTAGAAATATGAAACATTTATTTTGAGACACTTTGTATTGCGACGCCCCCACCTACCTGTGCTGTAATTGCCGGCTAGCTCAGGTGACGGGTAGAGCCTGAAATTTAGGTTGTGGACGGACGTGGCTACGTGACAGAGGTCAATTGAAAGAAAGTTTAAAGACAAAAAAATGTAAATTTAATGAGAAATTAAAAATGGTAAATTGACATTATTATCTGAGCTCAGTTTCTTTTTTTTAAACCCTTGTTTTTTTCATGCAATCTTAAAACTAATACGATCAAATTACTTAAAACAAATAAAGCAAAAAGAGATGCGCTAACAAATAAAAAGAAAAAGGGGCCAATGCGCGGCCTGCACCTTCTGAATGTTGACAACAGTCCAGGTAAGCCTGAAGGGCGTAATGAATGTTTGTTTTGTCTGTCGGAGCTCGACAGATTATTAGAATCACCGCTGCGGCAGGAGGACGCGCTGGGGTGAACGGCCTCCAAACAGGCAACACAGCTGGGCTCCTTTCTTCTGGACGGCACGCCCTTTAGGGTGGAGGGTGGATTCCCTCTCGCAGACTGCTCCCATTCAAGAGAGTAGAGTTGACCACGACATCAGCTGGGACGTCGGCGGTAGCGGTGACGACAGATCGGTGACGACAGATCGTAATTTTCGTAATCGCGTAACTTGCGATACACGGCGCGGGCGTAAACGAGCAGAGAAACAAATAACATTACTAGATAAAGTTCTTTTTTTCTCAATCTAATGACACGCGGTGCGATAATACCACAAATCGCACTCTAATCATGCTACTTCGCGCTATCCTAGCGCCTACACAACTCGGATGACCTCCGCGTCCCACACCCGTACAACATGAGCGTCCCCGCCTCTGTGTCCGCACGACTTGGGCGTCCCCGCGCTCTCTGTCCAAAGACCTCCCGCTTCTGTCTGCCCTCAGCGCGTCTCAGCGCCACGAACCTCTTTCCCCCCCCCCCCCAATTTCCATGAATGTTCTAGAAGTTTCTACAGAAATTTTGGAAGACGTGTTGTTACTGGCCGAAAGTTACTACGCCGAAAATAATATTGCTCCAATCAGATTACGCGTCTTGTCGGTAATTTTGATGGAATTTTCCAGAACGCTCTCTCTCGCACACTTCCTGTAAACAAACACGGAGCGGTCGCCGCGCCCGCCCGCGTGGAGCCTGGTCGGTGGTCCCTGAGGGGTTTTCGGAGGCGTTATCTAAACACTACACCCCCCCCTTGCTCGGCGACGCTAAGGAGCGGCGTAGATGGCCGTGCGAAGTGATTTAGGTCGCACCCGGTTGGGGCACGCACGCTTCTGAACAGTAATAACAAAAATAAATGTATTTATTTTTTAATCCAATATTCGGTTACGTCACAGTATGTGTATTTCACTATTTATGTAGTATAATTTCGGAATGAAATTCAACTAGGAAAACAGAAGATTTTTTTAAAAATATTAATGGAAGAAGACAATCACTTGAATAATTTTCTTCTTCTTCTTTTTCTTCTTGTCCTTCTTCTTGTTTTTCTTAGTTCACCTTCTTGTATTTCTCGGAAGTTCAAGGCATTCAACGACTGCGTGGTAGCAAATAACATTGCGATTTTTATTTCTGCATCCTCAAAAGCAAAGCAATAGTACGAATAAGGAGAAACAGTATTTCTTGTTCTTGTCCTCTTCCCACTACCCCTCCTCATCCTGCTCCTTTACTTTCTTTGCCGTTTTCGTCGTTTTTACTTCTTGCTACGGAGTAGAGAGAAATATGAATGCAGCGCGAAAATAAACAGAAATTTTTGGCAGAAAACTTATTATTGGGCACTGGAAACAAAAAAGTGGGTAATTTCAGTTGCTAAATTTAGAAAAAGAACTCTACTATCACGTGGTGTAGCCAGTGTCCATGTTTTGTGGGTCCTTGATAGCGAAAAATTGAATGACGGCAAAACATCTATCTCTCCGTCCGGTTGACAACGCTAGCCGCTAAACATTTTCCACTGTTTTTCTCCAAATTGATATAATCCCCAATCATTGGCTGATGCCGCAGCCCTTGAATTTGAAAACCATATTTTTTTTATTTTGGTATAATTTATCTGAAGTTCTGGGATATTTACCAAATTTTTAAAAAATGCTGCATCCTTTTATATGTTTTTTCGGAGTCTTCCTACCACTAAAATATAAAAATCGAGAATTTTCCACTTAATGCAATCTGTTTCTTAAAGATAGATTTTGAAATAAGATCACGTACATTTTTTTCGAATATTTGAGATCTTTTCGCGAAATTTTACGTGAAAATACAGGCGAGAAACCACGTGCTGTTTTTGCATCATTAGTTTTTCTCTCAAGTTAACGTTCCGTGGCTGCGGTTATAGCAGTGCAGCATGTAATAGTGGAAACTGACCAAACATTGCCAGAGAGAAGCAGATGGCGTTGAATACCTCAGGGTTTTAAATTCTGTGTGTATTTTAGAATGCACGTGCGACCTTCTGTTGAGGCAAAGTTTTATTAGAGGACCGGATGTAGGAAATAATTTTTGTCATCTGCTTCTTTAAAAGCTGAGCAATATTGCGAGGAAAGAGGAACAGGTGATAATTGTGGTTTCTGTTTTTCTATTATTCTCCTTTTTCCTTTCCTTGCTCGTCCGTTATTTATTCTTATTCCATATATTATTCCGTTATTTATTCTTATTCCATATATTATTCCGTAATTTATTCTCTTCCTTTCTTTTTTCTCAGTTGCAGTTCTGCTCTTGAGGATGAAAGAGATGGAACATCCAGTGGTCCATTCAATTAAAATATATTGCACTGAGCGATCTGAAGGACTATCAGTTGGTGCTCTGAGCCTCACGTTATTCAAAGTCTTTGAGGATGTGTGATTGTATATTGTATATACGGTTTAATCGCGAGATGAAATTTAATTAGGTCAACTGGGGCTGGAAATGTTTTTATTTCATATAAGTGTAAATAATATCGAAGGGAAATAAACCGGGAGCGGTAGCTCAGTGCATCAAATGATGTCACTGCAGCGCCTCTGACCTGGAGGTCCTAGGTTCGAGTCCTGACGGCGGTAGGATTTTCGACCCGCCTTCTCTCCATGTAGAATTCATTCGCTGTCTGAGGAGAATTTAGCGGCCGGCTGCTCTGATCGGTAGTTTTTCGCGGTTTCTCCGATCAACACCAGGCGAATGCCGGAGCAGTACCCTACCAAACGGGCCACGGACCGCGCGCGATCTGTCCTTCCTCTTCCTTGTCCTATCCTCTCCCTTTACACACACGCTTACACTAGCATACACTACACTATCACATATTCCGGAAGACCGGTCGGGAGCTTAGAGCTTGTCCCGGCTGCTGCGGTTTCCCGCTGGTGGGAGAGTCCTGGTTAGGGGGAAGCCCCACTAGCCGACGGTAGGTCGGCGCCGGATCTCGCCATCCAGCGGGGGAAGATCACCGCCATCTCCCGAGAACCAACATGCACTATACTTACTGTACTAATGACCGAAACAGTTGACGCACCCGGAAACACGAAAAAACCAACCAACCAACCAATCAAAGGGAAATAATATGGAACAATTCTTTTTATCACTTATATTTTATTTTTGGCTTATTCTTCTTTTTGTCTTCATTCTATTTTATTTTCCCTTTTATATACCTAATGTTTCTATTTCTTCTTCCCAGAAACGCAGGTTATTCAAAGTCACCGTGATTGTATATGTAAATTGATGTGTATTGTGTACTATTGGGAATAAAATGAAGGATGGAAGCTGATGAAGGAAATGTCTTTATTAACAGAAACGTTCTTAATAATATTAACAGTGTCTTGTTATGAGAGTAACCTGCATGAATCAAATCAATGTGAAGTGAATGCGTATTTTGAGGTGTTAAAATGATTTATTTGCCGCAAGACATTCAGTCAGAGAATTGAGGGTTGGGAGCATATTTTTGCAACGGCCAGAGCGGTCGTTTTTGTAACAACTTTGGAATGTGTTCTCATTTCCCCATTCATCGTACCTAAAACGTGAGAAATTGTCGTTTGCAGCAATCATCACAGAAATTACAGAAAATTAACCCGTGCCTCAAACAATTTTTTGTTTTATAGTTTTTAAAATTTTCTTTCTTTTTCAAAGAAACTAAGGATTTCTTTTGGAAATAGTGCATGAGTGTACTGAAAAAGCTTTCTTTCGACTACTATTGAGAATAAGTTCAGCTTTACAATATTTTCTAAAAACTTTTCCAGTAAACATTGTTAGATACATTACGAGGTTGGCACTTCACATACAGCAATTTCATTCTCATAGAAAACCGTTGATGACAAATATCCTAAATTATTTAGATGCATTATGGAGATTACAAATATACAGTTTAGAAACGACAGCAATAATATTTATACCCCAAGGGCGAAATAAGGGATGTAATTATCGAGCAGCGACAAAACGTTCGAGAGCCTTTGGCCCTAAAACATTTGGTCGCCCGAGATCTTTAGAACCAATTAGCGTCCGTGGTACATACAATATTTTATTTTTTACATAGTTTTAATGATTTAGCTGTACTTATTCACAAATTAACTAGATATTAACTTGACTCAGTTTGTCTTTTCATATTTACCTCCCATAATTTCCTTTAATAATTCCTTTCATAAGGTAACATTTAGCGTTATACAACTGTTTTCATCTTTCCCTCATAACCCCCATCCTATTAATCCAGGTACGTTATGCAGTATTTTTTTCTTTACGAAGGTTAAATTTCTTGATATTACTTGTAGAACTGCCTTTTCTTATTATTTTGTAATTCTTGGAAGGTCCTTTGATTTTTTGGCAGACATTTATATTACATCATTTTTTATTTGGTCAGTAAAAAATGAAAAAAGTTTTAAAATTACAAAAATGTTTAAAATGTAAAAAAAAACAATAAAAATTGATATAAAATAAATGTCTGCCTAAAAAACCAAAAGACCATCCAAGAATTACAGAATTATCCAATATTTATATCGACCTCATTAACAAAGACAAAAAGAATCAAAAACGTATCAGTAGAAAAAAAATTTAGTTACATTTAGGGCTCTCCGGAGTTGGCATTTCATATGCGATGATTTCAGTCTCATTGAATACCTCTACACTCAAACATCCAAACTGTCGAGATGCAATTGCATTTATACATTAACGATGCACGAGCAATTATCATATTAATTAAACGTTTAACCACCTACCTACTCACAAAGTGTTCGTAACTTCAGAAGAGGAAATAGCCACAGTGCAAAAATATCACCGCTTGCGAGGCATCCAGATCCCATGTAGTCTTGAAGGAACCTTGGTTCGTCCTTGATGCGCATCAGATTGGCCCGGTGCTGGTCTCTGGCGGGACAAGCCGTTACCCGCTACTCGTAAAAAGTTAGTGCATAAATTTTATGGGCAGCGGCAATCGTTTCGGCGCGCCAAGACCACAAAAAACTCCTCACGAACTCACCTAGAGCCTTTTTTATGAGCTTCTGTTCTCCCGATTCACCGCCATTGAAATTCTGCTGGGATGCTCGTGCAACCTTTGAGTAATTTTCAGGGATGTTATGGACTCCTGACCCATTTTGCGTTCGGGGAGAGACGACTAATCGTTGGAAGTGGGATTGTTATTAGATTTTGGTTCAGTATGTGAAGTTTTTTTATTTATTTTTGAAATATTTGAAGTTAGGGTACGGACTTCTTTCATGGGAAGAGTAAAGTATGTTAACCGTTCGTACGTGGGATAAAATGTGAATTTTTTGGTCGGTATGAAGTGAAGTATGCTTACCTAACGTTGAGTAATTTTAAGGGATGTTAGGGGCCCCTGACCCGTTTTGCGTACGAAGGAGAGAAGACAACTCGTAGGAAGTGGGATGTGTTATTAGATTTTGTGTTCACTATGTGAAGTTTTTTTATTTATTTTTGAACATTTGAAGGTAGGGTACGGACTTCTTTCATGGAAGAAAATTAACCTTGGGATATAGTGTTATGGATTTTTTGGTCGGTATGAAGTGAAGTACACTTACATAACGTTGAGTAATTTTAAGGGATGTTAGGGATCCCTGACACGTTTTGCGTACGAAGGAGAGAAGACAAATCGTACGAAGTGGGATGTGTTATTAGATTTTGTGTTCACTATGTGAAGTTTTTTTATTTATTTTTGATACATTTGAAGGTAGGGTACGAATTCTTTAATGGGAAGAGTAAAGTATGTTAACCGTTCGTAAATGGGATATAGTGTTATGGATTTTTTGGTCGGTATGACGTGAAGTACACTTACCTAACGTTGAGTAATTTTAAGGGATGTTAGGGACCCCTGACCCGTTTTGCGTACGAAGAAGAGAAGACAAATCGTAGGAAGTGGGATGTGTCTTTAAATTTTTGTAGTCACGAAGAGGTGAAGTTTTTTTTAAAGTTTATTTTCAAAATTCTATCTTTGAAAAATTGTAAGGCACGTATCGCACTCACAACGTATTTCGTGTACAAATTAGAGAATATTAACTGTTTCTTAGTGGAATGTAATATTCTGCATTCTTAAATCAGCATGAAGTGAAGTACGCTTACCTAACGTTGAGTAATTTTAAGTTTGATTGATTGATTTTTTCGTGTTTCCGGGCGCGTCAACTGCTTTGGTCCTTAGTCCCGTTAGTGTAGTGCATGTTTTTTTCCTCGGGAGATGGCGGTGATCTTCCCCCGCTGGATGGCGAGATCCAGCACCGACCTACCGTCGGCTAGTGGGGTTTTCCCCTAACCAGACTCTCCCACTAACGGGGCACCGCCCCAGCCAGGACAAGCTCTAAGCTCCCGACCGGTCTCCCGGAATATGTGGTAGTGTAGTGCATGTTAGTGTAAGTGTGTGTGTAAGGGGAGAGGATAGGACAAGGAAGGATAGATCGCGCGCGGTCCGTGGCCCGTTTGGTAGGGTACTGCTCCGGCATTCGCCTGGTGTTGGTCGGAGAAACCACGGAAAACTACCGATCAGAGCAGCTGGCCGCTAGAATTCTCCTCCAGACAGCGACTGAATTCGACCTAGCTGAAAAGCTAGTGTCGAAAGTCCTCCGCCGCCAGAACTCGAACCTAGGACCTCTCGGTCAGAGACGCTGCAATGACATCCGTTGATGCACTGAGCTACCGCTCCCGGTACCTAACGTTGAGTAATTTTAAGGGATGTTGGGGGATCCTAACCTATTTTGCGTACGGAGGTGAGAATTGTTCAAAGTGGAATGTGTTATTAGATTTTGTGTTTACTACATGAAGTGTTTTTTATTTATTTTTGATATATTGTAAGGTACGTTACGCACTCACAACTTATTTCATCAAGAAGTAGAAAAAATTAACTGCTCGTCAGTCCGATGCAATATTAGATACTTTTAAGTCAGCATTAAGAGAAATACGATTACAACATTGAGTTCTTTTAAGGAATGTTAGGAATCTTTTTTTTTTCCTTTTCAAATTTAAGTAAGTATAGACTGAGTGTAAGGATGACAGAATTTTGAAAATGTTCACGCAATTCACTTTTCCCCATAGCCCGTCATACGCAGTTTTTAACTGTTTTTTCGTAAAATAAATAAATAAATAAATAAATAAATAAAAATAAATAAAATCTCTTGACCCATTTCGCGTACGGAGGCGTGAAGACTAATCGTTCGTGGGACGTGCTTTTAGTTTTTTTGTTTGTTTTGTAATCACTGTGAAGAGAAGTATTTGTATTTATTTTCGAAACAATCTAAGGTACATGACGCACCTACAAATTATTTCGTGACAGAGTAGAGAATATTAATTGTTCGTTAGTGGATGTAATAGTGGAGTCGGTGAGAAGTGAAGTACTCTTAGTTACCCTCGAGAAATTTGAAGGTACGTTACAGACTAGCAGCATATTTTCCGTTCAGAGAAGAGAATGTGGAATGTGGAATGTAGTATTATGTATTTTTAGTAGTTGGAGGTGAAGTACTCTTACTCATCTTTGATAAATTTAAGGTACTCTCAGCCCATTTGACAGATTGATGTTTGCGTATAAGCAAATTTCTATGATCATTAGTTTCTTAGTGTAGTGAATGCTTTTTATCTCTAGTGATAGCGGTGTTTTCACTCCACGAGATGGCGAGATCCGGACCAGGAGAGATAGCTCAGTGCATCAACTGATGTCACTGCAGCGCCTCTGACCGGGAGGTCCTAGATTCGAGTCCTGACGGCGGCAGGATTTTTCACACTAGCTTTTCAGCTACGTCGAATTCAGTCGCTGTCTGGAGGAGAATTCTAGAAGCCGGCTGCTCTGATCGGTAGTTTTCCGTGGTTTCTCTGATCAACAGTAGGCGAATGCCGGAGCAGTACCCTACCAAACGGGCCACGGACCGCACGCGATCTGTCCTTCCTCTTCCTTGTCCTATCCTCTCCCCTTACTCACACACACTTACACTAACATGCACTACACTCCCACATATTGGTAGGAGAGTGGCACTGGTGGGAGAGTCCTGGTTGGGGGAAAGCCCCACTAGCCGACGGTAGGTCGGGGGATGATCACCGCCATCTCCCGAGAAAAAACAGTCACTACACTAACGGGACTAATGACCAAAGCGGTTGACGTGCCCGGAAACACGAAAAAATCAATCAATCAAGCGAGATCCGGTGCCGATGTACACGTTGATTGACAAGCGATTTCCCCATCTAGGTATCTCCTCTAGCTGGACACTGCCGCAGCCGGGGCCAGCACATAGCTCTCGACAACTCATAACATAACATGATACGACATGAGACATAGCACATGGCGTTACTTGGTATGAAATGACATAACTAGACATGACAGACAATTCATGACAAACCATAACGCATGACATTTTAATAAATGATATAACATTACAGAACTTCCTACATTTTTCAGTCTCCTTTTGCAATAGTATCACTTGACATGCATTTCACTTTGATGTAGAAGTATCAATGAATCTTCTCAAACGCGCATTACCACCGCCCATACAACTGGTCTTTCACTAGATAAATTTCGCCCATCACACGGCAAAAGCGAGAACCCTGAACAATAGCGAGGACAATGTGGAGAGTTCGGCGACGCGTTAAAAGAGAAAATTATGCTCTGTACACTATAGTGAATATATTACATGACACACAACATGCAGTTGGCGACGTGACGAATGACTTTACGATCATGACACGTCACATGACGCAAGATACAACATGACATGGAGCACGATGTACACCGTGACACGATATACAACGTAATTGATAACACGTCGTCAGAAATTACATTGAATTACATGACGTAGTATTGCAGTGGTTCACACTTGTGTATTAGGTTTTATTATACTACACGCGACTCTTAATTTCAGAATTACACACAACGAAAAGGTTTTCGCTACACCTCACTGCAATTGAACTTCGTAGAATAGGAAAAGGCGGTTTGACAGTGTTACTTCTCTACTTCGATTCGGGACTTCATATGGGAACACCGACGTGAAAGGGATAAAGAAAAGGTTAGATGTTCTTACGCGAATAAAAACAACGAACGTAATCCAAAGTAAAATCCCTACTCAGCATAGCGATGTACGAAAACATGTTTTTGCGAAAAGGAGCCATTAGGGACTAGACCGTTTTACCTGCAACAGGTCTGAAGCCTTTCCCGAGAGTATAAAGTGGTTGCGAAAATTAATAACAAGGTGAATAAGAAGAATATATATATTTAACACACGCTTTTTTGACAGTGCGGTGAAATGAAGTGCAGGATTTTATGCGTACTATATTTTTAAAATGAAAATAAAACATGAACAAGTGTTCAATTTGTATTGTAGAAGATAAAACTATGTTCAGTATGAATTGTTATTGTTTCAACATGGTATTTTGTAGTGTAGCCAGCGTATACAATACATTATATATACACACTTTCAAATGACCCGACGCGTAAAATATAAGTTTCATATGTTTGGTGAACTCAGGTAGTTCATTGTAAGGAACATTAGATTGTTACTGGCAAGACACCATGTATTACACGTGACATGACATGCAACGTGATGTGTAGCATCATTCGTGATGTGACACGCCATATGGTCCATTATATAACTCCTGGCATGGCCCTTAACACGATGCTACGTGTATGTGCAACCACAAATTTTATCTGAAATGAAGTTTATTAAGTATGTTTACGATTTGCCACCTGTTCGAAATCAATTGAAAATTTAAATATTGTTGCTTTGATAAAAACACTTACAGCTTTTCGCACCAGTAAACCCGGATTAGCAACCCCAGCATGACGTGCAGAAGGAAAGTTTTCAGCGTCCCGGGGATCCGAAAATTTTACCTTCATTGAGATATCAAGCAGTGAGTGCAGTGAGTCACACGTAACTGTTCAGAGCATGATATTTACGTTGTGACAAGACATAGTACTTCAAATGTGATAATCTGCGTTGTACATGGCACGTTACGGGGCTACGTTGTGATTGGTTGATTTTTGTTTCGCGTTTCCGGGCGCGTCAACTGCTTCGGTCATTAGTTCCGTTAGTGTAATACATGTTTTTTCTCGGGAGATGGCGGTGATTTTCCCCTCGCTGGATGGCGATATCCGGCACCGACCTACCGTCGGCTAGTGGAGTATTCCCCCTAACCAGGACTCTCCCACCAGCGGGGCACCGCCCCAGCCGGGCAAGCAGCCCAGACAGGCTGAATTCGACCTAGCGGAAAAGCTAGTCCGCTTCTCCACTACCCGATTTCGCCCATCACACGGCCACAGCCAATAGCAAGAGCTTCGGCGACGCGTAAAAACGGACATGTCAAACGCATTGCGCTACATAACTACCCCACACATTTTCTAACATCACATCTAATCTAACAAATAACAGAAATTGAATATGGTTAATTTACGGTCATCTCTTCAGCTTTTTCTCGGAAACCCCCGCCAGCCGACGAATAGGTCGGCATCAAATCTCTCCATCCAGCGGGGAAAGTACACTCTTGCCTCCCTAAACCTATGGAGCTAATGACCTTAGCTGTTGAAGCGCACAGAAACACTACTGAACCTAAATAACCAATATACTCTTTGCCCCGTCCGTCCAGTCCGCTTCTCTCACTACCGAATTTCGCCCATCCCACGGCCACAACGCCCAAACAACTAGCGTGACCTACGGCGACGAATAAAAAAAGACAAGACAAACGCATTGCGCTACATAACTACATCATACACAAGCCCGTCGGCGCCGGATCTCGAAACCCAATGGGAGAAGTACTCGGGCATCCCCACCGCCCTACACCTATGGAGCTAATGACCTTAGCAGTTGAACCGCCCAGAAATACTACCGAACCTAACCAACCAATCTACCCTTTGCCCCGTCCGTCCAGTCCGCTTCTCTCACTACCGAATTTCGCCCATCCCACGGCCACAACGCCCAAACAACTAGCGTGACCTACGGCGACGAATAAAAAAAGACGAGACAAACGCATTGCGCTACATAACTACATCATACACAAGCCCGTCGGCGCCGGATCTCGAAACCCAATGGGAGAAGTACTCGGACATCCTTACCTCCCTAAACCTATGAAGCTAATGACCTTAGCAGTTGAACCGCCCAGAAATACTACCGAACCTAACCAACCAATCTACCCTTTGCCCCATCCGTCCAGTGCGCTTCTCTCACTACCCGATTTCGCCCATCACACGACCACACCAGTTCGCAAGAGCTTCGGCGACGCGTAAAAACGGACACGACAATTCGGCCCGCGTCCGGGCCGAGAGCGTGGTCACGGGCGGAGTGCCTTTGATGCTCTCATCAGCTCCCGCACCGCAGCTCGACCCCCCTCCCCCGCACGCAAATCACCTGCACCCGCTAATCACGCTCATTCGGGTTGTTTCCAGCGCGGCACACTCACTGCCGCTCGGCCTACGCCCACGGGGAGGGTAGCCGTGTTATGCGGGCGGGTCCGGTGCGGCGGATCGTTGCACGTCGACTGCCGTGGCTCGGCGACAACATTTACTCGCCGCCATTTACTAGGCTGTTCGGGAGATTCCGCGTTCAAGGCGCAGATGCGGATTGATTGATTAATTTTGTTCGTGTTTTCGGGCGCGTCAACTGCTTCGGTCATTAGTCCCGTTAATGTAGTGCATGTTTTTTCTCGGGAGATGGCGGTGATCTTCCCCCACTGGATGGCGAGATCCGGCGTCGACCTACCGTCGGCTTTTAGGGTTTCCGCCTAACCAGGACTCTCCCATCAGCGGGGCACCGCCTTAGCCGGAACAAGCTCTAAGTTCTTGACCGGTCTCCCGAAATATGTGGTAGTGTAGTGTATGTTAGTGTAAGTGTGTGTGTAAGGGGAGAGGATAGGACAAGGAAGAGGCAGGATAGATCGCGCGCGGTCCGTGGCCCGTTCGGTAGGGTACTGCTCTGGCATTCGCCTGGTGTTGATCGGAGAAACCACGGAAAACTACCGATCAGTGCAGCCGGCCGCTAAAATTCTCCTCCAGACAGCGACTGAATTTGACCTAGCTGAAAAGCTAGTGTCGATACCGCCGTCAGGAATCGAAGCTAGGACCTCTCGGTTCGAAGCGCTGCAGTGACATCAGTTGATGCACTGAGCTACCGCTACCGGTGCAGATGCGGACGTCGTGCTGCAACCTTCCTCAGGTATATCGGCAATGGTATATCGCCCGACGACTCCCGACCGGGAGACATTGCTCAGAGGATTAACTGATGTCACCGCAGTGCCTTTGACCTAGGTTCGATCCCAAACGATGGCAGGATTTTTGGCAGACGCCATAGCTTCTCAGCTAGGTCGCATTCACTCGCAATCTGGAGGAAAATTCTCGAGGCAGTTTTCCGTGGTTTCTCTGTTCAATAACTGGCCAATGCCGGAGCAGTTTTCTAACAAACGGGCCACGGACGCGCGCGATCTGTCCCTCTCTTCTTGTCCTATCCTCTCCCCTTACACACACACTTACACTAACATGCACTACACTACCACATATTCCGGGAGATCGGCTGGAACTTAGAGCTTGTCCCGGCTGGGGCGGTGCTCCGCTGGTCCTTCCTCTTGTTTGCCCTATTCTCTCCTCTTACACATACCGATGCACTGCGTATGTCGGATGGGCTGGTAGTCCTGTGTTGGGGAATGCGGAATCAATTGCTCAGCGAGAGCATCGCTGCCTCTGTGTTTCTCAAGTCAGTCTGGCCGGGTGTGATCTTTCCTTCCTCTTCCCTGTCCTATCCTCCCCCGCACTACACTACCATACATGTCGGGAGCCCATAGCTTGTCGCGGCCGGGTCTATGCTCCAAATGTGGAGGTATCTAGAAAGGATAAACCGCGCGTGCCAGTACGGTTGTCGGATCTCATGTTTCGACGAGAATAAAACCTTGCTAGATTACGTTCATGCTCTTCGTCTCAACCTTCCACACTCTTCTTCCGCTCTCGACATTTATCCGTTTTGCTTTCTTTCCTTTCTGTTGCTAGACTTTCCCCTTCATTCACATTCCTTTCAATTCACCTTCCCCCACCTCACCCTTATTCGCCCCTGGCAGTCCGCTCTCTTTTGATTTCTGTTCGCTACTCTCCATTCTTCTTTCTGAACGCTTCCCAATGTCAGTCCGCTCTTCCTTTCAGTGTGCTCTCTCTCTTTCACTCCTCTCTCCTTTTCATTCCGTTCCGTCCTCTCTCTCTCCGCTCTCCCTTTCACTTCGTTCTCCCTTCACTCCTTTCCTTTCCCCCTTCATTCTTTCACACCGCCCACCCTTCCTCCGCTCTCCCTTTCACCCCCCCTTTCCTCCCTTTGACTCCGCTCTCCCTCTGACTCCGCTCTCCCTTTCCTCCGCTCTCCCCCTTTCACTCTGCTCTCCCTTTCACTCCGACCTTTATTGTACTCTGCTCTCCTTTTTACTCTGCTCTCCCTTGCACTCCGCTCTCTTTCATTCCACTCTCCCTTTCACACTCTCTCCCTTTCCCTTTTACTTCGCTCTCCTTTCCTCCGCCCCCTTGCACTCCCCTCTCTCCTCCTCTGCCCTTTCCTCCGCTCCCCTTCTGTACATCTCGTTCATTCCCTCTCTTTTTCTCTCTTGCAATCACTCTTTCCCTCTCTCAGCTTGCAGCCCTCGCACCCATTCATATCCAAACCCATCCACCATCCCTCGTGAAAGCCACCCCCGCTGCAGGGGTCGGTGGCGCGATCTGCAGGTCAGGAAGCGGCGGCCGGCCGCGATAAGCAGGGTCTGCGGCGCGGCGCGGCGCGGCGCGGCGCGGCGGGGCGGGGCGTGGCGAGGTGAGGCGAGGTGAGGCGGCTGCGGTGGGTGACGTGGCCCGCATGCATCACCCGCTTCGATATATCGACAGCCGTCGGCGCACCGCCCATCCGTCTTTCCGAACGCTGCCTCCTACTCCCTCCCTACTCACCCTGTACCAGACACACTTTCTCTCCCACACCCCTACCCATGCGCTGCAAGGCTTTTTGCGCATGCACGCGGTAAGTTACCTGGCAGTGTTGGTACTGCGGTGAAATGTGGACGATGGTGAAACATGGGATGAATTGAGGAGAGATTTTCCGGAAATTTGGAATTAAATTATTGTTATTGTTATAAAAGGCGGCTCAAAGACACACTTGCGGCATTCAGCGAGTACCCAGTTTGTGTGTCCCCCCGAGTACGAAATGTAAATGTACACGAAAATCCAAAAACCTCAAAAAAACATGAAACCCTAACCAAAATGTAATGCTAATTGTAGGCTCTAGCGATCATAATTATTCCGGCATTTATGTTCCTGAAATCATATTTTTCTGAAGTTTTTGATTGTTCGTGTTTATTCGCCCATAATAATGTATGTTAACTGTTTTCCTATGTGTAGCCCTTATTTTTGGAAAGTACGGAGTGGAACACGTTTTCTCCTAGAGCCTAAAACTATCCTAATTTGGGATGCATTTCATTGTCAATGACGGGAAGTTTTGTTTTCTAGATGGGCGCTGCTATAGACTAAAACCATCAGTGCCCACGATTTTGGGGAATCCAAAAGAACCTAAAATGCGGGAATAAAAGCTTTTGATTAGCGTAAAGTTAGCCTTTAATTTTGGATATGGTTTGGTTGAGTGTGGCAATTGGTTGCTAACTTTAGATGGCTCGGCTTTAGAGAGAGGACGAGAAACAACACTACAAAATAAGGTTGCTAACCATCCTCCATTTGGCAGGACAGTCATTCATTGACGTCAATTTTCCTCTTGTTTTCCTTTAATTTTAAATGTCCTTTTTTACTAAACTTTTAACGTTTGTTTAGATTTATATTATCACATTGTTTACCGCCTGACGTAAGTTCACATGAGCTTTACCACAAGCTGTCGAAAGTAAAAAGTACAAATTTAGAAAGAAGAAAATTATGTAGGTACTTGTAAAATAAAATTTTCTTGTATATTGTAAAATTATATGTTGATTCTATAATATATGCCGTAAATTGTATTATTTATGTACGAGATCTAGGTGAAGTATGATTAGTAATAGTAAAATTAAAATTGTAATTTAATAAATTCTATAATTTATAATTTATAAAAAGAAATATGTTGGTGCGGTTTTGTTTTATTTTTTCATTACCGAGTATTCTCTTTTTACATTAACATAGTTGGCAACCCTACTACAAAGTATATGGGTACATGCGCTGCACTACTTATTGCTGTCCCTGTTCTTCGGCCCGGACTCAAATCTTTTCGGGAGTGAGGGAACGCTTTAATTCTGAAAATAAAAATCATTACTAAGTCTCGTGAAAATTGTAGAAAAACCACATGTCTCATTTTAATGTTTCCATTTCGATTCCTCTCGACTCCTAGAGTCAACGTATTGCAGAGCTATCGACTGTCGGTAGTGGAGAAAAGTAAACACGTGAGGTCGATCAGAAGGCAATGTTTTACAGCGTAAAGAAGATGAGTCACTTTATCCGGGCAATCCTGTAGGTATGTTTTGGAAGTGCTTCACATTGAATCGTAAATACTTCGCTAGTGAGTTGCCGTGCGGTGCGTTAGAGAATTTAAAAGGGATGGGGGTGAGAACGAACTAGATAGCCCCATTAGTAGTATTGGAACGTGAGGGGAATACACTGTTACACAGGGGAGAGTGGATGCGAGGGAAATTTTATCTTTGCTGAAGAGCAAGGATGTTTATTTCCCCCTCAAATACTCTTAAATATTTCCTGTTTCTTTCTCTTGATTTCGTAATTTAAACATTCTTTTTCATGCATCTACTGATTGCTGTATGGTTGTGACTTCAACATGTATTTCTTTCCTACATACATTCATATAATTCTGTTTCTTAGCTAATCTTATGTGAACAACTTTCGTCTCGTGCTGCATCTATTGGTAATCAGTTTTTCGTTACTTATAGAATATTATTTTAATTTTTCAATAAATTGATGCGTATTGTTTTCAGTTTCGTTTCAAATACAACTAGTTTTCCAGAAGAAAACATGGCCATCTGTGTTTCCGCAGAAAGGACTACAAGCATTCAAAATATTCAAAATGTATATGCTGTTGCTGCACCTCGAAAACTGAAAATGTTTTCACCCAAACCCAGAGAAAATAATTGTGTAATGGTGTTAATGTATTATTTATACAGCGAGTGTTTTTACGCTGACGCCGTAATTCCCTACCCGATCTCCATTTCTCACTATCCTTCCAGTTTACTCCTGTGGTCCTCTGGCAGCCATCGCGTCTTGTACACATTGGACCAAGCTTTGTGGTGGTCGACCCCGTTTTCTTCTCTCGAGAGGAATCCATTTCCGTATTAATTTAGGTCATCTAAACTCTTCCATTCTCTATAGATGACCATACTAGAGAAGGCATTTGGTTTCAATTTTGTCGATAATATTTCTTTTAACGCCTATAATAATAAATTTGCGCGGATTCGGTGGAATAACGGTCAGCGTACCGGACTGTTGTACCCGAGTTTGCGGGTTCAAACCCGGTCGAAGCCGTGGATTTTTAGGGGCAAAAAAAATCTCTCGTACGTCTTCCTTCGGAGGGGAAGTAAAGCCGGCTGTCCCATGAAGTAGATTTACTGCATGTAAAAGATCCTCACGCCTAAAAGAAGTCTCTGAGCAAGATTGAGATCCGCGTGTTTCGTCGCCCGAGATAATACCTCATTTCTCCGCTAGGTGGTGAAAGAGCGTAGCGAAATTTGCGTGGTTAGACGGAAGAGCGGGCCTAATGGCCCGAGTCTCGCCACGTAAAATAAGGCATTAACTAATCTATAATATCCCTTATTTTCTCATTCCGTACGTGTTCCAGTGTGGAAGTACCACTGTTTCATTTTCAAAAATCCATTTCAAGTGCAAGAAGTCTTGTTCTCTTTGATAATGTATTGCAAATACTTAAATATATATAATTTTCCTTCAATTATATTGCAATTTACTTTGGTGTACTATTGGTGTACACGGAGGGCACGAATGCCATTGGTACGCAAACCGTTAAAACGGTTTGACGCGTGGGTACGCCCATCGCTTCTCTTGCGTGGCGGAGCTCGCTGCGATTGCTCCTCAGCGCACAATTGAACCGCACTGAACGAGAAACGCCTCGCTCTGGCACTCCGAGGTCAAAGCATGAGGGCTCGGAGCTCAACAAGCTAATACCAGCCCTCTCTCATGCCATCTCCCTCTCCCACTCTCTGTCACTCTCTTGCTCGCATCTCTCTGCCTCCCTCTACATCTCTCCCACCTCTGTCAATCTCTCTCTCCCTTTTCATCTCTCTCATCTCTTTCAATCTCTTCATCTCTCTCATCTCTTTCAACCTTCCTCTCATCACTTTCAATCTCTCACTTTCATCTCTTCAATCTCTCTCATTTTCATCTCTTTCAATCTCTCTCACTTTCATCTCTTTAATCTTTTTCATCTCTTCTATCTCTTTTAACTCTCATCTCTTTCAATATCTCTGTATCTCGTCTCTCTCAATCTATATCTTTCATCACTTTCAATCTCTCTGTCTCTCATCTCTTTCAATGTCTCTGTCTCATCTCTTTCAGTCTCTCTGTCTCTATCTCATCTCTTTCAATGTCTCTATCTCATCTCTTTCATTGTCTCTATCTCATCTCTTTCATTGTCTCTATCTCATCTCTTTCAGTCTCTCTGTCTCTCATCTCCTTCAGTCTGTCTCTCATCTTTTCAATCTCTTCATCTCTCTCATCTCTTTCAACCTTCCTCTCATCACTTTCAATCTCTCTCCTCATCTCTTCATCTCTTCTCATCTCTTTCAACTTCTTTCTTTCAATCTTCATCTTTCTTCTATTTCAATTTTCCTTCAGTCTCTATGTCTCACATCTCTTTCAAACTGTCTTTCTTTCAATCTCTCTCCATATCTCATTCCATGTCTCTCTTCGACTCTCGCCATCTCTTTCTCTCCGACTCTCTTCATATTTTTCTTCTCTGTCTCTCTCATCTGCCTGGCCGCTTCTCGCGGCACCTTAACGCGCCCATACAAAGAGACCGTTCTGAGCTCTAAGGTCTCCGGAGGCGAAAGAGACTGCCTGTGCTCATGGCGAACTGCACAATAATTGTCTGGATTCCTTTGGCAGGCAGTAAGAGGCGGGGGCGTGTGAGTATTGAAAACGTGTAGCCGGGTGGAGAGAGAGGGGAGAAAACGATAGAAAGGACGTAAGAAATATTCTGAAACAGATAGTGAGAGCGAGAGGCGGGCTATTTTTTCGTGTTTCCGGGCGCGTCAACTGCTTTGGTCATTAGTCCCGTTAGTGTAGTGCATCGTGTTAAGTGCCATGCCAGGAGTTATGTAACGGATTGTTTGATTGATATTTTTCGTGTTTCGGGCGCGTCAACTACTTTGGTCATTACTCCCGTTAGTGTACGCATGTTTTTTCTCCGGGGCTGGCAGTGATCTTTCCTCGCTGGATGGCGAGATCCGGCGCCGACCTACCGTCGGCTACCGGGGTTTCCCCCTAACCAGGACATAGTGTGGTACATGTTAGTATAAGGTGTGTGTGTGTGTGTGTGTGTGTGTAAGAGGAGAGGATAAGGACAAGGAAGAGGAAGGACAGATTGCGCGCGGTCCGTGGCCCGTTTGGTAGGGTACTGCTCCGGCATTCGCCTGGTGTTGACCGGAGAAACCACGGAAAACTACCGATCAGAGCAGCCGGCCGCTAGAATTCTCCTCCAGACAGCGATAATCGCTCCCGCCTTCGCCATCCTTCCCTTCCCTTGTAGCTTGGCGGACGTGTGGGGGGGGGGGGGAAGTGTCACCCATTGTGCGGCCCGCTGCTTCCGGGCGACAGGCGAGGAAGTGGCCCGGCGAGACAAGAGACAATCGCGTTATGGAGACGGCGCGGAGGTCAAGCACCCGACACGTGGAACTGCGCGGGTGATGGCTCATTTGTCGACAAGACGTGTTTCACATGAAAAGCATGATTTACTAGACGCGCATATACTAGTCCTGTTGAATACGAATCCATCCGATTCATATTTCTATAATAACTAGAGACCGGGAAAAATACGTAGCATGAAACGTCAAAATCTATATAAATATAAAAGAAAGTTGGGTTAGTTAGAGCATTTATAACTCGAAAAGCTGGAACAATTTTAATTATCTCTGATTTGTTGGATTCATCTCTTTCTCGAAAAACAGAGTTACTATTAAAATATAGAGAAAATTCCCTAGATAGAATAAACATTAACATTCACGTCAAATGCAACCCGCAACACACTCCCTGGGATTTTTTTAAAAAAAATCTATATCGTTAAATAACTCTTAAACGAAACGTTCTCGTGCGTTAAAACTAAACTTTTGAGGCCGATGGTATCAAAGAAACGTTACTCACACCGTAATCTACAGGATGATATCTTATTGAACATTCTCTCTGGAACTCTCTGATCAGACCAAATCTGAGCCACACCCAATTGAAAGTATAATATAAAAAAAAAGCTGATTGGGTGAACAACATACACCAGAAATGTTTTACTATGCTATTTGATACACCTTGTAACAATATTTTTGACACGAATCTTAAATCCTATCAGTATCTCACTTTTTAGTTTTAGTAGGTTATGATTGTCAGAATCGCCAATGCACCAACTCCTATTGGAATTTAATCTAATTACCCGAAGCCATATTCAAAACTCCTTAATTTATAACATTTTTATGCTCATATTTGATCTTGTATAATTGTTTTAATCCAATAATAAATTTTCTTCATTACATCATTCGATTTTTTTCAAAATTTAATTTAAATTATTTACCTTAACATGAAGTCTATTTATACACATTGCTCTAATGTGTCCCTCAGACAGATCTTGTAAAATGCCTAAAAGCATTATGTCCTATACGATTATTCATAGCCCTGACAAGACAATAAATGTCGAACAGGAGGAAATAAATTGAAGCAAGAAAAGAATCGCCAAATCATGTGCACGAATCATGCCAAATGACGAAGTTTTATAATGCTAGTTTTTGCTTTTTTTAGCATAAATGCCTTTCTCTGCATAAATACCTTTTTAGGACTTTTTTGCCTTTGATTTATTATTTTTATGTACAATGCTAAGATATAAAAAACGACCATGGTCCAACGTGACCATTCATTACGAAATCTTCAATTCACGTCTTTTTATTTTAAAACACGGAGAACTCGTAAACGTATATCAACAAATTTTTGTCCATTTTCCTATTTCATAAATACCAGCCATGTTCTGAGAACATGGTCGATTGACAATACACCGAGGGTACCGAAATTGTATGTGAAAATAAATGTAAATTCCCAGAAATACAACACAGTGTTGCTAGTGTTGGACTTCTAAAATATATGCCAGTCACATCAGTAGATGTTCATAGATCCTTCTCCGCATTCAAACTGATTTTGTCTCACAATCATCGCAAATTTGAAACTGTGATCCTTGAATAGGTAGTGGTAATGTGCAAATATTACTTGTTAATACAAACTATTAAGAGTAAAATGTACAAGAGTTGTAAATATGTAAATCTAGTTTTACATGAATATGTTCGAACTTGTTTCGTGCATTTAAGTTTAGAAGTTAATATAGGCAAAATTACTACTAATTTTTCATTTTATTATGTTGGTAACTGATGATAGTGTCTCTTTTCTCCTTATTCTTGACAGGTTCGTTGCCTTTTTAGGCCCCTAAAGGACGATTTTTTTAGTGTCTAAACATCCGATGTCTAGTAATAATCATCCAGAAGCACAGTCCACCGCTTAATGTCGTGTCCCAGAAACAGTCTACCAGCGGGAGAACACCCGACTGACTGCGACAGAAAAAAACAAAAAAAAACAAACGAGGAGCGCCGTCCGTCGACGCGCACGTGTCTACATGCGCCACGTGGCTGGCGGCGGCGGTGGCGGCGGAGGCGGTAGTGGCGAGTTGGGGGCTTGACCCCAAATATGTCCCCGGGGACACTCAGCCAAGAGTGTACAAACTCCTTCTACCACAACTTCGAGTCCATTTGACGTTTCCAGCTTCCGTAAACAGCCAGTTTTCCGCGGGTGGGTTATTGATTTTGAGCTCCGCGTTGGCTGCGGTCTTTTTTCGCCACTTAATCTTATAGACGTCGCAGGAACCAAACTTTTTTTGTTCTTTCGTGCAGGCTTGCATGTGAACATACGAGATAAGAATAAATTGACAAAGATTTTTTTTGCAAACTTTTTGTGTTTGACCGCCACTGTAAATTTGCAGAATGATGTGTATGTGGAAAAGATCATGTTTAAAGACAATGTTACTTTAATTAAAAATTCACAAGCGTTAAAACCAATACAGAAGTAGGCATGCGTTAAAACAACGCCGAATTAAAAGGGTTGAAACATTGAACAAAAGTTAAAATGTTTTGCTCACGACGTATCGATCCTGGAGTTGCGTCTTGTTTAGATGGAGACTGGTAAATCCAAGTTTAAGAATTAAGGAATTTGTTTTTAAATGATTGAGGTCGTTTGAAAGAATTAGTCAAATACCTATTTAAAACTTATGTTGCATGTATGATCGACTAACGGGACGTTCATTTAGTAAAAATGTATTTGAACGGATTATTTTTTTAAACAATCAACTTGTAGATTACTTTGAAATAAACGCGTAATATAGTTCCCGTGGTCCGACAAAAAAATTACGTAAGTACGGATGAACAAATGTTGAAACTTACATCCCTCAAAGTCGTATCACCATACACAAACATTGTTATATTTTAAGAACAGCGCTGTACAGAAATTAGGAAAAACTTGGAAACAAACCACGAAAGGAAGAAGGGAGTTTTTAGCAATTATTTTTCGTTTGTTTTGTAAAATTATTCTCGAGATTTCTTCGACGAAACTTCGTGTTAGCTTACCATGAAATCTCAACTTTATTATTCCTATTTAGAAAGTTTGTTATTCGCTCGCGTCTATGTCTGGCTCATGTTACTTCTTAACTTCTAAACGCCGATGTGAAGTAGTTCGCAACTTGAATGAAAGAACGCTGAGCACAAACTCTACCCTTTTGAATTTCAAGTCCGTAATTTATCTCCGTGGTTATGTTCGTACGTTATTTCCGAAATTGTGTCCTGGACTTTGTAGCCCACTTGCTTTTGTATAAGCAGTTAGATTACTTATACAAAATTTTATTTCAGGAATAAATTTAGGTTCCTTGTCACGTTCTACATTTACATACTGCCACCTCTTCAAACTTGTACTTCCAGACTAAATTCTATACAGTTTAAACGTTTTTTAAAAAATATGATATGCTCTACCGGTGTTTTCTACAACTTCGCAATTTAAAATACAGTCCACCTCTTTGTCGTTGCTTGAAATAAATTATTGTTATTTTAGTGCACACCCAACATGCTGAGAAAAAGGAGTTACTGCTCTCTTGTGTTACCTCAATTAAGTATGTTCATGAGACGATTTGTTTCGAAACAAACATAGATAATTGCATTCATTTTTTTTCTGAAGTGAATAATGGAACGTGCTAAAACAAGTCGTTGAGACAAAGCATCTCTATGGTCTCTAAAGTTGCACTGTAGTTGCTGCACCAGTTAAAGGGAAGAGGGCAATATCGCTGGTGAGTTTTACGGATGCGACATCGAAGTCGAAGTTTTAAAACTATCGATGTTTCAAACGTCGGTATATTGAATCTAATGTTGTTTTCTTCATCGATATATTGTGCTCGTTGTTTTTTGTAGGTTTTTTTCAATGTTTTGTTCATGGATAAAATATTTCCATAATTACAATTTTGTAAAAGTTACAATAAGTTACAAACAATAACATATGGTACCACTGTCTGGTCATGTGTTCGAACCAAGTGAACACCGTTTGTACTACTTTCATCGAACACGCCATTACTGACCCGAGTTAATCCTAACGTTCTATTTTTCTTCGTTTTTCATCGTATTTTGCCCATGTAGAGGGGTTTATAACTTTATTTTGAATTAAATTTTAATTATAAATTAATATACACGGCCGCTCTCAAATTCCACTCACAACAACAATGATGTTTAAAAACATCAATGCTTTGTTATCGATGTGGCGTCACTAGTAAGTTTGACGCAGTGTTGTTAAGCCTTCGTTCAGTTTACCTATACACACGCACTGGACATTTAGATCGAAAAGAACCGTTAGTCATATGATGCATCAGTGTTGAATTTGGGGGAAATTATGCGAGACATTACTTTAGAATGTTATTTTAGTTTGTTATTGACATTTCAATCTCTTTTTTTTTAATAGTGGCGTTTTAATGGTGAAATGTAATTGAATATTTTGCGTATTTATCACAACTATTAAATGTACAAGTTTTGTGAGGTGCACTTAAATTTCATGTCCTTACAAGCGCTTGTTTTTACTTAATTTTCTTAGACAGTGGTACAACCAAGATTCGTGTGAGGTGTGTATGTGTGTGAGTAGTGTGTGTGTGGAGGGAGATATATGAATTGTGTCAAACCGACTTGATCTTTTCTCACAAATAGGTTTTCATTTATGCTGAATTTAAAACGTATTTTTATTTTTTCCTTTATAGTTATTTATAACGGATTCAATTAGAGCTTTAAATATCTTTCGTTACTGTAGAAAATTAGTTGGGAAATATTTGTAGATAAGTATGATTTAGTGGAAGAGAGAGGGAGGTGAAATCCCTTTAAACGCTCACCGTTTCTTGCGCACGCCACTATTAATGTCCATATATGTTTTTGAGACATGCATGATTCATTTAATGCGAAAATATTGAGGGTTTCAAGTTTTAGCCAAAATGGATAAAATAAAATATTGAAATGATTGTGGAAAAGGTTCTATTAACTCTATAGTGCCATTTTTGGACATTCCCCGTAGCCAGTTTAAGGATTGCGTCTATTGCAAATAGTTTATTCCTTTCCCTTGTTGGGATTGCTTTATGATTAGTTCATCGTATTTGAAAGCTAACGATGATATTGGTATGTTGCATGTTCCGTAGAATGTTTTCTATCTGTTTTTACGAACACATTCCTCTATTAATTCCAACACGCTCCCGTTTAAACTTGCTTCATTGCATCAATAACTCCAATGAATAGGACTGAGTGCAGTGTGTATCAGAGGGAAAGGCACAGCCGTTTCAAGCGTACGGAGACAATTATGGACATTGAAATTATTATTGTGGGTTCTTTTAGTGGATCTTGGCATGTCGCGATAATTGATTTATTATTTACTTGGTTGGTTGAAGTTTGCGAGCACGCCGACAGCTTAGGTCATTAATCGCGTACGTATAGTGCATGTTTTTTCTTAGACTTTGCGGATATTAAAAGGCGACTTCTTAGACTTGCGGATATTAAAAGGCAAGAGATCCTGGCAGCAACGGCCGAAAAACGTTCGCTAGTTGCGCAAATTCACGCGAGTCCGTTATGGGGTTGCGAACGTTACGTAAACACACTGCAAAAGGACGCAAGAGGGGGATACGCTTGGTTCAGGGTCGGGGGGTGGATGCAACGTAGATTAAAGGACTCGAATGGTAATGGCATCTGTGTGCTTTGCGGTGATAGGGAAGACTGGATCCATATCCTTTTAATTTGCAGTGCGACCGAAACTTGGAGAGGAAAATGGATGGAATGGGAAATTACTACTTCCAACATAGGAACGTAACGCTCGCCCAAAACATTCTAGGGGATAAAAGACCTAACTTCATGAAAGAATTAGGAACATTTCTAGGAAAGGTTCGGACCACTAGAGAAACTGAAATTAAGGAGTGGGAAAACAGTAGTGGTTAGTACGAGCAGAGCCTAGACTGGAGAGAAATATGTAATAAAAGTTATAAATTGTAGTCAATTGTTAAGTATAAGTAGATAAATAAGTCAATAATAAAAAAAATATATATTAACTTAAAATAATTAAAATAAGTTAAATAAATTAAAATTAAATTAATTTAAAAGAAGTTAAATAAATTAAAATTAAATTAAAATAAGTTATATAAATTAAAATTAAATTAATTAAAATAAGGTAAATAAATTAAAATTAAATTAATCAAAATAAGTTAAATAAATTAAAATTAAATTAATTAAAATAAGTTAAATAAATTAAAAATAAATTAAATTAAAATAAAATAAAAGGAAACGGTTAAAATAAAGCACATTAGGGGGCGAAGGGAAGTGGGAATCGGAAATGTTAGGGCAGAGGCGTTGGTGCGGACGATTTTCTGTGGTGCTGTTTGTTTTCAGGTGCGGTGGAGGCCAAACACTGGAAGGAGAATGCCTGACGCCCGCGCCAAATAAATAAATAGTCTAAAAAACGGATAGAGTAGCATGTACTCGGCTTCTGACGGCAGGTTTTTCCCCCTTCAGGGGTTTTTCCCTCAGCCGTACCTTATGGTCTCGTTTCCGCGGCTTTGAGGCGATGGAGAGACCATTTGGGGTGAATACCAGAAGGCGAAAGGTTAGAACGCGGTAGAATGTAGGTATTGTAATGGCTTAAAGGCCTTCGGCCTAGCCACATTGGATCAAGTTTCTAATTTGGCTGTAATAATTACCTATTAAATAAAAAAAATAATAAATGTTTTTTCTTCAGAAGGTGGCGGCGATCTTCCTCCGTTGGGGGCGAGATCCGGCGCCGACCTACCGTCGGCAAGCTGGGATTGCCCCTAACCAGGATTCTCCCACCAGCGGGGCACCGCCCCAGCCGGAACAAGCTCTAAGCTCCTGATCGGTCTCACGGAATATGTGGTAGTGTAGTGCATGTCAGTGGGAGTGTGTGTGTGTAAGGGGAGAGGATAAGATAATGAAGGGCAAAGAAAGATAGCGCACGGTTCGTGTCCCGTTTGTTAGGATACTGCTCCGGCATTCGCCTGGTGTTGATTGGAGAAACCACGTAAAACTATCGATCAGGGTAGCCGGCCAGTAGAATTCTCCTCCAGACAGCGACTGAATTCGATCTCGCTGGAAAGCTAGAGTCGAAAATTCTGCCGCCGTCAGAACTCGAACCTAGGACCTCCCGGTCAGAAGCGCTGCAGTGACATCAGTTGATGCACTGAGCCACCGCTCCCGGTGATTATTTCGTGTTTTTGGGCGCGCCAACTGCCACAGTGATTCATCCCGTAAGAGTAGTGATTGATTGTATTCCACGAGATGGCGATGTTCTTCACCCGTCAGAGTGAGCTACACGTCGGCTTGCAGGGTTTTCCTATCGAGGTATCTCCTACTAGCGGGCACCGTCCAAGTCGGGATAAGCTCCAAACACCCGACTTGTCTCCCGACATGTGTAGTAATGTAGTACATGTTAGTGTACGATCTAAACTTCCGGGACTAATGACCTTAGCAGTTGAAGCGCCCGGTATCACTAATCAGTGAATCAATCAATGGTCAGTGGGCAGGGCACAGAGTGCAGTGGCATGAGTCGCTGATCGCAGTCGTTGGCTATACATGGGTTTTCGTAACATAGCAGCTTAGGAGATGATCTTCAAGATGGAATATGACACGGCTTTTTGCGTCTCTCTCGGTCCTTCCGCGAGATGTCGCATGATCGCGACCGTATCAAGCAGTGCTGCAGATCAAGCGACATCTAGCGATACTACCGAGAAAGACGCGAAAAGCAGTGTTATATTCCATCTTGACGATAATATTCAGATGTCACGACCGGGAGCGGTTGCTCACTGATGTCACTGCATTGCCTTTGATCGAGAGCTGCTAGGTTCGAGTCCCAACGGCGGCAGGATTTTCGTCACCAGCTTTTCAGCTAGGTCGAATTCAGTCGCTGTCTGGAGGAGAATTCTAGCAGCCGGCTGCTCTGATCGGTAGTTTTCTGTGGTTTCTCCGATCAACACTAGGCGAATACCAGAGCAGTACCCTACCAAACGGGCCCCGGACCGCGCGCAATCTTTCCTTCCTCTTCCTTGTCCTATCCTCTCCCCTTACCCATACACACTTACACTAACATGCACTACACTACCACATATCCCGGGAGACCGGTCGGGAGCTTAGAGCTGCTCCCGGCTGGGGTTGTGCCCCGCTGGTGGGAGAGACCTGGTTAGGGGGAAATCCCACTAGGTGACGGTAGGTCGGCGCCAGATCTCGCCATCCTGCGGGAGAAGATCCTCGCCGCCTCCTGATGAACACCATGCACTACACTTACGGGACTAATGACCATAATAGTTGACGCGCCCGGAATCTTTAATAATCAATCATTCAGTCATCTGCCACGTTAGGAAAACCCAAGTACATAGTTGGCAGTGGGTGCTCCTCTGCCCATGGGCCAGCGGGTGCGAGGCTGGGCACCGCCCACCCCAACGTCCGCAGGGAGGCGGGAGCGGCAGCATAACTCGCAGAATTTATGCCGCGGCGCGGGTGCTAAGCTTTTAAATTCAATTTATGGCCGGCCGACCCGCCAGCTCCGCCGCCACCGCCGCCGCCGCCGCCTCCGCTGCCGAGGTCCGCGGCTGCTGCACGACTCAAAAGGACCGCACCGCCGCTGCGGCCGCCTCCGTCTTCGCCAGCCAAATCGGCCTAGTTTTAACCCTTCGTAAAGAAGGATTTTCCTAAGAATGAGCCAAAGTGACAGTTCGCTAAACAAGTGAACATCGCCTGTATAGAAGGATTTTCCTAAGAATGAGCCAAAGTGACAGTTCGCTAAACAAGTGAACATCGCCTGTATAGAAGGATTTTCCTAAGAATGAGCCAAAGTGACAGTTTGCTAAACAATTCGGGCGGGGTAATACTTCACGCTAGCTAACACTGAGAGGCTTTTTTTGAGTAGCGTGGAGTGGGCGTGGCGTGGGTGGGGTAGCAAGGAGTTAATGGCGAGCAGCACACATGGCGTGGCATGACGGAAGTATTGAGGCGTGGCCTGGCGTGGCGTAGCGGAGATCTCGCGCATGCGAGGCCTGTGCGTGGCGTGGTGGGCGTGGCAGAACAGCGTCGCGACCCTGCGTCGTTCCTCGACCCAGCGTCGGGGCGCGGCGCGGCGCTGCGTCGCATTTTGGGCTGCGGTCGTGGCCCTGCAGGATTTATTTTTCGCGCCGCCAACCTCCGCCCTCCACCCTACGCGCCGCTCCTTCCGCCTCCGCCGCCCTGTGCGGTCTCCGCCTCGCCGTGGCCGGCGTCCTCTCGCTTATTTCGCGCGTCTCCTACAACTTCGCTTCCCAGGAGGTGCTTCTTTTCTCGCTTCCCCCGGATAGTGTGCTCGAGTCGCCGAAATTTGCTTGTGTGTAAGTATGCCATTGTTTCGGGTGTGTCAAATACATCTGTTATAACGAGGGCTGGGATTTTGATGATCTAAAACTTCTGCAAATGACTTAAAATATGTGGAAAACGGCCTATAATATGACTTAAAAATTGGGAGAAATGACCGAATTTCTTAAACAAAACTAAAAAATTTGTATAAAAATGTATACTTATTCAATGAATTTTAAATTAAATAAAATTTATTTATATAAATTTATATTTAATATAATGTCTTTATTCAAGGAGGAAATGTTATCTTCAGCCCTGATCTTTGTACCCTCAGTTTTGAATGATCCAAGATGTTACTGAAGATCCATGTAAATTTGAGAGTTCTAAAAACACAGTCACTGCAGCAATGAATTTTGTCATGAACTGATGACACAATAAAAAGTTTGTGTTAAAAAGTGGCAAAATGACCCAATAACTAAACATTACTATTACCTATAAGTGCTGATAAACATTCATTTACAAGTTAGCTACGTCTCGAACGCACCAATGAAAAGATGACCTGTCATTATCAGAATCCGATCCCTGAATCCCTGATCATGATCAGAATCTGAGCCCTGGTCATTATCCTCGTAAGTGTTGTGCGTATTATAAGTTAGCGCGGCAATATTTTTCTGCCGCTGAATTGATTGATTGTTTTTTTCGTGTTTCCGGGCGTGTCAACTGATTTGGTCATTATTCCCATAAGTGTAGTGTATGTTTTTCTCTCGGGAGATGGCGGTGCTCTTCCCCCGCTGAATGGCGAGATCCGGCGCCGACCTACCGTCGGCTAGTAGGGTTTCCCCCTAACCAGGACTCTCCCACCAGCGGGGCACCGCCCCAGCCGGGAGAAGCTCTAAGCATCCGACCGGTCTCCCGGAATATGTGGTAGTGTGGTGCATGTCAGTGTAAGTGTGTGTGTAAGGGGAGAGGTTAGGATAAGGAAGGGGAAGGACAGATCCCGTGCGGTCCGTGGCCCGTTTGGTAGGGTACTGCTCCGGCATTCGCCTGGTGTTGATCGGAGAAACCACGGAAAACTACCGATCAGAGCAGCCGGCCGCTAGAATTCTCCTCCAGACAGCGACTGAATTCGACCTAGCTGAAAAAGCTAGTGTCAAAATCCTGCCGCCGAGGGAAGTGGGAATCTAGGACCTCCCGGCCAGAGGCGATGCAGTGACATGAATTGATGCACTGAGCTACCACTCCCGGTCTGCCGTTGAAATAAGAGGTTCGGTCCAGTCCTAAATGACGGCTTGCGGGATACGTACCACCAGATACTGACACTACGCTCTCAGAGGGACTACCGACAAGTGTGGTTGTGTAGTGCACTTAAGTATGCGTGTAGGGGCAGAAGAAGGGGATTGATTCATTAGTGGTGATAGCGGGTGCGCCAACTGCCAAGATCATTAGTTCCGAATGTGTAGTGCATGATTAATCACTCGAAGTAGGAGGGGATCGTTCCCCGCTGGATGGTGAAATCCGGTGCCGACCTACCGTCGCGACGCGTCGGATAACAGGGTTTCCTCCAATCAGATATCTATCACCAGCGGGGAACCGCCCCAGCCAAGTCAAACTCCCGATCGTCAGAAGAAAGGCAAAAGGATGAAGATAGAATGATTCTGCTTGGCCAGTTACTCGTTTGTTAGTGTACTACTGCTCTCACAGTTGCCACGCATTGAAGAGAGACACCACGGAGAACAACCGAACAGAACTGCATACTACGAGGATCATTTTCAAGGATGAATTAGTGGTCATGCTAAATACTTTGGTAAATGTTTTCAATCATAGAAATATTTTTTTCAGTTTAACAATATCAAAAATTAAAAATTTAAAATTTTAAATTAAAAATTAATTTCGAAAACTAATCTATCTAATTCATTGTTTCCATTTTCTTGGGACTGCACCAATATTGTTTGTTCATGTTATCCATCTAGTTAATTTATTTTTTTGTCCAAAACTTACAGAACAATTGATTAGTCTATATCCTCTCCACCTCTTTCTCTGTCAGATGTGTTCCTTATGTTAATGCTCATCTTAAACAATTTTGCAAGTTCATACTATTGCAATAAAAATAATTTTTAAATTTTTGTCATGATTGCAGTATGTTTTCTCTATTCTTTTATGAATAAAAAGTTTAACTAACTTGATTTTGTATATCCACTTTCATAATAACGATTATACAATTCTTTCTCTCGGTATATTACATTGAATCACGTAACATCTTTCGTGTTTTCTAATATGGAAATAAACTCTCAAGTACTGAAAACTTTCTATTTTATTGATTGTCTGTAATTGATGTGGGAACTTCTTTTTGTGTTTTTTCGGAAATAATTTTTATTTAAAAATTATATTTTAACCAATTTTAAATTAATATTTTATTATTTTCTCATTTGTTTTGAATTTTTTTTTTTTTTTGTTATTAGAAACTGTTCTTTGTAACAGCTTCTTCGTGTAATTACCCTTTTTCTTCCTTGTTTGAGATTTATTTCTGCGTTTATCTTATTTTTCCGGGAATTTTTCATTCTCTTGCGTTATTTTAAATTTATTTGACATATTTTACGTAGCTTACACAGTTTATGTACATTTTGTATCACTTTTTCTAAACATACTTTACCTCCAAAAAGCATTAAATATTTCAATCTCAATGTCTGGGGTAACTCTACTACCAGTACGTGCACACCCCATTTTCTACAGCCTATATGTATCCCAAAGTAACTTGCTACTTTACCTCAGCGCTCAGAGCCATGAAGAATTTTTCCCCACTAACTGGCGAGCGGAGGCTTACAAAAGTTCAACACGCGCTCGCTGAGAGCGTTGCGATCGCTGTAAATAATAACTTATAATTAGGACCCACAGCACAGCCGTTGTGAAGGGAACTCACAGCGATGCATGCCTGTAGCACACAAACAGCCTCTACCCGAACTCCCGTATCTCAATTTTGTTCCTCTTTTTGACGTGAAAACTTGTATTTGTTTTGATTTTGTTTAAAAAATGAATTGCTTATACTTACAAGACTAATAATAAGCGAAACAATGGTTATGCCAAATAAAGAATAACCTGAAATACATAGGCCACTATTGCCGTGCGTATTGTAAGTGTAATATTCCTAAAATAGGTTATTTTCCTCCCCTGCTGTAAAATTAGATCCAGTTCATATCTTCACGATGTCTTCCGGGATTTTTGTTATTCAGTGTTAATGAATAATATCTTAATAATATTTGTCGTAATACCATTCAACAAGAACTAGGTTTATTATCAATATATTAGTATACATCGCAAACAATGATTCCATTCATATTCGAGTACGTGGAAATTACCCTCTACTGCCTTTTCAGTGCACCGGAAGAGCACAACAATATCGGGTGACTATATCTTTTTTAGCAATTCAACTCATCAGTTTTCTTCTCTACCAGTTCTCCGTCAGTGGAACACCGCCCCAGCTTTGACAAACTCTGTGCTTCTGACTCCCGATATACAACGATTTTCCTAAGGATGAGCCAAAGTGACAGCTAGTGCTGGCAACATAACTGAAGATTCTGTGGTCGTTGTGCCCTCGAGCCCATTAGACTCCCTTCCTGCATTCGTTCGTTTGCAGTTGGCTAACTTGTAAATGGCTTCGACGCTTCCTTTTGAGTTGTCCTCGTCCGACAAAGATATAGTGCGCCACGAGAAATAATTGAAATTAGGTAGTGCAGTGTTGTGTGCTGTTCTGTAAAAATTCTTTTTTTCTATAAACATTACATTACATTTACTTTTTGTGTGTTAAATATTATACTTACCTTAAAACCGAGACTTGAATGCGAGATGCGTTCCGGTGCCCGTGTTTCGGGCTTAAATCATTTTTCTCTCTATTTACATTCGTAGCAGTTTTCTTTTACTGATTGTGAGAGCATGTTAAGAGAGTTTCCACGTACGTAAGTAACTTTAAATATTTTCCGGACTCGTGTACGTGCATATACCTCAGCGAAACTCTTAGACTTCGGTATAGGGATGTTTTCACAGGAGCCATTGGCACTTTACGAAGGGGCGAGGCTGAACAGCTGTCGCGGCGGAGGGATACTTCTCTGAATTACATGTGATGTTCACTTGTTATGCTAACTGTCACTTTGGCTCATCCTTAGGAAAATCCTTCTATATCTGTGGTAGAATGATGTTTGATTTCTCGGGATAAATAGTGTGGATGATATAGATAATGTATAGAAACCAAGGCAAAATACCGATTCGAACATCCGGCTGCTAGAATTCTCCTCCAGACTCCATGCGAATAGGACAAAACTATGTAACCAGTGTCAAAAAGACAGCCATCTTCATTACTCGATCATTACGATTCATCAGCCGACTATTCGGAGGAGACATCGGCATACCCTCTAAGCTAAGGGAGCTGGATTTTCGGACAGGATAAGTTAGGAGCATGGAAGCATATGGCATGCGAGAAATAAGCATGTGATTCTGGAATCGTCGATTCCAGAGATGGAATGTAGCAAAGTAGAGGGTGATAAAAAACAAATCCAAAAACCATTTTCAAAAACTAAATATTTTTCACATACCTTTATAGTTGGAGATTAACGAAAATGTTGATATATTGATTTCAGACATTATAATCAAGAATAGGTAAACTTTACTAGGTAAATCGTGCATCGAAACGATACAGCATCGTACAAAACATTAAACCATCGTAATATAACATCGCAGTGGAGGTATATCACAAAACCGAACTATATTTAATTTAAATTAAACTTTCTTTAATGACATCTTTTAAAAAATTACTTTTTAGCAATAATGTTTCAAAATCCAAGCAGTTGAAATATTATTTCTCTACTAAAAGATAAATGCCAATACGAAGACAAAAAGCAATTCATTTGTTTTTCCTTCACGACGTTTGTTTTCGTGACGAAGTTAAAGCCCGAATTAAAGACCTCAGACGTCCAAAACCTGTATTGACCCAGGCCATAAAATTTCAAAATTACGGGCAATAAATAGTCCATAAAACGCATCTCTAGAGGTGAGTGTACAAAAAAAATTAATTTACCTCACCCAGTTGTTTCGAAAAGGCTCACAAAAGCGGCCCCGTCCCACCCCGACCGGAGTATACAAAGGCTGCCCTCTCCACACTGCGGAATTTTTCGCCAGGATTCCGTGGTGAGAAGCCGGCTTACCGCCTCGAGGACGAAGTTCGGCGCGCGGCCACCGAGCGCGTTGCAGTCGCTGTAAATAATAACCAGCAATTAGGCCGGACTCCGGCGCGGAGTAGATAAATAAAGGGTTGGAGCGCTCGAGGCGTACACTGTGGTAAATTCTGTATGATAATGACCGCGGAAAAAGGGTTGTGTAATTTGTGGCTCTATCTTCGTGGCAGAGTCGGCGAGCGGGATTCAAATGTTACCTGGAAGCACTTGCAAGTTCAGGAGGCCTTGCCTGTTGGGGAAAAGTTAATTGTGGGGCTTGGGCGGCATTTCCTTCCGATTCGTTTGGTATTCATTGTTTTGGAAGTTTGCGGAAGTTAATTTCAAAGTTGTGTATTGTTGTTTTTTCGTGTTTAATGCATATTTTTTGTGTAAATTCGTCGTTGTTTTGTAGGTGGCGACTCAGAGAAGCAATATTTTTCTAGGATATGTATTCCTTATCAGATGCTCTAAATATTTGTTTGACCTGTAGCCTCAATAATGTATCTGTAATATTTTATTATATACACAAATCGTAAAAGTGACCATAATATGTTGCTCTATCTTCGAGTTGAGAAAACATTGCTTGTTGTGTACTTCCCTTTTGCTTCGTTTCCTGGTTTGGTATTCATTGTTTCGAAGTTTTACAAAGTGAATTTGAAACATTTTTAAATTAACTTTTCGGATAGGAATTATATATTCAATTTTTGTTTGTGTAAATCAATGATTTTTGTACACAATGGCTAGGAGAAGCAAACATCAACGCTTAGGACTCGTTCTTCAAATCCAGATGTTTTCACAAATATTGTTTTCTTGGACCGTTAATTTCCTAAACTTTTCTGTAATAATTTCTTATTGAATGAAAGCAGTAAAAAGGGTTCTGTAATTTGTGGCTCTATCTTCGTGGCAGAGTCGGCGAGCGGGATTCAAATGTTACCTGGAAGCACTTGCAAGTTCAGGAGGCCTTGCCTGTTGGGGGAAAAGTTAATTGTGGAGCTTGGGCGGCATTTCCTTCCGATTCGTTTGGTATTCATTGTTTTGGAAGTTTGCGGAAGTTAATTTCAAAGTTGTTTATTGTTAGTATGTTGTGTGTAAAGTAGAAAGTTATTTGTGTTAATTCGTCGTTGTTTTGTAGACGGCAGCTCAGAGAAGCAATTTTTGTAAAGGATACTTGTTCCCATACCCGATGTTCGCAATGTTATTATATTTTTCTAGGACCAGTAGCCTCAAAAATTATCTCTAGCAATTTATTGGCTGAAATTGTCAAAATGTCGGTAATTTTAACTCTATATATTTTCGATTTATTGGAATGAATATTCAATAATTACATAAATGTATTAAATACAAATACGTAAGTTGTACTTCATAAGTTGTACTACAATAAAATTCTCAGTTGGTGAATTATGGTTTCCACTGGATAATGTAATCATTGTTTAAATTTCTAAGACGAATGAAATGACGATTACTTAACAACAATCGTTAAAAGAAATAATGTACAATTACAGAATTCAGTAATTATGAAATAAGTTCATTCAATTTTAATCTTAGTATACACTTTCTCTCCATTAAGTGTCCGAAATAAGTTAAATACTATACTTTCGAAACCTAATAATTTTAAAGCTACTAAATGTCAGACACATGGAGAAACAAAGTATGAGTTTTTGAAGACAAAAAAAGGTTCTGAAAATGCGTCACACTCCCACAATAGACAAGCAGCGGTTTCAAAATCGGCTCTCTGATTTGCGCTACTTCGGAAAAAGAAGAAAACTGTCCCGTTTCTACATGCTGAAAATAGATTCAATTTGTTACAAGAACTTAAGGCATAAAATTATTCGTTTTATTTTCATTATTGTACCGTTATTATTATTATTACTATTATTATTTTATTATTTATTATTTATTATTTATTATTTATTATTTATTATTTATTATTTATTATTTATTATTTATTATTTATTATTTATTATTTATTATTTATTATTTATTATTTATTATTTATTATTTATTATTTATTATTTATTATTTATTATTTATTATTTATTATTTATTATTTATTATTTATTATTTATTATTTATTATTTATTATTTATTATTTATTATTTATTATTTATTATTTATATTATTAAATTTATTTGTATTATTTAAGTAATTAGGGTGGAGCTTGAACCCCAATTGGAGCTTGAATAATTTTATCTTATCTTATCGTAACAGAACTTTAAAATCTTTTTTTCTTCGATCTGTTGAAATAAAATTCTTTGCGGGATTATAATAATTTCTGCATCCTTCAAATACGAGGAAGGAAACCTGCGATTGGCTGTTGATTGAGTACAACTTCGATATCCAGTACATTTACCGTACTATCTACGACTCCGCATTTCCTAAAGGTCCCCGAAGTGCTGTGCATCATCCAATCGAACTATCGACGAGAAGTTTTCCGGACGAGTTTCACAGTTCAGATGTGAAGTGGGCCGAAATTCCGAAATCCTAAGCGAAAATGAGAGTTTGAGAACAGAAGATTTAAAAATTATCAGCGACCCCATTTTGCAATTACAAGAAAAATCGGATTCTTAAAAAATATTAATTACATTCTTAAAAAATAAACAAATGACAGATACTGAATGTTATCCATTGTATTTGTGAATAATTCATTTTTTGCACATGTAAATAACATTTGTATACATTACGAAGATGAGTCATTGCATAAACTAACTAGTATGCTCTACAGAGTATAGGCGCTTTCACCATTTTGATCTCAGAAAAACAGATTCCCGAATAAAATGAGTTTTACATAGCATCGTAGGTTTTCACGGCCGGAGTAAATATAATAGAAATTTTCCGGGCTGGTAGGCCGTGGTCCAGTTGGTATTGAAGAGCCAAACTTTTCGTCCACGTCTGCAGTGGACATCTTCAGTTACGGCAGCGTTGTGAACGTAGTATCCGGGTTGGCGGCTGGCTACCGACTGGGCAGTCTGAAATAACTCACCTTTACATCTACTAACCTTTACCTTCACCTCCCCCCGCAAAAAAACTTAAAACATGTCGGGGATGAGCTGTTTTAAGATTTCCGTAGAATAAATGTACGTGAATGATATGGAAGTTCTTATTCAAATAACTTCAAATATGAAATTATTCATATTCACCAATTTTTCTGCCATCTACTACACGTTTTAGTTTCAACAACTTCACCCCAAATTTTGACCCAAATCTGAAGATGGTCCCGTCTCTGTCTGGCGTACGTCATAGCTAATGCACATTCAAAATCCAATAATTTTTTTAATTCGCTAAATTATAGATATCAAAATGTTCAGAAAAATCTAGAGATTATTTTAAAATTAAAAAATTCGAAACTTTTATAATATTTTGAGTAGAATCTCATCTTAAAATAACCCCAAATGCATAACAATTCATTTTCATCACTTGCTTTCTGCCACTTCTGCGGACCCGTTTTCATTTGGACAACTTCTCAACTCCGAGTTTTGTCCGAAATCTCTGGATATCGTCCCACCGCCGACTGCGCGCGATGCTATATTTACAACCGGGGATTCCCACCGGTCATGACACGGCGGGGGACAGGATGTGGAGGGCGGGGGCGACGGGGTGGGGATGGAACAGGGTTCGTTTCCGGGCGAGGGTACCGCTCCCCCCTCCTCCGCCCCACGCAACCGCGGCGTCGGTGGGTAACGAAAGCTGCATACAAATGGCTCCATTGATATCGGCATCCCGCACATCTCCTCGAGCTCGAGATACAGCCTGTTCGGAGAGAGTTGGAGTTGTGATGTAAAGACTGAAGGAGACGAGTATTCACGATTTAAATGTTTGAGGGTTACTATTAAAAATAACATTCGTAACTTATATTAATTTCATTTATATATTTTCGTCGTAGGTGGCTCAAGGCATCAATTGTTCTCATGCAAAGCCTTTGACCAGAAGGTCATAAAGTTTGAGACCCGTCTGTGACAGACTTTTTGGCATCAGCTACATAGCTAGGTCGAATTCAGTCGCTGATTGGAGGAGAATTCTATAGGCCGGCTACTCCGATCGATAGTTTTCCGTGATTTCTCCAATCAGTTAGTTAGTTAATGCCTTATTTTATGTGGCGAGACTCGGGCCATCAGGCTCGCTAACCACGCAAATTTCGCTATGCTCCTTTCACCACCTAGCGGAGAAAAGAGGTATTATCTTAGCGACGAAACAGACGAAACGACTCAATTTTGCTCAGAGGCTTCATTTAGGCTTGAGGATCTTTTACATGGAGTAAATCTACAACATGGGACAGCCGGCTTTACTTCCCCTCCGAAGGAAGGCGTACGAAGGATTTTTTCGCCCTTAAAAATCCACGGCATCGACTCGACACTCGCAAACTCGGGTACAATGGTCCGGTACGCTGACCGTTATACCACCGAATCCGCAAAGAACCGACTCAGCACCTTGCGAATGCCGGAGTAACACCGTAACAAACGGACCGCAAGCGCTTTTTTCTTCCTCTTTCTTGTCATATCCACGCCCCTTCTTGCACACGTACATACACTGCACTACCTCGTATGTCGGGAGACTAGTCGGGAGCTTAAAGCTTCTACCGGCTGGTGGGGTGCCCCACTGATGGAAGATGCCTGTTTAGAGAGAACCACGCAAGCCAACATGTAGTTTGGCGAGGGATTTCTCCATCCAACGGAAGAAGATTACCGGCACCTTCACAACAAAAACATGCACTATACTTACGATACTAATAACTTTAACTCCTGAAGCGTCCGGAGACACTAATCAATCAGTTAACTATTCATATTTTAGAAAATATGATACAAATGCTAGAGAATATTACAATACTGTAGTATTAAGTCAATTAGTAGTAGTATTACAATACTGCAGTCGCATCAAATGGATGTCTCAGTTCGAAGGGTCGTGGTTTCGAAACTCGCCTCGAAAATGGATGTCGCTTTTGTGCTGTGGCATGCTCGACCTCTCCCAAGCATGTTATTTAACTTTTCAACTCCCTTCCTTGCATTCCTGCCCTGCCTGGGTGTGTTAGGGACTTCAGTTCTGTTCCGTTCAAGTACGTGTGACATTCTGGCTTTGGAATAGAAATCCCTGCCTAAGGAATGGAGACGCTGTGGCGTGGACAGCAATCCTATAGATCATGCGTTAGTTTGAATCTCAATATCCTCTCGTAAATTCTTTTCCCTTGCCAACTAAGTTGAATGAGAAGAGTGGGAACAAGTTCTCTATGTAAGGGCATAAGGGCTGCAGCATCAGCGCCGTCTAGGTGTGTTTTGGTGCCTTTGATAGGCACTAAAAGGTACAAAAATTAATAATTGCCAAGGAATATTGTACAAAGGCTTAAGGTCATGCGATTGCAGAGGACAATATTACAAATATTCATTGTACAAATTGAGATGATATGACACGGTTGGAAATTCTTCATGATGCAAAAGCAGAAGGTATTTCAATGCTTTGAACAAATTTTCATGTCATAAAGGCGAAAGTATTCTAAAATTGTGTGCAAATATTCTTTATATAAAAGTTTCAAGGTATTTAAAACGGTGGGCGAATGTTAGTGATAAAAGGACTAGAGGATATTGTAATTCGATAAATGAATTTTCGCGATGCACAGTGAATTGTAATATAGTAGTTGAGATTTTTACTTGTACGCGGTTATTAGTCTGTTGAATGAAAGTGTTTTAAGAAAAAAAATCATTTTTGATTAATTTCCATTGAAACGCTCACTGACAATTATGTCTCGAAAACCCAGTTGTATAATAACAGTGTAATCTACTTGCGCTATCCCGCTGGTGTTAAAAGTATAAGTTTCTTTTTATTCCGTACGCATACGTGTTAAGTGGTCTATCAATTCTTATAGGTTTCACCCCTGGGAATCCTGCAGTCTTTTTTTTTTTTTTTTTTTTTTTTTTGTGGTGGCATCAACAGCTAGGTAATTAGCGACCACTATTGGCATTAACGTTATGGTAACTATGAGGGTGAAACGAAATGGTGATGATAAGGGGTGAAAGGACGAACACAAATACAGCCATGCCCGAGGCGGGACTCGAAACCGCGAACCTTCAGTCCAAGGTCACTACGACACTATTGCCTTAGCGATCTCGGCCACCGGGCCGACCCTGCAATCTTGCTCTCTCCTTTTAACATGATTATTCCGTAAATCTTAGCTTTCGGACGCGATACTCTGGTCGCGCCTATGGAATCGAACCACAAATCTGCAGTAAGCTCGAGTCACTGCTGTCAGGTACATTGAGTTGTAGATGGGAAAGAACAAAAATACACGATCCACAATGAAACACATTTTCCTTTGAAATCGCAAAGTCTGATAATTAGACCCTAATCATATATTTTGCTCCCACATTTCAGGGCTTCTCACATCATATAAATCATCAGTGTGTATTGATATCACTTTTGCAGAACGCACAATTTTCATCTCAATGTTCTCCAGTTGTATCATGTTCCTCACCGAGATCACTGATTTCGGAATCAGAACCCTTGCGACTGCTCATGTCGACGAAATCGAACAACAGGGCTGCAGTCAGCAAATACTGTCGACTCCGGTTATAGTGAACTGGGATATAGTGAACCCTCGCTTATAGTGAACCTAAGTGACTGGTCTCGTTTCACTAACATTACAAATAAACATATGAAGATTCGGTTATCGTGAATCTGAACCTCAGCTATAGTGACCTTAAGAAATAAATCCTGGAAATTAATTGGATCTTGCATATAATATAAAGGACCTTCGGAGAGGGGAACGGTGTTCCAACAGTGCAGAAGGCATTAAAAGGTGTCAAGACTGCATCCCCATACTTCGAGAAAAAGGACCATGCAGAATTAAGTATGGAGAGAGCACGAACTCGGGAGATGGATTTAATCAAAAATGTACGAAGCAAACATTTGAAAATTAATTATTTTTATGGTCAAATAAATATATTGAAATTTTCAGTTCGTGCTGTTAAGGTATTTTGCTGTAGGCACCTAAGCTCTGTTGCCTTTTTCCGCACCTCCCTTTCAGTGCAAGATCACCTTCAGGCAGTTATGCGGATCCTGCCGGAACGCCGTTACCCCTCAGAAACCTCCCCAATTAAGCCTTGTTCGGGCCACTCTCCTAGCTCAGAGCTACTAGTTTTCCAGGCTAGCTCCGGAGTCGAATTAAACGCCACTCACGATACTCCGGGACAAGTCCCTCCTCTTTGCCCAGTGTCGGGCCACTGCCACAACAAAGCAAAGTCGCCAAGTGGGTGCCGCCCGGGCCTAGGCCCGGGAGGCTCGGTGCCCCCAACCCGTCTATTCACTGCCCCCACCTTGAAGCCATGGACGTGAGCACCACCGGAATCGAGGTAAACCTGACGGTGGGGTTCATGTTTTCCGGATGGACTTTTACATATGGGTTTGAGATTCGCTGCCAGCTGCACAGATGATGCCGAGTAACGAATTGTACACCCAATCCCGCTCAGAAGTCGGTAGCGAGCCACCTACTCACTGCCTCCACTTTGATTGATTGATTGATTGATTTTTCGTGTTTCCGGGCGCGTCAACTGCTTTGGTCATTAGACCCGTAAGTGTAGTGCATGCTTTTTATCGGGAGATAGCGGTGATCTTCCCCCGCTGGATGGCGAGATCCGGCTCCGACCTACCGTCGGCTAGTGGGGTTCCCCCCTAACCAGGACTCTCCCACCAGCGGGGCACCGCCCCAGCCGGGACAAGCTCTAAGCTTCCGATCGGTCTCCCGGAACATGTGGTAGTGTAGTGCATGTTAGTGTAAGTGTGTGTGTAAGGGGAGAGGATAGGACAAGGAAGAGGAAGGACAGATCGCGCGCGGTCCGTGGCCCGTTTGTTAGGGTACTGCTCCGGCATTCGCCTGGTGTTGACCAAAGAAACTACGGAAAACTACCGATCAGAGCAGCCGGCCGCTAGAATTCTCCTCCAAACAGCGACTGAATTCGACCTAGCTGAAAAGCTAGTGTCGAAAATCCTGCCGCCATCAGGACGCGAACCTAGGACCTCCCGGTGAGAGGCGCTGCAGTGATATCACTTGATGCACTGAGCTACCGCTCCCGGTTCCTCCACTTTGAAGCTAACGTCTCACACAGTTACATGTCCACACATGTACCACACAGCACCACACAGTACCACACATGTCGCGAAACAGGTTGGGAGATTAGAGCTTGCCCCGGCTGGGGCGGTACACCGCTGGTGGTAGATACCTGGTTGTGGGGAGATCTCGTTCGTCCTTCGGTAGGCCGGATCTTACCATCCAATGGGGAAGATCACCACCACCTCTCGAGAAAAAAACGGGCACTACACTTACTGGACTAATAACCTTAGTTGTTGACGCGCCCGGAATCACTAACCATCAAAAATTAACGCTGACGACGTGAGTACCGCCGAGTCAATCGCATCCGAGTGGGCGTTACCTCCTCTACTAACTCTAAAAGGCCTTGCGACCGCTTGCACTGCCCCCCTGCGGAGATCGCAGTCGGAATCGAGCCGCAGCCTCTGCAGTCAGGGCGCGTCGCCGCAGGATTCGCCCCCTCCCTAACCCCTCCCATCCTCCGCCGCCCGCCGCCGTAGCCTCGCTTTACGCGTGGGCCGCTATCTCCGACGCCTAAACATATGGACTTGTCGCCCGCGGCTTTCTTCCTTTCGGAACCGCTTGGTTCCCACCGGACTCTTGGCTAACATTTCCAAACGTTGCAGCGAATGCAGGCGCAGCGTTGATGTTTTTTTTTTAAGCAGACGTTCTGGTTTGTTTTTTTTTTTCGTGTTTCCGGGCGCGTCAACTGCTTTGGTCATTAGTCCCGTTATTGTAGTGTAGGTTTTTTCTTTGGAGAATGCGATGCTCTTTCCCCGCTGGATGGCGAGATCCGGCGCCGACCTACCGTCGGCTAGTGGGGTTTCCCCCTAACCAGGACTCTGCCACCAGCGGGGCACCGCCCCAGCCGGAACAAGCTCTAAGCTCCCGACCGGTCTCTCGGAATATATGGTAGTGTAGTGCATGTTAGTGTGGGTGTGTAAGGGGGAGAGGATAGGACAAGGAAGAGGAAGGACAGATCGCGTGCGGTCCGTGGCCTGTTTGGTATGGTACTGCTCCGGCATTCGCCTGGAGTTGATCGGGGGAATCATGGAAAACTACCGATGAGAGCAGCCGGCCGCTAGAATTCTCCTCCAGACAGCGACTGAAAAGCTAATGTCGAAAATCCTGCCGCCGTGGGGAGTGGGAACCTACGCCCTCACGGTCAGAGGCGCTGCAGTGACATCAGTTGATGCACTGAGCTACCGCTCCCGGTCAGATGTTCTGTTTTTTGTACTTTCTCGCCTTACGATCTCATCGTAAGAAGGTAAAGTTATGTAAACGTGCGCCGGAAAACTGCGAATTTTCGCCATAACAACTCTTGTAGCTGATTGAAATGATTGAAGGCGTTGTCATTGTCAACAATACTATTTATTTCAATAATAGCAGCTTTCTATGGCTGCCGTCGACTACCGGTCGTCTACCGGTAGTCGTTGTTGTGACTCCCAGACAGCAGAAAACTAATGATGATGGTCATCAGTCATTGAAGCTGATAAGTCATTGAAAGCTGCTATTATTGAAATAAATAGTATTGTTGACAATGACAACGCCTTCAATCATTTCAATTATGTAAAAGTCAACTACAACTCACCTCTAAACCAATATCTTGTAGCTGAGCTCTTGTAAATGATGTTGCTAAATTTTAAAAAAATCCTTCAATTCGTGGTGTGGTCAGAATCCCTGGTTTGTGGGTCCTTGATACCGAAAAATAGATTGTCAACGAAACGTGTGTCCGTTCGTCTATAGTCAAAGATAGCGAGTAAATCGTTCTGCCGATTATCTCGAAAATTTATATTCCCCAACATCTCTGGCTGATGTCGCGGGTCCTAGAATTTGAAACCGATTTTTAATTTTGGGAGTTCTTAAACCGGCATATTCAAAATTTCAAAAAATTAAATTTTTTAAATTTTTTTAAGAAGGTTTAAAAAATATATTTTCGTTGATATCCCGATTTTTCGAAAATTGCAAAAAACAATTTCAAAACTGCAAACTTGAAGATACAAATTTTTGCCTCAGAAAAAGTTAGTTGTACGAAATTATCTCTTTAAGAAAGTCATATAGAATTTTTTGAAAAAAATCTAGTAGTTTGAGCGTAATTCATGCTTGAAATTTACGAATTTTTTCTCGAAAATTTTTCAGTTTTTCAATTTTTTAAAAATTTTTCCACATATGTAATAGGGGCAGTAATAAATATGGTGCTAGTCCCGTTTTCGGGTATTGCTCGTGGTGATATGAGTGCCGGCAAGTTAACTCTGAGGATATGAGATCGAATCTCGGAGAGGAAAAAAAATTGCTGGTTGAAAACATGTTTGCTTGTTCATGTACTAATATAATATTGCGGAGCATTATTAGAAGTCAAAAAGTATATTCTTTGGCAGCACCACTGGTTTACTTATTTAATTAATGGCGCATTAACTTCGAGGTCATGTGCGAACACATTATTGATTTTAACGTTAAGGTATTGTGGCGTCATACAGGTGTAATCAGTACACAGACGAGAGTGGGCTGTAATATCAGTAGGTTTATTCACAATTTAGACCGTAGTCACAAATCATCAATGCACTGTATACAATTAACTAACTAAATAGACCCCACTGCTAGGAGAGATATTTACAACGGCTACCACACCGCAACATACTACCTAATGTTTCGCCGTGCGTAGTACCGCCTGCCCTGAGGCCGACTGCATGTCTCACTAGTCACGACAATAACTGCCGGCTCCTTCACCGTGTGCACGTTCGCACCTCTCACGGACGACCTACGCTGCCGCTGCCGCTGCCGCTGCCAGTATCTCAAAGAAGGAAGAGCTATTGTTCTCACGGCCTTTAAATAGCCCTCGCGACGCTGCCCACCACCTCCATTGCCTCCGCCCTAGCGATGCGCACACCCTGTCATAAAAACCCCGTGCGTCATCGCTTCTGCCTTTGTCTACGCATCCGGTGCCCACCACGCCGCGTGCCCACGCTGGTTTTAGCGACACGGCGCTACAGTATCCGTGAGAGTAGTCAGTTGTGAAGAGGACCGCCAGGTAGCATCTCCGCATACACGCCTCCCACCACGCGCTCCTGGGTCACTACCCAGCGGCCACAATTGGGAAGAAATTAGGACAGTGGTGGTAGGGTTTAGGACACTTCATAAGAAATGGACTAGCCCTTGTGAAACAGTTCAAGCTCGTTTTGTCGGAACATGGCATTCGATTTTGTTTTGCTTAGCTGGCTCCATTTCATTGGTTAATTCGGTTCCGTTAATTTTGCTCGATTAGATCGGATCGACTTCGTTGATTCCGTTAGTTTTGAAATGATTGAAGGCGTTGTCATTGTCAACAATACTATTTATTTCAATAAGAGCAGCTTTCGGTGGCTTAGCCATCATCACCAGTTTTCATCTGTCTGGGAGTCACAAAAACGACTCGTTTTTGTCTATTTAGTAGATTTAGCTAGTAGTCTATTTTGTAGATTTAACTAGTCGTTTTTGTGACTCCCAGACAGCAGAAAACTTATGATGATAGCTAAGCCATCGAAAGCTGCTCTTATTGAAATAAATAGTATTGTTCACAATGACAACGCCTTCAATCATTTCAATTATGTAAATGTCAACTACAACTCACCACTAAACCAATATCCGTTAGGTTTTGTTTGGATCGATTATGTTTGGTTCGGTTCGGCTACGTTTGATTCGTTTACGCTTGGTTCGATAACGGTTTGGTACCATTGCGTTTGAAGGCTCTCGACTGTCCGGATGACGTCACGTGAGAGCCTTCGCATGATGGAAGTGAAACCAAGATTCTTTCGATTCACATCGGTTTGATTTCGCTCAGTTTGGTTTCGTTCATCCGATTTGGCTTGGTTGATTTAATTCGGTTTGTTTGATCCGTTTGATTTGCCGACTTTGCTCGTATTGAACTGTCTGCAATGTGATTGATGAGGCTTCAATGTTCACACAAAACGTAATCTAAACAAGTCAAATTTACATTTACCGTACATTATATTTAATATTATTTTCCATTAAAAACCATGTAACATTAATTAAATAATGAAGATTGTAATTTAAATATGTTATCAACATGTTATTATAAAATTTCAACAATGTGGCATCTGCATCAACATGAAGTCTTGTAAAAATCGACTACACAGTCGACTTACTGCGAGATAGTAGATATAAAATGAAACCATGTCCTATTCTTTGTTTTATCGCCATCGCATGAATATTATTTTTAATCACTACTCGTCTTAATTCAAGTTGTTTTGTTATTTCAGGTGAGTGTTGGGTGTCTGTTCTCCTTCTACGTATCAGCGGTAAGTTAGTCTTTAATGAGTTAATACTGCTAAAGACATCGTAGATGTCTGCTATGTATCTAGTGTATAAAATCCACCATAATCGAGACCTTCAGATAGTCCCTCTCTCCGAGATAAGGTCAGCTCGCGAATGAAATTGCAGCAATTTGAGACATTTGATCTCGCCAAACACCAAAAGTAGAGGTCTGTACTATTGTTAACCCGAAAGGGGTTTGTAATCGAAATATTGTGAACTCGTAAGGAACCGCCTGTAAAAAAATGTTTCAAAGATCTGGTTTGACATTGGTTTGACAGTATACAACACACGAGCCTTGAAACTTATTTTTAGCATGCTGGTTTCTATGTTATTTTCTGTATTACGAGATGAATTTAAGAAGTTTAAATACATTAGTTGTTAAGGCTTCCATGCAGTATGATAGGTTTGGAAGAGCATTTTAGAGACATAAAATGCTTCACATGTTAAGACGATATTTCATCTTGTTCGAAAACCAGATAACCTCAATGCAGCTCTGAACTTTAATAAAATGAGAAATGTCTGTGCGGTGAAGCATTAAAATATTGCGTTAACCACGAAAAATGTTAAGAATCAGCTCAGATATCACATGTCTAGTGTTCATTTACTATTTGAGTAATTTCGTGTGTGGCGGCCATGCTTTATTCTAGATACTTCGCGTGGCAATCATGAGTATCACAAAATGCCAACCCTGTAGCTCCCGGACGTTTAATATTTGACAAAGCTGTGTAAGCGCTGACAGGGTGAAAAATTATTTGCCATTTAGGAAAAATGATTCTTATAAGCAAATTATTTCCACCGGTCCGCTCTTGACTTCTACCTTTGATCAAACGTCTTGTCAAATAGAAGCGATTAATTACGGAATTCCTAGCATGTCTAGAGTTATGAAATTTGACGTTCCAACCCGAGCTCATTGACCAAGTAGCAGTATCTGTGTTCTAGCGTGCTCTAAAAGCTTCTTTTCTTATGGGGGCAATTTATTTTTTAAGAATTCCGCGCGGTTTAGGAGGATTAATTTCTGAACTCTAAAAAACGTCCACATTTAGTTTACTTAAATTTTTTGTTTAAAAAAATCATCCACCGCGTAGAGACAAACATACATATCACTTCACGAAATTCAGTTGCTGATTCACATTCCAATATCTAACTCTTACAATACTCATACAGCGAATAATTTTAAAAATGTGAGTATTTTTTTTTATCTTAGTAAAATAACAATAATGCCTTCAAAAATTCAGCTGCAGATCCTCTTGCCTGAGAATTCTAATAAAGTTAGATTGTATGTCGCGATTCTCCCTATCTTTTGAGATTTGTTGGCAGAACTTCAAGCTATCCTTGTTCCTTTAACCAGTTTTCTTGAAACGGTCTTCTCCCACGTACAGACGAAACAAGCAACGCTCCCCCATTGTTATGGCTCCCCGACCTTCGACTGCTTTGGAGGAGCTCGTAGTAGCACTTCCTGTTGTTACAAAGCGAGGCGTTGGGTCGATTTCAGTCGATATCTCTACGGCGAGGCTGCGGAAATGAACGGGTCAGGTCATCTCCTCAGCCCATTCTCTGCCCTGGCTTTGTTTGTTTCTAGAGGACCGGGTTCGATTCCGCTGAATGGAGGGTTATAGCTTCTGTTGCACAGTGTTGTGGAATTGGATGGATAGACAATGACATTAGATTCTCAATTATTCTCGTGTTTTTTTTAAATAACGTTCGTTTCCACCCGTTTAAGTGTATAATCGTACAAGTTGGATAATTAGAAATGGAAGATTTTTAAAATTCTCAGGAAATTCTTCCAAAAATTGACGATTTCGTGAAACATTTCCTGCCAAACAAATACGAGCATCTTGGAGACCTAATGATAAGGAAATCTATATTTAAATAAGTTCATCTATGCAGCGTGTGCATAGGTATTTTTTTTTAGAATTGCAGGGGGTTTTGGCGTAATTGTCTGCAGAATTCATAATCTAGGTTGCTTAACGAGACTTTCGGATTAAAAATTAATGAGAATTTTGAAACGTAGTATTGTGAATAACATTGTGTAAAAATAATGATTTGTATGATAAATAGCATTCAGATTTCTTTATTATTGCCAATCACATTTACTTGATTCTTAATCGTTTAACTTTTTTCACTCCGTACGCTGCTTGCGGCAGGAAAGGTATGGAACGGTTTCTCCACAGCGTCCCAGTAAGTGAGTGAATTCATGTTAGTGCGGAAATGAGAGGTAATTGATATTGGGTCATCACCTTTTGAGTTCCTTCGTCCCGTAAGAGTATGTTATATCCTGACGTGTCTTTCGCTTGGAAAGTAAGAATCGATACCGACGTATTCGTCAGCTTGTGGGATTTTCTTCCACCAGCTTGGATACGCTCCACGCTCTCGCCGTGTATAGTAGTGTAGTGCATGTAAGAGTGAGTGTGTATAAGAGGAGAGGAAATCAGTCAATCAAAAAGTTACAATCTTGCTGACTAACTCTAAAGTGGGCTGACGTAGGTCAATTAATCGCCTCCCTTACGAAGCAGAAATGATAATGAACGGCGTATGGTAGAATCAAGGGCCCTGAAAGGGTGATCCTATCGTTTATATGGGTTTCCATATGAGTTGCCCCTTGAACATAAATTCCAAGTACTTACAGAACTTGTTGGGTCGTTGCCAGGGAATCGGTTGCGATTTGTGGGTGATGCAGGATCAGAAGGGAGTTGGAGGTTGGAAATTTGAATTGGGCCTTCTCGGGAGTTAGACGTTCGTGATGTTTGAGGCAATGTCTACCAAGGCTTGATATTGTGAATAGTCATTCTGATCGTCTGCATAATTATAACGTTTTTGGAGATTAGTGATATGACGATATACATTGAATTCTGCGTAGTAGTGCAGTCTCGTGTAGGAGTATTGGTAAGATGTGAAGAAAGAAGATAAAGGATTTGACAATAAATGGAAGCAAACTCGGATTTGATCGTACTGGGAGCGGTAGCTTAGTGCATCAGCTGATGTCACTGTAGTGCCTCTGACCGGGAGGTCCTAAGTTCGAGTCCTGAGGACGGCAGGATTTTCAATACTAGCCATTCAGCTAGGTCGAATTCAGTTGCTGTCTGGAGGAGAATTCTAGCGGCCGGCTGCTCTGATCGGTAGTTTTCCGTGGTTTCTCCGATCAATACCAGGCGAATGCCGGAGCAGTACCCTACAAAACGGGCCACGCACCGCGCGCGATCTATCCTTCCTCTTCCTTGTCCCATCCTCTCCCCTTACACACACACTTACACTAACATTCACTACACTACCACATATTCCGAGAGACTGGTCGCGAGCCTAGAGCTTGTCCTGGCTGGGGCAGTGCCCCGCTGTTGTGAGAGTCCTGGTTTAGGGGAAACCCCACTATCCGACGGTAGGTCGGCGCCGGATCTCGCCATCGAATGGGGGAAGATCACCGCCATCTCCCGAGTGGAAAACATGCACTACACTTACGGGACTAATGACCAAAGCTGCTGACACGCCCGGAAACACAAAAAAATCAATCAATGAATCGATTTGATTGTTATTGAAGGTCGGACAATATAACGAAGCAACGGCTGTAGTTTACGCAATATTCTTTGCTTGTTTCCCTCCAATATTCTTATTTGTAAATACCTCTTAATTTCTTTAAGTTCCGAAACTTGATCTCTATTATAAATATATGGTGGCGTGTTGCCATAAATCTCGTCAAAGTGGCGGACGTTCTATTCAGGGAGGTGGCGGCTATCTCCACTGGATGATGAGATTCGGTCTAACATACACGTCGGATTCGGAGGGATATTTTCCTCCAGGTATCTCCCCAAAGGTAGCACCGACAAGCACGAAGCTCCAGTCTGGTCTCCTAACAAGTGTGGTGGTGTAGTGCATGTCTGTATAAATGTATAAGGTAAAGGTAGAGGACAAGGAAGAGGAAGGAAAGATCGCGCGCGGTCCGTGGCTTATTTGTGAGGGTACCGCTCCGGCATTTGCTTGATCGGAGAAACAAGAGGAAATTACCGATTAGAGCGGCCGGCCGCGAGAATTCTCCTCCAGACAGTGACTGTATCCGACCTATACTTCTCCGATGGAATTTGGCACGACTTTTTGCATCTTTCTTGGCCCTGCCGGAAGAGCGCGACCGCGTCAAGCAGTGCTGCAGATAAAGCGACTCTAGCAGCAGAACTGAGAATGACTGAAAAAGTCATGCAGAATTTCACCTTGGAGATACTCCCTCAGCCGCCACGTTACAAAAAGCCAAGTATAGCTCTACATGTAGCATCTAAATTCTGACACCATCCGGGACGAAACCCTAGGCCCTCCCGGTCACAGTCGCTGCAGAGTCAACGGAAATGCTGGCTTTCATCTAAAGTCATTCAGTCCCACGTGGAGTGTTTTGCGTGTCGTGGGAGTGCCGCGTGCAAAGCGAGCAGCAAGAGAGCGTGGAAGTGTGCCAAAGTGCGGCGGCGGTGGTGTATCGGACTGCTATACCCTAGTTTGCGTGTTCGAACCCGATCGAAGCCGTGGATTTTTAAGGGCGAAAAAATCCTTCGTTCGCCTTCCTTTGGAGGGGAAGTAAAGCCGGCTGTCCCATGTTAGTAGATGTACTGCATGTAAAAGATCCTCAAGCCTAAATGATGCCACTGAGTTAAAGTCAAATTGCTCGTTTTGTCGTCCAAGAACACTCCCCTTCTTTCTCCCGTGGTTGGTGGAGCGTAGCGGAATTTGCGTGGTCAGGAGGAAGAGCAGGCCTCATGGCCTGTGTCTCGCCACGTAAAATAAGGCACATTCAATTCAATTCAATTCAATTCAGTTCTAAGTGCGCGCACCCTTGTGAGGCCGGCAGATCTGAGAACTCACCTACAGACACACAACACACAACACACACACCACAGCCTCGCCTACGCTTTCGCTTCGCGCTGGTGCCCGCCCTCGCTCCCGCCTTTTCCACAACCCAGACTCTCCGCGTTCATTCCCTTCCCGCACTCGCCAGAGCACGCGCAGTTAGCGACCGCTTGACCTCCGCTCGCCATCGACGTCTCGAACGACCTACACTCGCATTCGCATTCGCTCTCTCTCTCTAGCCCTAGCATTCGCCCTGGTCTCGCCCTAGTCTTTTCCGTAGTCCTAGTCCGCTTCCTAGCTATCGTTCTAGCCCTAGCCTTCGGCATACTCGCATTCGCCCTAGTCCTAGCCCTAGTCTTTCTTCTAGTTCTTCTCCTAGACCTCGACCCAATCCACGTCTACGCCCTAGTTGTCACCCCAGTCTTTGCCTTAGTCCTAGTCCTCCTCTTAGCCCTCTCTCTACTCTTAGCCCTAGTTCTTGCCTTTTAATACATTGAGTAGGACGACCATAAGCAAAATGGAACTATTTAAGCCAGAGTACGTAAAATGATAATGAAGAAAACATGGATAAATTACAAAAACTACGCTATAACATTTTAATTTTAATTTCAATATTAACATTATTATTATTATTACTATTATTATTATCACTATTATTTATTATAATTACAAGAAATTAGAGAAAAATCTAAGCAGAGGAAGAATTTGGGATGAACTAGAACTGTTGATGAAGAAAGCTAGTAAATGTAGGAATTAAAGAAAACGAAGGAAAAGCGAAGGAGAGCAGAGATGCGAGGCGTTACGAAAGTGAACCCATAAAAAATGTAAGACGTCCAAAGGCAGAGCCGAGTCGAGAGCGAAAAAGATAAAAAGGAAACCTGAAATATAAAAACGCCAAATAAATCAATAAACGCAAAACACTGCAAGACAGAGCGGAAAGAGAGAGAGAGAGAGAGAGAGAGAGGAAGAGAATAGAAAGTGGTATAGACAGAAAGAGAAAGAAAGGGAGAGAGAGAAAGGGGGAGAGAGACAAGGAGAGAGAAAAGGGAGAGAGAGGGAAAGGAGAGAGAGAGAAAGGAGATAGAGAGAGAAAGGAGATAGAAAGGAGACAGAGAGAGAAAGGAGATAGAGAGAAAGGAGACAGAGAGAGAAAGGAGATAGAGAGAGAAAGGAGATAGAGAGAGAAAGGAGATAGAGAGAGAGAGAAAGGAGATAGAGAGAGAGAAAGGAGATAGAGAGAGAGAAAGGAGAGAGAGAGGGAGGAGAGGAGAGGAAGTGATGCGGGAAGAAAAACAGAGCCAGGCGCGCTGGGGCGGGCGAGGCAGCAAGTGACGCGGCGCGGGCGGGGCGGGCGCGGTAATGAGCATGCATTAATTAGACGTGATTTATCCGGCCCACCGGCAGCGAGCGCGCGCCGTTTGCCATGCAGGCGATCATTAAGGAGCCAGCTGTCTAAGCAGCCACGCCAAACAGCCCAGCCGAGCCCATCCCATCTCAGCACAGAGCCCTGCCCAACGCCCAGCCCAGAGCGCAGTCCAGAGCCCAGCCAAGCCCAGCCCCCCCTAATCCCCCCACTCTGCCCAGTCGTCCCGCACAATAGCCACGCCCCGCCCCGCCTCCCCGCCACGCCTCCCCGCCACGCCACGCCTCCCCGCCACGCCACGCCTCCCCGCCACGCCACGCCTCCCCGCCACGCCACCCTCCCCGCCACGCCTCCCCGCCACGCCACGCCTCCCCGCCACGCCACGCCTCCCGCCACGCCCCACGCCTCCCCGCCACGCCACGCCTCCCGCCACGCCCCCCCCCCTGCCACGCTTCCACTCCCCCCCCCCTCCCCCCCCCCCCCCGGCCCCCCCCCCTTCCTCCCCCACGCCTATTTGCCAGGCGCCACTTCCTTTCCCCCGCATGTACTTATGCTCCACCGTTCCGCAGTCCCCTCGGCCCCAGCATCGTGTTGCAACAACGCTCCGCTACACTCCATCTCTCCGCCGACTGGAAACCCCTCCGTCTTTATCTTCTGTTTCATCTCAACGCCCATTCTCGCCTTTCCGAACAATTTCCGCTTTTCAATTGACTCCAATATTCTCGCACTCCCTGATATCTTCCGCGTTCTGCCGCCTACACATTACGTGCCACCCACTCAACTTCTCTTCCCTGTACCGGTTAGGCATTCACCTTATGACTCTTTAAAACAGCACGCCCACCTCCATCCATCGACCTCTAGTCGCTTTCTCCGTCGTCTCTTCCACGTTCAAGTTTTTTGGGTTTCTCTGCCTCCCCGTCAGAGTCTCAGCGTCCCTTCGGATTGATTGATTGTTAATGATTCCGGGCGCGTCAGCTACTGAGGTCATTAGTCCCGTAAGCATAGTGCATTTTTTCATTGGGAGGTGGCAGTTATCTTCCCCCATTGGATGGCGAGATCCGCCGCTGATCTATCGTCGACTAGTGGAGTTTTCCCCAACCAGGACTCTCCCACTAGCGCGGCACCGCCCCAGCCGGGAAAAGCTCTAAGCTCCCGACCGGTCTTCCGACATGTGTGGTAGTGTAGTGCATGTTAGTGTAAGTGTGTGTGTAAGGGGAGAGGATGAGGACAAGGAAGAGGAAGGACAGATCGCGCGTCGTCCGGGGCCCGTTTGGTAGGGTACTGCTCCGGCATTTGCCTGGTGTTGATCGGAGAGACCACGGAAAACTACCGATCAGAGCAGCCGGCCGCTAGAATTCTCCTCCAAACAGTGACTGAATTCGACCTAGCTGAAAAGCTAGTGTGGAAAATCCTGCCGCTGTCAGGTCTTGAACCAATGATCTCCCGGTCAGAGGCACTGAAGTGACATCAGTTGATGCACTGACCCACCGTTCCTGGTCTATCCCTTCGGATGTATCGAGTCGTACCAACCTGTCCTTTGTCGTCCCTACTGTCTGATAGAAACATCTTCGCTGGCTCCGCCTTACGCCTCCGCCTTCGCCTCGCCTTCGCCTGACACCGAAGCGAAGGCGCAGGTACTACTCGCGCAACTTTTCTTGAAAGACAGATAGAATAGAAATGTGGGCGGAGTTGGGGTATTAGTTACAAAGTCGGTGACTAGAGAATTTACAATAATGCCAACCTCTGGAAACCGGGGAAAGATCACAACCATCTCCCAACGCGCCCGGAAACACGAAAAAAACAAACCAACCAATCTAGTCTTTTGAGTGATCGGGAGTATCGTGCAAATGAACCTTCCCCCTAGATCCACCACACAACAGGACAACAATGGCACTAGAGATCAACAATAATATTAGTGCCCGAGTGCCTCCTGGCGGAATACTACTCCCTATTCATTTTCGCCCAACCGTACCCCGTATGACATGCATTTGACGTGGCATTTCTAACTCCCCCCGGGCCCCAATACATTTCCGTCGACCTCTCGAAGTCCCGCACTTAAGGGACCGTCGAAACGGCGTTTGCGATCGGCTCCGCAACAGTAATTAGGCGACATGAATTAGCTCGTGACGTATTTGCCAGCCGGTGGGAGCCACGCATCATAAACTCCGTTAAACGCGCGATCGCTCATTAAGTGGCGGTTGGAGTAAGTGGAGTGCGGCGGATATCTTAATCGACGGTCGCCAGTCCACGGTCCAACTACGGTCCTGCCGTTACGAGAGTAGAAGATCGTTTCACCGGTTCTTAGTGAATTATTTACTCGAGGTCGAAAAGTAGTAAAGGAGTTTTCTTCTCTTTTCGTTATCTTCTTCTGCATCATCGTCGTTTTTTTTTTCTTTTTCTTTTTTCTTTTTTTCTTTTTTTCTCCTCGTCTTTTCGTTCTTCATCTTTCTTTTTATCCTTCTTTTTGTTTTCTTCCCTTCCTTTTCATTCTTTATCTTCCTGCTTCTCCTTCTTTTCATGTTTTTTCGTTCTTCTGCTTTTTCTCTTTCTCTTGTTTCGTTCCCTCTCCATTTTCTTCTTTTTCTATTCTTCATCTTTTCTTTTCTTTTTTCTGATCCGTTTCTATTTTTCTCTTCTACACATTCTTGTTCTCCCCATCCTTGTTTTCTATTATTTTGCGCTAGCTTACCTATTTCCAGCCGTTTCTTTTTCTGACAAATTTTTTTTTTTTTCAAAATCGGACCATTCGTGCTGGTGGAGAGTCGGCCACTGTAAAATTCTGCAATATCATTAAGCATTCCAAACGTATGTTATAAATATCACTTGTATCTTTCCAAACCTTATCTCTGCCCGTTTTACTTTGGTATTATTGTGAAGAGGAAATAATCCATTACTCAAATGATAGATCGATAAAAATATTTTGTATTTCCAGGTGGGTCAATGTTATTATAGTATGTTTTATCACGGATACCGAGGGAGGTTTCTCAGGACATCACTTGATGTCACTGAAATGCCTCTGAACGGGAGATCCTAGGTTCAAGTCTCGACGGTCCCAACGGAATTTTCGACACTAGTCAGCTTGGTCAAAATATTATAATAAATGTTTTTAAATTATTTAAGAAAACTCTATGATGGCTCCCTCCAAAATTCTCGGCTGTATCCGTCTCTGTGCAACCGACCACTCCTACACAGCCGACCGTAAAGATTGATTGATTCATATTTTCGTGGTGCGTCAACTGCTCTGGTCATTAGTCCCGTTAGTGTAGTGCATGTTTTTTTCTCGGGAGATGGCGGTGATCTTCCCCCACTGGATGGCGAGATCCGGCACCGACCTACCGTCGGCTATTGAAGTTTCCCCCTAACCAGGCCTCTCCCACCAGCGGGGCACCGCCCCAATCGGGACAAGCTCTAAGCTTCTGACCGGTCTCCCGGGATATCTGATAGTGTGGTGCATGTTAGTGTAAGTGTGTGTGAAGAGGAGAGGATAGGACAAGGAAGGAGAAGGACAGATCGCGCGCGGTCCGTGGCCGTTTGTTAGGGTACTGCTCCGGCATTCGCCTCGTGTTGATCGGAGAAACCACGGAAAACAACCGATCAGAGCAGTCGGCCGCTGCAGTGACATCAGTTCCGACCGTAAAGAAATAGAAAGGGATTCAATGAGCTGGGAGTTGTAGCTAAGGCTTTCGCCCTCTTGTAGACTAGTTTGGAATTAAAACAAAAGAAGGCAATGAATTTGGATGTCATAACAGGTGTCTTGTTGGAGAGATATCTTTAAGAGAGAACCCCGCAAATCGATGTAGGTCGGCTCTCGTCGGGTATAAACACCCCCACCATCCGGGATCTAAGTAGCAATAATGACAATAGTATTTGACGTGTTCCGGAAACACGAAATACGTACACCCTCGCGTTTACTGTCAGCCAAATGCGACGTGAAGTTTTTAATCGTTATTCCATTTCTTTAACATAACATGTTTTTCAATTTCTTTAACTTAACATACTAGTACGTCAATGAATTCATTTTCATGAACCTGTTGTCATGGCTTACGATGTAGTACTCCTCATCTTCTCTACCTCTCCTACTGCGAGCCACCGTCGTGTGCGGTACAAGCCGTAAGGCCAGCACCCGACCTGAGACGTCTTGGGGGGGTGGTGAACACAATTCACCAGATGGTCGACTAGCTCAGTATAGACGTCCCAGTGTGGACAATAAATAAAAAAATTAGGGGCAGGGTCGGAAGATCGTTTATGGATTGATGCAAAAAGCAAACACAAAAAATTTCTCTTTAATCTACAAACCAATTGTTTAAAAAGCAAAAATTACAAACAACTCGGGTGAGAATCACTTTTCACTAAATTCAGAATATATTCTAAAAATATTGGCTGCTTTGACAAATACATACAATGGCACATAAGAAAAAATCAAATACAGAATACTCTTGACTGAAAAAAAAACAACACTAATAACACAATACACAATTTCCTACTTTCATCTACAACCCAATTGTTTAACAAACACACTTTCAGAAATTCGAAAGAATCGTTAAAATATTACTTTACAAAATTTGAAAGAAACACACATTGAAAATCAAAAATTAATACTTTTCCCTTAACATTACTTTTACAACAAAAAGGAAACTCTTTCTCTCTCTAAAATCCAGAGAATTACTATTATTATAATTATACTCTTACACAAACTCTTAATCACTATATTACAATATTTGATCTTGAAATCCTTTTGAAAGAAAAGATTGATTCTGTTCTCACGTATTAGAAGTCGGAAACAAATGTACTTTTACTTTTCTTATCTTTTAAGCGTGGTAAATCTGTTACCCTCCCTTTTTCTTTCTACGTGATAGATACAGAATGAGCTTTCTTATTAAACTGAATCACTCCTATCCCTACAAAACATTTTATTTGGAACGACCTTACTGTGTTCTCGGCCGCGTAGAGCAGTCCACTTTGCTTCCTTCTACACCTTTCCACCGAGCTGCTTCGGCCTTGAAGCGTCGTGGCCTCGGGTTGAGAACGCGTGCTCCTCAGAAATCGCCTTCTTCTTCTCGTTCAAGTTTTATATGCTTGAATACTCTCATATGAATTTTGCTTTATTTTCGATTACAGTTAATGACCAACTGATATTCAGAGTGAAAATGAATCCAGAGATCACCCCTTTTTATATGAGCACCAACTTCAAGAGAGTATTTAAATATACGAAAAGCATGTGAGAGAGAAAAAAAAAAAACTGGAAAGAGAAATGAATGCAAGCTATTAATTACTGCCATCTATTCAAAACTCCACTCCCTAATTCTTCCATTATAAATTCATAACATTTCTTATTATCTTTCTTCTAAGATTATGTTTAAATCAATTTATAACAGAATAATTACCTCTTCGGGTCTTCTAGAAGAGTTTTCCTCAAAAAAGTTGCAAATCTGAAATCGCTGCAATGTCACTTCCTGGGTACTCGTTTTCCATACGTCCGCCCAGTTCAGCTGCTACCTTCAGAAAGAACTTTTCTTTCATCCGACCTGCGGTCTCGCCTTGGTCTAAGGTTGGCGGTCTCTCTTGTTTTAAATTCTAATTATCATTCCAAATATCCATCCGCGTTGGCGCGCGTTCAAAATATTCTTTTCCCTCGCTTTCTTAGGGCGGTATGTGACACGTTTTCGGAATCTAAGAAAACGGGCGGTCACATAACCCCTTCTTTCGAAAAAAAAGATTTTATGGAATTTGATTTCATATGCCTTAAAATCTTTTCACTAAAATTTATGCTCTTCTTTTTTCTTGATTCTAGAATGTCGAGCAATCTTGTTTTCTTCCCTCTTGTACTCCTACTCCTTTTCTTCTTCCTCATCTTCCTTCTTCCTTTTCCTCCTTCTTTCTCCCTCTTGTTTTCTATTTTCCTTTTAACATGATTCTTGTCGTTACTTTATCTGTTTGTTTGTTTCATCATTTTGCCACTTATTTCATTCTTTAAATGGTCGCAAACTGTGGAAATTGTACTTTCCGATTGTATTCCCACTTTCATCTTTCAACACGGCTACATTGGGATGTTGTAATTGACTAATTAGGTACGGTCCCTCAAACAATCTGAAAAATTTATGATACTGTTTGCGAATCAAATCCGAACTTTTTGGAACCCTCAATAATACTTTCTGCCCTTCTTCGAATTCATAAGGTTTTCCTGGAGCTTGTAATTTTCTTTGGTCCGCCGCTTTCCTTAACTTTCGAAGTATCTCTTCATTATTTTGATTTTGTTGTTCTATCTCTGGTTTCATAATGGTTTGCAATGGATGCTCTGCTTTAGTTTTGAAATGGGCTTCAAATGGGGTCATTCCAATCGAATCATGGTAGATTTGATTCAACCATTTGTTAATGTGTGGAATTAGCAGTGACCACTCGTTATGTTGCCTCGACACGTAGACTCTGAATAGCCTAGACAATTCTTTCATAACTCTCTCTGAAGGATTAGACTGTGGATGTCTAATGCTAGAACATATATGCTTGACATTCATATGTTGTATGGCCTGTAACCAGGGTTCACTCGTGAATTGGGCACCGTGATCTGTCAGCACCTTTGCATATGGACCGGCAAATTGAAAGAACTTATTGTTGATACAGGCAGTTTTTCGTATTGCTTTATTAACAGGGTATACTTGCGTTAGCTTGAAAACACATCAATGCATACCAAAATATGTTTATACCCATATTTGGCCTTCGGTAAAGGACCATACAAATCTATAGCAACTAACTCGTTTTCTTTTGAAGGGATTATTGCGTACATGGCGCCCGAGTAATGTCGATTAGGGTACTTAGTTTTCTGACACACTACACATTTGGCAATCTCGTCGTCAACCTGTTTCTTCCTCCCTTTCCAATAACAAACTTCCTTAATTGCTTGGTTTACTTTCTCGGCCCCAAAATGAGCTAAAGATGTATGCACTAGCCAGATGATGCCGGTTGTTAACGCTTGCGGTATCCAAACTCGATAAAGTAATGGATGTTGTTGCACTCTTATGAGCAAAACTTGATCTACCAATTTCCATTTCAACGGGTCGGCCGTCCACCGTCGTACATCTGGATCAGTAGGTTCGAGTTCTCCTCTAACAAATCTTTTAACTTTTCCATCGTGGCATCAGATTCTTGAAATCTTGCGATGTTTTCTCCAAGTTAGACCTGGCATACTCATTACATTCAAATGAATTGCGAAGCCGGAAACAAAATGTTGGGCATTGATGTACTTTGTAGTGACATTTCTACTAAGTAAATCGGGCAACAAATTACATCTGCCTGGGCAGTACTCCACCTTAAAAGAGAATTGTTGTAACCAAATTATCCACCTTAGTAGACGATCGTTATTCGGGTGACATCTTTTTAGAAAAACTAAAGCTTTATGATCTGTTCTAATAATGAATGATCTTCCCACAAGGTATTCTCTTAATCGGTGTATTGACCAAACAATAGCATTAGCCTCCTTTTCTGTCGCCGTGAAACGAGTTTCGGTTCTTTCAAAATACGACTCACAATTGCTATAATCTTCTCTTGGTTATCAATTTCTTGAAATAGAATGGCACCCATTCCAAGATTGCTACTGTCGGTCTGCAATATGAATGGCTTAGTGAAATCTGGATAAGCTATCATACACGACTCATGGAACATTGCTTTTAAATTGTTGAAAGCTATTTCATGTTGTTCTGTCCACTTCCATCTAGTGTGCTTTCTCAGCAACGGAAGAAATATTTCAATGTGCATGGCGAAATTAGGAATAAATCTGGCGTAATAATTGACGCAACCTAACAAACTTTTAAGTTGTTTCGTGTTTTTTTTTTTTTTTTGGCGTGCAATTTTATCTATCTCTCGCATCTTTTCCATATTCATTTTGACTCCGTTAACTGTCACATCATAACCCAGGAACTTAACTTGTTTAGTGCAGAAATTACTTTTCTCCAAATTCAGTTAAATTATTTTCAATCAGACGTTTCAACAAAATATCTAGCTTAGTCATGTGTTCTTCAAATGTCTTAGAATACACAAGCACGTCATCAATATAGATAAAAACATCGCTGACATCTCTCTGCCAATGATATTGTCTAGACATTGTACAAGAGCAGATGCACTGTTCTTGAGTCCAAATGGCATTCTTTGAAGACATACGAAATTCCCGGTGAATAAATCCTGTATATTGTCTACATTCAGGTGCTATCGCTATTTGCCAATACGATGCAGTGAAGTCGGTTGAACTCAACCACTTGATGCCGGATAATTGATTAGTTAAATCCTCTACACGCAACGGTCTGTCTCTGTACGGTAAGGTAACTTGATTCAATCGCCTTGCATCTAAACACAACCTTATCTTCCCATTACTCTTTTCTACGAGCACTATCGGATTTAGATAAGAGGTTTTGGACTTCATGATGATATCATCTTTGACCATGGTAGCAATGAGCTTATCCACCTCTTCCTTATGTTTTTCTGGAATGACATATTGGTAACCCGTGAATGGTGTTTTATCTGTTAATTCTATTTCGAATTGAAAATCTTTACTGATTCTTGTTTTGCAAAACACCTTTTGATTCCTAAGTAATACTTCAGTTAACTGTTTTTTCTGATATGCATTGAGATTATCGTTGCACTGTTCATCATCAAATGAGATTAATTCGATTGATAATATCGCCACCTCTTCTTCACTAGATTGTTCTATTTGGTTTGCGGCGGGATGGCGTGTCGAAACAAACCTTTCTAATTTTCCGACTCATGTCCGCAGATGTACTTGGTCCTGTATTTCTGGGTTGGAAAACTCCTCTATCAATAGAATTTTTTCTATTTCTATCCTAGACGAGGTCCTGTCTTGTCTAGCATAAGTTTGTTTTTCTTGGTAATGTTTCGGTTTGTAAGTTTCTCCTGTTTCTGGTTTGCTTACATTATGTTGCTGCTGTCTGCTATCTTGACCATTTACCGGACCATTAGCATTTGCCCTTGCTTTCTGTAACCTTTCATTATACACGAAAGTGGCATCATACAATCCTAGCTGCGTTATTAATTTTTCAGTGGACATTGGTAAGAGATTTTAAGCAAATTTTGGTCGAGGAAGGAAAATGACGTATTAATAAACAGACAATTTCTTCATCCGGTATCGTCGGAGTACATAATTTGAAACAAGCTAATTTCTCCGTTGCATATTCCTGCATGGACATCGTACCCTTCTTCCACGTACCATACATTACGTTAACTTTAAAATTGATTTGGGTTTCGTTATTCCAATATCTCGAATAAAATTTTCTTTGAGTTCGGCCATAGTTTTGGGAAACTCTCCTAAACTATCTGCCCAGATTCGTGCATTACCCTGCAACATCTGATAAACGATTCGAGTTTTCTTACTGTCCGGAACACAATTTAAAGAAAAGAAATTATCTACCTCTTTCATAAATACACATGGATTTTCATCTCCCACTGCACTGAAATTAGGAGTACACGGCAATGAAACATACGTGGGTTGAACACTTCCTCCACTCGGTGGTAAATTTTCTAATTGATTTTTCAGTTCTACTACTCACTCTTATATGCATTAATTTGATGTTGTAGAACGCCATCCTGTTCAGAAAGAGCCTTTATTCCACTATCTAATTTATTAGCTTGAACCTGAACTTGTTCAGTAACTAATTTCTGGAACTTTTCTACTCCTTGTTCTACCTCAATCTGCCTGTCGGATACGGCGGTTATAAGATCCGATTGTGTTTCGATCCTAGTTTCAAATTCTTTCGTTACTTGATCAACCTTTTCTTCTAATTCAAGTCCCAGCTCCGTGAATTTTTTCTCTAAGTTCTCATGTTCCTGTGCTAATTCTTGTTGAACCTCGCTCTTAAGTAATTTTCTCTTTATTTAGTCCAATGCATTTATTGCCGAGTTATTTTCCTCTAATTTGGTTTCCAAGATTTATTGCCATTATGTTCTCCTCTAGTTTAGTTTTCCAATGCATTTATTGCCGAGTTATTTTCTTCTAATTTGGTTTCCAAAGTATTTATTGCCGAATTATTTTCCTCTAATTTGGTTTCCAAAGTATTTATTGCCGAGTTATTCTCCTCTAATTTAGTTTCCAAAGTAACCCCTAATTTTTTATGGTTTCTCTGTTTTTTCATCCTGCATGACTAACCTCACATCTAATTGTTGCATAAATTGACCTATTAACTGTTGCATCATTGAATTAGCCCTCTCGAGGTTTCGTTCCTCCTCATCCTGATCTCGTGTAGGCGTTGGCTGTGATTCTGTCGGCAACGTCGCACTAGTTTCTCCTGCCGTTCCTAGTTCTACTCCTGTCGTTTCCTCCCCGATCATCGTACCTGGTGCTTGTCCCCCAGTTTCCCTATCGCTATCTGATTCCTCAGAAGTTCCTTCCACGGTAGGTAAATTCCTAGCCACGTTATACTTATCTGCCATTTTGAATCTATTAACTGCCTAGAATCAATCAATTCTTTCCCAGACACTATACACCTCTCACAAAATATTTCACAGAAATACCAGACACAATTTGAAACTGATAAAACTCTCATATAATAAATATCCTTTTCGAAAAAAAAAACACTCCTGAAATAACACACTTTTACTCAACACACTTGTACTCTGCAACCTGGTCAGAAATTTTAGTGAACTGTGATTCAATTGTACTAGTAATTTTAGTTACACCAAATTTTGGTCTCAGTTATTCCAAAATCGAGTTTGTCGTAAATGCATCCAATAATCGAGCCCCGCTTATGGGCGCCAATTGCGAGCCACTGTCGTGTGCGGTACAAGCCGTAAGGCCAGCACCCGACCTGAGACGTCTTGGGGGGGTGGTGAACACAATTCACCAGATGGTCGACTAGCTCAGTATAGACGTCCCAGTGTGGACACAATAAATAAAAAAAATAGGGGGGGCAGGGTCGTGAAGATCGTTTATGGATTGATGCAAAATTACAAACAACTCGGGTGAGAATCATTTTCACTAAATTCAGAATATATTCTAAAAATATTGGCTGCTTTGACAAATACATACAATGGCACATAAGAAAAAAATCAAATACAGAATACTCTTGACTGAAAAAAAAACACTAATAACACAATACACAATTTCCTACTTTCATCTACAACCCAATTGTTTAACAAACACACTTTCAGAAATTCGAAAGAATCGTTAAAATATTACTTTACAAAATTTGAAAGAAACACACATTGAAAATCAAAAATTAATACTTTTCCCTTAACATTACTTTTACAACAAAAAGGAAACTCTTTCTCTCTAAAATCCAGAGAATTACTATTATTATAATTATACTCTTACACAAACTCTAATCACTATATTACAATATTTGATCTTGAAATCCTTTTTGAAAGAAAAGATTGATTCTGTTCTCACGTATTAGAAGTCGGAAACAAATGTACTTTTACTTTTCTTATCTTTTAAGCGTGGTAAATCTGTTACCCTCCTTTTCTTTCTACGTGATAGATACAGAATGAGCTTTCTTATTAAACTGAATCACTCCTATCCCTACAAAACATTTTATTTGGAACGACCTTACTGTGTTCTCGGCCGCGTAGAGCAGTCCACTTTGCTTCCTTCTACACCTTTCCACGAGCTGCTTCGGCCTTGAAGCGTCGTGGCCTCGGGTTGAGAACGCCGTTGCTCCCTCAGAAATCGCCTTCTTCTTCTCGTTCAAGTTTTATATGCTTGAATACTCTCATATGAATTTTGCTTTATTTTCGATTACAGTTAATGACCAACTGGATATTCAGAGTGAAAATGAATCCAGAGATCACCCCTTTTTATATGAGCACCAACTTCAAGAGAGTATTTAAATATACGAAAAGCATGCGAGAAAAAAAAAAAAAAAAAAACTGGAAAGAGAAATGAATGCAAGCTATTAATTACTGCCATCTATTCAAAACTCCACTCCCTAATTCTTCCATTATAAATTCATAACATTTCTTATTATCTTTCTTCTAAGATTATGTTTAAATCAATTTATAACAGAATAATTACCTCTTCGGGTCTTCTAGAAGAGTTTTCCTCGAAAAAGTTGCAAATCTGAAATCCGCTGCAATGTCACTTCCTGGGGTACCGTTTTCCATACGTCCGCCCAGTTCAGCTGCTACCTTCAGAAAGAACATTTTCTTTCATCCGACCTGCGGTCTCGCCCTTGGTCTAAGGTGGCGGTCTCTCTTGTTTTAAATTCTAATTATCATTCCAAATATCCATCCGCGTTGGCGCGCGTTCAAAATATTCTTTTCCCTCGCTTTCTTAGGGCGGTATGTGACACGTTTTCGGAATCTAAGAAAACGGGCGGTCACACTACAAAACTTAAAAAGTTTAGAAAATGTGCCTAAAATTACGAAGTCCGTGCCAAACAGCAGTTAGACCAACTTCACACCTTATTCTGGAGTGCATGTGGCTCAGCAATACATTCACACCGGCTCAAATTGTGACAGCAATCAAGAGATATTTTCGTAGCTATTATCACAATTACACCCCGTAATTGAAAAAACTGTGTATACGCCCAATGCAAGAGCTGAAGTGGTAATTTGAAAATACTGGCAACAAGTAAAGTCTTTTTGCAATTTCTTTGACTGTATTTTACGCTGAGTGTGCTTTCCTCATAACCGAGCAAGGATAAAACACACTGGTAACCATTATTACTTCTCTTGGCATTTTTTTAGTTTGAAGGATTTATCTACCCTGCGGAAAAAGTTTTCTCAAATGTAACCTCCTTTAAAATTTATTCATTCATTGATTCATGAACATATTTTATTCTGTTTACTTTTCAACGGTACAGTATGTGACTAGTGATGTCGATGATGTGAACTTGAAATACCTTATGCTAACTTTTTAAATTAAAATATATACACATTACAATGTAATAAGAATTTACAGGGGGAAGGACAGCATAAAGCATTTCAGATAAGTATTAATTCAGGTTTGCAAAAAAATTGTAAACTGAGTGAAGGAAAAATCTGTTGATAATTATCAAGTTTTCTATTGCCGTTCTTATCGACTTTAATAGTGGATTGATGACTGATTGTGGCAGGTTTTTGTAAAGGTCGAGATAATTTATTTAGGTTTTATGCTCATTAAGTGAAGTAGATCCTGCTAGTCAACGAACATATTTTTAAGTTACGCTTCTATGAAGGTAGCGCGAGATATTGCTTAGGCATTTCCGTATTGTATAATGCGTGTGGTATCAAAGACGCCATCTACTCAGGTGGCCTGTTGGTAATCTGGTAATAGCTTCTTTCATTGGCAGAACCACATGGAAATAAGGCGCGCAGGTATTACGGAAGAAGATATATAAGTAGTAATATTATAACAGGGTTTGTTACCTGCAATTATGCCAAATAAACCGACAGCTTTTTTGTACATTGGAACGATGACATTTGAAGTCATGACTCTTATGTGAAGTATAGGGAATTCAATCTGTCACGTTTTCTTGAGGAATCTTGATGGATCTGGTCACATTTCCTTAGGGGTCTGTCACATTTTCTTGAAAGAACCTTCAGGGGTTTTTAAACATTTTATTGGGGGAATCTTCAGGGATCTTGTCACATTTCCTTAAGATGTCTGCTCGTATTTTTTTAGGGAATTTCAGGGATGTTGTCACATTTTCTTAACGGGTTCGCTCACATTTTCTTGGGGAAATCTTCAGAAATCTTATCGCATTTCCTTAAGGGGTGTGCTCTTTTTGAGGGAATCAACGATCTGTCCCATTTTCTTAAGGGTCCTGATCATATTTTCTTGGGAAAATCCTCAGGGATCTTGTCACATTTCCTTAAGGGTTCTTAATAAACAAAAGAAAAAATTTGCTTCGTAAGTCTTAAATATGAAAGTTTCAATGGTACTATTTTAATATATGAAAACTTTGCCATTAATAACAATTATAATTTAATATAATTTTATTCAGTGGTTATTATTAAATGTAAAATTGGAAAAAGTAATTTCGAATCGTACTTTCAAATGGTATGCAGAAATGTTTTGATATTTCGCCGTTACTTCATTATTAGTCAGTTATTGGTAAATGTGTTTTAAATACAGAAAATTTAATAGTATTATTAATTATTAAAATAAATGATAAAGCAGCCGTATAATATCAAATTAAATCTTCTTTATGTGATATTAATTTGTTAAATTCATGTAAAACAATTTGCATTAATTTGGCGGTTATTTAATTGTACACTAACTGAGCCGTATGGTAATAAATGGTAACATATTGAATATTTTGGACAAAATTAAGAATTTTCAAAAGTTTCTACTGTGACATCCTGACTTTTAAAATTTCCTAATATACTTTCTTAGAATTACTTACCGTCTAGAATTTTTCTGACGGTCATATTTGCAAAATAATTTCCATATTTGATTTAGAATAAATCACATTCTTCGTAAGTATATCATTCAAGCATGAAGTTTAATAGAATTACCTTTAAAGATTTTCGTTATCTCGAAAAGGAAAAAGTGTATAATGAGAGAATTAAGGAAGAAAAGGTAATAAGATGTATTATACTTGTATCATCAAGGAGATAGGCCATGTGCAGATTTTTTTGTCTGAGAGCCGCATATTTCTTGTTTTTCTGATGTATTCCTGCATTCAGAACACGCAATATCTTCAACATCCCTCTACTAAATCATATTAATAATAAAATACTTCATGAAAGAATTAAATTTGAAATTCAACTTGTAGCTCATCACAAAATGAAATTTAATAAATGATAGCCACTGTTTTGTGTTTTCTCTGATTTTCCTCTCTTTTTCTCTCTACTTCTTCTCTTTTTTGTTTCTCTTATTAGTCTCTCCTCTCTGATTCCTTTTCTTCTTATCCATCCTTCGTCCCTCCTCCTCTTGACTCTCCTTTCTGTGCTTCTTCATCCTTTCTTCTATCATTTTCTTATTCTTTTCTATCTTCTTTTTCTCTCTTTTTTTTTCGCCTTTTCCTTCATCGCTCTTTCTCCCTTCGTTCCTCTTCATCGCTCTTTCTCTCTCATCCCTCTTTCATCGCTCTTTGTCCCTCTCTCCTCATCCCTCTTCGTTCTCGCCCTCCCTTCCGCACGCGTGGGCTTCTCTCTCCATCCCTCTTCATCGCTCTTTGTCCCTCTCTCCTCATCCCTCTTCGTTCTCGCCCTCCCTTCGCACGCGTGGGCTCTCCACCCCCTCCTCTGGTTAGCGTGCGTAATAAAAATAAATCCCCCCGCCGCGCGCCCCGCCGCCACTTCCGCTGGCTCTTGTTATTAAATTCATCACCCCCGGTTCATCCCCGCGCCCGCCCGCCCGCCCGTCCCTTCCATGCGGGCCGCCCCGCGCCGCTTCGGTAATTAGGCTGCATTAATTAGCCCGTGATTTATCCGGCGGCACTCCGCCGGCCACGCTGCCCGCGTCTTAGGCAAGCAACCCGGGCACTGCTGGAGGGGTGGGTGGAGGACGAGTGGGACGGAGGGGGAGCGATGGTATGGGTCATGGTTGGCGGTAGTGGTGGCGGTGGTGATGGTGGTATTGGTGATGGTGGTAGTATTGGTAGTTTTGGGGGTGGTATTATTGATGGTATTGGCGATTGGTGTTTGGTGGTGCTGCTGGTGGGGATGGTGGTAATATTGATGGTATTAGCGATTGGTGATGGTGGTAGTATTGGTGGTGCTGATGGTGATGGTGTTGATTTTATTGGTGGTGGAACTGGTAATAGTGGTAATGGAGGTGGTGGAGTTAATGGTGGTAGATTCATTGATTGATTTTTTCGTGTTTCCGGGCGCGTCAACTGCTTTGGTCATTAGTCCCGTAAGTGTAGTGCATTCTTTTTTCGCGGGAGATGGCGGTGATTTTCCCCTCGCTGGATGGCGAGATTCGGCACCGACCTACCGTCGGCGGGTGGGGTTTCCCCCTAACCAGGACTCTCCCACCAGCGGGGCACCGCCCCAGCCGGGACAAGTCCTAAGCTCCCGACCGGCCTCCCGGAATATGTGGTAGTGTACTGCATGATAGTGTAAGTGAGTGTGTAAGGGGAGAGGATAGGACAAGGAAGAGGAAGGAAAGATCGCGCGCAGTCCTTGGCCCGTTGGTTAGGGTTCTGCTCCGGCATTCACCTGGTGTTGATCGGAGAATCGATGGAAAACTACCGATCAGAGCAGCCGGCGGCTAGAATTCTCCTCCAGACAGTGACTGACTTCGACCTAGCTGAAAAGCTAGTGTCGAAAATCCTGCCGCCGTGGGGAATGGGAACCAAGGACCTCCCGGTCAAAGACGCTGCAGTGGCATCAGTTGAAGCACTCAGCTACCGCTCCCGGTATGGTGGTAGAAATAGTGATGGTGGTATTGTGGTGATGTTGATTTGGCGCAGAGAGGTAGCGGCGGTGATAATAAGGTGGGGGTGATGAAGGTAGAGGTGAGGGTAGAGGGTGAAGGTAGAGGTACGGGGAGTGGTTTCGGTGGTGATGGTAGAGGTGATACTGGAAAGGTAGTGGATAGAAAGAGGTGATGATGGCGCTGGTAGTGAAGAAGGTGATAGTTGGACCAAGGCGGAGACAATGGCTGCGGTTGAGGGCGAAGCCGTAGAAGTGATGGAGCTGACAGTACACAGGCGGGTCTGGTGAGGTGGGTGGTGAGCGTGGTGGTAGATGTGGTGTCAGAAACTAATCGGAGGCGACATTTGATATCGATGGCGCAAGTGAAGCGGTGCTGAAGCAGGATTCCGATGTGGCAATTCTGGTGATAACAACGGCAATGGCGATGGCGATTGGCGCAGTTGTTGCGGAGAGAGTGGTAGTGTTGATGATAGTGGCGGCGTTGCTGGATGTCGTTTGCTGGGGTACCGTTGGTGGCGCTTGTTTAAACGAAAGTCGTGTAAAACGCAGTGATAGTATAGTCGACGGCGCTGGCGGTGCTGTGGATAAGATGAAAGTGGAGAAAGAAGCAGAGTCGATGGTGATGACGATGGTGATGACAGTGGTCGTACCGGTGTCAGGGGTTGTGGTGGTTTGTGGTGGTGACGGTGCTGCAGTGTTGGTGATGGTGAAGGAGGTTGACGTGTCTATGGGCTTGGCTGCGGCCATAGCCATTTCTCCGGCTACCGCAGTACCGATGCCGATGACAAAGGCAGCAATGTCGGCGATGGTGACGACTGAGACTGTGGCGAGCCCTGCAAGTATGGACGGGATGAGTTTCTTGTTTTAGAGCCGGTGTTTCGATGGCGGCGGTGGAAGCAACGGAGGCAACGGTGGCGGGGCGGCGAGAAGGGTAGCTAACGAAGACTTATGCATCACCCATGGCCGGGAAATATCGTGTGCGCGCTCGCCGCGCAGCCGCCGGACGCTCGGGGAACTAACGTAATTACGCGCGTTGCCGGCCGAGCGCGCTGCTCAGACGGGGGTTCCCCTCCGTCGGTGACGGACGGCCCGCGGTGTTTGTTTGTCAGTCGGCGAGGAGTTAGTTCGCACTCGCAGTTTGTTTCGAGGACTGCCCTAAAAGGTTGTTCCTGGAGATTACGTTGTTGGTGTAGGTTTAGAACCGACTGTTTTGATCCTTCTTGCGTTCTCCAACCCTAACCGCCGCTAACGTTTTTCACGGTGTAACGTAGTGGTTTGTTGCTGCCTAGCAACAAGAGACGTTTTTGGGGGTCACGAAAATAAATTATGAGAAATATTTGAGAGGTCGAAGTACGCAGCACCGGGAGAGGTAGCTCAGTGCATCAACTGATGTCACTGCAGCTCTTCTAACCGGGAGGTCCTAGGTTCGAGTCATGATGGCGGCAGGATTTTTGACACTATCTTATCAGCTAGGGCGAAGTCACTCGCTGTCTGGAGGGGAATTCTAGCAGCCGGCTGCTCTGGTCGGTAGTTTTCCGTGGTTTTTCCGATCAACGTCAGGCGAATGCCGGAGCAGTACCCTACGAAACGGGCCATGGACCGCGCGCGATGTTTTCTTCCTCTTCCTTGTTCGTATCCTCTCCCCTTACACACACACACATACACTAGCATGCACTACACTACCACATTTTCCGGGAGATCGGTCGGGAGCGTAGAGCTTTCCCCGGCTGGGGCGGCGCCCCGTTGGTGGGAGAGTCCTGGACAGGGGGAAACCCCACTAGCCGACGGTGGGTCGGCGCCGGATCTCGCCATCCAGCGGGGGAAGATCACCGCCATCTCCCGAGAGGAAAACATGCACTACACTAACGGGACTAGTGACCAATGCAGTTGACGCGCCCGGAAACACGAAAAAAAACTAAAAATCAATCAGTCAATCGAAGTAAGCTGACCTGATTAGTAGATGCATGAACCATAGTAAACGAAATATGGATAGTTTCCATAAGTACTGGATATATTGAAGCATAAACAATAAAAGTGTGTTTTTTAGTCATAATTTGTGGAGGAACGTTAACTTGTGGTCGGCTGGCCCATGTCTGACCTTGGCATCGCTGACGATTGTGACGCTACACCGGTTTCAATAGCCCAGATAAGGGTCTTGACTTGCACTGATATTTATTTTTCTCTCAGCAGCTGCAGAATTTTGATTGATTGATTGATTTTTTCATGTTTCTGGGCGCGTGAACTGCTTCGATCATTAGTCCCGTTAGTGTAGTGCATGTTTTTCTCGGGAGATGGCGGTGCATGTTTTCCTCGCTGGATGGCGAGATCCGGCACCGACCTACCGTTGGCTAGTGGGGTTCCCCCTAATCAGGACTCTCCCACCGACTGTGCACAGTCGCTCGACTTTTGCCGACAGCAGCGAGACTGACGATGACGGCAAAGCCGTCGAAAGCCGGCTATCTTAATAAAGCTGATATGTTGACGAAGATGACTTCTTTTATTTCTTCTTATAAGAACGTCAACAACATCCAATCAGAATTCCCACAATTCTAGAGTATTGTTCTGTTTTCATTTTGTGTTTTCGAAAAGAAATTACAGAATAAATCATTAACTAGAATTTTTGAATTCTTATTTAATTACGCACAATACTGTCTGTTCTAGTTTCTTTCGTGTAAGATAATGCGAATATCAAGTACAGAAAGGCTCCGGTTTCAATTGGAATCCCAAGGTCCGGAGTCTAATTCCCGGAAAGTGGTTTTGCGATAGAGTTAGGTTTGGATAGGTTTGAAAAAAAGTTGAATTGACATTGACCAACGTTCTTAACGTACTCTGTTTTTCAGAGTAAAGGTATGAATGCCAGTCGATTGGCCTAGTTGGATAATACCACTTGAATTGAACTTTATTTGTTGAGTTTGTTGGGGAATTCATCTTCAAATAGATTTAAAGCATTTGCATGTTTACCTAGCGTTTACAGTCTTTAGTTTGAATCAGCATACACTAACTTCCTATCTTATTCAAGAAGCAATTATTACCTTCAGTTCGTTAATATAATAATAGTTCGTTAAAATAATAATAATAATAATAATAATAATAATAATAATAATAATACGTTCAGTTCATGTCATTGAATTATGCACAAACAATTGTAGAATAAAAAAATATGTTTCAGGCACAACGTTCAGAAGAAACAACTTAGCACGTAAAAAACGGGAGATGAAGAAATAGAAATTTTACAAGGGATTTCTGCGAAAGACAAATATTTTGTCTCGGGTTGCATTTGTCTGTCAAAAAGAACCTTATGTTATGCACGGTGGAATTGGGAAAGAGGAAAGTCATCTTAAATATGAATTGGATTCCAACTTCCAATCATATAAGAGGCATGGAAACAGGTCGTTTGTGCTTTCACCTTAACGTGAAGAAAAGAAGTGAATGAAATATTCAAATATCTGGTGGATTCTTTAAAAAGAACAACTTTTATGAACGGCTTATTTTCTCTCTGATTTTACATTTTCGGAACCATAGCAGACTTTATCTATTTTACCCTTATTTATTCCAATTCTTTTTAATTAATGATAAAGAGGCTCATAATCGGTTTTGTGGCATTTCTCCCCCAGATTTCATGCGACAACTTGATAACTGATAATGTGTGTGAAAGAAAGAGAGTTTCAATATTATCTCTCGAGACAATGGTGTAAAGCGATGCATATGGCGACAAGCTTCAATATAGTATACTTGGATTGCTAAGCTTCCTACATTCGTGGGGACAAGCCTTCATTCTCACTAATTGTTCCCGGTATCCAATTATAAAATGATATCCTCCTCCTTTTCCATATACTTGTAATAAATTATAAATACCAGTACTCAGTAGCTAAGATTAAAGAATTTTAAGTATATTTAATATTAAATAAAATCCTTAATGTCCGTTAAATAGTACGACAACCATCTATTTTTGTTGAAATGTTATATGAACAAACCAATAAATATTCGTACTACTGTTTTTCAGTAGTAATACTTTCTAATCTAATTGACCACCTCCGGATTCGTTCACTGTTCTTACTATGATTGATATACATAATTTGAAGTGCATTATTCACGATAAAGATATACTAAGTTTGCGATACTTTCAGACCATTTCCTAAACAGTCCGCGTGATGAAAATGTGAATATTTTATTGTCCTTTGTTTTTAGATGAAAGTTGGCAGTAGTAATACAGGCACAGAGAAGACGATTCTCAGATCACAACTTTTATTTGTCCACTTTTCGTATTTGCCTCACTTCTTTCCCATACTTCCTCTACCTTTCTCTTACACACCTAAATTAAAATGTCTGTGTTGGAGTATTTTTTATATTTCCCCTGAAATGAGTGTGTGACATTGGTAAATTTTCCTCTAAATTTAGGTCTGCAATATCCGTTATCTGCAGAGCCGCTTTATTCGTCTATTGGGAAGTGAAATTCATGAGACGAATTCCGAAAGCATTCTTGTTTTATAATACTCTATTTACAGTTTCCATGGTATTTGAAACAAATTTTATGTAATCTCTTAAAAGTATTTTTAGAAGTATTTGGCTGATTCCAGCTTGACTAGCCTGAGCTATGAAACATTTTGAGACAGTTCTGTATTTGCGTTAATGTATCAAATTTGATTTCAGAAATTTCGGTGGATAAAATACAAAAATTCCACTAGCACCACGGAATTTGTAGAGAGAGAGAGAGAGGAGAGAGAGAGAGGGAGAGAGAGAGGGAGAGAGAGAGGAGAGAGAGAGAGGGAGGGAGAGAGAGAGGGAGAGAGAGAGAAGAGCAGAGAGAGAGACAGAGACAGAGAGAGACAGAGAGAGACAGAGAGAGAGAGAGAGAGAGAGAGAGAGAGAGGCTAAAAGAAACAGAGAGAGATACAGAGAGAGAGAGACAGAGAGAGAGCAGATGAGAGAGAGAGAGAGAGAGAGAGAGAGAGAGAGAGAGAGAGAGAGAGATGCTAAAAGTATTCGAGTCTGTCACGTCCTATTTACTTTACACTTAAAACTCTTACTAAAAGCATGTTTACGGAAGTTTCTGAGAATGTTTGCAATTCGCTTAAACAGTTCGCTTTCAATAATAACCTGTCTTTCAACAAAAATATATTGTAAACGACATTATTTACATTATATTATTTTTTTATTTTATTCTGTAAACGAAAATTTATTATTTCTTTACGAAACAAAAGTCAAGAAAATCGAGGGTCAAGAAACAAGTTAGAAATGATCATTTCTGTTCCCAATGTTATACGTTTCATTGACGAATACCTTAACGTGACAAATTCCATAGTACGGGGCAATGCCGTCCCCTCCATATCCTAGTCACGGCCTCCTTTAATTTTATTCAAACCTTAGTAATAACGACTTTTGTGTAGACGTATACCTTAACGTGACAGATTCTGAAGTACGCCGCAATGCCGTCCCCTCCATATCCTAGTCACTGCCTCCTTTAATTTTATTCAAACCTTAGTAATGAAGACTTTTGAGTAGACGTATACTTTAGCGTGAAATACTCCGTAGTACGTGGCAACGCCGTTCCCTCTATATCCTACTCACGGCCTCCTTTAATTTTATTCAAACCTTAGTAATGAGGACTTTTGAGTAGACGTATACTTTAACATGAAATATCCGTAGTACGTGGCAACGCCGTTCCCTCTATATCCTACTCACGGCCTCCTTTAATTTTATTCAAACCTTAGTAATGAGGACTTTTGAGTAGACGTATACCTTAACGTGACAGATTTCATAGTACGCGGCAACACCGTCCCCTCCATATCCTAGTCACGGCCTCCTTTAATTTTATTCAAACCTTAGTAATGAGGGCCTTGGATCACGGAGCGTCGCTGTTCGGCGTCGTCCCCCGGCGTAAACAGCTGAAAAGCGCGTTTCGAGTCGACCGGGGGTAGAAGGAGCGGGGGAGAGGTGGGACAAAGGCTGTCAAAATAGCTTTTCTCTGAAGGGCACTTTAGTCGTCAACGATGGATCTCGTGAGCGATTCGACGAAATATTCGCCAAAGAGGTCGGCACGGCAGCAGAGTTTTGCTGCACCCCGGGATTTCCAAGCGAAATGTTAGTAAGGCTGTCACTGAATGAGATTCCTTTAAATTTCGTCGACTTTGGTACTTTTTAACTTTCCCGCCTACAGCGTTCGTAACATAGTAAAGAGAAGGTATTGTAATTGCAAAATATTAAAATCAGTAGGGGGAGATTTAGCAATAACAATTTATTAGTACCTTCTTTACAAATTTGTTGATTGATTGATTGATTTTTTCGTGTTTCCGGGCGCGTCAACTGCTTCGGTCATTAGTCCCGTTAGTGTAGTGCATGTTTTTTTGGGAGATGGCGGTGATCTTCCCCCGCTGAATCGCGAGGTCCGGCGCCGACCTACCGTCAGCTACTGGGGTTTCCCCCCAACCAGGTATCTTCCACCAGCGGGGCATCGCTCCAGTCGGGACAAGCTCTAAGCTCCCGACCGGTCTCCCGGAATATGTGATAGTGTAGTGCATGGTAGTGTAAGTGTGTGTGTAAGAGGAGAGGACCGGACAACGAAGAGGAAGAACAGATCGCGCGCGGTCCGTGGCCCGTTTGGTAAGGTACTGCTCCGGTATTCGTCTGGTGTTGATCGGAGAAACCACGAAAAACTGCTGATCAGAGCAGCCGGCCGATAGAATCCTCCTTCAGACAGCGATTGAATTCGACCTAGCTGAAAAGCTAGTGTAGAAAATCCAGCCGCCGCACTATGGGATGAAAGCTCTCTGTCCTTGGCCAAAAGTCATAACTCGGTTATCTGAAGAGTAAATCGCCTGAAATTTGGTACATATATAGACCTTAAGAATATAATACATTTACCATATTACCTGTTGCATAATTTCAAGATGGCGGCTCATGTATACGTACTGTATTTAGGTAGAAAAAGGTAGGAATTAAAAATTCGTATGAAAACTTTCATTATGAAATTATTCAACTGTATGTTCATTTAACAAGTGTTCATATTGTTGTGAAAGCAATAGACATCATTCATATTATTAATATTAAGTAATGTTCACTCTGATCACGAGAAAGAATCTATTCCATAGCATCCTCATCCAATACTTCAACAAGATAGATATTTACTCAATTGCTTCATGTTGATTCAACTTGATTCTGGTGCAGGGCAAATAAGCATTTTAATTACTTCAAGTAGAAGTTCCTTTTTCTTATTATTATGAACTCTTTTATGAAGGCTGGAAGACGAAATTATGAGATCCGATGTTTCCAAAGCTGGGTTGAAAATGTTTTATGTTGTGAATTCTGCTGTCTTTCCTTGCGTGAGTGTCTGTCCTTTCTGTACAATCTATTTCTGGATTTTGAAGCTGCTTCTCCCAGGCATCGAAATGGCAGAATACTATACTGAAGTATGTATTGTCTATGAACATTTACAGGCTTCGGAAACCAATCATAGAGTTTCCTGTATACTTTAGAAGTCTCCAAACAATATTTGCCAAATAATTCAGGGTCAATACTGTATTGACATAACATGCCTACCAGGATAAATCTCTGAATTCTAAATCTCTGAATTAGGTTTTCATTAACAGCAGTAATTCGTGAAAAAAACTGCAGGTTCCGAGTATTTTCATTAGACAAGCCGCAACCATTATCTTTCACCTTATCCACATGAAGATGCATTTTTCCCCAAAACATTTTTTGAATTGCTTTTTGTCGTCTTAGAAATAAACTTTTATTTACATAACCTCTGACTTGCCATACTTTTAAATAAATTCTATGAGCTATGTGCAGAACACATTAAGAAGCTTAATCCAAAGATGTAGGGGACTTACCCCAAATTGTAAAGTACCACTCTTAGGCAAAAATTCGGGTGCGTAAAATTCTGTCGCACCTTTTACTTGAAGAGGTTTTGCGCCACAAATTGGGCAGGTTTGACTAGATCTGTTTCCTGTTATTATATTTAAAAATTTAATATGAATTATTGTCAAATGTGGAACAAGTGAAACCCTTATAGTCCGTCCATTGCTATGCAGCCATTAATTGCATTAAATATCTGCATTGTAGATTTTAGATAGTACGATAGCTTTGTGTTTATGTAATAATAATAATAATAAGAAGAAGAAGAAGAAGAAGTAAAGAAGAAGAAGAAGAAGAAGAAGAAGAAGAAGAAGAAGAAGAAAGAGAAGAAGAAGAAGTAGAAGAAGAAGAAGTAGAAGAAGAGAAGAAGAAGAAGAAGAGAAGAAGAAGAAGTAGAAGAAAGAGAAGAAGAAGAAGAAGTAGAAGAAGTAGAAGTAGAAGAGAAGAAGAAGAAGATGATGATGATGAACAACAACAACAACAACAACAACAACTTGATTTCAAGAAACAATTCACCATACAGCACGTTCTGAAGTACACCCAGTAAGCAGATAACCATGTCTCCCTTTAATTTCATTAGGAAATTTTAAAACATTGCATGTCTGGCCATTACTTTAAAGCAACTAGATGGCACTAATGCACTTATTTCGGTAAACACGCACGGAACGACGAAGTAAATCGGAAAATCAGAACCTCGTACCCTACAGCGATGATTGCCCCCCCCCACACACACACACACAATGCCGGTTGCCCCCTCGCCTGGCTGGCTTCGGCCGGGCGAGGAGAAACAAGACTATCCACGACGCCCTTCTTCCTGCAGACAGGGCGATAACGCAAGTACCCTCGGATTCATGATTTAACTCTTCTGTAATAGTAATAATAATTATTGAAATAATAATAATAATAATAACAACAACAACTGAACTTTACAAGAAACAACAATTCACCAGACAGCACGTTGTGATGCACATCGACTAACCGGATAACGATGTCTCCTTTTAATTCTATTAGGGAATTTAAAAAATCGTTTGACATTTCATTATTTCAGAGCAACTAGATTTTACTAATACACTTACTTCGGTAAACACGCACGGAAACGACGAAGTAAATCGGAAAATCAGAACCCCCAAGCCGGTTCCCCCCCTCGCTTGGCTGGCATGGGCCGGGCGAGGAGAAACAAGCCTTTATCCACGACGCCCTTCTTCCTGCAGACAGGGCGCTAACGCAATTACCCTCGGCGCCGGGGAAGAAGGGTGGTGGAAGCGCCATCTTTAACCCTCCCTCCGTGACCTCCCCCTTTCCCCCTTCCCCGCCATGCTGCTGTTTACGACGGAGGCAAGCGGGCGAGTAGGCGGTGCTCGTCGCTTGTGTGAAGCTGCCGCACAGTGTTCCGAATGCATTGACAAGATGTATTGTGACGTACTAGAAAAGAATAACACAGACGACTGTTTCTGTTTAACATTTACAATATATTTACAATCAATGTATAAATAATATAATACAAAATTTACCCCGAAACATTTCAATTCTCTTAGCCGCGAAACCCCGCGACCGTCCCTTGGCGTAGCCCAGAACCACTGCTCGGAAGCGGCAAAAAGCAACGCGAGGTGCGAAGCTGTCGGTCATAGAGTCCCGTAACTACCGAAGTTACATGGCCTGTCGCCGAACCGATCTTCAACCTGAAGATCACGTGCAAAGATAGCACTGGAGATACCCCTTGTCTTTCGACACTCTGCGTATCCCGCGAGGCGCATGTCGGCGCAGCCTTAAGTATCCGACGGCTCGCCGCCACTCTACAAGCGGCGGGCGTCATTCGGCTCGCTGGTCAGCCCTTTCAGGGCTGCAACCGACATCACTAAGACTCGCGCCCGCGCGCGTCCATTTCTCCCAGTTATTTTCGTACCGGGATTTTCCGGCCGGCGTGGCGCCCCGCCTTTCACCCCCATACCACCTCCGGCTTAGGAGCGGGTTTCCCCGAAGCGGCCCGCCGCAGCGGCGCCGTACCCCGCGACGCCACAGTATGTAATGAAACAAAATGGTTTGTTAATTTAATTATAATTGCCCACTTATTATATTTACAGTTTTTTGTGACACAGTACTGTTATAAAATGGTCTAAACGCAATCAGAGGAACGAAAAGTCACTCTTAACGGCCGGGATTCTTTAACTGTACCGACTATTACTAACTATACTGGCTAACTACTGGCTATTTATGACGAAAGCAAGTGAGCGAGTAGACGGTGCACGTCGGTTCTGAAATGCCACCGGACAGTGTTCCGAATGTGTTTAGAAGATGTATGCAGCGAAATGGTTAATAAATCAATTATAATTTTCCACATATTATATTTACGATTTTCTTTATACATTTCTGTTATAAAATGAACTTAACGATCAGAAGAACGAAAAGTCACTGTTTACGGCCAGGATTCGTTAACTATTATTCGTAATACTGTGCTGTAAACACATCTGTGTAACGAAACCCAATAGAGGAATGAAAAGGTAATCTTAATCACCACCGGCCGTTAAGGAATTAACGGCCGCCGGACGTTAAGGAATCAGGTGAGCGTCAAAATATTTATTCAACTCTTAAGACAAATGACAAACAACGTAAAACATAATATATTAATTTTCAACACTTAAAACCTTCTTATGTTTAACTCATTTTTCTAATGTCTCATTGTAATAAATATTAATATCGAGATATACTTACTAATATACTCAGTGCATCAGTTGATGCACTTAGCCACCGCTACCCCCGTGCACATTAAAACAGTAAAAAGTCATGGGCACTAAACGTTCTAAAACAAAAATTTAAATAATCACAATAAATATTATTTTCAACTAAAAATACAATAAGAAAAGTATTGCACTAAAGGATTGTGTTATTCCAGTGATGTATGAAACAGTGAATTTATGAATATAGCTCCGAATTCTCTAAAGTAAACTCTCCAATTTGTCCTGTCTTTTGTTTGAAAGGAAGCTCTTAAAGTGGCCATAACCCTCCATTCCTTCTTCTTCTTCTTCTTCGGCATTCCCCTTAGGCGCTTGCCGTTTTCCCCTTCCACAACTCTTGATCCAATCTCGTGGTTTGAGGCCTCTATCCTTCGTAGCTTCCTGGATGTATTTTTCCCATTCTAAAACTGGTCTTCCTCTTTTTTGCCTCTCAGGTGGTTGCCATTTTAAGATCTTGTGTGGCCATCTGTTTTCTGACATTCTCTGAACATTCCATACCACTGTAGTACTCTATTTTCCAAGGTCTTCGTAATAGAACAAATTATATTCCACCTCTCCATATTTATTTATTTCGTACTCTGTCGCTGCGAGTAATTTGTAGGCATCGTCTCATGTAGTCCATTTCCACTGTCCTTATCTTATCTCTTATTTTTTGTGTTTGTGGCCACATTTCTGCTTCATAGAGTACTATATTTTCTACTACGCAATGGAATATCCTTCTTTTGACATCTTGGCGGATATTGTTATTTCATAATTACCGTGTAAAGCTTTTGTTGCTTTCTTCCCCATAATTATTTTTGTACCCGAGTTTTTAAAGATCCAAGTTATTTGAAGGTGTTACGGCTTTCAATTTTGTTACCATTCACGTCTATATCTGTTATTCCTTTTCCAATGCACATACATTCGGTTTTATTAAAATTTATTTCTAATCCCCAATTATTATATTCTTCTATTAGCTTTCTTAGCATGTAGCCGGACAGGCCAGGCCAGCTCGCACCGGCTGCCTTCTTCTCTCGCCAGGGGCGGTAACGCCCCGCTGACGTCACTCGGCGGCGGCTCCTTTAAATGTGTGCGGCCGGTCACGACACTAGCACTTCTTCTCGGGACCCCTTCTTCAAGTTTCTGTTATGACCACAATATCCAGTTACAATTTATCTATTTCTGACACAACTTCTGTCTGTTTCGGTCTCAAACCTTGCACATTCCATGTACCGATTGAGATTGTCCTTTTCCGTAGCCAAAGTCGTCTCCGGTTGACTGTCCGTATCCGAGGCTTTTGTATTGGGGAGAATGCACCTCAGAGAGTTTTTACAAAGAATGGGTTGCACGCCCATTGCTCCAACCCTCCTCCTTTACCCGGGCTTGGGACCGGCAACGGCGACTACTGAGCTACTCGATCAACTCAGCTCCTACCGTAGGCGGAGTTACCCTCCATTCCTTTATAATATAAAAGCGGGGTTTAGTATATCCATGTTCACACGCCCTCCACGGAAAAATCAACTTGTAAAACAACGCTTTTGAGTATGCTAAACAAATACATACAAAAATACTCCCCCCCCCACTGACTTTTCACAGTTTCAAAAACCTTACCTTCGAATATTGATTCAGTGGTGAGTTGTAGTTGACATTTACATAATTGCAATGATTGAAGGCGTTGTCATTGTCAACAATAGTATTTATAATGTATAACCGAAATATAATGTATAGCCATCGAAAGCTTCTATTTTTGAAATAAATATTGCTGACAATGACAACGCCTTCAATCATTTCAATTACGTTCTACATAGAGGATGAATTGATTGATAGACTTTTTCGTGTTTGCGGGCGCGTCAACTTCTTTGGTCATTAGTCCCGTTTGTGAAGTGCATGTTTTTTTCGCGGGAGATGGCGGTAATCTTTCCCCGCTGGATGGTGAGATCCGGCGCCGACCTACCGTCGGCTAGTGGGGTTTCCCCCTAACCAGGACTCTCCCACCAGTGAGACACCGCACCAGTCGGGACAAGCTCAAAGCTCCCGACCGATCTCCCGGAATATGTGGAAGTGTAGTGCATGTTAGTGTAAGTGTGTGTGTGTAAGGGAGAGGATAGGACAAGGAAGAGGAAGGAAAGATCGCGCGCGGTCCGTGGCCCGTTTGGTAGGGTACTGCTCCGGCATTCACCTGGTGTTGATCGGAGAAACCACGGAAAACTACCGATCAGAGCAGCCGGCCGCTAGAATTCTCCTCCAGACAGCGACTGAATTTTACCTAGCTGAAAAGCTAGTGTCGAAAATTCTGCCACCGTCAGGACTCGAACCTAGGACCTCCCGGTTAGAGGCGCTGTTAAAAATAATACGAGAAATCACGTGCTATTTTGGGGCTGTTGTTGCTGTGTTGGACTGTGTCGGCCCACAGTGCGAAAGCGAGGAGCGCCTCTCCTTTATCCCGTTCAATTGCGTTTCAGATTCACAGCAGTGACGGCGCTTCCTCACGAGCGACGGGTAGGGTGGGGGGGATAGGGTGGGGCCTGCTAAGACAGTTGCCTGCCACCCGATAAACAACAAATTGAGCCACTCCCGCGCCGGAAGTCTTGGGGGAGCATGACATTGGCTGCACTGCCTTCAGTTATAAGTAGTTCCTGAGAAGAGAATGTTTTTTGACGATGATGATGAATGGTACACTGAAAATACGTCGGAGCAATCTTCTAGGAGTAGAAATATTCATAGGTTGATTAATGTTTCCGGACATCATTTGCTGTGTTCATTAATCCCGTTGGTGGAGTGAATGTTTTTTCGTTGTTCTTCCCCCGCTGGTTGGCGACATCCTGCGCAAACCGATATGACGTTTTGAAATTTGCCCTTCCAGATTTCTCCCCCATCGGCCCAACAGAACAAGCTGCAACCTTCCGACTGGTCTCCCGGCGTGTATGGTAGTGTAGTGAATGAAAGTGCGAGTGTAAGAAAGACGTAAGGATAGGACTAGAAAAATGAACTATCGTGAGCCGTTTGTTGGGCTAGTCATTCGCCTGGTATTAGTCGGAGATACCACGATAACTACCGATTAGAACAGCCGGCCGGTAGAATTTTCCTGCAGACAGGGGCTGAACTCAACCTATCTATCCAGCTAACGACAAAAATTTGCCTCCGTTGGTATTCTGATGCTAGGATTTCTCGGCAGGAGTCGCTGAAAAGACAGCGACAATTCTGGCTACAATTTAAACTCAACCAATAACATTTATAGAGAAGTGGAATCGATCCCGCGATTACATGATGTACCATCCTCTCCTTCATCTCCCTCTTTTCATTCCTCTCCATTTTCTACGCTCTCTCTCTCTTCCATCTTCTGAACTGCCATCGACTACTTCGTTCTCTGCCAGTACATCATTAAGTTATCGCGAAATATAGTAAGACAGAAATAATTATTAGTGTGAAAGTTTGGCCGCGGGAGATACATATGTAGCATTCTTTCCACGTTCTGAATGGTACTAAACAAAACTAATGTTATAATACTGCGATATGTCGAATCTCTTTCTAATGTATCCACATTCAAGAATTCATTATAAATATGAAATAAATGGCATCAACGAAGAGTTTGAATGATAACAGGGAAAACTTTGGGGTACAATTATGTTACAAAATATTTTCAGGTTTTGTTTCAGTTAATCATTGTTATCTCGAATCAGAAAGGTAGTAAAATATCAATCAGTGAGGAAGGAAAGCTTGCACGCAGTCAGTGGGAAAATACTTCTCCCGCATTTGCCTGGTATTGGGCGGAATACCGATCAGAGCTGCCGGCAATAGAATTCTCTTTCAGACATCCCTAGATACCCTAAACCCTATACACTGAAATGCGTGCTTATTGTTCGTCTCAGACTGTGAGTTTCGCTGAGTGCCTTCACCTTAGCAGTGCTTGATTGATTGATTGATTGTTTTTTTCGTGTTTTCGGGCGCGTCAACTACTTCGGTCATTAGTCCCGTTAGTGTAATGCATGTTTTTCTCTCGAGAGATGGCGGTGATCTTCCCCCACTGGATGACGAAATCCGGCGCCGACCTACCGTCGGCTAGTAGGGTTTCCCCTAACCAGGACCACTGGGGTTTCCCCCACCAGAAGGGCACTGCCCCAGCCGGAACAAGCTTTAAGCTCGCAACCGGTCTCCCGGAATATGTGGTAGTGTAGTGCATGTTAGTGTAAGTGTGTGTGTAAGTGGAGAGGATAGGACATGGAAGAGGAAGGAAAGATCGCGCGCGGTCCGTGGCCCATTTGGTAGGGTACTGCTCCGGCATTCGCCTGGTGTTGATCGGAGAAACCACGGATAACTACCGCTAGAATTCTCCTCCAGACAGTGACTCAATTCGACCTAGCTGAAAAGTTGGTGTCGAAAATCCTGCCGCCGTCAGGACTCGAACCTAGGAGAGGTTAGAGGCGCTGCAGTGACATCAGTTGATGCACTGAGCTACCGATCCCGGTCTTAGCAGTGCGTTGCCTAACGCACCCGCTGGCGTGTGGTTGCAGGGCGCGGCGATGAGGTGGCGGCGAGCGGCCGGGGCGCGTGCGCGCGCGTGGGCGTGGGCGTGGCTGGCGCTGGCGGTGGCGGCGGCGTGCCTGGCGGCGCCGGCGGAGGGCGCGCGCGGCAGCCGCAAGGACAAGGACAAGAAGAAGGCGCACCGCGGCGCGCACGACACGGCCGCCGCGCCCGCGCGCCCCAACCTCTGCGACATCCAGGAGCCCGGCGTCAACGTCTACTGCTACTGCAACGCGCAGGTGGGTGGATGCGTGCGCTCGCTGATGGCGGACGGGATGTTTGACCGTTGGATGTTTGGACTCGTGAACCTTCGCACCTTTTAACTCTCGAACCATTGAACCACCGAATCTTTGAATCCCGAACCTTTGAACATCGACTTTCAACCTCGAACCTTTGAACTCGAGCCTTTGAACTCTCGATCCTTTGAACACCTCAACCTTTGAATCTTTGAACACAAGAAACTTTGAACCTTCGAATCTATGATTCCTCTAATTCTCGAACTTTTGAACCCTCGAACCTTTGAACCTTCGATCCTGTGAACCCTCGAACCTTTCAACCCTCAACTTTGAACCCTCAACCTTCCAATTCTTGAACCAATGGACCAAGAAATCTTTAACCCTCAATGATTGAACCGTCGAACATTTGTGCTCTTGAATATTAACCCAGAACCTCAAACTCTCAGATATTAAACACTCGAACCTTTTCAACCACTCTATCTAGAAACATCAAATCATTAAATCCACAAACCTCTAAACACTCCAATCTCTGAACCATTGTATTATTGACCCCAAAAAACTTTGAACCCACAAATCTTTCAATCCTGTAACCTTTGAACACAGGAATATTTGATCCACAAATCTTTGATCCGCACCTCTTTGAACTGTCGAATCCCGAACACTCTTGGAATTGCCTAACCGTCGAATCTCGTATCCCCAGAGTGTACGCTGGATATCCGCCTGTGTTAGTTTCCTTTTCACATTTGAATGAAATGAAATGAAATGAACGAATGAATGAATGAATGAATGCTTTATTTTACGTGGCGAGACTCAGCCTGTTCTTTCATGTGACCACGCAAATTTCGTTACACTCCTTTCACCTGCTAGGGGACAAAGAAGGTATTACTTGGGCGACGAAACAGGCACATATTTGAATTTAGCTCAGAGGCTCCATTTAGGCTTGAGGACTGGTTCTAGAGCCTTAACGCCGTTTTGCGCGTGCCAGGAGGCGGACAACGCGACGGAGGCGACGTGCTGGATCTTCAACGGCGAGAAGGACGCGGAGGACCCGGTGTGGAGCTACCTGGGCTCGCAGAGCAACCTGGAGCGGCTCAAGCTGAGCGCGAGGCCCGATGGACGCCTCAAGGCCATGCCCGCGCGCTCCCTGCGGCTGCTGCCCAACTCCCTTCATGCTTTTGTTGTTCTGGGCGAGCTGCCGCCCTACGCTCGGCCACCCTCGCGCCCCGGGTCAGTGTTTTTTCCCCCCTCTCCCTCTTTTCTTTCTCTTTCTTTTTTTTGTTTCTTTTCTTTTTTTTCTCTCTTTCCTTTCTTTTCCATTTTTTTCTTCCTTTTTCTTCTCTCAGACTTCTCGCATAGTCTTATTTTTCTTTTCTTTCCTCCTTTGCCTGTTAATCGATCAAATTGATTCTGCTCTTTGTCTGTCTCTTCTTTCACTTAACAGTCCTACAGAGCGACGCGTTCTGCTATGTCTGGGAAGTGTCACTGGCTTCCCTCGTACGTTCTAATGAGCCGCGCATCTGCTCTGCCACACTGGTGACCCACAATCCTTTAATCTCCTTTAAAGAGTCCAGAATGTAGTCTGTCTCGCAAACGTCGCTGGCTCTTTTCATCTCCTCTAAATGGCTTCATACTCTGTTTCGCTGGTGGTGTTGGCTGCCACTCATTTACTCTGAAGATCCTTGCATCTTCTCTTGTTCCTAGATATCACCGGCTCTTTCCTTGCCGTAAGGAGCTGTGCATCTTCTTCAAAAGAGATGCCACTGGCCTCTTTCACTGCTTAACAGTGTGTTTTTTCCAACCCCTCCTTGTCGCTCTAAAGAGCGTGCACTTCCCGGGCACTGGCCCCTTCATCTGCGCTAAACAGCTGTGCATCTTCCCGGCCATCACCTCAAATGCTCTAAATACTCTCTGCATCCTCCCGGCCACCGGTCTTTTCATTTGCTTTAAAGTGCTGTAAATCTTTGTGACCACTGGCCCCTTCATTTGCTCATGTGCTCTAAAGATCGTATCTCCTCAAAAAGTGATCTCCTCACCGCCTTTTATATGCCCTATCGAGCTTCTATTTACTCTAACGAGCGTGCATCTGCTCTAAAAACCGTGCATCTGCTCTAAAGAACGTGCATCTCCTCTAACAAGCGTGCACCTGCCCTAACAGACCCCGACCCCTATCTGCCCTACCGAGCGTGCATCTGCCCTCCGAGCGTGACTGCCTAACGAGCGTGCATCTGCTCTAACAAGCGTGCATCTGCGCTAACGAGAGTGCATATGTCCTATCGAGCTTGCATTTACTCTAAAGAGCGTGCATCTGCTCCAAAGAGCGTGCATCTGCTCTAACGAGCGTGCATCTGCCCTAAAGTGCGCGCATCTGTTCCAACGAGGGCGCATCTGCCTATTGAGCCTCCATCTCCTCTAACGCACGTGCATCTGCTCTAACGAGCGTGCATCTACTCTAACAAGAGTGAATCTGCTCTAACGATCGTGCATCTGCTCTAACGAGCGTGTATCTGCTCTAACGAGCTGCATCTGCCCAGTATTTCCTAAGTGCTCATTTGCTCTACCGGCGTGGACATCTGCTCTAACGAGCGTACATCAGCTCTAACGAGCCCGCATCTGCTCTAACAAGCTTAGATCTTCCTAACGAGCTTGCATTTACTTTAACGTGCGTACATCTGCTCTAACGAGCGAACATCAGCTCTAACGAGCCCGCATCTGCCGCAGGTGTCGCTGACGCGCAACAAAATCCACTGGGCCCGGCGCGCAACAACCTGTCGCTGCTGCAGGAGCGCGCCCTGTCGCAGCTGCCACGCCTGGAGGAGCTTGAACTCAACCATAATCAGATCAGCGTCGTCACGCGCGAGACTTTTGCTGGTGAGACACGTTGTCTTAAATAAGGAACGGCGTTGCTGGGTTTTCTACAATTTTTCTTTTTGGTTATGAATGAATGTTACAAATTTCTAGGTTATGTAGAGGGATCGGAAATTATCACTTTTTGTCAATGATCGCGAGGGGACAAAATTAATAAAACGAACTAAACCATAATCAAAAATCGTCGTCAGGCGCGGTTTTATAGATTATCGGCCATTTTTTTGTTTCGATATACAGGTGTTCTGTAATAAACGTTACAAACTTCTAGGTCACGTAGATGAATCAGAATTTATCACTTTTTGCCAATGATCACCAGGGAATAAAATTCATATAACGAAGTTATACACACGATCCTTGCTTGGTTCGTAATTCATTATGCACAGATGTTTTAACAAGTCAGGTTCTGACACATTCAATGAGATTTCGTAAAACTGCCAATCATAAGTGCATGACGAACTTCCGACTGATGTTTTGAGATGTGTGTAATGCATGTAAGTGTGTATGTGAGAAAGAGATTGAAAAAGGGCAAGGAAGAGGATGAACGTGCGTGGTCCGTGGCTCATTTCTTAGAGCTCCGCTCCGATGTTCGCGTGGTGTTGATTGAAAAAATCACGAACACTAACCGGTGGTGAAAGAGGTGAAATGGGAGGTGGGTGGAAGAAGGGCTGTTAGAAGAGATGTTATGGTGGAGGATATGTTGCAGGTTTCTGATTGATTGATTTTTTCGTGTTTCCGGGCACGTCAACTGTTTCATTGGTCTAACTAACGCGTTGCGTTGGTCTAACTAACGCGGTCGTCATTAGTCCCGTAAGTGTAGTGCATGTTTTTTCGGACGATGACGGTGATCTTCCCCCACTGGATGGCGAGATCCGGCGCCGATCTACCGTCGACTAGTGGGGTTTCCCCCTAACCAGGACTCTCCCACCAGCGAGGCACCGCCCCAGCCGGGACAAGCTCTAAGCTCCCGACCGGTCTCCCGGAATATGTGGTAGTGTAGTGCATGTTAGTGTAAGTGTGTGTGTGTAAGGGGAGAGGATAGGACAAGCAAGAGGAAGGACTGATCGCGCGCGGTTCGTGGTCCGTTTGGTAGGGTACTGCTCCGGCATTCGGCTGCTGTCGATGGGAGAAGCCACGGAAAACTACCGATCAGAGCACCGACCGCTAGAATTCTCCTCCAGACAGCGACTGAATTCGACCTAGCTGAAACGCTAGTGTCGAAAATCCAAAATCCGCCGTGGGGAGTGGGAACCTAGGACCTCCCGGTCAGAGGCGCTGCAGTGACATGAGTTGATGCACTGAGCTACCGCTCCCGGTATATGTAGAAGGTGGTGGTGGGGGGAGTGGTGTTGGAGGCGGAGGCTGACGCGGTGCGGGGGTGGCCAGGGCTGAGGGCTGGCGGTCGAGGAGTGCACCTGCAGCTGGTCGACCCGCGCGCGCTCTGGGGGCTGGGACGCTTGCGCCGGCTCTCACTCGCAGGTAACACGCTTTTACCCCTCTTTATTTTGTACCTTTCTTCCTCCTTTTTAATGTCTTTCCCTTTTTACTTTTCTTCCTCTCTTTATATTATTTTTAAATTCCGTTATAGCAGATATCCTGTGGATATTCTAACTCACATTACTTCATAGTTTGTTGCCTCCTTCTCGATCCTTAGTACCTCTTTTCCTCTCTTTCTTTATTTCCTTTTTAAATTCCCTGGTTGCAAGTATCTTGTGGATATTCTAACTCACATTACGTTCTTTTTATTCCCTGGCATATCCCTTACATGGGTTATTACCTCAGTCTCGATTGTTGGATATTTCATTATTGTTTATTTGAGGTAACATTTTTTCTTCTCTGTTTCTTTATTGAAGCAGTTTCATCCTTTCATTTTCTCACATGATCCTCACGTAGTAGTTATTTTCACTTTAGTTTCATTGTCATTTTATATTAATAAAACGTTTCATGAATTATAACAATCATATTTAAAATAAAATTATCCGCAAAATTAAATAACATTGGAAAGGAATTAATTTTCGACTTTCAATTCAACTAAAAAGTATATTTTTTTAATGTTTATGTTTGTGTTTGTCTATATTATTATATTACGCTTGATCTCTTTGTTTTTTGAACACATCTTGAGCAGCTAAGAGTGCAAGAGAACAATAATGCAAAGTGCGTAATAATTCATCTTCATTAGCTGCTCAAGGTCTTTTCAAAAAACAAAGGGACCGAGCATAATATAATAAAAACTATCTTCTATTATTGCTCTACCCTGTGGTTAACTCCGATTACCTTTCGATTTCATTCGTTTGTTTTATTATGTTCACGACGACTATCTTGTTAATAATGAAAACAAAGTGCACTCCACTAATAACTATGGAGTGATAACCTTAGACCTTTTAATATATTAATGTATATAACAACTTCTTTATTATATTTGACCTATCAATTTGGATTAAAGTTTCATGATTTTCATTCATAATGATTGATCGTTTATAATATTGATGTATTTTGTCAATAGAAATGTGCGTGAAGATGAACACGCACAAATCTTCGAAACGTTGTTACCAAGTGATATCAAGATTTAATGTTGTAATAAACAAACTTCCATAATTTTATTTTAAATATGATTGTCCATAATTCATGGAACATTTTATTAATATATATTATTTATCGCGTACTACTTACGAATATAAGTACGCATTTTAACGCTGCAGAAAAATGCGAATTTCCAACAAAAAACTCGTATAGTGGGGACTTTTAAAAAAAATAGGTATATTGTTCCTAGTGTTATGTTACTCCATCATGTTGTATAGTCAGAAACCACGATTTGTGTGACCTCTATACAGAAAAAGGTGGTTGACCTCCAAACGCCCTCTTCGTCCTTCTAGCCGTGCGAGAGACTCTGATGAAAGATGGCATATAAACCGTTCGGACGTTTTACTCTAAAAATTATTTCCTAATCTATCTGAGGAACCCAAATCCGGTGAATTTGAAAAGATATTTTGATTTTGAGAGGCTTAACAAAATTTTAAAATTATCTGGAAAATGTTTCATATTTTTTTTTAGTTTTTCCCCTCAGATAGAGCAAGAAACACTTAAAAATGGCGAAAGACTCACATTACTTGAACTCTCTAAATTTTTTAAGATTACAAAAATACACAATGCGAAACGTTGTGCAGTTTAAAATTTGTTTTTTTTTTTTTCCTCTTTTCCTTTATTTTTCTGTCCTTACTTTCTTTGATTTTTATCCCTTCTTTTTTCCTCTTTCTTTCCTTTTTCTTTCTTTTTTCCGTCTTTTCTTTGTTCCTTTCGTTTTTTCGCCATTACACTTGGGGAACTTATATTAGATGCGCTCTCCGAATTTTCGAAAATAACAAAACTTACAAATCATGCGAGAAAGTATGTGCTGATATAATGCCACCAGTTCTTTTCTTCTCCTTGGTTTCCTTCATTTTTCCTTTCTTTTTTTCTTTGTCATTGTTTTTCTTTTGATTTTTTATCCTTTCTTTTTCCGTCTTACTTTTTTCCGTCTTTCTTTTTTTCCGTCTTCTTTGTTTCTTTCCTTTTCCCGCCATTGCGTGTGCGGGAGCCCCATTGCACCGTGCGTTGCAGGCAACCGCCTGCGCGCGCTGCCGCCCGACGTGCTGGTGCCGGCGCCCCGCCTGCGCGCGCTCGACCTGCGCGACAACGCCCTGGCCCCGGCGCTGCGCGGCGCCGCCGCTGACGGGGACGGCGTCCAGCACGCGGCCCTGCACCTCGACGGTGAGTACCTTGCATTGGCCTCCTCTCTCTCGCATGCCGTGTTCGCGTTGCCTTTGCGGTTGTTTGTGTGGCCTATGGCTGGCTGCGGACTTGCAGAAAGTGAACATGAGGACGTCATCAGTCGTCTCCTTGCTCAAACGTTGGCAACTAACATACTGGTAACTCGAAATTAAATAGTTCAAAATCCATAAACGAACTCCTATAATTCGAACTCTCATAATTCGAACTCTCATAATTCGAACTTTCATAATTCGAACTCTTTCATAATTCGAACTCTCATAATTCGAACTCTCATAATTCGAACTCTCATAATTCGAACTTTCATAATTCGAACTTTCATAATTCGAACTTTCATAATTCGAACATAATAATTCGAACTATCATAATTCGAACTCTCATAATTTGTTATACCAAACTTTGAATTTCCATAATTCTAACTGCAATATCTGAAAATACCACTACATACGGAGACAATGTTTGCCACCGAGCATTAGCTCAAAGCGAACTTTATCTACATGAAAACTCGCATTCATACAAACATGCATCCATAATTTGATCTTCCAACATTCCAGCTTCCATCATTGGAACCGATATAACTTGACACTCACGTGTAAGTCATAGAGTTCTAATTGGAACTCGAACCTACCCAACCGAACCTACACAAGTCGAACTTGCTTAAGACAACATGCACTAGTCGAACCTACTCAACTCATTGTACTCATCTCGAACCTACACAACCCCGACCTACATAACTTGAAGAATTGCTCGAATTTACCGATAACTTGAGTTTTATTGTACATCGCTGCACGACGCAACGACTGTGACGGCGTCCAGCATACAACTTTACCCTCAGACGTGAGTACTTGCTCCAACGTGTCACTTTTTGGATGTTTATTGTATATTCTTTACTGACCATTCACTTTAGGACTTACTAGGGGTCATTCCAGAATCATTTAGTCTTATTCACTCGATAACTGAAGCCTGAATTGTGGAAAGTTCGATTACTCTGACCTTAATACGATTTTTGGATCCGATTCGTACAATTTTGTACATCATCGATTTCTGTTATTTTCGGTGACCGTATAGATTGTGACTTGCCTATGAGCATATTGAACTAAGAATTCAAATTCTCATGTTTCTTGCATTTTCAGTGTTATACTTTTTTATTTCAGGTCCTGAGTACCATAAATACAAAGTTAAATATATCAGGAAATGTAAACCTTAGAAAAATATCAGAGGTTATTCTATAAATCAGCAAAAAATCTGTGTTGCGTTGTTGACCAGTAAAGAAAGATCCACTTTGATGCATGTTGGCTTGAAAGAGACAATATGCCCTTACAATTCTTTTCTTCTCAGGTACAAATCTCACAATTACTACTTTCATATTTTCACTTTCTAAATTTCAATTTTTATTCCCTAATTAAGTTTCTCAATAATTTTTTTTCGAAATAGTCGATTATAAGGGTGTTTTCGTAGGAAAATTCTTCCGAGGCTACAGAAACACATCCATAAATTAGAACATCATGATAGACCTGTTCTATCGGTTGTTCGTGTTCGACATTTGAGGACTTCGCCCACCTTAAATATGTAACGATGAAAAAATAGAATTTCAAGTTTGCTAAATGAACCGACCTTCTTGTCGAAAGAGTTGAAGCAGTGACTAAGAACGCAGAGCTGAAATTAGGGGGGGGGGTCAACTACCGAAGTAAAGTAGAGTATTTACATCTTCTGGTAGTGACTTGGTTGGTATCTCTTGTTTCCAAGAATGATCGCTAACCTTTATTTATATTCATTATTGTTCATCCCTCATTCTAACAAAACCTTTAATTATTACCACATTTGAGAATATTTTTGTAAGTGCATGATTCACTTCACCAAGTTAACCCCACTTCACCGAGTTCGAACTCGTTATGTTATGTCGGAGTACATAAAGCATTTAGGGATAGAGAAGACCGATGTGTAGATATTGCAAGAACTTAACCCGAAACATGGTGAACTTTGTTTTTGTAAGCGGCTAAACAGATCCCTCTAGCTGAAAAGCTAGTGCTCCGATGTACAGCGAACTGTTGGGTTGGAGTTCTGCGAAAGGTATGGGTGTTTTTACCACGTGTCTGTGGCAAGACTGGCTTCTCGTACCATTGTGTACCTCATCCGAACGTACCTATAAAGCCTGTATCTAGTAACACCACTACATATCATAACATCAGTACGCGCTTCTGATGTCCTCTCTACCATCAGTGAAAAGGAAAAGAAAGGATAGAGATCACTTGCGAGTAGAATATAAGTGATAAAGATGTAAGCTTGTTCTCAGTTCTGTGCCCAGGAATCAATAATTCGAGGGCGAATTTTAATAAAATATCAATGTTTTCCTTTTCACTTTAGAGCGAGGACTTTTAGTACAGACATTAATTTCATGTTGTGACAAAAGAAAATGACCTATTTTTATAGGTAATTTTTTTGTATTTTTCATTAATTTCGACGAATAATTCATTTTCTAATCATTTTTCGTCATTAAGAAGATGCAACAAATGTTCTCCACAGAACTTCTGAGTAGCCTATTCAATTTCTGTAATTGTAATGGTAGCCGTTGTATTGTAGCGCCGTGTCGCTAAAAACAGCGTGGGCACATGGCGCGGTGTGCACCGGATGGGTAGACAAAGGCAGAAGCGATGACGCACGGGGTTTTTCTGACAGGGTGTGCTCATCGCAAGGGCGGGGGCAATGGAGGTGGCGGGCAGCGTCGCGAGGGCTATTTAAATACCGTGAGAACAGTGGCTCTTCCTTCTTTGAGATCCTGGCAGCGGCAGCGGCAGCGTAGGTCGTCCATGAGAGGTGCCAGCGTGCATGTGGCGAAGAAGCCGGCAGTTATTGTCGTGACTAGTGAGACATGTAGTCGGTCTCAGGGCAGGCGGTACTACGCACGGCGAAACATTAGGTAGTATGTTGCGGTGTGGTAGCCGTTGTAAATAAGTCTCCTAGCAGTGGAGTGTATTTAGTTAGTTAATTGTATACAGTGCATTGGTTATTTGTGACTCCGGTCTAAATTGTGAATAAACCTGCTGTTATTATTACCCACTCTCGTCTGTGCACTGATTACACCCGTATGGCGCCACAGTATGTAGTCTAAGGTTCCTGTAACGTCTATCAGCATCCATTGTCTGTTCGGCTGATTTCACGATAACTAACGACAGAGATTTTCTGGTTCAGGCCAAACCAAAAGTTGGCAAGCTGAGCTCACTTGAGTGAAAGGAAGAAGCTTCGACTACATCAGTAACTACCAAGAGCTTAAATTGTTCATCAGACCTGGTTTTGATTACATTTTTTACGTCATTTTTCTTTGCTTTTAGGGCATTTTTAAAACATTTGAACCGCATTGTATTGATAATTTTTGGTGATGTTTTAGGTCATCAAAATCCGCCCCCTACTCATGATCATGACAAACACACACTTTGTACGTAATAAATGAATTTGTTACAGCGCGTGGACATCCTTTTGTCAATAGCGCAAACTTAACAGTCCCAAAGCTGTATTAATCTCCCTGGTAAGAACTTGCAAAAAGGAACTGTTCTCCGTCACGATTTCTGGGTTCAGGAAATTTATGAACGGCGTGATCCTTGCAGAGGTGTTACAAATGTCGCTCGTTTCAGAGAGATTACCTTCATAAGACCACTGTACATTTTTCATTTCCCTTCACCGCAGAAAAGGAGGAGGAAAAGAGGGGGAAGGAAAATATAGGAATATTAGGACACGACGTATTGATTCGGTGAAATAAAAAGAATTGGTAGATGTTGAAGTAGACGTTTCTAATGTTTATGCGAAGAATATTTATTGTTACTGTAAATAATGTGACGAGGGATAACATACCACTAATTTATGGAGGCGAGGCGATACACTGAGCCATACGATATTTGGCGGGGTATTGAATCTGATAGAAGTACATGCAATGCATTGTTTGAGAAACTATTAAAATAACAACAGTATTTGTTTTGCAATTCGGTTGTTACTCTAATTACAATGGAAGAAAGAAATTATTATTTAATTGTACTTTTTCAAGCTAAAATTTCATCGTATCATCATAATTTCGCTTGGGATGCCTGGATAAGTTTCAACATAAAACTGTGAATACGAGAAAGAAAGAAAAAGAAAGAAAGAAGGAAAGAAAGAAGGAAAGAAAGAAGGAAAGAAAGAAGGAAAGAAAGAAGGAAAGAAAGAAGGAAAGAAAGAAAGACGGAAAGACGGAAAGACTGAAAGACAGACAGAAACAAAGAAACAAACTTTCATCTAACCGCTGCAACCTTAAAACAACATTAAGTCATGTATACACTTGAATTAAAAAGAAAATCACTAAAGCTGTCTAAAATTAGTGGGTGATACACGAGGTAAAAGTGATTTTATTTTGCTCGTTGGATAGCGCCATTTCGACTTTTCGGCTCTTATTACATTTCCTATTCGCAAAAAATAAAATGTCTCCTGCGAAGTAAACGGCGATGGTCACAATACAGAAGGGAAGAGACCCCTCGACGGCTCCACTTTGCGGTAGGACAACCTTAACGGCGTCGCGGCCCGCACCGTGTCCAAAGTCCTCCGTTACGGACCGTAAACGGCACAGTGTGTGCGCGTGCTGGAACAGGGCGACGTAGAAACGCTGGGCGGTCTACAAAATGGACGACAGTAAGAGGGAAAACCAGTAATAGAATAATTGTTTGGACGGCAGTGAAATAACACTCCGAAAGCAGAGGATTTCGTGGCTGGTGTCGGTATCTCGAAGGCATTTCGCTCTGAGGAGGAGAAAAAGCACCTTCGGTTGATTTGTTGATTGATAGATAGTGTTTCATAGCGCGACAACTACTATGGTAATTAGTCCCGTAAGTGTAGTGCATGTTTTTCATCGGGAGACGGTGGTCTTCCCCAGCTGGTTGGCCAGATCCGGCACCGACCTACGATAACGGCTAACGGGTTTTTCCCTAACCAGGACTCTCCCACCAGCGGGGCACCGCCCCAGCCGGGACAACTTCTAAGCTTCCGAATATGTGGTAGTGTAGTGCGTGTTAGTGTGTGTCTGTAAGGGGAGAGGATAGGACAAGGAAGAGGAAGGACAGATCGCGCGCGCAGTCCGTGGCCCGTTTGTTAGGGTACTGCTGCGGCATTCGCCTGGTGTTGATCGGAGAAACCATGGAAAACTACCGATCAGAGCAGCCAGTCGTCAGAATTCTCCTCCCGACAGCGACTGAATTCGACCTAGCTGAAAAGTGGGTGTCGAAAATCCTGCCGCCGTCAGGACTCGAACCTAGAACTTCCCGGTCAGAGGCGCTGCAGTGACATCAGTTGACGCACTGAGCTACCACTCCCGGTGAAACCCTTCGGCGCGTAGAACACTCAAAACATTCCAAATGAGAATCATTCGCACTTGCGTCAAAGCACTTTGGTATGTTACAAACAAGCAACTCCAGAGAGAATTTGTTCTTCACACGGTTGATCATTATATCAGCCACCAATCAACTTTTTTTTCTTTCCTTTACATCCGCCTCTACAACTTCCATATTCAACCTAGGAAAACATCTTTAACCAACGCCGAAGAATCAAATCTAGATTCCCAAACAATAAAATTTAAACCGCCCTAAAGAGAAACGTATGATTTTCTAATCATACTTTCTGTAACTTTTTCCTCTGTAATTGTAAAATACACTCCTATTTTCATCGCATACAATAACTATTTATTATTCAGGTATCCAGTGGGAATATCGTCGCTCTCCTGATTGTAAACCTAAGTAATCCAAAACACAATTCACTTTTCCCCATAGCACGTCATACGCAGTTTTTAACTGCTTTTTTGACGTAAAATAAATAAATAAATAAATAAAATAAATAAGTACTACGCCTGCTATGTTACAGTTCTCTTGACTCTTATAAGGCGTTTTCCTCGCTATTTGAGAAAATGTAAAATAAAAAAATGGCCCGGAAGAATATCGCAGCAATCGTTGGTGTCTGTACTTAAGACTTGGCGTTTTCCGCACAAGCAAATAGATAAAAAAAGTTTTATTTTACAAATTATTGTTTTTTTTTAATTTAATTTTAAAATTTTTAAAATTTTAAAAGTGTTTATTTTAGGCAAACAGACCGTTCTTAGAGTTCAAATTTCTAGCACTAGTGCGAAATTTATGACGCAAATTCATTCAAAACAATGTATTGCAACATAGAGAATAAAACCTTTCGTCTGACATCATTACTGGCCTTAACGTGATATAGTACACAATTTAATAATTTGTTTTGTTGCATTGAAATAAAATTGAAGTCCGAAAGGCTGTCTAAAAATAGAGTTTAACACACGTGCTAAATGCAATTAAGTTTTGCTTTTAGAATTGCGCTAATCTGCATATCGGCTTCATGTTGAAATCTTTCATTCTTCAAAATAAAATGCTACTTTTACCACTCTATCATAAGTAACTTCGGTATGTCAGTATGACGTGACAAAGAATAGTACGTTAGTATGAAATATGAAAAAGCTGTTGACGCTGAGAATGTTTGGTATTTTTTTGTTTCTCCGATGACCAATAGATGCAACACACACTCGTACTCTAACATGTGTATGTACGTGATTTACACTACTTGAGTAATAATCACATCAAACATGAGAAGCCCAAACACTAACAAATTATCTCTATATTGCTTGAAACGTTCGCGTTAATTTCATTCAGAACTCATGTTTGAATATATTACATTCAATCGTGTATTTTAAAATGTTTTGCCTGACTCGCTTTATTTTAAAAAATGGTGTATGTAATTCGTCATGACTTTACATTACATTACATTTATTTGAACTGCAATTGGGTATGACCCGGTGGCAGTTAAATAATAATTACAATAATAATTACAATATTAATATGAATAACAATAATAATAATAATAATAATAATAATAATAAATTAGTACAGTACAAGCCGAACATGCAATAATCATACTATCACTAATAGTAAGTATTATAACAAACATTTTAACTGTCATGATATCCAAAATTATGTCGGTGATTCTAAATTTAATTGAACTTAACTTATTAATTTCATCGTGTTCACTACACTTAACTGCACTGCACTACACTACACTACACTACACTACACTACACTACACTGTTTTTGCTTTGAATTACACTTACCAGCACTTCACAGCACTTCACAGCTCTTCACCGCACTTCACAGCACTAACTCATTTAATGTCTATTACTCTCATATTGTTCTAACGTATTTCTAAAGCTTCGGACACTTAGAGGAAAAGCTTTGAAAATTGCTGCGGGTAAACTGTTCCAATCTTTAATTGTTCTGTTACAAAAGGGACATTTCCCAAGATCTAAATTTTGTTTCCTTGTTCGAATTTTGTGAGTGTGATCGCTTCGGCCGAAATAATTTGTTTTTTTTGTCTAACCTGAATTCCCTTCCAAGCTGGTTGACCTACGTACGATTTATAAAGTGCGCAAAGCCTCGCCCTTGTTCTTCTCGTTTCAAGAGGTTCCCATGCCTTTTTTATTGCGCCAGTTCTATAGGTAAACTTATTCGCTTTCCTCTGATTCTATCTAGATTTTTCCGGTGCGCTTTCTGTATGGATCCCAACATGCCACTCCGTATTGCATGAGAGATTTGTTTTTCATATTAAATTTTTTTCTTCAAAATAGCACTTGTGTAGTTTGGTATTTGGCTTATCCCGTGTGTTTTTTTCTATAAAAGCAATTCGTACTAAACAATCCCAAATAAGGTTTTTTTCTCACTTTTCTGTCCCCGCAACGTGCTACATTGCGAACAGTCCGCACATTCTCAGCGTCGGGGAGCGGGGGAGGCTGTCTCCACGGTTGGTAGCCACCCCCGCGAGGTCGCAGGGTCATTGGGGTGGGGGAGGGTGAAGGGGTCGAATAGGCGTGCACATAAATTACTCGCGCCGACCGCCAACCCTTCTAGCTCTCGCCCCAGAATTCGCCTCCGCGAATAAATAAAATTAAAGAATACAAAAAATGCAAGATGGTTTCCTGTGAGTAAATTCTCGTTTGTTTGTTTTTCTCTCTCTTACCCATGCCTCTTTCCCCCTCTTCCTCTCTCTCACTTCCTCATTATCTCCCTCTCACATTCTTTCTCTTTCTCCCTCTATTTCTCTCACTGTTCCTCAGCCTTCTCATCCCTGTCTCAGCTTCTTTACAAATATCACCCTATATCTCTCATGTCAATCCATATCTACTAATATCACTCCATATCTCACATTTCATGTGTTTATCCATTTCTTCCTGCCATATTTTCCCTTTCCAATAACTCTCTTGTCGCTCTTTCCCTCTAAGTGGTCCTTCTGTTATGCTTCGTCCCCTATTTTTCTCATTTGTCTTTCTCGTATACTGCGGTGCTATGCAAAAATGTCATATCTGCACCTTTTGGCCAAATTGAGTAATTACTATATGGTTCTCGTCATTATTACTATTAAGTTCTTAATTAATGGTCGTATTACAGACGAAATTATTAAAAAGTTTTAGAAGAAAGTGATATCTCCTCTTTTAAGTAGATTACTAAAGGCAAAAGTTCATAAGAAACAAATAGTAAGCATTTAAAGTGATATCTATTACTTATATTTACCGAGTATTTACAAAACAATAGCAACTTCGATACGTTGGGGATAACTAAAGAACTTTGCTAAACTTTAAACCTCCAATTCTCATTTTGAACTCAGTCACCGTCTATTTAGTATCTTAGTGTTTGGAGAACGTTCATTAATTACGTAACGCTAAAAAATGATAGAGGGGGTCGATACGATATTACTCTGCGTTACAAAGAAACACATACATTTATCCAGACAGAAACCAACACCTGCACTGAAGCAGATAACAGCACAGTCATACACTCATATTGACAGAAAAATCCACCCACAAATCAAACACCCACATACAAACATAAACATCACCCGATAATCTACACCCCGTCCAACCTTCTACGAGTCAGACAACAGTCGAAGGATAATTGTCAAACTTTAAACACCGATTTATTTATTTTTTTTACCTCAGTTGCAGATACGATACTTATAGGCCGTCCGTTAATTACTTACATAATAACGGGCGACGAGAAGGGTTAAGACTGCGTTATGTTGCGTTACATAGAAACACATACACTCATCCAGACAAAAACCCCGCACCTGACTTCAAGCACACTCATTCATATTGACAGAAACATATCCCCAGAGAATCAAACGCAACTAAACTCATTCATTGAAACACAGATAAACACTAGCATCACCATCCAACCCTATCTCCAGCCCTCTATGGCAATGTCTCAATGGTAAGAATTTCATGTTGTATATACTGCTTATATTATTTACCAAATATTTAGAAAATCATACCAATGAATTCAACACTGATACGTTGGAGATATCTAAAGAACGTGGTTAAATTTTAAATCCTGGTTTTGCAATTTAAGCTGACAATCAGTTGCAAGTTCAACTTTTGTGCGTAAAGGTCGTTCGTAAATTACGCAACGCTGAAGAGAGGAATGGGATTTAAGTCAGCGTTACACTACATAAAAAAAACACGAACACTCCTGCAAATAGAAACCATCATCTACACTCAAGCATGCACGTATCTTAATATTTACAGAAACATTTAAATGATTGATTGGTTACTAGTGATTCCGGGTGCGTCAACTGCTCAGATCATTAGTTCGGTAAGTGTAGTGCTTGCTTTTTGCTCGGGAGACGACGGCGAACTTGCTCCGCGGTTCGGCGAAATCCTGTACTGACCTACCGTCGGCTAGTGGGGTTTCCCCCAAACCAGGACTCTCCCACCAGGGGGGGCACCGCCCGAGCCGGGACAAGCTCTAAACTCCCGACCGGTCTCTCGAAATATGTAGTAGTGTAGAGCATATTAGTGTAAGTGTGTGTGTACGGGGAGAGGATAGGACAAGGAAAGGGAAAGATATATCGCGCGCGATCCGTGGCCCGTTTGCTAGGGTACTGCTCCAGCATTCGGGTGGTGTTGATCAGTAAAACCACGGAAAACTACCGATCAGAGCAGCCGACCGCTAGAATTCTCCTCCAGACAGCGACTGAATTCGACGTAGCTGAAACGCTGGTGTCGAAAATACTACCACTGTCGGGACTCGAACCTAGGACCTCCCGGTCAAAGGCGCTGCTGTGACATCAGTTGACGCACTGAGCCGCTTCCCCGGAGAGAAACATTAAACGAAATCGAACACCCACATTCACCTACACCCACCCACACCCACCACACACACACACACACACACACACACACACATTCATTGAAACACACAGACAAGCCTCACCATCCAACCCACTTCCCCTGCACCCGCAGCCCTCCACGGGTCATCACCCGGGCCGGGGCGACGCAAGAGCGTCGCGAAGGGCGAAGGGTGAAGGGGCGACGGGGAGGGGGAGGGCGACGAAGCCATGCCGTAAATCAGCGCGCCCTTCGACCTCAGCCCTTCCTCCATCCCCACCGACCTCTCTGCCCCTCCCCCCCTCCCTCCGCGAAAAGTTAATCCTCCGCCGGCGACGTATAATCAAGGCCCTCTTATTTTATGGCGCCCTTCTCCGCCGCCTGCAGGGCAAGGGCGAGCAAATGGCGCGCGACGCACCAGGTCCCCGAAACGGAAGGGTCCCGGAAGGGACGGAGCAGATCGTATGCAAAGAAAAAGGGTAATAATATTGATGGTAATATTAAAAAGAGCTGATTGTAGTAATGGTAATGCGAATGTTATTCATTATATTAATGGTAGTTAATTATTCGACAACAAACGGGCACACTCTTTGTATCTTTTATAATTTTAATGATTTACTTTTTCGTTTGAATTGTCTATTTCTAAAGATTTGTTTGTTAATTTTAAATGTGAAATGTAGAATTAGAAAATGTTATATTTTTATAACGAAATATTGTACGTTTTGCCAATTTTGTAAAAGTTCCAATTACTGTAATTTTCTCAATATTTTATTCGTGTCGTACTATGTATAATAGTGGCCAATATAATAATGTTGTGAATATATTAAATGGCGCTCGATGCCCAGGTCCCAGAGACGGAGGAACCTTGAAAGGGAAGGAGCAGATCGTATTCAAAAAAAAAGTTGGTAACAACATTGATGATAATATTAGAAAGAACGAATTGTAGTAATGGGAATGCGAATTTATTCACTATACATTAATGTTAGTTAATTATTATACAACTAACGGGCCGACCCTTTGCATCTTTTATAACTTTCATGATTTACATGTTTGTTTGAAATGTTTATTTCAAATGATTTATTAGTTATTTTTAAATGTGAAAAGTAGTATTCGAAAAATGTTAAATTTTTGTAATAATATCGTACGCAAAAAAAAGCTGGTAACAATATTCATGATAATATTAATAGTACTAATTTTAGTAATGGTAATGCGAGTGTTATTCATTATATTGATGGGAATTATTTCCTTCGCCAAACAACGGCGACTAGGATGATGGGAGATAAATGGTGGTGAAAACCACGCTAGCCGATATGTAGGTCGGCGCCGAATCTCAACATCCAGCGTCGTAATATCGCAGCCATCTTCCATGATAAAAACATTAACTATACTTACGGGACCAATGACCGTAGCAGTTGACGTGTCTGGAATCTCCAATCAATCTATCAGCTAACAGGGACTACACCATCGCACCTTTTATCACATTTATTATTTTCATCATGGTTTCCAAGTTTGATATCTAATGATTATTGTTAATTATAAATGTGAAATGTATTTTTCGAAAAAGTTGCGATTTGAATATTGTATGTTTTATCCGTTTTGTGAAAATTCCAATAACTCAGTCTTGATTATTTTTTGGTGTCATGCTATTTATAAGGGAGACCAATAAAATATTGGGAATAACAAATAAATTGCAGCCGTATACTTGAAAATAATAACAATAATTTTCGTTAAAATTTGATTATTGCGTCAAGGGTGTCGGATATTGTTCATAATAGTTACTACGAGGCTACGGATTCTTGGAACAAGAGTGTTCTAATAATGTTAATTTACGAAATTCCTCTAAATGTTGTAAAATGTGACTTTAGATATTAATCGAAGTGAATTACAGTATTAATTAAAACTTTTAAAAATAACCATAGATAGTAAATAATATTTTGAAAAATATTGATTATATTAATGGTAATTAATCCTGCCACTTCCGATAGGCATAACTAAGTTATGTCAATGGATATTTTACGTACTTCATTTGTGACTATTTAGTTGTTTCTTACATATTTAGCTGAATTATCTTGTAAGAAAAACAGATATTATTCTTTGGATTATAGTCTTTGTAAGGCTTGCATTTATAACTGAGATAACCTTCTTAATCGCGTTGGTGTCGGATGTTGATGTTTAGGGAATACCTTTTCGTATGCGTGTGTGTTGTCGCGGACTCTTCTGCGATGTATACGATAAACATCTCGCATTCAAATCAGTTATTAGGCCATCTTTTACTTATGCATTCCATGTCTGGGATAGAGCCGCCGAAAGAAAATTCAAGTGGTTCAAAATAACATTTTAAGGCGCGTAATTAGATCACTATGGTACGTGTCAAATAGGCAAATTAGAAACGAACTCAAAATAGAAAACTTGATTACTTACATTAGAAGACTATCAATAAAATTTTTTGAGAACTTACCAAAGGCGAATTATGTCATAAACTTCAATCTAGGACGTTCAGCAAAAGACATTAAAATTATTTTAAATATCCCAAGGATAAACTCCGCCCACCATAGATAAATGCTTCAATAAAGATGCAAATTGTTTATAAAGAATTGTTCAACACCCAAACATTACATTAAACAATAAAATGTTACAAATTCAAATAAAAAAGTCCACACACTAAATTAAGATAAGCCTAAGAAAGTAAGAGAAAGATTCGAATAAAATGTACACCCCATCTGCCTATGCTCTAACACAGTTTTGGTAGAATGACGTGCCAATCTCTGTAAAATCTGTGAATTGAGCAGATAGAAAATGAAGATGTTCAAAAAATATAAACGTTTGTGGCGATGATCATTCTTCAATAGGAACGCTACGTATTTCGAATACGATGCTCAGAATCCAATTTCGCGGACGTGTCGTTTTGGAGGTCGTCGATAGGTCGCAGGCGTGTACTGGAACGGGAAAAGTGAAATGTCAGCCACAGACAACCCTGGGCCCTTTAATAAGGTTGCGGAGTCTCCTTCTTTGACCTTTGGCTTTGAAGCTCATGAATGTGGTTGCATACTTGCTAGGGCACAAAAATAACCGCAGTGTTTTGTCCTGCGGGAGAACAGGCATTTCTCATATTGTTGGATTGCGTAATATCACTGCAGAGTTAAGATAGCTAGTAAACGGAATTAATCAAAATTCTCTTTTGTCTTATATTTCTTCCTTTCACAAGTAGTGCGTATTTGATGGTATTTTGTGATAAGCAATTCTCACTTATGAGCGAATGCGAAGAACAGCGGGTCCACGAGACAAAAAAATCAGGGAAATTAAATATCGCACCAAATAAAATCCCAGTAAACACAATAAATGAAGAAACGAATTTTTACCAAAAAACAATTAAGCTACTGATAATCTGAAGAGCGTACAGTAATAATAAACCATGAAAAATTAAAAAGTTTTTTTTTCTCACTGGTTTCAGGAGACCCAGACTAGCAACGGGAGGTTAACTAAAAAAATTGTATTTTCTGTTCTGCCAAATTGTAGTCCACAGGCAATGTATGATGCTACAAGAGAAAGGGACATTAATCTGATAATAAAAACTAGCAAGAGTTGAGTTTACACATACGATATATCTCGCACATATACTCGGTTATTGTATTAAATGGTTAATTGAGACTTCAGAACGCCATACATTTGATCCATGACGCAATGTATTAAGAATTTCAATAAATATTTTTCTTCTACCATAAAATATTTTCAAGCTCCAGGTGTCGGAGGAGGAAAAGCTGGGAGACCTCTGTTGACGCTCCCTCGTAGCAAACCAATGGCGGTTCATTCAGAGAGGGAAAGACGGAGGGAGAAAGAGAGGAGCAGATAACGACCCTTTGGGAGGAATCTCTTTTGCGACGTCTTGTTCTTCAACGACTATGCACAGTGCCTCGAGTATTGGCATTGGGAGACAAATTCCACAAGCCATTGATACAGTTAAATTGATATGGCATTTTTTTTCATAGACGGAAGTTATGAAAAAGATTATTTTGGTTTGGAAGTTTCTTCTCCTATTCCCCAAAAGACGTTCACTTTGCAAGAACAGGTTTTGTGGCTGAATTGTCTGAGTAATTATTACATTAAAAATAATGAATTAGTTTGTTTTGTGGGGTAGGTGGTTGTATGTTTATTTCATTCATCTTTAAGAAGTTCCTCATAGTCTTTATAAAGTCCTCTTCTAATGTTGCCCGTGATGACTGCCATCTTCTCTGATACCTTTTCTTCGACTCGCCTAAAATATCTGGTCTATCTTTTGTGTTTTATTTTTACTCATTTTATTTTGATTTGAAAGATTTTCGTCTGTAAACAAAGTTGTGCTTTTGTTTGACTGATTGATTTTTTCGTGTTTCCATCAAAATCAATCAATAAACGCGCTAGATCACTGAAAGAGAATAGTTGATCATTTACGACAAATTTCAAACTATACTGAGATATACCAAAATTTTCCTCCCTCTCTACATCTATATCTGCTAAAGATCTTAGCGTCCGGCTTGCTGGGTCAATGGGTCACGATATAATTATAATCCTTATTACCTCTATAATGGATTATAGGATCCGCCGACTATACAGCGCAGCTGGGAATCTGAAATAGAATGTTTCTATTCCTAGTTCATTACTGTTTGGATTGACTAAATGAAAAATCACTTTCTTTTCTATAGAACAAAATTTAACAAAGTTTATTTTTACTTTTTTGTCAAACAATTTAATGAATTTAAGTTAGGCCTTTGATCATGATCTCTTTCAATTTACAATTTTACACCGCGGTTAACTTATCTTTTCTTCGTTGATGTCCCTCGTAGACTTCTCAGTCGAAATATCTTGCGATCTTGCCGTAGTCCAAAATTCCAACGAAATCCTCTTCTGCCCTATCCAAGCTGGTCTCAAACTATCAAAATTACCAGTCCCGATTACGTCCTATGACATAGTCCCGAACTTGATTACCACTCCCGACAAAGTTCCAATTTATACTTCAATATTGCTTCCACATGAAAATATCTACGAACAGTTCAGAAGCGCGTTTCCGAGCAGAAAGAAGTCTTCCTGCATGATTCATCCCTCGAAGACTTCGTATTAAACTACCTTCATTTTTTTCATAACATTTGACCGTCTAAACTTCTCCGCCCAATCCCAAAGTTTCTACTTTCGGCATCAACCCATCTCTTAATGCATTTAGAAAAAACAAAAACTACATTGTTTATTCACGGTCGTTGCTATGCTCTAGCTCTCGTGATATTTCGTAATGCATGTTCCACCATATTGTCTCCAAATAAATGTTAATTTATTTTAACGTGACATATCGGTATGTCACAATACAATAGAGTCGCGAGGTAATTGTGGCTGAAGATACCACGGATTATTTTGTAATTACAGGGGGAAATAAGAAACATTTATGATGGAATTTTTAATTAAAATTAATAACGAATACAAATGTAATGTGCATGTACTATTAAACTTAGAGATACATTAATATGCGAAAACCGATCTCAACAATGTACAGACTGACCCTGACCCTGACGCTGATCACCACACACGTGACCTTCAACGCAGTGTTGACAACCCGTGAAAAGCCAGCTCTTGATTTTCACCGCTTGTTTGATGACTTGGCCCACGTCAGGCCACCCCGAATTGCACGGAATCTCAGATTAGCGATGTTCGGATTACCGCAAATTTACTGTACCTGTTTTCAGAGAGCGCTCGTTGTGCCATGAACGTCCCGAAGTTAGGTGCACTACTGCGAAATACTTGTTATTACAGTCTCAATAGTGTCCTCCCTGTGTTGATGCGTTCAGTAATGGAGGTACCGAGAAAGTTGTTGCTTGGGCGAAATGTATAGAGACATGAATCTCTTGTTCCACGAAACCGTATGGTACACACTGAAGCGCGTTGCCAGTTGACGCAACTCGTGGTTGCGAGTCGGTCCGACTGTTTTGGTAACAGCTTTAGAAACTTCGGTCAGTGTCAGACATAAAGGACCTAGACTAGCATGGCTCTCCGGTGGGTATTATCATATAATAAAGTTTTATTTATGCTTTGCAAGTTCATAATGTTTATTCATGCATCAAGAGCGTTATAATGGTTTTAATGGTTTTAAAAGCCCTCCGGCATTTTATCACCGCTCGATCATTACTACCAGTTAATACTCGTGGTTCATATAGGATTTTATTTTTTACGTCATTTTAATGATTCAGATTTACTTATTTGCTAATTAAGTAGTTGTTAAATTGCCTCGGTATCTCTCTTCAACCTATTCTTTTTTACTCTGGAGACCGGGAGCGGTAGCTCAGTATGTCACTGCAGCGCCTCTGACCGGGAGGTTCTAAGTTCGGATCCTGACAGCGACAGGATTTTCGACACTAGCTTTTCAGCTAGGTCGAATTCAGTGGCTGTCTGAAGGAGAGTTCTAGCGGCCGGCTGCTCTGATCGGTAGTTTTCCGCAGTTTTCTCCGAATAACACCTGGCGAATGCCGGAGTAGTACCCTACGAAACAGGCCACGGACCGCGCGCGATCTGTCCTTCCTGTTCTTTGTCCTATCCTCTTCCCTTACACACACACTCACACTAACATGCACTACACTACCACATATTCCGGGACACTGGTTGGGAGCTTAGAGCTTGTCCCGGCTGGGGCGGTGCCCTGATGGTGGGAGAGTCCTGGTTAGGGGGGAAACCCCAGTAGCCGACAGTAAGTCGGCGCCGGATCTCGGCATTCAGCGGGGAAATATCACAGCCATCTCCTGAGAAAAAACATGCACTACACTTACGGGAATAATGACCAGAGCATTTGCCAAACACGAAAAATCAATCTATCAATCATTTACACTCGACACTTGTTTATCTCTGTGCAAATGTGGGGATTCTATTAAAAAGGCGTTAAAACAATAAATTAAGAAGCCTCATTGTTGTTATCAGTAATTTATGAGAAAGAGAATCTCAATTTCTACTCAAAGATTTCTCATTGAGCAACATTTAGTGGAATAACGGGTGTACTGCGTAGTGTACTAGGTGGCCTAGGGCACGCAACTTAACGGAAGGTTTGATTTTGCCATTGTCTCTCCTGCAAAGTGGAATTTCCATTCCATTGTTCAACCTCGCTCTATGGAAATGATTTTTAGAAAGTTCGTGTTTAATTTCGGTCAAATATACCTTTTCTCATCGACGAATACTCTAGATTCGTAAAAATGTAAATTACAGCTCCGTAAATCCCTCAGTCACTCATTCCACTCAAATACCTTAAAATATAAAATATCTTAATACACTTTTTTAGTTTAATAGATTTTGTATCTTAAATGTAATTGTCAAAAATCCATACTTCAAGTTCTCTGTAAAATCCAAAACGTCAACTATTTAAATTTGTAATGTTGAAATCTGTGAATGACATTAATGTGAAAGAGGAAGAAATCTATACTAATAAAAGTGAAGTTCAAGAACATGTAACCGATATCGATACCACAAAGAGTAATGTATGAATGGATGCGACATTTTCAGGGTCTTCTTGAAAATGATCGCAGGACCTTTGCAAAGTTTTGAAAAGATTAATACAAATGCGAAAAACAGACAGTTTAAACATGTTGGCCGATGCAGCACGATTATTATTTTTCACCTGTACTAAGAGCACCGTGCTAAACACAGTGATTTATATAAAATTGATCTTTTCACAAGGATTGCATATGTAGTAATTCCGAGCAACACCGGGTAGTTGGCTAGTAAAAAAAAAGTGAGTTCGTGTGCTAGAGGTTGACAGTTGGTTTGGCCGGTCAGGGGAAATCACGGCCCACTGTGATCTCTGCGCCCCCTTGGGGTGTCGCCGTGATTTCCAGCAACGGCCTCCCTCAACCAGCAGGCCATGCAGTCCCTCACGCAAGACAGGTCGCTTCGTCTTGTCAGCCGCGCAGACGGCGGGTCTTTGAATCACCCGCTCACCACACACACACACACACACACACACAAACACACACAAACACACACAACACACACACAAACACACACACACAAACACACACACACAAACACACACACACAAACACACACACACAAACACACACACACAAACACACACACACACAAACACACACATACACACCGCACGCGCGCGCGCGCATCTCGTTCGTGCTGTCTGGTCGCGTGAAACTTTTTTCCCTCGACTACTTTGCATGGTGACTCCCTACAGCGAAATAGTTTGGCGTAACCCGCACTAAAGACAGGTTGCTCAATAATAGTTTCAAAATTGATAGTAACTACTCTATAATTAAGAATGTTTGGCGAACGTGGTGAACACACACACACACACATCTCGTTCGTGCTGCCTCATTGCGTGCAACTTTTTGCCCGCAACTGTGTTGCATAGTGCCTTCCCTAGAGTGAAATATTTTGGTGTAACCAGAAGTAAAAGACAAGTTGCTCAATAATAGTTCGCATAATTGATAGCCAATAACGGTTAATTAACGGCATGTTAACGGTATTAGGCAAATAATGGTCTCGGTAGTTGGTCGTAAACTGAGGCAAAAGTCGAACGTGTCATACTACGGTTTTGCAAAAATCGTGATATTAATATGCTGCTTCGGTCTGTAACAAGGCGCTTCGTTTTGTGTCAGCCATGTAGGGGGCGGGTCTTTGAATCATCCGCTGTCTCTCACACACACACACACACACATACACACACACGCATTTCGTTCGTGCTGCCTCGTGGTGTGAAACTTTTTTCCGTGACTACGCGTCATGGTTAGCGAAATTTCTTGACAGTCAACTTCATAACACGAAATTATACGAAAACAAGTCGATCAATAAGAGTTTGCAAAATTGAAGTAAATACGCAATAATTAGGAAATTTGGAATATGTTTTAGTTATTAATATTCTGAGGCCGTTATGGGGTAATTAACAGTCATGGTTATTGCTGGTGGACTGGGGCGAAAGTGGAACTTTTGATACAATGCTTTTTGGAACATCATGCTAGTCATAGGCGTGCGCAGAGCTGGGAAGTGGGGGGGATTGTGATTCCCTTGTCCATTTTCAAAGGGAGTCTATATCCGTACGTGATCAAACCTTTATTTCTGTGTATACTCTGTGTATGCCCTACAAAGGGATGTATAGACATAATAATAATAATAATAATAATAATAATAATAATAATAATAATAATAATAATAATAATAATAATACTTTTTCCCTTGATTTTCCCCATTTTTTCTTGAAAATTCCTTTTTTAATTAATTTTCATTAACTTATGTAGCTTTAGAAATAGCTGAGGTCTTAAGCAAGAATTTAGATGGATAAGTGCGACTTATTAGATGGACAAGTATCGATATTTTAAAAATTATTATAAACAGAATAATTAATTACAATAATTTTTCACAAGTATTTACATCAATTTCACATACCCAATAAATTGAGAAATTTGTTATATATTTGGGGAAGAACCTCTCCAGGTCTGGCAACCCTGTAAATACAGCAACACAAAAAAAATTATATTTGTTAATAGTAAATTAAAGTTAAAATTTAATTATCTTAGTAGTATATTTTATTTATTTACCAATTAAATATATCATACGTAAGTATAAATAAGTTGAATGGCAAAGAGGACCTAAAAATGTCCGTAAGGTGCCAAAAAAATTGTGATGATGAAGATGGTAATAGTGATTTTATTTTGCTCGTAGAACTATGCCACGGCATATTCGCCGTGACTCGCAAAACAAAACGTTACTTTTGCAACTCGTATCAGAAATAATTATTATGTCGACTAAAACTTTTCCTACTTTTTTACCTCACTGGTGCTCCAGAACGAGAAGACGTCTTTTGGGGGGACCAAATTGCGCAACCTCAGCTGCACAACTTCCATTGGCATCGTTCGTGTACCCCTGTTATGGAACTTGGCTGCCGTTCCCTACCCCTGTTATGGAACTTGGCTGCCGTTCCCTACCCCTGTTATGGAACTTTGCTGCCGTTCCCTACCGCTGTTATGGAACTTTGCTGCCGTTCCCTACCGCTGTTATGGAACTTTGCTGCCGTTCCCTACCCCTGTTATGGAACTTGGCTGCCGTTCCCTACCCCTGTTATGGAACTTGGCTGCCGTTCCCTACCCCTGTTATGGAACTTGGCTGCCGTTCCCTACCCTGTTATGGAACTTTGCTGCCGTTCCCTACCGCTGTTATGGAACTTGCTGCCGTTCCCTACCGCTGTTATGGAACTTTGCTGCCGTTCCCTACCGCTGTTATGGAACTTGGCTGCCGTTCCCTACCCCTGTTATGGAACTTGGCTGCCGTTCCTACCGCTGTTATGGAACTTTGCTGCGTTCCTACCGCTGTTATGGAACTTTGCTGCCGTTCCCTACCGCTGTTATGGAACTTTGCTGCCGTTCCCTACCCTGTTATGGAACTTGGCTGCCGTTCCCTACCTATGAACTGGCTGCCGTTCCACCTATGGAACTTGGCTGCCGTTCCCTACCCCTGTTATGGAACTTGGCTGCCGTTCCCTACCCCGTTATGGAACTTGGCTGCCGTTCCTACCCTGTTATGGAACTTGCTGCCGTTCCCTACCCTGTTATGGAACTTTGCTGCCGTTCCCTACCGCTGTTATGGAACTTGCTGCCGTTCCTACCGCTGTTATGGAACTTGCTGCCGTTCCTACCCTGTTATGGAACTTGGCTGCCGTTCCCTACCCCTGTTATGGAACTTGGCTGCCGTTCCCTACCGCTGTTATGGAACTTTGCTGCCGTTCCCTACCGCTGTTATGGAACTTTGCTGCCGTTCCCTACCCCTGTTATGGAACTTGGCTGCCGTTCCTACCCTGTTATGGAACTTGGCTGCCGTTCCTACCCTGTTATGGAACTTGGCTGCGTTCCCCACCCCTGTTATGGAACTTGGCTGCCGTTCCCTACCCCTGTTATGGAACTTGGCTGCCGTTCCCTACCGCTGTTATGGAACTTTGCTGCCGTTCCCTACCGCTGTTATGGAACTTTGCTGCCGTTCCCTACCGCTGTTATGGAACTTTGCTGCCGTTCCCTACCCCTGTTATGGAACTGGCTGCCGTTCCCTACCCCTGTTATGGAACTTGGCTGCCGTTCCCTACCGCTGTTATGGAACTTGCTGCCGTTCCCTACCGCTGTTATGGAACTTTGCTGCCGTTCCCTACCGCTGTTATGGAACTTTGCTGCCGTTCCCTACCCTGTTATGGAACTTGGCTGCCGTTCCCTACCCCTGTTATGGAACTTGGCTGCATTTTAATATAAGCGATATTAATTATTCCACCCCCCTAGTATTAATTTTCCTTACGGCGTTTGATTTGACACGTCGGATTTTCCATCGTTTATCCGTGACGCTTCACGTGAGCAACAACAGGCAGGGGTTCCGAGCGAAGCGCGTTGTTTTGGGTGATCTATGGAAGGAGAGGGCGGCGTCCGTAATGGCAGGGAAAACGGGGACAATGTATAGAGGGTAGGGCGGGACAACTCGAGAGGAGGGACAGGCCTATTTTAGACCAGAGACAGTATTCCCGCTTGTTTTGCTGCGACTTTGACCGGGAGGTCCTAGGTTCCCGATTGATTGATTTTATCGTGTTTCCGGGCGTGTCAACTGCTTCGGTCATTAGTCCCGTTAGTGTAGTGAATGTTTTTGCTCGGGAGATGGCGGTGATCCTCCCCCACTGGATGGTGAGATCCGGCACCGACCTACCGTCGGCTAGAGGGGTTTCCCCCTAACCAGGACTCTCCCACCTGCCGGGAACCGCCCCAGACGGGACAATCTCTAAACTCCCGACCGGTCTTCCGGTATATGTGATAGTGTGGTGCATGTTAGTGTAAGTGTGTGTGTAAGGGGAGAGGATAGGACAAGGAAGAGGAAGGAAATATCGCGCGCGGTCTGTGGGCCGTTTGTTAGAGTACTGCTCCGGCATTCGCCTGGTGTTGATCGGAGAAACCACGTAAAACTACCGATCAGAGCAGGCGGCCGCTAGAATTCTCCTCCACACAGCGACTGAATTCGACCTAGTTGAAAATCTAGTGTCGAAAATTATGCCGCCGTCAGGACTCGAACCTAGGACACCCCGGTCAGAGACGCTGCGACATCAGTTAATGCACTGAGCTACCGGTCCCCGTTCGGGTCCCGACAATGACAAAATTTTCTACACTAGCTTGTCAGCTAGATTGAATTCAGTCGCATTCTGGAGGGGAATTCTAGCGGCCGACTGCTCTGATCTCTAGTTTTCCGTGGTTTCTTCGATCAACACCAGGCGAATGCCCGAGTTCGGGTCAAGGACCGCGCGCGATCTTTCCTTTCCCTTCCTTGTCCTCTCCTCACCCCTTACGCACTCTTAAACTTTAATCCTACAAATTCAGTTACACGCACTACACTACGGGAGAACAATCGCCAGCACAGGGCTTGGCGCTGCTGGTGTGTTGCCAGACTGGTGGGAAATACCAGGTCGCGGGAAATTCCACTAACCAAAGTTAGGTCGGAGCGGGATCTCGTCATCCAGCTGGGGAATACCGTCGCCACCTTCCAACGAAAAAGCATGCACTACACTTAAGGAAACAATCTCCCCATTAGTTGACGCGTCCGGAATCACTAACAACCAAACAACCAACTTGAGGAGCCGTGGCGGCGTCTCGATTGTCAGATAGATCGAATTCAGTTGCTGTCTGGAAAAGAAATTTTAGAGGCTGCTGCTCTGATCGGTAGTTTGTTAATTAGATGCAGGCTGCTCTGATCGTAATTTTGATTGTCACTAGATCGAATTAGTCGCTGTCTGGAAAAAAGAGCCGGCTGCTCTTCGTATTTGATTGTCAGCAAATGGAATTCAGTCGCTGCCTGGAAAAAAATTGTAGAGGCCGGCTGCTCTGTTCGGTAGTTTTGATTGTCAGCTAGATCAAATTCAGTCGCTGTCTGAAAAAAATTGTAGTGGCTGCCTGCACTGATCGGTTGTTTTCCTTGCTTTCTTGGATCAACACCAGGCGAATGACGGAGCGCGGGCGAAGAGCCGCGGTGTCTTGAGTGGTATCTCGCTTGAGAGCGGATGTGACGTAGTGAATCCGCTCACGCTCTTCCTCTGAGCGTCGCACGCGGATTTGTCCCTCGCTGAGTGCTCAGCAAAAGCGCTTGCGGTGGGATGTCTTCAAAAGGACTTGTACGCAGGGGCGTTACAAAGTGATGAGAGATATTTGTGTCGTTGGTTTGATGGAGGGAACAGAAATATGTTAGTCAATGCCTTATTTTACGTGGCGAGACTCGGGCCATCAGGTCCGCTCTTCCGTCTGACCACGCAAATTTCGCTACGCTCCTTTCACCACGTAGCGGAGAAAGGAGGTATTATCTTGGGGACGACTTGGGGGATACTAAGAATTTTTTCGCCCTTAAATATCCACGGCTTCGATCGGGTTTTGAACCCGCGAACTTGGGTACAACTGCCCGGCATATATATATATATATATATATATATATATATATATATATATATATATATAGTTTTCATTACTACCTCCTCTGTCTTGATAATTATTGCTGGTGTTCTGTTTACAAACATATCTTAAAGCTGCTGACTGTATTTATGAACACTATTGCCGAAGTCATACACTATTATTTCTTAGTTTATTGACTGAATTGTCACAATTGTAGTTCGCACGATCACTTGCGTTAGAAAATAGTTCGCGAGTATTGCGGGTAAAATGGTGGATACATTGTACGAATGTCCATCCACGACAATATGAAAGTTCCATGCTCCCTCGCATCCCTCAAGGCCTCTTCGCGTCAAAAGCACATCCATAAGAGCCTCAACCCACCCTCCAGCTCTACACCACTTCTTTCGGGCCCCAGGGGTTCCCCGCCCCCCTCCGGAGACGCGGTCTGTTCCACGACCCCCTCTCAAACATCTCCAGAGGGGATTTGGGGGGGGTACGGGTAGCCCCCGGCTGCACTCCCCAAATCCCCCCTGGGGCCCGCCCCCTTTGTTATTGCATAAGGCGAGGTAGATGGACCGTGCCGATAGTCCGATGCGATATTTCGACGGATTAAAGAAGGACCCTCAGGGTTTTCTGTTAAGTCTATTTGGCGCACAATCTACTTTTGGTTGTTTTAGAAATAATCGGGTAATTGCTATTATCGCTTTGAAATCTAATTTACATTTAATGAAGTTGATAATGGACTGTTCACTCCATTGATAACGATTAGAAGTGTTAGAACCTGCGTTGCTACGTGTAGGAAATATATGATGACTGTGATGATGATGATGATGATGATGATATATCAAGTCCTCGGGACAATAACATTCTATACCACTATACGAAGTTTTAAGAAAAAGGAAAGGAAAGATTTAAACATTTCCATAAATACGTAAGATAAAGCCATTATATTTATTTTTTACAATCTATCAACATTCACGAGATTAAATATTTGCATCATGTCTAATAATACGTCAACTGAAGGACACTAATATCTCATTTTAATCAGAAATGTGGCGTAGCATGTTATTGCCCTAAGTAGATATCTAATTGGCTGACTGGGAGAGGCTGCTTCCTAGGCGCAAATGCTGACATTCCTGTCGACATACTGCGACATTCCTCAGGGCAAATTGCCAAATGAAGGCATGCCTTTGCGAGACACATTTTGCCCTGAGGAGGCCATAAGTATTCGACGGAGTGTACCCCCCAAATAGCATCAATCCTACCATATATCAGAAAACAAAAGACTAGAGCACATGCGTGAGTGGTAAAAAGCTAATTTACAAGATAAGAATTTAAAATCGTTACAATTGCAAAACGTATCAAATTCAAACGCAGCACACTCCACACCGAATTACACGACATCAAATTGCAAAGCGGATCAATTTCAAAAGACAGCAAGCTCCGAACCGGACTACACGACAAATCGCAAAGTGTATCTTTTCAAAACTCAACAAGTGCCGTGCTGGAGATCTTATCCAATCGCAAAGTGTATGGCCGGATTACATTGTAAAAGATATTTGACATATATATTTGATGAAGAATTTTGTGGAAGTTCTTTGAACTTTGACGAGAAAATTTTGACAAAGAAATTTGACGAATGTATTACATTTCGTCCAATATTTTATGTAGTTTTGCTCGCGATTTACGATGGATGACGCACAAATAGTTGTGTTTGTGCTACTTTATGTTTTGTAATAATTAATCTATGTTTAATGCTGATGAAGGAAAAGGTAAAGAGGAAACGTTTGAGGGTAGGCCGTACAAAAACGCCCGTAAACGCCCGCAACAAGCCCGTTACGCTAACCGTTACACCGTCGCCGCCGCCGCAGCGATTTATGCAAGAAATTGTATAAAAGAAATCTTTAGTAATATATTGACTATTACACTGTCATATTTCTTTTATGAAAGATCTTTGCCAGTGATCTTTTACAGTGTAATACCGGCCTATCGTATTTAAAAGACAGCATGTATTGCGCTGGAGAGCACGTCGTTGGGCGTGGGCGTAGCAGAGTCCCATTACAGCCCTATATCGGGCTAGTGTCGCCCGCGGTGGCGACTCAACTGAGCCGAGCGTCCCCCGGGATACGGGAGAGGGGGGTGTCACTCCAGGGGTGCGCGGCGTCGAGGGGATGTAAATGCTGTTGTTGTGTTGCCTCCCCGGGGCGCCGAAGGGGGGTGACGAAGGGCCGGGAGGGGGTAGGTTGCCAGTTAAAAGCCACCGCCCTGCGGCGAGCGACGGGGCTGAGTGTGGCCCAAGGCGGAGGACGAAGAGGTGAGGTTGGCTGTGGTGGCGGTAATGGTGGGGACAGTGGTGGAGATGGCAGTGGAGGCGTCGCCGATGGTGGTGGTGATATTGGTGGGGATGGGGTGGTGGAGGCAATGGGGGGGGGCGTTGATAGATGTGGGTGGGAGCGGGGGACACGGGCCAAGGTGAGGCGTGGCGAAGCGGAGGAGGCGACGCGGGGGAGGCGGGCCGAGGCGAGGCATTGCGGAGGAGTCGGGGGCGGGGCGGGGGGGTCGAGGCGAGCCGGGAGGGCGAGGCGGGGCGTGATGAAGCGGGCTGGGGGTGGGGAGGCGAAGCGGGGAGCGGGGTGAGGCGTCATCGGAGGAGGGAGAGAGTAGATGGAGGTGGCGTTGTCGGTGGCGGTGGTTGTGTTGGTGGGTCTGGTTGTGGTCGTGGTAATAGTAGGGGGTGATGGGATGTGACGTTGAGATGGAATTAAAAATTTTGGTTTTTGGCAGGGCGGTGGCCAGAGGTTGCAGGGTTGGCGGAAGCAATTGCAGGGGTGTTGAAGGAATTGGGGGGGAGGATATAACGATTGGAGTTGGAACTGATGGTGGTGATAGTCTTGGCGGAGGAAGGAGGTGGTTATGACAGTTACGGGAGTGTTAATTGGAAATTGCAAAAGTGGAAGCGGATTTGACGGTTGGGTGGAAATTCTGGTTGTGGCGGAGACAAGGACTCTGGCGATAGTGGTAATGTGGACTATACGATGTTCGTGTAGTGTCTGGTTTGTAGGGTATATTGGTAGTGAATACGAATTTGGTTCTAATTAATGGAATCATACGAGGGCTCAATATGTCAGGTATGTGGGATGTACGTATGCGGTGGAGATGATATACAATATATAGAGTAGAACTCGTATGTCTAACCATACGGATGTGTTCGGTGATGGTGTTGTCTAGCAGAGATTATCAAGTGGTGATACTGTTGTTCTGACTAGGATGTTTCCGGTAGTGTGTAAAGGCGTTCGTGATGAATTTCCTGATGGAGGCTCCACACATTCGGCGTTCGCCGAGCAGCGAGCTAGTGCTCGCCCAATTCCGAGCAGTTGACGTGTTCGGCGAATGTTTGCTTCCTTTGATGTGTCCAAAAGACACGCGGTGGGTAGGGCGAACTCCAAATGTTCGTCACTCGGCAAGTAGCAAGCAACTCACCCACACTACTCGGGTTTCTGCGAGCGGTTGCTGGCTGTTCGCCGATTAGCAAATGTGTAGAGCTGTCTTGATGGTTAACAAACTTGCTGGTCCTCTTTTGAGCGATATTTGCTGTAATGTATTTGTGGCGCATTTTTCAGGGTATTGCTCCGATACCTTATGTTGCTAATCTGATTTTATCGAAAACAACACGAAAACTACCGATCACAGCACTGGAGTTCTCACCCAGGCAGCGGCTGAATTCGACCTAACTTCCCAGTAAGTGTCCATAATCCTATCTCCTTGGGGACTCGAACTCCAGGATCACGCGATCAAAAGCTTTGCACTGACATCAATTGATCCCTGAGCCACCTTAATCTGCGTGCTGTGATGGCGGCAGAGGAAAGCAGATGGTACAGGCAGCGGCGCTTGCAACAGCAAGGGAATGCATGAGCGTGGGTGAACTGGTGATGACGAGGGTGCACCTCCGCTTGATTGGCTGCAGCGTCCCTGACCGGGAGGTCGTAGGTTCGAGTCCTGACGGCTGCAGGATTTCGACACTGGCTTTTCAGATTGGTCGAATTCAGTCGCGGCCTGGAGGAGAATTCTAGTGGCCGGCTGCTCTGATCGGTAGTTTTATGTGCTTTCTCCGATCAAACCAGGTGAATGCCGGAGCAGTACCTTACCTAACGGGCCACGGACCGCGCGCGATCTGTCCTTCCTCTTCCTTTTCCTATCCTCTCCCCTTACACACACACTTACACTAAGATGCATTACACTACCACATATTCCGGGTGACCGGTCGGGAGCTTAGAGCTTGTCCCGGCTGGGGCGGCGCCCCGCTGGTGGGAGAGTCCTGTTTAGGGGGAAACCCCACTAGCCGACGGTAGGTCGGCGCCGGATCTCGCCATCCAGCGGGGGAAGATCACCGCCATCTCTCGAGAAAAAAACATGCACTACACTAACGGGACTAACGACCAAAGCTGTTGACGCGCCCTGAATCAGGAAAAAACCAAACCAAACCAATCCGCTTGATTGGGCTGTTAGCGCCAAGAGACGGCACCTTTAATGAGAATACACGCTCCTCCGCGCTGCAAGAGAGAGACAGAGAGAGAGAGGGAGATGGCGAAGGAGGAGAGTCTCAGCAGCCCCCAGGCAATAAGCGATGGCTCTTTGCTCTTTGGCTGCTCCCGACGTTTTACTGTAATGTTGTGCTCGTCAGGACGTGTTATTGCCGTGCTGTTTCCACCGTTGACGATTCTAAATACGCATCTCGTTTATTATACATTTGTAGACGGCAGAATTAGGAACTATTGCTGTTTTGAAGGTGAGGGCTCGAACACACATCCGAGAATGCACGAATATACTTGGGTTTTCGTAACGTAGCCAATGACATTATGCCATGTTTACACCTCCCGCCTTGTAAAATGAATATTTTTAATTAATACGTGAACGTCCTTTTCAACAATAATTTTGAATGCGTGACTAAGCTAAAATATACTAACGTAAGTGCAGGAGATTTCGACGTCGACGATGAGGAAATTGACATGTCAAAATTTTAGAGAGAAATTAACTTTCATGAATGAAAGTACTTGAAATATTTCACATATATCTCTTTTGTAGCTACGCATGCCATTATATTGTTTTTATTTGTAACAATATTATAGTAATAAATATTCACACGGAATAAGGTTCTGACCTTGTGAGTTACAATGAACCTGGTTCTGGGCTGATATTTAATTATGAACATGGTTTTATACTGAATATTAACACCGAAAAGTAATATTAATTCTGACATTTTAATTCTGATTTAATTTTAATTGTTATTATATTTATTGTTCGACTGATGAGTACATGGTTCAGTAGTTGTTACTTTTTCACATGTATTTGGAATGGCTTATAGCTAACCTAATCTAAAACTAAATATAATCTAATAAAACCATTGTTTTATAATATTTCTTGAGCATTTACGCTTAGTTTGCAGCAGAAAATATTTGTAGGAAGGCATATAGTGAATGTCTATTTCTGAGTCTGGTCGGGAAATTGTTGAGTGTGGCTCGGTTGTAGTGGGATATTTGATTTATCGAGTAGTGAGCTATTTGAGTAGAAATTGTTGGAGAGTTGGCGATGTGATGATTGATGGATTGTAAATGTAATTTTTTATGGAGATGATCATTAGAAACGAACCAGGGGGCGTGAGTGGCTAATCTTAAATATTAGTTTTGAATTAATTGCATTTAATTGCTGTTTGTCTGTGAAGCGTTCGTCCAAATGGGGCAAGCATAAAGGATTAGAGGTCTGATTATTGTCTTGATTAGGGTTTCGGCATTGTTTAAGGAGAGACAGTCTACTCCAGTCGCGGAAGCTGTTAGGACGTGTGTCGCTGCCGCTCGCGACTTACAGTTATCAAGTGCGTTCAGTGATTTTGCTGAGTTTCGTGTCTTTAACTGGTCAACTAAAGTGATGGCCAGTTTTGGCAGCCATGGTTATTGTAGCGTCACGTTGGTCGCCGTGGGTGGGAAGAGGAGCGGAAGTATCGCATACTGCCGGCATGAATAGCTTGGCGCCCCGACGTTGGGATACATTTAAACAAAGGGGACGCCAGCTTGACCGGGAAGGTCACGTGGTAGGCGCGAGCCTCCCTTCTACACCTAGGACGGTCACGTGACGGCTACACTCCGGTATAAAATCGAGCCGACGAGCTCACTTTAATTCTGGAAACCTCGCGCGATGCGCAAAACTTTACGCTCAGGCTGGAGCGTGTCGTGCCTATTGCACGAGTGACGAGGTCACGGTAGTGGCGCGGGAGTAGCGTCAGAGGCGGGGTCTCCATAGCTATGTGGGGTATCCACAGGGAAATACTCACAAGTGTGTAGTTTCGGAGCAAAAGTTGGTTATTGTACATACGTGTAAATAATCTTGTACATTCTTGTAAATGTCTGTGTGTTTTTCCCCATGACGGCACAGTTATATTGTGTGGTGTATGCAATGAGGTGGTGTCCATAAACAGGGAGAAAATAATATGTACGGGTAACTGCAAGGAGAGGTTGCTTTCGAGATTTTGTAGTGGGTTTGGCTGTATTAAATTAATTTTGGTTTGTTGAGCTTTTGTTGGTAGTGAGATTTCGAGGTTATTAATTCGACTATTATCTCTTCTCCCATTCGCTGATTCCTGCTCTCATATTTACTGCATGTAGCAACTGTAAGCGATTCCGAGAAAGGAGACATCCACAATTCCCAGAAGCAGTATTTGAAGCAGGTTAGCGAAAGCCTCCAAAATCCGCCCACGAGCATCAGGGTTGAAATCACATGTAGTGCACAGAAATGCCAACATTGACGTTACCACCTGGAAATATTTGGGTTTTCAGATCAATCCCTCTGGTGTAATGTAATCCGATAGAGGGGGATTTTATGCCATACATGCCTGATACTCACCTAAAAACATACTTTAGGATTTTAAAAAATCTGCATTACAGCATGGTGACACGCAAATCTAATAATTCCCAATGAGACAGGACTTAATTGAAATTTAATTAAGGTTTATAAAAATTTGTAAGGAATCGTGAGTAATTACATTAGAACGACAAAACAATTTCGGAGTAAATTGACAAGATACTTGTTCATTTATTTCAAGTTGATTTTTAAATTCAGTGTTTTATTTTGTATTCGTATAAAAGAATCGTCTATGCCCATGAAAAGTTCTCCAAAAAAATTTTTTACTTTATCGTATAATACGTAGATACGGAGTAATAATATTCGTAGCATCGAGAAAGTTACGTAATGCTGCAGATAATCGTTTTAGATATTTCAATGGAAATTATATGTTAATGGGTCCCGTGACACCGGAAAATTGATCTTTGATTTCAAAACATCCGTCCCTCTTTTCGTCCTCTCTTCTGTCCATCCGTCCGTCCGTCTGTCTGTGAATACTACTATCATCAGTACTTATAGTAGGATTTTATAAAGTGTTTACAACAAGTACGGTCAAGTTATTCCTTTTTTATTTAATTCATTTTCAATCACTTTGCAACTGCATGTTCATAAACATCACAGACTATTTTACAATTTTGGAAATATACACATTTCATTATATAACAATATTTCATGACAGAGCCATGATTCCGCCTTATAAAACAGGGGATTGGGAGAGGTTAGCACAATTACCGTGTTAGTAAGACTGGGCTGGAAAACCGCGTATGTCATGTTTTAATTTATATCTGTTGCGTGGAGAGCATTAGTGGGTCTCGTGCATTCCATTCTTTATGTTTTCATATCCTCGCGAATATGTGGAAGATGTGTGAAATTGATGAATTGGTTCCATACACTCCGAACAATGGTACAAGCGCCAAGATTGATTGATTGATTTTTTCGTGTTTCCGGGCGCATCAACTGCTTTGGTCATTAGTCCCGTTAGTGTAGTGCATGTTTTTGCTCGGGAGATGGCGGTAATCTTTCCCCGCTGGATGGCGAGATCCGGCGCCGACCTACCGTCGGCTAGTGGGGTTTCCCTCAACCAGGACTCTCCCACCAGCGGGACACCGCCCCAGCCGGGACAAGCTCTAAGCTCCCGACCCGTCTCCCGAAATATGTGTGCATGTTAATGTAAATGTGTGTGTGTGTGTGTGTGAGGGGAGAGTATAGGACAAGGAAGAGGAAGGACTGATCGCGCGCGGTCCGTGGCCCGTTTGGTAGGTTACTGCTCCGGCATTCGCCTGGTGTTGATCGGAGAAACCACAGAAAACTACCTATCAGAGCAGCCGGCCGCTAGAATTCTCCTCCAGACAGCGACTGGATTCGACCTCATTCATAAGATCATATGATCTCATTTGAAAACTTTAGTCTTGCTTGTCATCAGATGAAAGTACTGTACTTCCAAGTGTACTTAAAAAGTAATAGCACCTCATGAAAAAATTGTTTTGATGAGATAATAACGAGATAATTCCAGATATTTTGCTATGCTCTAGTCGTACAAAACAACCAGACCCCTGCGATTAGGTTGTCCTGGCCTTTATTTAACTGGTTCGACTACTGTTTTAGAAGTATTAGATCTGAGAGATACTACATATATCACCAAACCAACATAAGTCTTTGGTGAACATGCGGTATTTGCTTTCACGACATTGAGAAATGCCAAATAAAAATCCCAAAGCGTAAGCAGATATAATTTATTATTTCCATTACATTGAATTAATCCCAGGAAAGGAATTGTACATCAACATTTTTTGTTTCCTCTTGCAATAGACGTCATCTTAATCACCCCCTCAGTACCCTTAGAAAGAAATTAATTTCAAGCCCTGTACCTCGAAACGCGCACCACCTTTTGCCTATCTGGGATGTCTACCACGGCAAAGAAATTAATTAAGCAGTGGAAATTAAGAGCAATAACGGAAGACGATGCAAGGGTGGTAGGAGGGGAGAGATACAGGAAGATTTCGCGACCCTTCTCAAGGTTTCTTGGAAGACAGGGAAGGAAAAGGTCAATGGCTATCAGTGGGAGGGGGTTTGAAAAGGGCAAAAGATATTAACAACGGAAATATTTTTTTCTTCGATCGTGTGAATGAGAGTTTTGTCGCACCACGACGTGTGAAAATGAGGGTTTTGACGTACACAATAGTTGCAAGCGGACAAGAAGACGAAGGCATAGAAGACGGATTATAAACACAAATAGAAACCTGGAAGAGGTTATCTGTCAACGAAACCAGATCACCACCCATCGGACCGCCTGCCTCCTGCTTCCAAACCACTGCAACAATATATTTTCGCCATCCATAAACAGCGCAGTTGTTTCAAGGGCACGCCCCTTTCGTTTACCGCCCAACCCCGCCACGCCACGTTTGAAGGAAAGGAAAAGGGAAAAGATTAAAACGAAGATGTAGAAGAAGATAGATGAAGAAAGATAATTCAAAGACGAAGATGCTGAAGATAGAGAAGAGCACGAAGGTACAGAAGAGGGCGGGTAATAAAAATGTAAATGAAACCACCAGCTCCGCCCCGCCACGTCAAACCCCACCAATCCCCGCCACGTCCCGCCAAGCCCCGTCACGCCCCGCCACGTCCCGCCACATCACTCCTCGCCACGCCACGTCCTGCTAAGGCCCGCCACGCTCCGCTCCGTCTCGTCTCGCCGCGCCGCGCCACTCTTGAAGGAAAGGAAGAGGAACAAGATGGAGACGTAGATGTAGAAGAAATTGACGAAGACGAAAGATGTAGAAGAAGGTGTTGAAGACGGAGAAGGATACCAAAGCACAGAAGAAGACGGATCATTAACACAAATCGAAACCGGGAAGCGGTTATCTGTCCTGTAAACCAGGTTAACACCCACGGATCTGCCTGTCTCCTGCTTCCAAAACACTGCAACTACATTTTTTCGCCATGCATAAACAGCACAGGTGTTTCAAGGGCACGCCCATTTCGTTTACCGCCCAACCCCGTCTCGCCAAGCTTGAAGGAATGGAAGAGGAAAAGGATGGAGGCGAAGATGTAAAAGAAAGATAATTCAAAGAGGAAGATGTAGAAGCGAAGTAGAAATCGAAGGCACAGAAGAAGGCAAGATAAAAAAAATGTAAATCAAACCACCCAGCTTCGCCCCGTCACGCTACGCTTGAAAGAAGGAATGAGGAAAAAGATGGAGACGAAGATGTAGGAGAACCACAAGATGACGAAAGATGTAGAAGAAGATGTTGAAGAAGGAGAGGGATACAAAGGCACAGAAGACGGATAATAAAACAAATCGAAGCCTGGAAACGGTTATCTGTCCTCATAACTAGCTCACCATCCATGGGTACGCCTGCCTTCTGGCTCCAAAGTACTGCAACAAAATATTTTCGCCACCCATAAACAGCAGGCACCCTTCAAAAGCACGCCGCTTTCCCCCACCGCCCAGACCGCCCTTCCTCGCACGAAAGAATGGAACAGGAAAAAATGGTGGCGCGGATATAGAATAAAGATAAGACAAAGACGAATTTGTTGAAGACGGATTAGAAGACGAAGGCATAGAAGATAGCGGATAATAAAAATGTAAATCAAACCTAGCACCGTCCCACCACGCCAATGTTTTATTTATTTATTTACGTCAATGAAACAGTTAAAAAGTGTGTATGACGTGATATGGGGAGAAGTGAATACTGTGCACGTTTTCAAAATTCTGTGATCCCTACACTAATCCATAGACTACTTGAAATTTGAATACAGAAAAAGTCTTCAAGTCTTCAAGGAAAGGAAGGGGAAAAATATGAAGACAAAGATGTAGAAGAAGCTGAAGAATAAAAAGAGAGAAGAAGAAGAGGAAGAAGAAGAAGAAGAGGAAGAAGAGAAGAAGAGAAGAAGAAGAAGGGAAACATGAGAAGAAAAAAAGGGTTCCTAGAAAAAGACTGATAATAAAAATGTAGATCAAAACCTGGAAGCGTTTAATTGTCCTCGTAACCAGTTCATCACCCATCGATCCTCCTGCATCCAAAGCAATGTAACAAAATATTGTCGCTATCCATAAACAGCATATGTGTTTCAAGGGCACACCTCTTTCGTTTATCGCCCAATCCCGCCATGCCACTCTTGAAGGGAAGGAAGAGGAAAAAGATGGAGGCGAAGATATAGAAGATGAAAACTGAAGAAGAAAGATAATTCAAAGAGGAAGATGTTGAAGACGGAGACGTGCTCGAAGGTATAGAAAAAGGCGAATAATAAAAATGTAAATCAAACCATCCAGCTCCGCCCCGCCACACCAATCTTGAAGGAAAGGAAGAGGAAGAAGATGAAGACAAAGACGTAGAAGAAGCTGAAGAAAAAGAAGACGAAACATCTAGAAGAAAGACAAGAAGGGGTTGAAGACTTAAAAGAAAAAGATGATCTAGAAAAAGACTGATAACAAAAATGTAGATCAAAATCTGAAAGCGTTTATCTGCCCTCGAAAGCAACTCACTGCTCATCGATCCGCCTGCCTCCTGCTTCCAAAGCAATGCAACAAAATATTTTCGCCATCCATAAACAGCAGGCGCCCTTCAAGGGCACGCCCCTCACGGCAACGCTTGGCGCGGCACCCAGCCGCCCGTGAAGGGCCAAGGGCGCGCCAGCCTATCGCCTACCGCCCGCCCAAAGGGCGCGCGGCGCGGGAGGGCCAAGGGCGCCCCGCGGCGATGGCCTTCCGCGTGGCCCGGGCGAAGGGCAGAAGGGCTCTCGGCTTGGCGCCCAAGAAAGACGCCACGCCGGCTGAGCAGCTTTGCCCTTCGGCGGAGGTCTCCCTTCGATTGGCGGTAGACTCGCGCCCTTCGGTGCAGGATAAGCAGTGCACTGCAGGAATTTCCTGGATAACAAGTACGCTTGAAATTTGCTAGGGAATAATTTGTAAGGAAAAAGTTTATCAAAAATAATATTTATTCTTAAATTATATTTACATAGATAACGTATGGCCTAACTTACAAACTAGATACTTACAAACTAATCTAACTCTACTTTGTCTTACATCCTGACTTAATTTAACAACGAACATTATTTACATTGGCAATACATTGAATCACTTCGAGCAGGGTTACTGATCCTCAAATAGATATCCTGAAGCTGCTGAGCTTTGTTCTTTGAAACATGAGATAACTTAACTGTCGCTACATTTGCGACTCTTCCGTGCAGTGCACTTCTGGAATTTCCTGAATAACAAATACGCTTGAAATATGCTAGGAAAGGAATAATTTGTAAGTAAAATGTTTTTCAAATACATGGCTATGCATTGAATCACTTTAAACAGTGTTACTGATATTGAAATTCTAGATTTCTTGAAGCGCATCAGATTTGTCCATCGGAGCATGCAATAACTTAACAATCACTACATTTGCGGGGCTTCGAATTGGATACGCTCTGTGCTACAGAAATTTCCTGAAAAACAAAAAAGGATTGCTAAGGGACAATGTATTGTGCAATACATTGTATCATATTGACATGCAACGGGGTACTTCTACAAAGTTTTATGAAGAAGAAACTTGGAAAAATATTAGGATAATGGGCAAATTAAGAACTGCAAGTTTTTGATATCTAAATCTGAAGAAATATTCCATAAATCAGTACTCTATTGACTTACGTAGTATTGAAAAATATTTATCCCGATATTGCATAACATTTTCTTTTACTTAAATGATGTTTGTGAAACTCTTTGGCTTTGTGAATTTTGCCTGGTGAAGTATACTTGCCACTTTTAGTCCAATCCAAATACTGCATCTACTTCCTAAGTTCTAAATGGTTTAGGGAGTCGTGGATTAATATGAAATAAGTACCCCTTGTTTTGCTTCTGGACATAAATGTAACTTCATAATCTGTGCACGTCTTCTAGAATTCATTGGGAAATATAGTTATTCAAATTATCGTTTCCATGTTGTTGCGGCAGGAAGTATTATTCCATGACGAAGGACAACATGGATGAGAGTCCATTTTTTTATTTTCTTATTTATCCTTGAACATTGATTTTATTACATGAGAGCTTTTTTTTTCTTTTTTAATTTTCCAAATTTATGTAGTATATGACTCAGTGTAGGGATCACAAAATTTTGAAAATGTGCACAGAATTCACTTCTCCCCATAGCACGTCACACGCAGTTTCAACTGTTTTTTGACGTAAAATAAAAAAAAGTATTTACTGTTTTTTAATTGATCGATAATCTTGCTACGTCGCTGTTTAGGGTGATAATTCTGCTTTTGAATTCACCCTCCTTTCCTGATGCAAAAGAAGCTGACGTATAATTTCGTCTTAAAAGGGACCGATGCCTTCCTAGGGTGAAAAAGGGGATGAGTGAAAGAAACAGCGAGAGACTCCCTGTAGGAAAGCAATCCTCATTTCTTTCGCAGAAAAAAAATGATGGCTGCGATTGCTTCGCTGGGTTCTTGATGTTGAAGTGGTGGATCGAATGGGCAAATAAAAGAAGGGTGCCGTGCAACGCTTAGAAAGATTTTGCAAACGGAAATATATTACCTCATTTCAGATATTGACGTTATATACAGGTAAGTGGGAATGTGTAATTTTTCTCACAAAATAATATTTCAGTTGGGTAAAAAATGTTGGTCAAGTGAAATATGGTATTCTAGTTGACTGGGTGTGTAAAATGTTTTCATTTGTTTGGCACAAGAATGGATTGTTTGGTCTTCAAAGATTGGAAGTGTGTCTTGACAAATTTTAATATAAAAGTAATGATTTCTTAATCTTTTTGACTCGTCTTTTTACTATTACTACTGGTGAATTGCATTTTATTTGTGTTTTATGTATGTTCGATTTGCATGTATGCTGTGTGGTATTTGAAATAGTAATTCATTGTTATTATTATTATTTTGTTATTATTATTATTATTATTATTATTAATACTAATACTCCTGGCTGAACTTCTGAACTTTATTCATCACTTCCCTACATCTTTTTTATGTACCTATAACGCTTCTCATTTCCCCTGGTCTTTATGTAATTTCATATAAACAATTTTTCTTAAAATTTGCAAAAATATCTAATTAATGTCTGTTTTTATTAGACTCTTTGTTCCTTCTCAGTTACCATTTCCTCTAACATTTGCGCACTCCGTTTCATTCCGGGATGGTGTTTTTAGTTTACCAGTTCTCTGTCAGAACGCTTATTCTCATTTTGCCGGTCTCCTTCGCAACTGCCGATTCCTTCAGCCTCGCCCCTCAGCCCCTCTAACAGACGCCCTTTTGCTGCGAGACTTCCCGATAAATGGTCGGGATAAGGAGCCCCCGGCGCTCACGAAGGGGACGGAACCCCCTCCCCCCCCACGGACCCCCTGGTGAGGTCGAGGACGGCACCCTAGTCCTCAACGGCGGAGGGGGAGAACCTCTGCAATGAGTTTATCGGCACCGCCTCCCTCAGTTCTCCGAAGCAAGGCCCCCGTTGAGCAATCTCGTAGCTCGTCCATAGTCAAGGAGGCCGTGCGATTCAGACAAAGCGTGGAAATATTTTTAAGGCTTTGGTACGAGTCGGAATTTGGAGAGCGTAGTTACGGACAATTTCGTGTTTTTTTTTCGGCATGGCACAGGGGTAGGTAAAATATGATTTTTTTTTTTTGTAGAAGGCCAAGCCCTACGTACAGTAATCGGATAACATGTGTTCTTTGTCCGTCCGTTACTCTTCTCTTCATCTTCCGGTTCAGTTCTCTTAGCAAGTGAGGTGTTATCCGATGCGTCTATATCTATTGGCGGGTAACCGACCATTTTTCGCATTCTCCCCGTCGAGTAATCTTGTAATGCGTCCATAGACAAGGAAACCATGCGATTCTGGAAAAGGCATAGTTACGGACAATTCAAGTTTATGTTCCAGGCGTAAGCCTCGTCTAGTGCCTATTGTAGCGTCACGTTGGCGGCCGTGGGTGGGAGGAGGAGCGGAAGTATCGCATACCTGCGGGCATGAATAGCTTGGCGCCCCGGCGTTGGAATACATTTAGACAAAGGGGACGCCAGCTTGACCGGGAAGGTCACGTGGTAGACGCGAGCCTCCCTCCCACACCTAGGACGGTCACGTGACGGCTGCACTCTGGTATAAAATCGAGCCGAGGAGCTCACACGGGGGTTTTATTCTGTAAACCACGCGCGATGCGCAGAACTTTACGCCCAGGCTGGGGCGTGTCGTGCCTATTGCACGGGTGACGAGGTCACGGTAGTGGGCGGGAGTAGCGTCAGAGGAGGCGGGGCTCCCTAGCTATGTGGGGTATCCAAAATTGCAGCAAATTAAAATTAATTGTTTTTATTTTGAAACGTTACACAATACGTTCACGCTACGTTGTAAGTGTGTACCGTATTAATCCTTATACTCTCTTTGTTTTTTTTACCCTAATGTTTTGCAACACTCTAGAAATTATTCACATCAACGTCTACTTTTAGATATGCTATTTACGTCCAATTCTACATATTTTGTAGTCTTTTGAGTTTTCTAAGTTTGTTTGTTTTCTTCTGGGAAATAATTTGATGTTTATGCTGTTGGAGTCAAAAATGCCACATTTAACATCTAAATTACAAGCAAAATTCTAAAAACGTTTCCATTTACGGCGGCGATGGTGTAGCGGTTAGCGTACCGGACTTCTATACCCAAGTTTGCGGGCTCAAACCCGATCAAAGCCGTGGATTTTTAAGGGCGAAAAAATCCTTCGTACGCCCTCCTTCTGAGGGGAAGTAAAGCCGGCTGTCCCATGTTAGTACATTTACTGCATGTAAAAGATCCTCAAGCCTAAATGACGCCTCTGAGCTAAATTCAAATCGCCTGTTTCGTCGCCCAAGTAATACCTTCTTTCTCCCATGGTTGGTGAAAGGAGCGTAGCGGAATTTGCGTGGTCAGACGGAAGAGCAGGCCTCATGGCCTGAGTCTCGCCACGTAAAATAAGGCAAATTCATTTCAATTCAATTTAGGTTTCGTAATATTATGTTGCGGTATCTGACTGATAATTTTGTGTATTTGCCTATTACTATATGGCAGCCCTGTTTCAAACATACGTTTTAACACTCATAACTTACAAGCTTTTTCCCATAAATAGTAGTATGACAATCATGGATAGTAGGGTAGTATAGCTCCATGGCGGCCAACCCTGATTTATTATATGTAGTTATAAAGTTATGTATGTAATAATATGCTTTGATAACGTGCAGATCTGTATTTTTTAAATGCTATCTTATTGCAGGTTAATCCCTTTAGTTCGGGGAATAAGAAGCAGCGGGCAGCAGTATGTTTAGCCCTGTGTGGTAGTTTATCCACCCCTGATGTTGTGGTCGTAAACAGTGAAAAAGAGTTGCAGATTTTTTTTTATGTTTAGTATTGAAACATTTTGATTTCATTCCCTTAGAACTGCATATAGTTGTTTATGTGTTTTCTATTATCCCTTCTAGAATAAGTCAAATATATTTTTTTCATGTACAGTCCATGACATCTTCCGTCACATAATCATATCCTACAGACTTTTACAATGCTTGAAACAACGAATTTTTTATTGCTTTCGTACACTCGGAAGTGTAACTTTTCGTGTATTGATCCATGCATAGTGATTTCGAAGTTTTCAGGAGATGAAGTCTCTGAAAAAACATTTCCTTCTTTTAGATCGTGAAATTTGAAGAACTTGTGTAAGTATTACGTTCGTATTGTGGATTATGGTAATGGAAGGATCAGCCCATGAAAAACATTCAGCAACCAATACAAACGGTTTAGTATTATCTGAGAAAATAGACGACTGAGTTGCGATTTGAAAAAAAAGTTATCACAGGGAAAAATGTGTTATTTCCTCGGATCAGATTTATTATTTATTCTGTTTGTGTGCCCTTTGACTCGACAATGCAATAAAGCATTTGTATAAAATTGGCATATGACGTGAATGTTTCTGTTTATTAATATCTCCCTTTTTAAAATCTGTTGTTTAATTAAAAATGGAATGCTATTGTTTTTTGAGCCAGACGTTTGTTATTTAACGATAGGGTTCATATTTTCAAAGGATTTTATCACATATTAGTAAATAAATTATTCGTCAAAGTTTGTGCGATATCGTAATGGACAATGGGATTTCGAGTCATTATAAAATTACACACATGAGTGCACAGGGAATTTCGTTAGGTTTGGAGAATCATTACCAGCAATTGACTGGGAATTGAGACATTGAGTTGATAATAAACATTGAATTTTTAGTTTAGTTACTATTTAAATGTCTTCCTAAAAGTTAAAATGGGTTGGCTAAAAATTGTCCTTGGATCATTGTTGGTTTTGCCGTGTATTGACGAAATTCTACCCGTACCTGGAAATCTCTACTTTCATAGAAGTTAAGCTTATTGACAGAAATTCACTTTGTTTGGTAACAAAAATGCGAATTATGGTGTCTATGAATGTAAGAGAAGGAACGAAACAAGAAATATGAAGAAAAAGTAGTTGATAATAAAAAGAGAAAGAAAGATATAAAAGAAGAAAAAGAACGAAAACAACGAAGAAGAGAAGTTGGCAAAGAATAAGAGACGACAGAGAAAAATAGGAAGGGTTTTATTCCTGCGTACCACTAAACGGCCGTTATGTAGGTATTTTCTTCAAACTTCTTAAAACATGTTACCTTGTAGAAAATCCATGAAGGTGGCGCTTTGCCACATTCGATAACCATGAAGAATAGAGAAGAAATAAATAAATAATTAAATATAGCATATTGTACGATTGTAGAAAAAATATTTCGTGAGTGAAGTTATTTTATATTCCACGATTAGATTCATTTTTTGTGTTCTCCTTCGGCTCGGAACATGCAAAACCTTCATCGTGTAAAATAACTTACTCGATGTACTTGATATAAAAAAAAACTAATGTAGACAGTCACTAGAAAAAGCGGTTACGTTGGCGGTCATGTCAACGTGCTAAATGTTCAATTATTAGCACTAGTGCTAAAAGTGAGAAAAGCTTAATGTTCAGATAAAACCACGAATAAAGCAAAGAAAACAAAATACTTTGGACTGATCGCATCGGATTTTACTGACCTCAATGTAATATAATTAAGTGATTTGTGTACTTGAATTAAGTGCAAAGGATGACATTAAGACTGTCTTAAACTGATGGCATGGCACACGAGTTAAAAGTGATTTCATTTTGCTCCTATGATAGATTGATTGATTGATTGATTTTTTCGTGTTTCCGGGCGCGTCAACTGCGTTGGTCATTAGTCCCGTGAGTGCAGTGCATGATTTTTTTCCCGGGAGATGGCTGTGATTTTCCCCCGCTGGACGGCGAGATCAGGCGCCGACCCACTGTCGGCTAGTGGGGATTTCCCTTAACCAGGACTCTCCCACCAGCGGGGCACCGCCCCAGCCGGGACTAGCTCTAAGCTCCCGACTGGTCTCCCGGAATATGTGGTAGTGTAGTACATGTTAGTGTGTGTGTGTGTGTGTGTGTGTGTGTGTGTGTGTGTGTGTGTGTGAAGGGGAGAGGATAGGACAAGGAAGAAGAAGGAAAGATCGCGCGTGGTCCGTGATCCGTTTGGTAGGGACTGCTCCAGCATTCGCCTGGTGTTGATCAAAGAAACCACGAAAAACACCAATTATGTGACTACCCGGAAGTTCACTATAACCGAAGTTGACTGTCAGTCTTTTTTCCTTGCGTACGTTTTACGTCCATTTGGACCCAGTGTGTGACGCAAAGGAACAGACGAGCTATGGAACCACCCGGGGCTGGGCCCCCAGTCGAGATGATGCGACTCGACGTTCCGAGGGGTGTTGGCGCAGGGGTGGGGGGTGGGGGCAAGGGGGGCGATGGGAGGGGAGAGAGCTTCCTTCAATTGAGTCCCGGCGGCGTCGCACGACGCCAAGACGCCGCTGCCGCCTCTCGCGTCTTCCGCTAGGGGCGCGCCGGGCGTCGCGACCGCCCCCGCCCAATTACACGGCTCTTTATTCTCCAGCCCTTCGACCCTCCCGCTGCCGCCACGCCCCTTCGCGTAAGGACCGCCTGCAGGGTGTGAGGAACTCGTCCGCCCACACAATCGCGTCCCACACTGCCTGCCTTCCTGCCTCGGCGCGAGATCGCTCGGATTTCGCGCTGTGACGTCCTGAACCTCAGCCGTCACTGTACGCTTCTACGCCAACCCTTTCTATTCAGATATACCCATCGTCAATCAAGATACACACCTCAACCTACAAATAATATGAACGTCTAGCAGCAATCAAGAAGAGATTCCCCACTTATTCATTTCTGAACATTTTCACCAATTTGATTCTTGGTTTGGGGGCTCTTCATTCTCCAGCCCTTCGACCCTCCCGCTGCTGCCACGGCCCATCGCGTAAGGACCGCCTGCAGGGTGTGAGGAACTCGTCCGCCCACACAATCGCGTCCCCACTGCCTGCCTTCCTGCCTCGTGGCGAGATCGCTCGGATTTCGCGCTGTGACGTCCCACACCTGAACCTCAGCCGTCACTTCACGAACCCTTTCTATTCAGATATACCCATCGTCAATCAAGATACACACCTCAACCTACAAATAATATGAACGTCTAGCAGCAATCAAGAATAGATTCCCCACTTATTCATTTTTGAATATTTACACCAATTTGATTCTTGGTTTGGGGGCTCTTCATTCTCCAGCCCTTCGACCCTCCCGCTGCTGCCACGGCCCATCGCGTAAGGACCGCCTGCAGAGTGTGAGGAACTCGTCCGCCCACACAATCGCGTCCCGCACTGCCTGCCTTCCTGCCTCGTGGCGAGATCGCTCGGATTTCGCGCTGTGACGTCCCACACCTGAACCTCAGCCGTCACTGTACGCTTCTTCGCCAACCCTTTCTATTCAGATATGCACCTCGTCAATCAAGATACACGCCTCAATCTGCGAAAATATCATGAACGACTAACGGCAATCAAAAATAGATACCCCTCTTCTTCATTTGTAAAACTATTCACCAAATTGATTCTTTTTTTTGTGTTTTTTGTACTTCAGCTGGCACTGCACCACACTTTCTCTCCAATAATTTCTCTTTAACAATGCAGCTCGTTAATCAGGATCTTCGCGTAAGGACTTCCGACAAAATCGCTTCGCTGCCTGCCTTCCTCCCTGCCTTGTACCATCCTGCTATCACTCGGATGTCACGGTGTCAGCACCGTTTCAGTTGAAACACGCTTTCTGTCGTTGCTGTTAATGGATATTATACATACAGTATTCAGAATAAATTGGGTTGACTTATATTGTGCTCATGCTTTTTCGTTCGTAAATTAACTTAATATAACTGAATCAGATAATACACAGTACAGTTCAATGCCCGGTGTCCGTAATTGCCAGTGTAATGAGTCTTTCAATTCGACAACTTGTGTTTCAGTAATTTGTAGTTCAATTATACAGTAATTATAAAATTCTTTCTGTACTGTAGAAACAAGCATTATTTATTCTGTTTATTATTTCCTCCATCCCGGATTTTGTTTCGGATTTGGGGGTTCGGATTAAAAGGATTCTATTGTATTTAATAATACTATTCTAGTTTACTATTTTTTTGTAATTTATGACACGGTAAAATAAGATTCTATTTATTTATTTATTCAAAACCGTAAAACTCTGTACATGACGTATCGGGGAGAAAATCATCTGCGCACGCCTATTTCAGCCTTTTTGCAGTAAAGCCTATTTGCAGAAACCTTGTATCTGTTTCTTGTACAGAGGTTTGAATATGTCTAACCTGGAGATCTTTTTTTTTTTTTCAAATAAATGGTATGTGGGTGCTCTGTGATATGCGTCCTGTAAAACTACGTGATAGTTGAATTTGATTGTGTCTAAAATTTTCCTCCTTGTAGAACAGCCTTAAATGGACGTAATCCCAATATTTTTTCTGAACCAGTTTAGATCGCATAAATGAAGATTTTTTTCGACTTTAACTTTGCCGTTTGCTCCAATCCCTTACTTTATTGGACTAAGAACTTGAGAATCGAATCTTCCTTCTTTTCGACTGGAGAATTGGATGTAGCAAATTGTCTTGCGACTTTTTCACCTCGATAAAAAGTGCCAGACACCAGTTGTGTGAGAATCTTGAGGCTGTCGTATGTTGCTTCACTACTCATACGATCGGCTTCGGACTGATTTAAATAACGGTCAAAAGTAGAGATGAAAATGATATGATGGTGAGGGTATTTCTGGGGGTTTATTCATTCTTGATTTTCATTACCACAATTCTTCATTGTTGTTCATTCAGATTTTCATTTAATCTTTATTTCATTCTTCACTGCAAAAAGTTTATTTTTTATCTTTTCATTTCGATTTTATTCGTATATTGTTCAATCACTCACTCCATTATTGGATTATTTATTATCTTCATTCATCCATTCCCAATTTTGCAATAAATTTCTGTGAAATGTAATTGACAATAGGGTTGCCCACAATGTTCATATAAAAGGGAGGACACTTCATAAGCAAAATAAAAAAGAACGCATTAACACATTTCTTTATATAAATATTTAATTTAGACTAACATCAGCTCTATTTCTTTCTTCTCTCCATCTTCGATTCAACAGAAAAGATTCGTTCACATGAAGCAGATGAAGATGGTCTGAGCGACTCTTTTTTATTTTAGTCGCTGGACAGAGACACTGTCATCTGTGCGTGTGTCATTGTTCAGAAAAGGATATTCATGTTTTCTATTTTAAATTAAACAATAAACGATACAACGTAACTAGTCATGTGATAAAATGAATGATAACAAATGTTAAAAATTTACTAAAAGGAGGACATTTAAAATACAAAAGAGGACCAGAGGGCAATTGACGTCAATGAAGGACTGTTCTCCCAAATGGAAGGCGGAAGAATGAAAACTGTCTGTCCGTACAGCATCAACTGACCTTACTGGAACATAGATTATGTGTGTACTCGAAAGAAAAAATAAAGTAAATATTGTAAAAATTGTTTACCACACGTGGTAAAAGTAATTGTATTTTGCTCCCAGTATTACTCCAATTGGAAAGTAGACCTCGTGTCGCAACCTTTTCCACTCGAAAAATAAATTTTTACCACTATAAAACACATAAGAATAAAGAACTATTTTATTGTAGATTTGGATATAAAATTTAATTATTGGATTTAATGTTAGTAATTAATAGCACGTATTTTGATAAACAAAAAATAAATTGTATGATATGTCGAATTTTGCTTTTTTAATCGATTCTTTTAAAATTATTGATATAAAATTTATAATTTCCGTTATGGACATAACATTGTTTACTCTCATTTAATAATATTTCCAACCAACTGGTGTTTTATTTTAACAAACGATTCAATTACACGGTTTGTTGTAATTTTGCTTTCGAATCTGCGACGAACAATTGCATATAATACAAAATGATTTCATTCATGAGAACAATTTAACAGTTTTATTTTAATAACAGTTTCATAATTTCACAATTAATACTGTTCCATTGTAAATACAGTTGATTGAAACTCGTCGATGTATAATTGAAAATCGGTAAAAATATTTTATGTCGTACAATGCGCCTTTTTTTCTTGAGTCAACATTATTTAAACTTGATTTGGTTTATGTATTACTTCGTCAGTCCAGAAAGATCCTTTCGTTTTCCTTTATTAGGTAATTAAGTGATTATAATGTGTAGTAGTGTCTTTGAATAAAACAACTAATAAACTGTCAATATAACTTCCTAATAGTATGAACTAAAATATGCTCATACGAAGTACATCTCATACGAAGCACTCAAACTGACATCTTTAATATTACTTGTTGACTTTGGTGACACCTTCCTATATTAGTTATTTTTATATTAAGTGCGTGAAATTATTGCTTTTTGCGCGATCAAGATTTAGGGCTCTTTGATGAGAATTGTCGGCCTCGGTAAAAAACTTTCAATCTCAATCGAACAAAAGGTAATTACTTTACTTACAAAATTGTTTACACTATCGTATAAAAATTTTTTTTTTATGAATCATGGTTTGTTTCATTTCTACTCTTCACAATTGCGCGACATAAGATAGTTAGGCGTTGTTTCTTACGAGATCCTATTGTATACTGGTACATCACGGCTATAATTACTGAATTTAAAATAGGTAAAAGAAATGTTGACATTCCACAGTTGTTAAAATCTACGAACGATGCAGCACCTAATTTATTACCTAAAATCCATAACATATTTACTACAAAACGTACTATGAGTTGAGAACGTGGTGTAGTAACAGAGGTTCTACGAATTTCAGAATATATTGTGTGTTAATAGTTACGTACTAATTATGTTTATAAATAATATGAGCTAATAGTTATTGGAAAGAGTTTAATAGTGAAATTAAAGTTGTTTTGTCAATAATATGTGCTTTATTTTCTTACTTTTCTCAGCTACCTACCGTTCGTAAAAGTCTTTTTTGCACTGTGACGTCTCCATGAGAAAAACGTCTTTTACGCGTGGTGAAGGAAAGTTTTTCAGATGTTTTGTTTTAACTTCATGCACGCGTAGCAACACGTAGAAACACATTTTTATACGATCGTAGAAAAAATATTTATTGAGCAAATTCACTTTGTCGCTCACACCTTCTACATTAAATATTCAGTTCTCACATCAATACATCATTACTCATATTGCCGTAATTTTGTAAGTATTGGGTTAGATATCTTTGTGTGCCAGAATACAATTTAAAGGTCTCGAGGGTAATTGCAATTTAGTTAATATTATTTAATTAGCAATTTAGACATTAGTTCAACTGTCTTTGATGTAACATGGTACCAGTATTTATATTTGGCAGAAGATGTACCACAATCCACAAACCGGATCTCATCCCACCATTACTTGTCCCCGATGGTGATATCAGTTCTGTTGTGATGGATAATTTTATCTGTTAAGTTACTTCAGTCCCTGTACATTTTGTAATGTCATTTTCCACTATTTGTAAATGGTACTGGTAATAAGGTGAAATATTGTTCGGGAGAACGTAGTGCTTTGGAAGTTTGGCGTCAATTGTATTATTATTATTATTATTATTATTTTATTATTATTATTATTATTATTATTATTATTACCATTATTCACACTTTCTCTGCTTTAGCCGGAAAATCTATCACCTGTCCAATTGATGTTATAGGACTAGGCTCGGACTGCGCCGAAGGAAATTCATCCTGACCTACATGAATGTCTTTAAAATTTCCTGACAATATGACATGTTTGAAGAAGGGTGGCTTTCTGGTCTTCAACAAAGATATTTTTGATATCTGAATTCTCCAGATTTCTTTTAAAGTTCCTGGTGACGACTCCTTCAACGAATATAACCATGGGGAAATGGGAGATTTCATGCAACTTCCAAATGTTTTTTAATTCACTTGCCAAGTTCTCATTATTATTATTATTATTATTACTATTACTATTATTATTATTACTATTACTATTATTGTTACTATTACTATTATTATTATTATTATTATTATTATTATTATTATTATTATTATTATAAAAGTATCACGCAGCATTATGGCACGTAGTAGAAAGAAGCGCAGTCTCATTTTTTCCGCGAAAATCCTTTCTCGCGTCATTTGCTTCCTCTTAAAATCGAATTTCCGCCGTGAAACACTTTGTGCGCGGGTTTACGGGGACCGCCTCTCCTCGCGACTCCCTTCCGTTCGCGAGCGGGGCGCGTAGGCCTTTGTGCCTTCGGCTCCGCGGATAAAGAGACCGCCGCCGCCGCCGCCATTCCACCTGCTTGCTCACGAATTTTCCGGGTCCTTCGCGAAAGAATCCCGGATCCGCGCCGGCACGGGAGACAGAAAGAGAAAGGCGGAGAGAGAGAGAGAGAGAGAGGGAGAGGGAGAGGACCGCCTGTGACATTATGCCGGGGTGGCGGTGCGATTCCTGGGTGGGAGAGGAAGGGGCTGAAGTGTCTGCGCGCACAGTGGTCCCAGTGGTGCCGAAGCTTGTTGTTGATTGTTAGTGATTGCGATTGTTGTTAGGATTGCGGTTCATTGTTAGTGCTTGTTGATGTTAGTGATTGATTGTTTCGTGTTTCCGGGCGGTCACTGGTCCGGTCATCGGACTGCTTTGGTCATTAGTCCCGTTAGTGTAGTGCATGTTTTTTTCTCGGGAGATGGCGGTGATCTTCCCCCGCTGGATGGCGAGATCCGGCGCCGACCTACCGTCGGCTAGCGGGCTTTCCCCCTAACCAGGACTCTCCCACCAGTGGGGCACCGCCCCAGTCGCGACAAGCTCTAAACTCCCGACCGGCCTCCCGAATATGTGGTAGTGTAGTGCATGTTATTGTAAGTGTGTGTGTGTAAGGGGAGAGGATAGGTGTCCAAAGAGGGGATTGGGGGAGAGGCAGATGCTGGAGTGCCTGCGTGCACAGTGGTCCCAGTGGTGCCGAACGCCTGTTGATTGATTGTTAGTGAGTGATTACGGGAGCGTCAAGTACTAATGTCATTAGTCCCGTGAGTGTAGTGCATGTTTTTTGTTCGTAAGATGGCGGTGATCTTCCCCCGTTGGAATGCGAGATACGGCGCCGACCTACCGACGGCTAGTGGGGTTTCTCCCTAACTAAGACTCTCCCACTAGCGGGGCACCGCCACCGCCCCAGTCGAGACAACCTCTAAGCTCCCGACCTGTCTTCCGGAATATGTGATAGTGTACTGCATATTAGTGTAAGTGTATGTGTAAGGGGATAGGACAAGGAATGGGAAGGAAAGATCGCGCGCGCGCGGGGCGTGGCCCGTTTGTGAGGGCACTGCTCCTGTATTCGCCTGAGGTTAATCGGAGAAACCACAGAAAACTACCGATCAGAGCAGCCGGACGCCAGAATTCTCCTTCAGACAGCGACTGAATTCGACCTAGCTCAGTAATTAGTGTCGAAAATGCTGCTGCCGTGGAGACTCGCACCTAGAGGGCACTGCAGGTGATGCACTGAGCGACCTCTCCCGGTCCTAACGCTTGCGATTGAGTGAGCTAGTGATGCTAGATAACGGCACAGACTTTCCCTTACTAGTTAGTTTCCAATGTTTCTTAGTCTGGGCTGTCTTATCAGCTTCACCTGACCCTCTTCCCAATTGCTACCAAACGTAACCCAATATTTATTCTGTAATATGTTCTCAATTTTTCGGTGCCCTAACTTGAAGTGAAGTAAATCCAAAAATTAAAACTTTTGTTGAAAATTGATAGGGCCGCAACATCAGTCTGATAGATTGAAGAAGACGGACGGACAGACGTTTTGCCCTAAACTAATTTTTTGGTATCAAGGATTTTTTTGATAGCATGTCCTGTGGCGTCCCAGTAATTAATGACCATACGTGATGCTTAAAATCAATAACGTTCGGGGTTATTGTTTTTATTTCTCGGTACGCAACCTTTGAACCCAGTTGCATTCAATTATTCAAAAACAAGTGCATTCGATCTAGTTTTGTTAATCCTAATCTAATGTTAATCTCATTAGAAAAGGTTAATTTTTCGGTACTAAATTTGTTTGTTGATTAGTGATTCCGGGCGCGTCAACTGCTTTGGTTATTAGTCCCGTTAGTGTAGTGCATATTATTTCCTCGAGAGATGGCGGTGATCTTCCCCCGCTGGATGGCGAGATCCGGCGCTGACCTGCTCATGGCTAGCGGTACTAAATTTGTCTTGACACGCGGCAGCATTTTCATGCGGAAATCATTGCTAGAGGTCTTCGAAGTATGTTGGTTTCAACACATAGAAATTATACGTATCAGAAATATGAAAAAGAACGCGAAATGACGAAAGACGCAGATACTTTTTCTTTGTCATTATTTGTACAAATCTTTTTCTTTTTAGGCCTATTACCCTTCCATATACGATTTCTACTTGCCCTAATTTTGGTTTCCTTATACTCATATATTTTTGTAACCGGTTTCTCGGAATAGCCTATGCCCTACTTTTTAATTCATAGTATTTTGCTTCAAAACTTGAAAGCACATTTCCCTTTATTTCTCGGTTACTTCGTACTTTATATGCGCGTTAATGTTCTTGTACGAATTTCTCGTATACATTACATACTATTTCAAAAACAGATTGTATTTATTTGTTTGTTTATTTATTTAACCACAAAACACTCAAAAATTGTGTGACGTACTTTGGGGAGAAGTGCATTTTTCACAAATTCGGGGATCCCTACCCTGACCCACTTGCAACCTGTATTGTGAATACAGATGAAGATGGGCGTTTGGCGAGAATTTATTGTATGATATTCGTTTACGTGGAGAGTGATAATTAAAAAAAATTATTGCGAGTAAACTCTAGAAAATGTGCCTAGTTAGTGAAGATACATTTACGTCGCCAAGCCAAACACGGTTGATTGATTGTTTTTCGTGTTTCCGGGCGCGTCAACTGCTTCGGTCATTAGTACCGTTAGTATAGTCCATGTTTTTTTCTCTGGAGATGGCGGTGATCTTCTCCCGCTGGATGGCGAGATCCGGCGCCGACCTTCCGTCGGCTAGCGGGGTTTCCCCCTAACCAGGACTCTCCCACCAGCGAGGCACCGCCCCAGCCGGGACAAGCTCTGAGCTCCCGACGGGTCCCCCGGAATATGTGGTAGTGTAGTGCATGTTAGTGTAAGTGTGTGTGTAAGAGGGACAGGACAAGGAAGAGGAAGGACAGATCACGCGCGGTCCGTGGCACGTTTGGTAGGGTACTGCTCCGGCACTCGCCAGGTGTTGATCGGAGAAACCATAGAGAACTACCGATCAGAGCAGCCGGCCATACAAGGGACCATCTCAGCATTCGTTGAAGGGAAGGAAACTAGACGAAAAAACTTAATAAGACGGGGATCGTTTACACAAAAGTCGAAGTACAATACTTCTTACAGATCGTTTAATTATATAGTGCAAGTGATAACTAATAAATTAAAAATCGTTGTTAAAATTAATATTACTTTCGATTTTTATGCTCACTATAGTATCTTATTCTATAGAAACAATTAAGCAGAAAAAAATTATGATGTATGAAGAGAGGTAGTATGGGCTACAAGAATGCTTCCAGGCCTGCGAGAACATTTTTTTCTTTAAAATTGTATCACAATAATGCCCACAACACTGAACTTTATTGCCGAAAAAGTTTATATTTCAGCTTTTATATTTAAAAAGAATTAAAAACAGATTTTTTCAAACTCCCCACGCTTCATTTTGTTAGGCAGATGAGTTTGGCAAATGAGGTTGAAGACTTACGATAGAAGTTTCAGTATTATTATATTACGTCATCTTCTTCTCCTACATTATTTCACTAGTATAGATGAATTTTCCGGCTATCACTTTCAACAATAATTATAAATGAGGTCTCTAAAGAAAGAGAATTTTACGGATAGTACCTCCCCATATATTCAGACACGTGCAGAATTTGCTACTGTATTTGAATTTAAATTACTTTCTTGATATTCTAAATTGCACGAATATGCACCTTTCTATTCCGTAATAAAATTAAACAGTACTGCATAGAGTAGGGTTGTATTTGCTCGATCCTGTATTTTCGCATGGATAACATTATGTATCAGCATCAGCATCACAAGAGAGCATCACAAGAAAAGTAACATTAATTTTACCAATGATACATAATGCATTATTTACCATTTGGACTGTATAAATGAGTATAAACAACCTGTAACAACTATTGTACTACAGCTTCCGGGTCAATGACCCCCATCTCGATCAGGTTTTTCGTCCAGTTTCCCTGATCCATTGAGCAAATGCTGAGATGGCCCCTTGTTTTGCTTCTGGACATAAATGTAACTTCATTTTATGTGCACGTCTTCTAGAATTCGGTGGGAAATACAATTATTCAAATTATCGTTCCATGTTGTCGCGGCAGGAAGTAATAAGAGCCAAAATGTATAGCTTATATATTCTTGAAAATAGATTTTATTACATGGGAGTTTTTTTGTTTTTTTTTCTCCCTTTCAAAATTCAAAATTTATTGCTTATTTATCCTTGAAAATAGATTTTATTACATGGGAGTTTTTTTGTTTTTTTTCTCCCTTTCAAAATTTTATTGCTTATTTATTTTTGAAAATAGATTTTACTACATGGAATTTTTTGTTTTTGTTTTTCCCTTTCAAAATTCAAAATTTAAGTAGATATGACTTAGTGTAGGATCACAGAATTTTAAAATGTGCACACAATTAACTTTTCCCCAAGCACGTCATACGCAGTTTTTAACTGTTTTTTTGACGTAAAATAAATAAATAAAATAAATAAATATGTACCTTTCTCAAGAGTAAAAAGCTTGTCTGATATTTTTGTGATTATCAAAGCAAGTCAAAATAACTGTCAAGGAAGATTGTATAATAACTGGAAGTTTATTTTTAAGTGTTTTTAAGAAGTGTTTCTCGAGTATACATCTTGCGCACTGAATGAATCTTTATTGAAAGTTGGTTTCAAACATCTGCAATTTTTAAAATTTTATATTCTGTTACCACATTGGAAAGTATTTTTATATATTTTGATACTAATAAATGCATTTCGTTATCAACTTTCTCTCTTAATGTGGAAAATAGAAGAATAGGAAAGAGGTTGGGTTTTTGAGATGCCAGATTTCTCGCACGAGAAGGCGTGTTATCAATAATACGAGAATGTGCCGGGACCACCAGATTTATTATATTTATATTTAAAATACTAAGGAAAGAAATTAGAAAGCAAATTTGAACATTCTACTCAACCTAATTTTTTAAATAAAACCTGTTTTTTCTTTAAATGTGATTTAGAGGCGCCCAGATATGTTGCTTGAGATTATTCACTGGTTTTATGTTATAAACCGTAATATAAAGTTTTTAAAATTCTAAAATAATGTGAACCATTGTCAGCTTCCATTTGTCCATTAGGCCATTTTCATGACCAAATACCATGAGATTGCAGATTGTCCCGGAATGTTTTAGTTGGCGATGCGATGATAGATTTGTTTTAATTTTGCGGTTTGACTATACAAAGGTTAGTGAGTGTATATAGATAAACGCAAAGTTTCTCAATCATGTGTCATATGTGTCCCTTTGCAAGAAAGTTTTAGTGATTATAGTTATAAGCAATGTCTTACGGTTTTAAGTTTGCAGAAAATTGTACAATATTTCACTACAACATACACCTACCGACCAAGGTAAAACATACATTCCAATTACATTTTCAGAGTCATAATTAACTCTGTGTCCTTCAATAATAGAAGTAATTGTATTGTTTCAGAATTTGTAAATCTCTCACATTAAATTACTTTTCGAGAACAAGAACATCATTAAACTATATTTTTAGGGTTTTCGATTACCGAATTATGCATATTTAGTACTTTTCTGCCGTAACTGTTAGATAGCTAAATGAAATTCAACCGCTGTCTGGAGGAGAATTCTAGCGGCCAGCTTCTCTGATCAGTAGTTTCCCGTTGTTTCTCCAATAAACCTAAGACGCATGCCTACCACTCGCGCAACTTTTCTTGAACGATAGATTGACGAAATGCGGGCGGAGTGGGGATATTAGTTACAAAGACAGCCACTAGAGTATTTTCAGTAATGCCAACCTTTGGTAAATGAAAGTCAAACCCCCTATGTGTGCGGACAGGTCATCGCTCTGGGTAGGCAACAGCAGGGACAGTTCATAGGAGTTTTAGGTGCCTTCTTTGAAGGTCCTGGATCTGCCTCAGCTATTTCTTTAGATAATGGTAATAAAGCTGAACAGAAGTTCTCGACTATGAAAGCAACTAGCTTTGACTAGCTTCTGTTTCGCGCCAACGAAGTTTTAATGCTGGTAATGTTGTCATCAGTGCTCGCTGCGATCTTTTGCCTTCAGCTGTTTATGGCTCCAGGGAGGGGGAAGCAAGTTCATCGTTCAAGAAAAGACGCGCGAGTAGTATATAGTACCCTACCAATCGGGCCGCAGACCGTGCGGTTTTTCCTTCCTCTTACACTTTTTGTCCTATCCTCTTATACTTACGTCCAGGAAACTACCACACGTCGATAGACCGCTCGGGAGGGTAGGGCTTTTCCTGGCTGAGACGGTGCCCCGCCGGTAGGAGATACCTGCCTAGGGAAAACCCAGCAGCCGATGTGTTGGTCTACGCCGGTTTTTTTCATTCAGCGAGAGAAAATCATCGTCATTTCACGCAATAAAAATGCACTACACTTACGGGACCAATGATTTTAACTGCTCAACCACCTGGAAACCCCCAATGGAAAACGGAAACCCCAAATGGAAACCCCAATGGGAAATCGGTCGTAACTCTCCTATAGTTTTTCCGTTTCTGCGATTTAATCGCAAAGATTCGCAAATACATTACTTTCTCTCCCTTAGGAAGTTTCGTAATCGTGCGCCAGAAAAAGGCGAATTTTCGGCAGAAAAAACAATCATTGTTCTTTTCATTTGACCGGGAGCGGTAGCTTAATGAATCAACTGATGTCACTGCAGCGACTCTGACCGGGATGTCCTAGGTTTGAGTCTGGACGGTGGCAGGATTATCGACTCTAGCTTTTCAGCTAGGTCAAATTCAGTCGCTGTCAGGCGGAGAATTCTAGCGGCCAGCTACTCTGATCGGTAGTTTTCTGTGGTTTCTCCAATCAACACCAGGCGAACGCCGGAGCAGTACCCTAACAAACGGGCCACGGGCCGCGCGTGATCTGTCCTTCCTCTCTCCCTTCTCATATTCTCTCCCCTTACACACACACTTACACTAACATGCACTACACTACCACATATCACGGGAGACCGGTCAGGAGCTTAGAGCTTGTCCCGACTGGGGCGGTGCCGCGCTGGTGGGAGAGTCCTGGTTAGAGGGAAACCCCACTAGCCGACCGTAGGTCGGCGCCGGATCTCGCCATCCAGCGGTGGAATATCACCGCCATCTTCCGAGAACAAACATGCACTACACTTACGGGACTAATCATCAAAGCAGCTGACCCGCCCGGAAACATGAAAAAATCAATCAATCAATATTTTCATTTGCCCACATTTGTTTCCGTTTGGGCCCACTGTCAGAGGTGGATATTCGATTTCTACGCGCCCCGATCGGAACAAGGCGGAGAATTGAGGCAGCCGGCTCTGGAACAAAAGGAGGGAAAAAGAGCAAAAAAAAGAAAATCGAAGTGGCGGGGAGCGTACGTGAGTGTGAGTGCGAGCGCGGAGGAGGGGGGGGGAGTGAGGTGAGAGAAAAAGATCTGTTCGGTCGGCTGCCCGCCGCTGCGCAAGGTCCTCCGTCTCGTTTCGCGTGTCCGTCTGTCTGTCGGTTCGCGGGATTCGCAAGGGGATGGTTGGTTCCGTGAAACGGTCATCTCATGTTCGTTTTCGCGCGTACGGTCCGTGCCAGGTGAAAATCAACAGTTGCGGGGACAATTTTCGGTTTCATTATCAATTGAAGAATTGATCAATTGGAGCGTGGGGTTAGGTGGCGAGTCGCGGGGTCAGAGTGGTGGTTTGGCTTAGGCAAAGCAGATGGCACAGGCAGAGCCTCGGGTCGGGTCGGGTCGGGTCGGGTCGGGTCGGGTCGGGTCGGGTCGGGTCGGGTCGGGTCGGGTCGGGTCGGTGGTCGGTCGGGCGTTTTGATGTTTTCGTGCTTCCGGGCGCGTCAACTGCTTCGGTCATTAGTCCAGTTAGTGTAGTGCATGTTTTTGTCGGGAGATGGCGGTGATCTTCCCCCGCTGGATGGCGAGATCCGCCGCCGACCTACCGTCGGCTAAAGAAACCCCTAGCCTTCCCCCTAACCAAGACTCTCCCACCAGCGGGGCACCGCCCCAGTCGGAACAAGCTCTAAGCCCCCGACAGGTCTCCTGAATATGTGGTAGTGTAGTGTATGTTAGTGTAAGTGTGTGTGTGTGTGTGTGTCTGTGTGTGTGTAAGCGGAGAGGATAGGACAAGGAAGAGGAAGGACAGATCGCGCGCGGTTCGTGGCCCGTTTGTTAGGGTACTGCTCCGGCATTCGCCTGGTGTTGAACGGAGAAACCACGGGAAACTATCGATCAGCTAGAATTTGATGTATTGTTCAATTGGAGCGTGGGGTTAGGTGGCGGGTCGCAGGGTAGAAGTGGTGGTTTGGCTTAGGCAAAGCAGATGGCACAGGCAGAGCCAGTCGAACGGAGCGAGTCGTGTGGGAACGGGTCGGGTCGGGTCGGGTCGGGTCGGGTCGGGTCGGGTCGGGTCGGGTCGGGTCGGGTCGGGTCGAGTCGAATTGGGTCGAGTAGGATCGGGTTAGGTCGTGCAAAGCGACGCAGGATTTTGACAATTCACTAACCAATTCCCTGTTTTTATTAGTAAAATAAGTGTGTTGGCATGAGCTGAATGTTTTTTTAGAGTCTAATTAATCCAACTTTTGTCACCTAGCTGGGTTCCCAGATTTCGACCCTTTTTTATTTATAAACTTGAGAACAAGGGAGACATGTGGCGAGCATGACACATTCCCGTTATCGTACTCAGTGAATTTTGCCTACCTGAGCTTTCCTTTCGTCACACGATACAGAAACTGAGACGATTTTGTATTAGAAAACTATGGTTTCATCTCTCCCCGGCGAGATTCAAACCCAGGACCACCTCACAGAAAGCTAGAAAGCTGACCATTATCCACCCGAAGGGCTAAAATGAATATTTTGTGTGTATTCTGACATATTTTATGAGAATCGTCTCGTAGATACGGGAATTAATGAAAAGCAATCTGTCAGTGAATGCCAATAATGTTCAGTTGATGTATTTCTCTTTACATTCCCGCCATTCCATGGTTCCACTCCGACCCACTCCCCCGACCGTACCCGCGTCGCTCCGCACGACCTGGTCCGTCAGGACCTGCCCCGACCCGACCCGACCCGACCCGACCCGACCCGACCCGCCCCCACTCCCCATAACCCGTCGACGTCGCCCGTCCCCCTCCCCGCCCGCAACTTCATCCCCCGCGGTTCGCCACCTGACTCCACACCCCACCTGACCCACGCCCCACCTGACCCCACGCCCTACCTTACTCCATGCCCAACCTGACCCCACGCTTCACCTGACTCCACGCTTCACCTGAACCCACGCTCCACCAGATCTCACGCTCCACCTAAGCCCATGCTCCACCTGACCTCACGCTCTACCTCACTCCACGCTCCACCGACCTCACGTTCCTCCTGACCCCACGCTCCACCCGACCTCACGCTCTACCTGACCCCACGCTCCACCTGATCCCACGCTCTACCTGACCCCACGCTTCACCTGACCCCACGCTCCACCTGACCCCACGCTCTACCTGACCCCACGCTCCACCTGACCCCACGCTCCACCTGACCCCACGCTCCACCTGACCCCACGCCCCACCCGACCCCACGCTCCACCCGACCCCACGCTCCACCCGACCCCACGCTCCACCTGACCCCACGCTCCACCTGACCCCACGCTCCACCTGACCCCACGCTCCACCTGACCCCACGCTCCACCTGACCCCATGCTCCACCTGACCCACGCTCCACCTGACCCCACGCTCCACCTGACCCCACGCTCCACCTGACCCCACGTTCTACCTGACCACAGCTCCACCTGACCCCACGCTCCATCCTCACGCTATGCTCGTTCTGACAAGACACACTCCCCCTTCTCCTACCTCCTCGGCCAAGCTCTGCCTATACCTATTCCCAACGCCGCCTTTCCGGTCAAACCATGATATATATATATATATATATATATATATATATATATATATATATATATATATATATATATATATATATTCTGGTTTGCATAAGCATATTCAATTTAAAATATTGTATATTTGAATTATATGGGAGATAATTGTGTTCCTTGAAGTACTCGTCCAGATCTGAGTAGTAAATTTTTGATACATTTTGCAAGAGTGAAGAAGAGATATATAGGGGCAAATGAGAAGAGTAGTAAAAGAAGCGGAAAGTATGAATGCGGAAATGGAAGAAGTTATTGAATATTACTTCAAGAGTAACTTCTTTTGTTGACTACATTTTGCAAGAGTGAAGAAGAGATATAAGGGGCAAATGAGAAGTTAAGTTTTGCTGTTGTTGCTGTCGGCTGAATGTTGTGATACGTCGATAACCTGACGATAACATTGTCTCACAAATGACCAATGTCGTCATACGGATTTCACCAGTGTACTCCCTTGATGATTTCTAAACTACATTGTCTAGAGAAATTGTCAATTCTTCATTATCGGCACAAATAAGAATTAAATGTCAAATTAAAAAAAACAATACGTCTAATTGTTAATATTAAAAAATATTCGTTTAACATTTCATAAATGTAACATAAAATGAAAAGAAAATACCTTCTGCCAGCTTCGACAACATGACACAAATGAAGATTGAATTTAGAATTGCTTGAAATAGATTTACGTTTCTCAAATTACAATAGTTATGTTTTTTAGAAGTGTTCTTCTCAATCTTTAGTTATATTTTTGTTGAAGTAAAACATAAATGTGTATTTGCATCAGTTCATATTAACCAAAAGCATTAATATCGAAAGATGTGGCTCAGTGCATCAACTGTCATTGCAGTGCCTCTGACCGGGAGATCCTAGGTTCGAGTCCCAACAGTGACAATATTTTTGACACTAGCTTGTCAGCGAGGGTCTTATTCATTCACTGTCTGGAAGAGAATTCTAGAGGCAGGCTGCACGGTAGTTTTCCGTGGTTTCTCCGATCAACACCACGCGAATGCCGGAGCAGTACCCTACAAAACAGGCCACGGACCGCGCGTGATCTGTCCTTCCCCTTCCTTGCCCTATTCTCTCCCCTTACACACACACTTACACTAACATACACTACACTACCACATATTCCAGGAGACCTGTCGGGAGCTTAGAACTTTTCCCGGCTGAGGCGGTGCCCCGTTGGTGGGAGAGTCCTGGTTAGGGGGAAACCCCACTAGCCGACGGTGGGTCGGCGCCGGATCTCACCATCCAGCAGTGGAAGATCACCGCCATCTCCCGAGAAAAACATGCACTACACTAACGGGACTAATGACCGAAGGAGTTGACGCGCCTGTATTCACTAACAACCAATGAAACGCAAAAGCAATACTTGCTTTTGCACCGCGATATCCTAGATTCCACCAATTGCGTGATGCCAGTCTCCCCTGAATTCCCTTCGCTAAGTCCCTCAGGTTATTTCGCGAAGAAAATAGAAACTTCATGGGTGAGATTGTGGATTTTGAAACGTGTTGAATGCGTGATGAATAACCTCCCATCTCCTCTTCTTTTTTATTTTGAATCCCCATTTGAGCGTACGATTTTTTGTTCTCTCCTCTTTTTCGTTTCTTAGGAATTCAAGTTATAGTAGCAGGGAAGAAGGAAAACAGCATATCTGTTTTATCACCATTTAGAATGGAACGTGCCAGTTTTCATTCTGCCAAGAGGCGAATCCCCTCTTTTTCTGTAAATCTTGTCGTCAAACTAAACCCTGTGACAAAGGAAAAAAAACAAAACAACATTTTTCCAACGGTCACTCTGATACGTTGAGATGTGAATTTTTCTCAGTGCATCAAATTAAAGTGACGTTGCCACATCGAAATGCGTTTACCAACAGGAAAATATTGACAATTTAGCTATGAAACCCTTTGACATTCAGTTGTCGATGAGTGGTTAGCATTGAAATAGTAATGCAAGTTCACGTCGTCTTTATGAATTAATATTTACTTTTGAATTAAACTAAATAAGCCATTTAATATTTTCTTTCAATTAAATTCTATTGAACGTAATTCTATTGAACATTTTTTTATGATCTTGAAGGTAGTGGTATGTGCAATGTACAAATAAAGATATTTTGAATATTCCTTGATGAGGATAAATAAAGTAGGCATTTCACGATTTGAAAACATTTTAAAGATATTGCCCATTACAAATGATTTCAGTTTCATATATGTTGAAGATTACACTTTCCACCAGTTCGACGCAATTTTCGTAGTTGTAAATCATGACTTACGAATTTCGGATCTTTTAATGTTTTTAATCTGCGTAAAAAATGTGAACTGGATGTGACATTAATGGGAAAGTGAGAAAATGGAAAAGTGATTAATCTTCGAAATTTTATCGCAGAACAGCCTTTATCCAAGCATTGTGTTATGAAAAGCCAATTTGATAAGGATCATTAGACTGAAATTCCATTTCAGTTTAGTTCTTATTAAACGCTAAAATTTTTGTTTGTTATTGTTCCGAGTACAATAAATATTATTCGAGTATTATTTGCACTATTATTTATACAGATATTAAAATGTTTCGTTTATCGCTATTTATCACAAATGAGATAAAATAATTAACACTAATTTCAAATTATGAAACGGTCTGTAATTAAACTTTGGGCATTCAGTTATAAACTGTCATTTTACATCCTAGTTGACCATCCTTTTCCCAAACCACCAATTTCTCCGATATTATTAATCAAGCGAATGCCGCAGTAGTAGCCCAACAAACAGATCACGTGCTTACTTAAACACACTTGTCCTTACGTATACTTACATGCACTACACTACCAGGAGCGGTAGCTCAGTTCATCAACTGATGTCACTGCAGTGCCTCTGACCGGGAGATCCTAGGTTCGAGTCCTGATGGCGGCAGGATTTTCGACACTAGCTTTTAAGCTAAGTCGAATTCAGTCGCTGTCTGGAGCTGCCGGCTGCTCTGATCGGTGGTTTCTCCGATCAACACCAGGCGAATGCCGGAGCAGTACCCTACCAAACGGGCCAGGGACCGCGCGCGATCTGTCCTTCCCCTTACTTGTCCTAACCTCTCCTCTTACACACTCACTTACACTAACATGCACTACACTACCACATATCTCGGGAGACCGGTCGGGAGCTTAGAGCTTGTCTCGGCTGGGGCGGTGCCACGCTGGTGGGAGAGTCCTGGTTAGGGGGAAACCCCACAAGCCGACGGTAGGTCGGCGCCGGATCTCGCCATCAGGGTGGGGGAAGATCACCACCATCTCTCGAAAAAGAACATGCACTTCACTAACGGTAATAATGACCAGAGCAGTTGACATGCCCGGAAACACGAAAAAATCAATCAATCAATCAAATACACTACACTACCACACATGTCGGGAGATAGGTCGAGAGCTTAGAGCGATGGTGTCCCGCAGGTGGGAGATTCCTGGAGGAGAAATCCCTGGAGGTGCCCCGCTGGTGGGACATAGCGGGTTGGGGAAAACCCCGTCAGCCAATGGTAGGTCGGCGCCGGATCTCGCCATTCAGCGGGGGAAGATCACCGCTACTTCCAGATGAAAAGCATGCTCTACACTTACGGGACTAATGATCTCAATAGCTGACGCTCCCGGAATCACAAATCAATCAATCAATCGAAATCCATCATAATGCCGTTTTCTAGTTTCATAAATAGCCGAGTTATAGTTGTTCAATTTAAGCTCAATTCATGTTTTTAAATGCCCTCCAGAAAACTTTGGAAGGCTATCCTGCGAAATGAGTGATTTTGGAGTTGTGGCCCTGTTGCATTAGGTGTACGTAATGACGGCAGCAGTTGACGTGCCCGATAACATCAATCAATCAATCAACCAATCAATCAATTTTTACTTTTATCTCCTCAGATAAATATGTCAAGGCGGGGGTCAATAAATAACCTTACATCTGTAATTAATTTGTCTTAAAGTAGCAAACCCTAAGTATCTTGTGCCGGTTCAACATTTATTGCAGTGCATCTTCTTGAATGTGTTTAAGCTCAAAGAACGCCCTTGTCCGAGCATTACACTTAGTGGATCTCTCGTGACCGCTTTGTCGTGGTTAATAATACCATTCGCGGATGTGGGTGCGAAATGAAAATTAATTTCAGAGTAATGAGAGAGGAGATGAAATTAATTTCATTTATTTTAGTGCGGCGGCCAACGCGATGTAGGGCTTTTGTGGTTGATTTTGTTGTTTTATGTGAGACTGAGATTTTTAGAGAATGCTACAATGTAGGATGAAAGACGCATTTTCTTAAGTAATGAGAAGAGTGACTGGAAATTGCTAATCCATTTCCGGAAAGCATTAAACGTGTTTTTTAAATATTTTTGTCAAAATAATAGTTCATGATATGAATGTTGTGTTAAAGGAATCAGTACCTAGTAATGGAAAGACCGCGTAAAAGGCCATTATGCTTTTCACTAGCTTTTAGGGTTGGTAGATATAAATATTTAAATTTCAAAACCGAAAAACAAAACTATGCTTTTAAAATATCCATTCTTCTCGAAATACAACAGGAATAAGTAAATATTTTTATTATAGAAACAATTCGTTTAGTCTACGACTATATAAAAAATAATTTATAAATAATATAAATAAAGAACTTCCTTTAATTCTAAACATTGTAACTACAGTTCTTTCAGTATTTTTTCAAGCTATGAATGTAATTGAAAGAAAATAAGTGTATTTATCTGCGCATCTATAAAGAATGACTCTCTCTAGAATTTTAATTTCGCCATAATTTCTTTCTGCATCAAACTATGGAGCTTTACTCTGGCATGGAAATAAAATTGATTATTGAAATTAACTAAGCTTTCAAAATCAGATGAAATAATTCGCCTGAAGTTGTTTTTTCGATAGTAACATTTCCTCATTAATATCAAATAAATATAAAAATGTGTTAAAAGATCAAAAATAAGTGGAAGAATAAATAATTGAAATAAAGGACGTAATCATTTATTAGGAGTTAGTTGAAGTAATTCAAAGTGGTTAGGAACAAATATTTCACTTAATACTCATACGTAAAGTAGTAGATTGAAAACTACCTTCTACGTTTTCATAGCCTGGGATATTTCCGATGAAGAGAAAATAAATTATTAAACGCACTCCCATAAATGCTTAACGCGAAAGAACCTCCCTTACCCGATTTGTACTCGGTGAACGGCATCAGCGAAAGTATTGTTCTTTGCCGCAATTTCTTCTTAGACCCCTTCCATTCATCCATAAAAATTAATACTTGTCAATTTTCGAATGTCAAAACTAAAATAAATTCCAAAATACGTTGAAAGTTTGAAAGCGAAGGAAGAAACAATAATATCAATATCTTACAATGTCTAATCTCTAGGGGGCGGATTTTAATGAAATATCATTTTTTTCTTTTTACTTTAGAACATTGCCATTCAGTACAGCAATTCATTTTTATGTTATACAAAAGGAATTGACCCATTTTTATAGGTCATTATTTTTTGTCGATTTCGACTAGTGAGCCATTTTTTACCTTTAAGTAATTTTTAATGCATCTTTTGCTGATTTTATCGATTTTAACGTCATTTTTAATCGTACTTATTCAAATAATATTTACGAGATGCAACAAATGTTCCTTCACAGAATTACTCAGTACGTACAGTACAAATTACACCTCTTCGATTTTTGTGCTCAGAAATTGTTGTGCTGTAATTCTTGTGACGTATATTAGTGCCATTGCCGATCCGGCAGATTTTGGAATAACTCTGAAGACTCTAACTCCTGGTAAAAAAACAATCCAAACCAAACGTTTTCAAGCGGAGTTCACTCTCACGAATGGAAGAAGTCTCAATTACATTAAAAGTAACAGGCTAAATAAAGAATACACTATAAATATCTTACTTCGTCAAATCACATTAGGGTTCAATCGATGTAATTCTGCGCTTTTACGAGCAAATCCTTCACTTAAGACTCAAATGTTACGTCGTTGGTCGAAAACAACCTTCAGTAAAATATCCCTTTCTGGGGATATTTCCGATGAAGACTAAATAAGTCGTTCAAATCATTTGTGTTCACGAGTACTGTCTGCAGAACCACTCTTATCAGATTCGTTCACGTTGAACGCCACTGACAAAAATCTCTTTATCATACGTTCTAATTAAACCCCTTATATTCATACACAACAATTAACATGTCTGAATTTTTGAATGTCAGAAGAAAAATCAATTCAAAAACATGTTGAAAGTTTGAGAGTAACAGCCGAAACAAATAAATAAAAAGAATTTCATTTTTACGAAAAACCCAAAATGTAGATGATCGAAAACAACCTTTAGTAAAATATCTCTTCCGGATATTTCCGACGAAGACGAGATAAATCATTCAAATCATTTGCGTGCACGCGTACCGCCAGGAGAACCGCTCTTATCGGATTCGTTCACGACGAACGCCACGAGCAAAAGCATTTCTTTGCCTCGCCAAACCCTCTCCGAACCCATCTATCCATCCACCCCTCCCTCTTTTTCCACCCCTCTTCCTCACACTTTCCCCTCCCCTCTCTTTCGGCCACAATCGCAATCCTCCCGTTCGCTAACGCGCCCGCCGCGCTTCATTTGTCTTCATCACGAGGTTCGCAGCCTCGCCGCCGCGGGCGAACGGCGCCGGCCGGATTTTAAAATCTCATTCGCCGGGGAATCCCCCAAGCCGCAAGTGAGGGTTTCTAACAGGTTTATGATGGAGATGCGTCGGGGGGAGAAGAGGTATATACAAAATACAATTGTGTTTTACTGAGAATTGTTGGGAGTGGAGTATAGTGAACTATTATTTAACTAAGGAGAACTCGGAAAAAAGTCAGTTTCCGAAATTGGGAGGTTGAAGTTTCGAAGTATCAAATCATTCAAACCGGTAGCGGTAGCTCAGTGCATCAACTGATGTCACTGCAGCGCCTCTGACCGGAAGGTCCTAGGTTCGAGTCCTGACGGCGGCAGAGTTTTCGACACTAGCTTAACAGTTAGGTCGAATTCAGTTGCTGGCTGGAGAACAGTTCTAGCGGCCGGCTGCTCTGATCGGTAGTTTGCCGTGGTTTCTCCGATCAACACCAGGCAATGTCCGAGCAGTACCCTACCAAACGGGCCACGGACCGCGCGCGATCTGGCCTTCCTCTTCCTTGTCCTATCCTCTCCTCTTACACACACACTTACACTAACATGCACTACACTATCACATGTTCCGGGAGACCGGTCGGGAGCTTAGAGCTTGTCCCGGCTGGGGCGGTGCATCGTTGGTGGGAGAGTCCTGGTTAGGGAGAAACCCTACTAGCCGACGGTAGGTTGGTGCCGGATCTCGCTATCCAGCGGGAGAAATCACCGCCATCTCCCAGAAAAACACAAATGCACTACCTAACGGGACTAATGACCGAAGCAGTTGATCCCGAAACACGAAAAAATCAATCATTTATTAAATCATGAAGTATGTAACTTTGACGTGTTCAAACTTCTATAGATCCTAATAGGAACGCATCCAAATCATCCAGATTTAGAAGTATCTAAATTTTGAAGCACCAAAATTTCGAAGAGTCCAAATTTCGATGTATACAAATTTCCAAGGACACAAATTTCGGAGTAACCTAACTGCGAAACAAACTTTGATGTGTTCAAACTTCGAAGCGTCCAAACTTCGAAGGGCCGAAACTTTGAGGCAAAGACTCTCGGCCTTTCTCGTCGCCCGAGATCATTAAAATCAGTTAACGCCCGAGGTACTACAAGATTTTATTTTTACCTAATTTTATTCCCCATATTTCCCTCCCATTATCTCACCATAAGGGAACATGTAGCATCAGTCAACTCTTTTCTTTTTTCCATCGTAACCATGGTCCTCTGGATTTAGGAAAGCTATGCTGTGTATATCGGTTTTTCGTATCGAAGCAATAACGAATCAGTAAAAAATAAATATATTTGTTATATTTCACTGATATATTATAGATTGTTATTGCCTTCGATGATCCCGAGCGACAAAAATCTCTCGGGCCAAAGGTCCTCGTACATTTTGTTGCCGCTCAATCATTAGAATCCATACGACACCCTTGGTGCATAAATATTAATCTATATCCTAAATGTAGTACATTTTCACTTAACTAAAAAAATTGACGATTTTAGAAAAGTGTCACGTATCGTGTGCATTGTCGGTGTATAGAGGTATTCCGTATTAGTGCAAATAGTTATACAAACCATTTATACAGTTTGCTTCAATTTTGCTTGCATAATTTCGCATTCTCGTATGTATTTGTTGTTGCATTACCGTTGATTTACAACAGAAAATTCAAAATAAAATAAATCCCACCTTTTATTTTAGAATTTTCGTTGTATGTAACAGTGCAATGAAGGAGAATTGAATATGGAAATTTTTGTACTTAGTTCCTTTATGCAAAAAATATTCATGTATGCTTTTATTGAATTTAAAAATAAGTATCTCGTGTTTGTTTCACATTTCGTCGTCTTTAGTGTTTCTTTTGGGAATTTTCAGGAATAATTCACTGAATATTTTAGTATATCAGTTGTGAATAACTGACTAGAAATGTTTGGCTATAAACACGATCAAAAAAGATTTCAAAACCATCAAAATGCGAGGCACGGTTTCTTCATAAAACTAGGTTACAGACTGATGCGTTTAAGATAACTTCGCCCTTTGAAATATACGTTGAGAATATAATGTGGTTCTCACGTTATGAATCAAGTTTGACTTATAAATAAAAATCTTAACTTGATTTTCTGAGTGCCTGATATTGTAGAATAAGCACAGTCCATTGTTTTCCATTTCTCTGGAACGTTTTTCTTGAAAATAATGCTCAAATTGTATTTACTTTAATGCAAGGAAAAAGTGTCATTTTAACAGATATTCCTGTGAGTGTTTTTAATAATGTTTCTCAGACATCAACGAAGTCTTTTTACACTTAGAAACCAAAACAATTAGATCATTCCATTAATTTGAGTTACCTTTATCGAAAAAATGATATAAAATACATTGATAATGCAATTGATAAAAATAGAAAGGGAAACACGAACAAAGTTTATGCTCAAATAAAATATAACCAGAAATTAAAAAAGTGCCATCATGAACAAGAAAGAAGCTATATAAAAATATTATTTTTGTTGAATAAGTGAAATATACACGGTAATAATATTAATAATAATCATCATAATATTAATAATATTAACAACAAATATAAATGTGTGGTACAGTCATGAAAAGAAAACTTTAAATGAGTTGACAACCAATCAGGAAAAAAAGAAAGACAGAAACCCGTGGAGTGAAAGGATACCATAGGCATGCACGACAAGAAGATACAGATATCAGCCGCACGAGAGAAAGATATTCTCGAGATTGGATTTTAAAAGAGATTACACCTGAGGGAGATATTTTTCGCCGAGGCTGTACCTCGCACGCCGCTCGTCGTTTCTTTCTTCTCATTAGATTCTCGTTTGTTTTGCTCCCGTGGGACGCACGCGGGCAGCGCTGCCAGTGGGGAGCGGAGATCCAGCGAACTACTAAGAAACGCTTGGAGCTCTCTAGAACAATGCAATCCTTGCTAGCTGTGGACCAGCTCGCGTGCCGTTGTGTAGTCGCTCTCATGTGAGTTGTATCATTTAGTTTGTAATTAGAATGTACTCAAGGATTTTAGATGAGTCTTTTCTTTGTAATTACAAAATATCAGAGCTGACCCAGCTACTAAACCAGTGGAAGTTTAATTTTTTTGCATTCTTCATATTTCAAATAGTTTTATTTAGATATGGAGACAGGCTAATGAATTTACACGGGTGAAACATTCTTTATTCTTTTATCAACTCTATTAATTTCGATGTAGTAATTAAATTAAGAGATTGCTTGCGTGTTGTCCTGTGGTCGCTCTTATGGAAGCTGTATCTTTTAGTTTTTTGTGTGCTTAAACACTTAGAAAGAACTTTCTTTTGTAATTAAAAAAGGTCTGCTTCTAATGCTCATAATTCACCAGAGTTCGGTAGTTTTTTTCATCATTCTTCTCAGTTGAAGCCATTCAATTCCTTTCTTCTCATTCCAATTTCCATTGTTATTAACAGAGAAGTCTGTTACATTGCTTGCGATGTAATGTTACTAGTAAGAAGATGGTTTACGTTTTTTGAATCATTTAGGTAAAGATCGGGTTCTATTTTGTTATTGAAAAGTTTTTATGAAAGCAGACACAAAGTCACTCCCTTAAGACTTCACGAAGAAATAATACAACGATTCAATGTTGGGACTTAATTCATAAAGAGTCGTAGTGTTATAGCCCGACTATTGTGACAACTGGAGTATAGTATATCGTACAGTAAGAATAAGCGAATTCGAATGTTTTAATTAAATGATCGTTTTCCCTGGATTTAATGATCTTATATCGTTTGTTTCTTATTAACTCTTGACAAATATGATTCATTAGAGTTTAAGATCCTAAGTATTGTATCTGGGTGGATTTCTGAAATAAGTAAATATCGTAGAACGTTCACTGAACTTTTAGCGGTTCCTGGAAATCGTAATAAATGAACAGAGATAAAGAAAGGCAACGTACCATATTTTTTTCATATATGAAAGTTTACATTTTAAAAAAATGTTTCAAATATGCAATGAAAATACGAAAAAAGTACCTTTGGATGTTTTAGCAATGGTTCTGAGAGAAACATCAAGTAATGTTCAATTTAGATTTCTTCGACCCTGAATTGTGGGAATTCTGATTTGGTGTTGTTGACGTTGTTATAAGAAGAAATAAAAATGGTCATCTTCTTTTATTTCCTCTTCTTCGACCCTGTTGAGTTAGGAGAGGGGACACTGTTATCCAATCAGGAGCTTCAGTCTGTGAATTTCTCCGGATTGGATAACCGTAAACCTTTATAACTCACCATGGGATAACAAATTTAAAAAAATTAGAGAGAACACGATCGTTTCAATTGTCGTGACAAGTTCTTCTGCCTTTCCATGTAATTAATCGCACTGGTTATAATACGATTGATTTTTGTATCTGCGAGAGTGAAATGAAAAGTAGCGCTCTTGTTTCATTTGTTAAACGGTTTTCAAATATCTTTTTGTATCTGATTGCTACATTTGTTCTCTAAGCAATGCAGTATTCACTTTTCGATGCAGTCCACATCCTCTCCAAGATACACAAGCAAAAAGCGTATCAAGAGGGGTAAACCTCTCCGAGATGAATTTTAAAAGTTGCTGTCTACACCAGGATCGTTTGCTGTCTGGATGAGATTTCTAGCGGCCGGCTGCTCTGATCGGTAGTTTTCCGTGGTTTCTCCGATCACCACCAGGCGAATGCCAAGGCTGTACCCTAACAAACGGACCACGGACCGCGCGCGATGTATCCTTCCTCTTCCTTGTCCTATCCTCTCCCCTTACACATACACTTACACTAACATGCACTGCACTACCACATATTCCGGGAGACCGGTCGGGAGATTAGAGCTTGTTCCGGCTGGGGCGGTGCCCCGCTGTTGGGAGAGTCCTGGTTACGGGAAACCCCACTAGCCAACGGTAGGTCGGCGCCGGATCTGCGCACGCTTTTTTGAGTTTTAGAATCCCTTCCCCACAATTTAACTATTAATAGAAGAAGGATAAAAAGAAGTTTAAAAATGTATTATTAATAATAATAATTAATAATTAAAAAATTAAAAGGGCGAGATTAACGCTTTAAAAATTATATGTTTTCGTTCCCAATGTATAGAAAACTTATTTGTAACGGTTAACGAACTGAAAATTTGATTTTTCTGTATTGCTAACAAAATAGAAACTACAAAACAGCAAAAGGATAGCTCAACAAAACATGCGCATAGTGAAGCTACATTTACGTCTAGAAGCAAATCATGAGGTCATCTCAGCATTTGCCAATGGATCTGGGAAACTGGACCAAAACTCGATCGAGATGGGAGTCATTGATCCGGAAGCTGAAGTACATTACTTGTTACAGGCACATTAAGTCATTATTAAAATTATACAATGCAAATATAAACTAATTTATTTTACTATATCATTATTTTGTTAAAGTTTGTGTTTTCGAACATTTGTACATGACCGTTTTTCAAAATCTATTTTAAGGAAAAGATTTTATTAAGGGAAAATCTCTTTGTAATATTTTAGTTGTAGGAAGGCGCCGAAAAATATTTGAACTTTAAGAGTTTCGAAAAATCAGAGTTTTCTACGAACATGAGTGCTACACAATTCTCTTAAACGTTGTTTACACTATCCAACAACACAATTTAATAAAAAACGATGGAACTAGTTTTTTGAAAAGTTTGAAAATGTTCCAGAGGCTTCATGTAAAGTACCCTCCAAAATTAAAATATCGATTTCAAATGTCAATAAGCCCCGACATCAGCTATATCGGTTGGGCAATATCAATTTTGGAGTAAATCAGCTAAATGATTTAGCTGCTACCCTTGTTCATACATGGACAGACGAATTGACGGTCAGACGGGTGCACAGTCACACAGACATACAGTCGTACCGCCATTTTTCGGTATCAAGGACCCACAAAACATGGAGTCTGCCTGCACCACCAGTTAGAGGATCGTTTTTTTTCCAAACTTATCAACTGAATTTATCAACTTTTTTGTTAGCAGGGTCCTGTAATAGAGTTTTTCTGTCGAACATTCACCGGTTTTTCGCCCACCATTACATAACTTCCTCTCAACAGCGTAAGTGGTAGCGAGAAAGTAAAAACAAAGAGTGTAGATAGGGTGTTTTCCAACAACTGACGTTAACTTAAAGAACCTAGTATTTTAAATATATATCATAAATAAATACTTATGCCTACCCAAAATAAAACAAGACAGCAACTACCCCCTTGGGCCTCGGTTCCCGGATCGCGGATCATCCCCGCGAGCGACCTCGTACAGGCGGGGGCTACTGTGCGTTGATTATGATAAATTTGGCGGGCGCCTACGATGGCGTCGCTCGTTTATCTCCATATCCCTCCGCCAGGGGCGCGCCAGTCGCCACCCCTCCGCTAATTCCCGCCGACTCGACGCGCCGTGGAGAGGGAGCCAAAGGAAGGGTGAGTGGAACCGTGATGGAAGCACGGGGTTGACGAACGCTACGGAGATGATTACGTAGGAAATGTACTGCTCGTTAAGTAACTTGTGGGTGCGTATTTTGGGTGCCACGTGACTCCGCGCACGTTTGCTTGAGTTATCGTTTTGTTAGGTACGTGAGTGGTTGGTTGGTTAGTTGCTTAGTGATTCCGGGCGCGTCAACAGCTTAGGTCGTTAGTTCCGTAAGTGTAGTGCATTTTTTTCCTCGGGTGATGGCGGTGATTTCTGATCGCTGGATGGCGAGATCCGACGCCGCCCTACCGTCGGCTAGCGCGGTATAATGAACGAGATAAGTATATAGAATCGTCAACGGTGGAAACAGCACGGCAATAACACGTCCTGACGAACACAACATTACAGTTATTGATTGATTTTTCGTGTTTCCGGGCTCGTCAACTGCTTTGGTTATTACTCTCGTAAATGTAGTGCATGTTTTTTTCTCGAGAGATGGCAGTGATCTTCCCCCGCTGGATGGTGAGATCCGGCGCCGACCTACCGTCGGCTAGTGGGGTTTCCCTCTAACCAGGACTCTCCCACCAGCGGGGCACCGCCCCAGCCGGGACAAGCTCTAAGCTCCCGACCTGTCTCCCGGAATATGTGGTAGTGTAGAGCATGTTAGTGTAAGTGTGTGTGTAAGGGGAGAGGATAGGACAGGAAGAGGAGGGACAGATCGCGCGCGGTCCGTGGCCCGTTTGTTAGGGTACTGCTCTGGCATGTTAGGTTACTGCTCTGCACCTGGTGTTGATCGGAAAACACGGAAAAATACTGATCAGAGCAGCTAGCTCTATAATTCTCCTCCAGACGGCGACTGAATTCGACCTAGCTGAAAAGCTAGAGTCGAAAATCCTCCGCCGTCACGACTCGAGCCTAGAATTTTCCGGTTAGAGGCGTTGCAGTGACAGCAGTTGATGCATTGAGCTACTGCTTCCGGTACGTGAGTGGTGTAGTATTAAAATTTCAGGTTATAAGAGGTATTAACCGAAATAGTAGGCTGTATAAATTTACTGTGTAGGAAACTCAGCCATACACGTGTTTCTGATATTTTTCCCTGCATCAGTGGCTCCAAGTAACATAGATTAAACACATTAAGTAAACGTAGCGATCAGTCCTAAGATGGCGCCATTTTGTGATTCGTACGAGGTACAAAGGCCGACTCTTGCTTGATGTGTCCAACCCCTGTGAAGTGTCCTAAACGCTACCCCTTTCCTAATTCCTTCCCAATTCTGGCCGCTGGGTAATCACGTAGGAGCGCGTGGTGGGAGGCGCGTACGCGGAGATGCTACCTGGAGGTCCTCTTTGACAACTGACTAGGCGAGACGAGATATTCATAGTACAGTGTCCCCTGGAATACAGAGGGCACTAGCGAATAACAAATATTAATGGAGGATTTAGTCCGGAAGAAGCGCTCAACGCTTTGCCAGTAGCAAAGAGATGCTTTGCGTCTATAAATAATGTGTATTTAAGACACAACAAATTTAAAAAACAACAGAATACGGTTGAATTTGATCTTGCTTCGTAGCTAGTGTTGAAAATCCGTAACCGTCGTTATTTGAACCATTGGACTTCCAGATGAGACACCCTGCATGGACATTTGGTTCCATTGATGCATCTCAGCCGATGCAAGTTTTCTGGAGCTTCTATATTTTTGTAATGCGCAAGGAGTGGGTAGTTTTGTTTTATTTTACATAGTACTATCAGATCAATTACGTAGATGTTTTGTTTATGCAAATACTTTCTATTACACAAGAGCAAAAAGTATCGTTATAAAATGTTTGCTTACTATTCTTTTACCAACTTCATTCAAAACACTCTGAAATAACGCGAGTGGAGTGGGTATTTTATTTTTATTATTATCATAAAGGGAAAGTAATTAATTCTATGTATGCTGAAAATTGTTTTATATCCAGCACCGCCACAATTTGTTTCAACATAGTGGTTCCTGCGGAAACGTATTAGTATTTAAAAACTGTTAACCTTTTTATAAAATGCCAGAATAGAGCGCACTATTAAAATATAATTATGCCATTTCAATAGATAATTCACAGATTAAACAAACCATTCAATTTTGCCAACAAGTACCACATCAATTATTGTTTGTGTTGAGGACTTTGTATTTAAATGCAAATATCTCCCACCCTTGCTACACACCCTTTGTCTAGCTGACACTGTCACATTGTGAAAGATAAAATTATTACAAATGATGAAATGTATGATAAAATTATAGCATGAGCAAACATGACATTTTCACGCTTCTTGCATTGTTTCTACGTTGTGATGTATGATTATGTTAGAAGAAAGGGACTTTAGGACACATTGTTAATTTAAATTTTGCTTTAAATATTTTGGTGATTAAGTAGATGATTGGAGTAACACGAAACTGAAGGATTACCAAGAAAGTGTAGTATCAAGATTGAAATACCTTTTGTAGTTACCAAGGTGTTAACGTACATTCTTCACCTCTCAATTAACAGTAGATTAAAACAAATTGTTCGATCTCGTCATCCATCAGGGGCAGAACACCGCCATCTTTCAAAATAAAAAAATTATGCACTATACTTTCGGAAATAACGGTCACAGCAGTGACGCGCCTGGAAACACGATACAATCAATTGACCCGGCTTCTTAAGAATCAAAAATTCGGCAATAAATACGAATTTGAAACTAAATACGAAAAGAATACAGAGTTTCGTCATCTATCGATACACCGTTCAAACCCACGATGATATTTTGCCCACGAGAATATTTAAATTTACGCATGTTAATATTTTGATACGAAACAAATTATCAAGTAATCAATACATTGCATAATTTACGCGCAAACCCGACGTCAGTAATCTGCAATACTAATCACTGGGAGCTCTACACTTCAAACAAAGGACACGCCAACATCAGCGAGGGTTCGTGTTTTATAACTTCCACTTCGCCTCGTTTAGGAACAGCCACAACTGCTCATTTCGCTTCTCCTACCTCCCTTTTAGTCGATTAATGCGTTAACATTCGCGGCATCGTATCTCAGGCATTATGGGCGTGGCCTGGTATTCAATGCTGCGAGAAGGCGTAAAAATTTTTAACCCGCCCATCACGGCCTCCTGCCTTCGCGTGGTTGAGACGGCGGGCAGGAAACTGCAGGGGGCCGGGGCGGTTGTTATCGGGCAGTAAAATCCTCCTCGTTTAGATTAATACTATTCATTAGAGGTAATAACAGGGTTGGAACCCTTTTCGGGATGGGATGCTTAGGGAGTTGATGCGTCGGTTGTTCGGTTTTGTGTGGAAGGGGTGTCGTCTCGAGATTGGAGTGGTGTGTTCGTCTGCGGCTCGAGATGTCGTGTTTCGTGTATTCCCTTTGTGGTATGTTGCTGTGGTTGATTTGAATTAGCAGGGGTGAGGTCACGTAATGGTAAACCATATTCATACATCCAAAATAATAATCGTAGAACTTGTCCTCCAAAAACTCAATAACAGTGATTCAACCTATACAAACATGTTCTTTATGCTAAAATATGCGTAAAGGGAAATGTCTAGATATTTACGATTTTCCCTCTGGTTTATAAAAATAACAAATTCGACTTATAATAATTTTACCTGACTCTTTAAGATGTGTTTATTTAAATGCTGGTATGTGCTGTTATTTTTGCACACTTACTTTCGATTTTCTTTCCGTTTTCGCCTTTCATGTTTGTTTTTACTTTATTGACTTCCTTATTTTTTTATGACACTGTTTATACTTCATTTTAGGTTCAGGATTCAATTTGCGATCTGTTATGTCTCAATCAAAACGAATGAAAGCCTCACCTCAACTTTTTTTCTGACGAGTGTCAATTAGTAACCTTCCGAAAAAAAAAACGAATTTTGCAATTTTCAACAAAACTATTGAAGTCGATATACTGCACAAACTTGATTGTATTGTTTAAATTACTAATATTTATATAATCTTTACCAACATTTCAGACATCAAATTGGCCGATTTTGGAAATTTAGTCATCATCAAATGTTCCGAGAAAAAATCCAAAATTCTATTATATAATTATATTTTAGTATTTTTCCGTGATTTTATATTCTTTTGAGTAAAATAGTGAAACATTTAATACGCACCGTAAAGTGATCTTGCAGTTTCGTATAAACGCAACATTCTTGGATTTCACGCATTCTAGGCTTGGATGTCACTAATACTATTAATGACGCAGAGTGGATTTAGCGGTTGAAATACTGTCTCTATCACCGTGTTCTATAACTTTAATTCTAAATCGCTGCCATATTTTTTCTCTCCCACAGGTCACGCAAAATTATATTTCTGCTTTGAATTGTGGCATATTTGTAGTAGAGAGGCGACATCGAAGTCGATGTTTGTAACATCGATATGTTAATGTGTCGATTAAACATCGGTGTACAAACATTGATGATAAAACAACTTATAGTAATCAAAGTAACACTTCAGATATTGCATTGAAAATGTCTGCTCTTCATGCAAGAAAACCAATAAAAATATAACCCTGGGAATCCTATTTATTCAAAATCTTTCACTCTACAAATAAATTAGTTATCAAGATGTTGAAAAACATCAAAATCCGAAATATTAACAATGGGTTTAGCATCGATGTTTTATGCTAGATGATTTTCACGTGTTCGATGTATTGTTTATGAATGAAACATTTAAGCCGGTATGTAGCATACTGGTCTACACACATACACTGGGACACATATCCTGTTCGCCCAAGTCTTGCACTTTTGTCATTTTTGTGGAGATTTGGCAAACAACTTTCCAACAAAACAGCCCCTTTGCGTAGTGCAATGTCTGTGGCTGGCGAAATACGACGTTATATCTTGAGACATCTGGCCGGGAGCAGTAGCTCAGTGCATCAACTGATGTCACATCAACTGATGTCACTGCAGCGCCTCTGACCGGGAGGTCTTCGATTCGAGTCCTGACGGCGGCAGGATTTTCGAAACTAGTTTTTCAGCTAGGGCGAATTCAGTCGCTGTCTGGAGGAGAATTCTAGCGGCCGGCTACTTTGATCGTTAGTTTTTCGTGGTTTCTCCGATCAGCACCACACGAAGCCGGACCCTACCAAAACGGGCCACGACCGCGCGCGACTTCCTTCCTCTTCTTGTCCTATCCTCTCCCCTTACACACACACTTACACTAACATTCACTACACTACCACATATTCCGGGAGACCGGTCGGGAGCTTAGCTTGTCCCGACTGGGGTGGTGCCCCGCTGGTGGGAGAGTCCTGGTTGGGGGGAAACTCCACTAGTCGACGGTAGGTCGGCGCCGGATCTCGCCATCCAGCGGGGGAAGATCACTTCCATCTCCCGAGAAAAAAACGCACTAACGGGACTAATGACCGAAGCAGTTGATGCGCTCGGAAACACGAAAAAAAATCAATCAATCAATCGAGACATCTGTCCGGAGAGTGATACGGAAGGGAGAGTGCAGGGTTACTCTGAGCCTCTTAAATGAAACAGGTAGTTTTCAGTCATTGAAACTGCATCGATGGTGAAGTCCATACTTTCATTAGAGCGATAATCTGTTATTCTAACCTCTATTTATTTTTAGATAGACAAGATAGTCTGTCTAAAAAATAGAGGCGTACTTCAAAACTAATGAATATAAAAAAGACAAACAATTTTCAAAATATTTTAAAATTTCGCTGAAAACGGTCATTGATCTACACCAGACATAACCATTAAGACACCCATTATGAACATCCATTCTTTTCCCGTTGTCTTTCTCTGGTAGTTTGGTAAGCAATCTGCCAAATATGCAACCGATTTGCGGCAGAGATTGACTACCTGGAGAACCATCTGCTCGGAGAGAGCACAGGAGGCGGGAGTGGAGTGAGTAGAGTTTGAGTGTGTGATTCGGCTACACTCACCCGCGTAAAACAAGCAGGAATACTTCATTCACTAAAGTTGCTTCCTTCTTATACATTCTTATTCTAATATTCTAAGTGAGAATGTAGGTCTCTTATTGACCTACACTAAAGTTGCTTCCTTCTTATACATTCTTATTCTAATATTCTAAGTGAGAATGTAGGTCTCTTATTGACCTACATACACACACACATACATTAAGATACCCATTCCTTCCCCATTGCGTTTCCCTGGTGGTTGGAAAGCAATTTGCCAAATCTTCAACCGCTTTTCGTCAGGGATTGTATCTAGCTGGAAAACCATCTAACCATCTGCCTGGGAATATTACAGGGGACGGGGAGAGAGTAGAGCAGGGGGCGTGATTGGGGTACATTTACCCCTGCAAAAGTAACATGAACACTTCAATCATTAAAATTGCTTCCTTTGATGACATCTAAACTTAATACCCTAAGTAGAATGTAGATCTCTCATGGACCACACACATACACATTAATACTTTTTTCCCCATTATTTTCTGGTGGTTTGTTAAGGAACTTCCCCAATCTGCGACCGTTTTGCATCAGCTTTGCAATAGCTGTAGCTTCCCGAGCACAGAGTTGCACTCCGAGAGGACCATCTGCCCGGGGAGAGCGCAGGTGTGGGATGAGAGAGGGGGATGATGGGGGTGCACTCACCTTTGTAGATAAAACAAATGGAACGGAAATAGGACAGATTCATTAAAACCGCATCGTGAGATGAACTAAAGACATTCATGGTCAAATATTCTGAGTGGTGGTACACCCCTCGGTCTATTCGTAGTCTTTCTCTCTCTCTCTCTCTCTCTCTCTCTCTCTCTCTCTCTCTCTCTCTCTCTCTCTCTCTCTCTCTCTCTCTCTCTCTTTTCTCCTTTTTCTCTCTTTCTCTGCCTATCTTTCTTTCTTTCTCTCTTACACATTAATACACCCAGATACCCATTCTGTGCATTCATTCTTTCAAATTGTCATTTCTGTGTGGGTTTGTTAAGGAACTGGCCAAATCTGCGACCGCTTCGCATCAGCTTTGCAATGGCTGTAGCTGGCAGAGCACAGAGTTGCACTCGGAGTGGACCATCTGCCTCGAGAGAGCGCGGGGGAGGGGTGGAGTGAGGGGGAGAGGGGAGGGGTGGGGGAGGGAGAGGTTCGCGGGCAACACGCCGCGGCCATTCACGTCCCTCGCAGGGCGCCGCCGCTGAAATATGGGCAAATAAAGGGCCCGATCGATGAGGAGGGCTCGGGCGGGCGGAATGACGCGCGGCCCGCCCACGCTCGCCCGGCCCTTCGCACACGACGGCTCACTCCGGGTGTTCCTCAAGGACCCTACGACGAACCGTCGATTTGGAAGCGGTTGAAGGGGCGTTTGCCGTCGAAAAATCGCCCTTTTTCGCTGCCGGGTTACATAACTTTTTCGATAATTGGTTTACGAGAAAGTACATGCAGAAGTTAAAAGATACAAGTAAAAAAATATTTTTGAATTTTTTCGATGGCTCACTCCGGGTGTTCCACAAGGACGTCGCGACGTGCGGTCGATTTGGACGCTTCGAAGGGGCGTTTGCCGTGGAAAATCGCCCTTTTTCGCTGCCGGGTTACATAACTTTTTCGATAATTGGTTTACGAGAAAGTACATGGAGAAGTTAAAAGATACAAGTTAAAAAAAAATTTGAATTTTTTCGAAGGCTCACTCCGGGTGTTCCTCAAGGACCCTACGATGTACGATCAATTTGGAAGTGGTTGAAGGTATATTTGACGTCGCTCTTTTGTGCTGCTAATATAGGTAATACTAATTGGTTTACGCGGCAGTTACAAAAAAACACAATTTAAAAACAACTTTTGATATTTTTCGAAGTCTCACTCCGGGTGTTCCACAAGGACCTCGCGCCCTTGAAATTAAAACTGGCAAGCATAATATAATATTAAATGCAATTTTAATGTACACAATCGAACGAAACCTTCACTAAGAATGATTCTCAATTATTTCGTGTTAATACTTGTGTGTAAATTGGATAAGAACCAGTATCATAATGAAATCTGTATCGTAATGAGTGTCATTATGCAACGGGTTGCAGTCATCAAACGACAGAATTATACAATGGGAGTAGAAAGCAAAAAAAAAAAAAAAAAGACTTGCAGAACTACAAGTAAGCAAATGTCCGCCCAATGCTCAAATTGGGTCCCAGCGCCGACCGGAAAGAAATAAAACAACTCCCATCATGATCCCACTCCCTCGGCGGTCTCTGTTCCCGTCCGTTCGAATCAACGCGAGAAGGAAGTGCGTGATCTATCAGCAGCAGAGGGCAACCCCGGACTGAGGCCGACGCCGTTGGAGATCTGGGGTCAGGCGCTGTCTTCTCTCGGGAAATGCATTATGCAACAGGTCCAACGCCCCCGACGCGATCCGGTCAGCTCCGCCGTCAGCGGAAAACGCATTTCTTTTTTTTTGTCTGGTTCTCGGAAGGCTGTAAGCGCGAGGCCTGTTCCCTCCGCCCACCGGTGAGTGGGGACTCCTGGAAGCGTTGGGCTGGAAGAGTTGAAAAATAGGTTTTTTGAGGAATCGGGTTAATATTATTTTATTTAATATGTAGGTAATTATATATATAACCCTCATTAACAGGAATTCTAAGCGATCGAAATAATCGGAGTTAGTTATAAAAATTCGTGTTATTCGAGCAATGTAAATGTTATTACAGTATCATATATATATATATATATATATATATATATATATATAGAGAGAGAGAGAGAGAGAGAGAGAGAGAGAATCAAACTTAATTTCGCGAAACAACTTTCTTCTGACGTCTCGGGTGCTTGACATCCAACGCCCTCTGGAAATAAAATTCAAGATGGCATTGTTGACATCCGTGCGAGAAAACGGTGGTCGGCTGTTCCGTCTTCTTCTACCTCCCACGATTCTCTCGCTACTATTGGCTGAATGTGTGATGACGTCATGTCGCGTTTAATGATGGCGATGACGTCATGTAGCGTGCGATAAAATACTGGATTATGTACGATTCGGGGTATCGAAAAGGGTCGTTTATGATGATGGTATCCAAAAAAAGTATTAAGGTATGTGATATGAGCAGTCTCTTTTGTGTTCATAATTTTTATAATGTGCTCTTATAATCAGTAGACCTGTAACTAAATAATGGGTATTAGTTTGGAATGCAAGAAAGCACAAATATTAATTGCGTTAAGTTAAACATTCTTCAAAATGTGAGTTAAGTGTATATAAGTGTCATTCAAAAGCTCAAATAATGCTACTGAATATCACACCATAATACATTAATTAAATACCCCTTGGTTCAATGATTCGATAATTGAAGAGCTGCATATTTTATGTGGTGTTGATAAAAGGGTTTTGCACTTTGCCTCCATTAATGCACTCTTTGAATGCTTAACAACAATAATGTGGATAGTATTTCTGCTGTAATTAAGTGTAATAAAACGCTTCAATATTGGTCGGAAGAATAATGCGCTAAATTCCGTGTTTTTTAATGAAACAAGCACGCTCACATAGATCATGAGTCTTTTTAATAAAATAATTAGGCCAGATTGTATCCAACAATCGCAAGGCTTTACAGAAAATTAGACCAGAAAATTTCCGAAATATTCTGAATGGGTGGTGAGCTCTCTCGTTTTTCAGTAATGTCACACAAAGGACAGAACGAAGAGGACAGTTTCAGGACGTGATTAATATAGTAGGAATGTTACTATATATTAGTCGTTGCCACGTAAATATTATTGGCATATGTGAACCAATATTACACGCTTTTATGAAGAAGCGGAGTTGGCTGTCGCTTTATTGCAAACTGTTTCAATAAAACAATAAATGACAATGATAAGACACACGGATAGTAGTTGCATTTCCCAAAAAAATGTGAAATATTTTATCTGATATATTTTAGGAAAATCCTACAATTGTTAGAGCAAATGACAATTATTTATACCCAATTGACTCCATCTAAGCCTCCATCATAAATCCCTATTTCACTTGACCTGTAATTCTCATTAATAGAAAACACAAGAAGACAAATTAAAGAGAATGTACTATTCTTTACAACAAGTATTCCTCTACACGTAAGAGAATTTTATTAAACAGAATCATGAAATGTGCAACGCACCAATTAGATAATTTATGCTTATTTTATAAAAGTGCAAGTGTGCATACATGTGTATATGTACCAAAAAACTTTAAACTGTTGTAATAAGAGCTTTTATATTTGTCCCGATTAATTTTCGGAGGCAGATAATTAAATTCGAAGGGATTGCCATTCAAATAGTGGTCAATATGCTTTTACTTTCTCGCTAAGGAGTAAAGAGAAACTTATGTAACGCTGCGCGAAAAAAGTGAAATTTTCACAGAATTTTTTTTTATTACAGAGCCCTGGTAACGGAAAAGTTGGTAAATCCACTTGCTATATGTAGGTGGGAAATCTTTTAACAGATGGTGTAGCCAGAATCCATATTTCGTGGGTACTTGATATCGAAAAATCGATTGACGGTCGTCTGTGAACAACGCTAGGGGCTAAACCGTTTAGCTGATTTTCTCCAAAATTCTCCAATAGATGTGGCTGATGTTGTTATCCTTTGAATTGGAAACCGAAACCATTTAATTATTATTAAATAGTTTCGAAATTAAAATTGAAACCTTTTTTTACAGAAGCCCTTAGGACATTTTCATAATTTAAAAAAAAATCTCCATCGTTTTTGATTAAATTTTGTCGTTGAATATTGTGAAGGACGTTTAAGAGAATTGTGCAGGTCTCATGTTTGTTGAAAACCCTGATTCTTCGAAAAAAGCAACAGTTTAAAAATTTTTACGGTGTCTTCCTACACTAAAATATTGAAGTTAAGATTATTCCCTTAATTAAATCTGTTCCTTAAAGATAGATTTTGAAGTAAGGTCCTGTAGAATTTTTCGAAAATTTGAGTACTTTCGCGTCACTTTACGTAAAAATACGGGCGAGAGTGCGTGAGATGGGTGAGAGTAAAAATACTTGCTGTTTTAGCATTACTAGTTTATACAGTGTTATATATATATATATATATATATATATATATATATATATATATATATATTACGTCAAAAAAGCAGCTAAAAACTGCGTATGACTTGCTATGGGGAAAAGTGAATTGTGTGCACATTTTCAAAATTCTTGATCCCTACACTAAGTCATATTCTACTTAAATTTTGAAAAAGAAAAGAAAAAAAAAGCTCCCATGTAATAAAATCTATTTTTAAGGATAAAAAGGCAATAAATTTTGGCTCTTATTCATGATGTCCTTCGGAATAGTACTTCGACAACATGGAAACGATGATTTGAATAATTTTATTTCCCACTGAATTCTAGAAGACGTGCACAGAAAATGAAGTTACATTTACGTGTGCAACCCGCACTGCATTTAGGATTGCTAAGCTTGATTAGTTACTAATTGCGTTGAGTACAAGGGCTGGTCAGCGCGCGACCGAACAAGTCTGGGGCAGGAGAGGTGGCTCAGGGCATCAACGGATGTCACTGCAGTGCTTCTGACCGGTTGGTACTAGGTTCGAATTCCGAAGGTGGGAAGATTTTTGATACTAGCTACATTACTAGGACGAGTTTAGTCGCTGTCTGGAGGAGAATTCTTGCGACCAGCAAGAAGAAGGTCGGAAGATTTTTCGTGCTCTGATCATACCGGGTGGATTCCGGAGCAGTACCCTAACAAACGGGCGACGGATCGCGCGATCTGTCCTACCTCTGCCTTGCCTTATCCCTCCCACACACACACACTTACTCTAACATGCACTACACTACCACATATTCCGGGAGACAGGTCGGGAATTTAGAGCTTGTCCCGGCTGGGGCGGTTCCCCGCTGGTGGGAGATACCTGATTGGAGAAAACCCCTTTAGCCGACGGTAGGTCGGCTCCGGATCTCGCCATTCAGTGCGGAAAGACACCGCCACCATCACCAAAGGAAAAATTCCCTACACATACGGGACTAATGACAACAGCCAACGCGGTCGGTTCAAAATTGATATATTAAAACTTGGGAATGGTGGTTGCCTTTTAGTGCTGTGGTTCATCTTTATTCTGCTTGAAGATCTTTACGTAAAATTACTGGCAATTTAGAATATAGAGAGAATTCATTTTTCCTGTGACTAATGAATGTTTGTAATAAACAAATATCCGGGCCCCTATGCCTTGGGTTATTTACAGATACATTTGAAGAATATTAAGAAACCGCCTGTAAGAAAAAAAATTATTAAAAGCAAATGTTATTCGATAACTTTCAGGTCACTGGCGTTATGAAAGCAAGGCAATATTGATTCCAGTATTTCGTCGCTCAAATGCATTTTAATTTTTCATCAGCATTTTATGAGCACAGCCCTACTTTCCACACGATCTGTTTTATTTCTGAATAATTTAACGCGAAAACGTTAGCGGCAGCGATCCAACTAAATTTAATTCTCGATGTGAAATCTATCAGAGACGAATTGCAGGAATCCGGTTTGGACCTACCGCATATAACTTTCGGGCCGCTAGAACTAATCGAATCCTCAAATCATCAGGGAATTTTGCTGGCTGAGTTAGCTCAGTAACAATATTTGCAGTGGCTCTAACTGGAGGACTTAAGTTTGATTGGTTGATTGGTTGATAGTGATTCCGGACGCGTCAACTACGATGGTCATTAGTCCCGTAAGTGTAGTGCGAGGACACGTATCGAGTCTCGACGAGGATAGATCTTCGACAATAGCTTGATGGCTAGGTCGAAATCAGCCACAGTCTGGAAGAGAATTTTAGCGACCGAAGCTGTAGATTTCCGTGCTTTCTCTATCAGTATCACAATAGCTGCGAATGCAGTGTAGTACTGTAACGAAAGGGACATGAACATTGTGATTGATTGATTGATTTTTTCGTGTTTCCGGGCACGTCAACAGATTTGGTCATTAGTCCCGTGAGTGTAGTGCATATTTTCCCCGGGAGATGGAGGTGATCGTCCCCCGCTGGATAGCGAGATCCGGCGCCGACCTACTGTCGGCTAATGGGGTTTCCCCCTAACCAGGACTCTCCAACCATCGGGGCACCGCCCCAGCCGGGACAAGCTCTAACCTCCCGACCGGTCTCCCAGAATGTGATAGTGTAGTGCATGTTAGTGTAAGTGTGTGTGAAGGGAGAGGATAGGACAAGGAAGAGGAAGGATAGATCGCGCGCGGTCCGTGGCCCGTTTGATAGGGTACTGCTCCGGCATTCGCCTGGTGTTGATCGGAGAAACCACGGAAAACTAACGATCAGAGCAGCCGGTCGCTAGAATTCTCCTCCAAACAGCGACTGAATTGGACCTAGTTTTCCAGCTAGTGTCAAAAATCCTGCCGCCGTCAGGACTCGAACCTAGGACGTCCCGGTCAGAGGCGCTGCAGTGACATCAGTTGATGCACTGAGTATGCTCGCGGTATGAACATTGTGTATTGTCTGTATTGTCTTTCCTTCCTCTTGCTTGATCCATCCTCTCATTACTCGCACACACACACTTACATACCTTACGATTTCGCATATGTCGGGAGCTTAGAGATTCTCCCGGTTGGGGCTATTCCCCTGGATGTAGCTAAGAGAAAACACTCATGAAGGAGATTTGTAAGTCAGTTCCGGATCTCACCACACAATGGGGAAGAACACCGGCACCTTCCGGTAAAAAACATTCACTACACAAACGGGAATCATGAGCGTAGCTAATAATGCGCCTTGAAACATCAAGCAACCAAACATCCATATTACTAATTTCCAATGCCTACAGAAATCAACAGAAAACCATGCATGCTCCGAACACTAAGATGTTTATTTAGTTTTGTTAGGTATCTAGGAATTTGGTAAAAGTGCAATAACAACGAAATTACTGTTTTTGTTAAAATAATTTATTTTAGTTTTATACGAGAATATTTAATTGGTCTTGTGCAGGATGCCTGCTAATTTTTGGAAAACCATTTTATGTAATTTTTCTCAGCTATATTTTTGTTGCTGGTGGTCACTGGATGTATTGATTTACTTGAACCAGTCAAATTGTAATATGTAACTTTGAAGGGGTGAAGAAATATTACGTTTACTCTCCCGAATCAAGCAAGGTACCATCTCAGTAGTGTTTCAAGAGATCAAGTGAGACGGATCGAATAAATCGATTGAAATATGTCGTTGACCCAGATGGTAATTACAGTAGTTAATTTTGGCAGTTTAGGGTAGTTTCATGGTCATTCATTTAGAATTAAGTTTTGATTTCTCCAGTTTAACAATTATATAATGCATAATAACAATTTTATAATTGTATGAAGATAACTTAATAAAAATAATTTAATAATAGTTTAATACTTAGTATATTCTAATTGCAAGCAAAAATTTATATAGTCGACAATATTTTACTTGTGAGTAGGACATGTGTACCGATTTAATCAAAATACGATGGAAATCTGGCGAAAATGTTTAAAAAAATTTTTTTAAATCATAGTGATTATATCCATATACGTATGTATTGAATTGATTCTCAAATGGGAGTAAGACAGTTTTAACAAAAATCAGTGATACGTAAATGAAAATGCGTTTAACGAATTTGACGAATTGTTGTATTCCAAGTTCAACAAATCAGTGAAAAATCACGTCGATGGCATTTAATACGTAATTATTAATTTAATATTTTAATTTTATTTTTTATGGCTTTCATGTTTCAGTCACTACTCATCACGTACTGAGATGGATTTTACTTTTTCCACGAATCAAAGATATAATGAATTTACTTAATGGGGGAAAAAAAAAAATTTAATTTTTAAAGAAAAACTCACACAATATTCTTTTAAAACTCAAATAATAACAAGTCTAGCTTAATTCACAATTTTAAATAACAATACCTGTATAAATGTTTTCTTCATATTTCGAAACAATATAGTCCTTTATTCAGTCCTTTCCAATTGAATATTATTCACTGTATTCACTCCCCCTAATATTTTTGTTCATACAGTTTTTGACAGTATTGTCCTCAACACTCCGCCAATTCATTACGTCTTTTATAACAAACGCTCCTCTCGATTACACAACTCTGATTGAAGCGTTCTATTTCATCTCTGCTTCGGAAACGCTTGGCCCAACTTTACGTTCTTACTAAAGAACGTTTAATTTCTTCCTGACTGTTGATGTTTGTGATTGTTTTCAGATTGACAGTCTTCATCACATCAAACATTGCCAACCAGGGATTTCTTATTCCTGTTGGGCGTGTCTATATTTGTATTTCTGTCTTGGAGACAAATATGAATGAAATACGATTAACATTATTACGACTCATTATAGTATTACAAACGTTGGTTTTGGGATGCACTTGGTTAGATAATTTGTTTCTCTCTTATTCTGAATAATACATAATTGAGAATTCCGTAATATTATTTAAGATACTTGTTCTGTGTCACGCGATAAACAAAGTAATATTTTTAATTAGCTCTCGCACTTAAATTTCTATGCCAGTGCCTGACGGTAACGTACTGTCGAGAAATATCCGAAATAAAAAATACTTCTGGCGAATGTAGGAGCGGATAACCAATTACGCCGTTATATCTGGTACGTGCAGTTATTGATATTTACTAGTCCCAAGAAAAGTTTGTAACATTTACGTCCGTTAACATAAATGTACCTACAAGCCAATCTACAAGTAAATATTGGAAATGGGCTATTGTGAAACGTTTATAGCTCCATTATACTTTATGACCGTGGCTTGTATTCCATTCGACGATTTGTTTTGTATGGCTTTGTTGATTTACGTAACACCTGACAGTTTTGTGTGTGTTTTCGTAATTCATTGTCACTATGGAAAACAATTCTAAATGCTATTTTGCACTACATAAAACGTTTTGTACATAAAATAAACAAAAATAAGCTAGCAAAACGCAACTAGTTTTGTGAAAGTCGAAATGTCGATTAATACTATCGTCAATAATTTTCTTTATGTAAAAGAAAGCAAATAATACCATTTTCTGAACGAAACATTTTTTACTGGATGATACATAAGGTTATTCTCTGACATTTCATACTGTTTCCTAGTATATTTAATCCAGCTTAGGTGGTTAGGCGTGAATTGATGTCACTGCAGTGCCTCTTAATGGGAGGTCCTAAGGTTCCAGACCCGACGGTGAAGGGATTTCGGACACTAGCTAGGTAGGTAGGTCACATTCAGACGCTGTCTGAAGGAGAATTCTATCTGCCGGCTTCTCTGATCGGTATTTTTCTGTGGTTTCTACGATCAAAACCAGGCGAATGCCGGATACTTATAATTACACCTACATGCAGTACACTACCACACATGTCGGGAGACCAGACGGGAGGTTGGATTGATTGATTGATTGATTGATTTTTTCGTTTCCGGGGGCGTCAACTGCTTTGCCCATTAGTCCCGTTAGTGTAGTGCATGTTTTTTTCGCGGGAGATGGCGGTGATCTTCGCCCGCTGGATGGCGAGATCCGGCGCCGATCTACCGTCGGCTAGTGGGGTTTCCCCCTAACCAGGACTCTCCCACCAGCAGGGCACCGCCCCAGCCGGGACAAGCTCTAAGCTCCCGACCGGTCTCCCGGAATATGTGGTAGTGTAGTGCTCGTTAGTGTGTGTGTGTGTGTGTGTGTGTGTGTGTGTGTGTGTGTGTAAGGGGAGAGGATAGGACAAGGAAGAGGAAGGACAGATCGCGCGCGGTCCGTGTTCCGTTTGGTAGGGTACTGCTCCGGCATTCGCCTGGTGTTGATCGGAGAAACCACGGAAAACTACCGATCAGAGCAGCCGGCCGCTAGAATTCTCCTCCAGACAGCGACTGAATTCGACCTAGCTGAAAAGTTAGTGTCGAAAATCCTGCCGCCGTCAGGACTCGAACCTAGGACCTAAGGGGGGTTGGTGCTTGGACAGACTGGGGCGGTGCCCTCTGGTAGGAGATACTTTCTCGGAGGAAGCTCCGCTAGCCAACGTGTAAGTCGGAGCCAGATCTCACCATTCAGTGGGGGAAGATCAACTATTTTTTTAGGAATAAAAGAACATGATCCACAATTACGGAATAGTTACCATAGTTACGCGTCCGAAAACCCAAATCAATTAACCTAGTTTCTTCAGGGAACATTTTTATTATCTCCAAATGGAGGAGGTATCTGAAAAGGAGAAATCTTTGCAAGTTCTTGTGTAGGTTGGCGCCGGATCTCACCATTCAGCGAGGAAAGTCAACTAGTTTTTTCGGAGTAAAAGAAACATGCACCACACTTACGGAATAGTTACCATAGCTGTTTACGCGTCCAAAAACCCAAATCAATTATTTAACCTAGTTTTTTCAGGAGACATTTTTATTATCTCCAAATGGAGGAGGTATCTGAAAAGGAGAAATCTTTGCAAGTTGTCGGGTAGGTCGGAGCCGGATCTCGCCATCTGTCGCGAAACAAACCGCCACTACCTGTGATAAAAAGAATCCATTACACTAACTGGACTAAGAACCATAGAAGCTGATGCCTGGAAGCAAGTCAGTCAGTCATTCAATCAAACAATCTTCATAGGAAATTTGTAAATAAAAGTATCCGAGGTTTTATATGACAATCATTCATTTCAGCAATTGCACAACGTTTCGTAACTAGTTTTGTTACATCATCAGGTGCTAAAATAATGGGGCACAGAAACCGTTATTCTACATATCGATTAGTGTAATTACTAGTATAGTTTATAACCACTACAATTGTCTCGAAAGTAAAAGTCTATTGAATAAAATTATGTCAAAATCAAAAATATCTACTACAAAAGAGATCCTTTTAAAACTTAAAATGTTTATACAAAACAACAAAACAAAATCAGTACAATACCAAATAGACACTCAACTTAGTGAGGGAACTGCTATCCCATTGAATTACCTCTGCAGTAGAACAATCGAGGAACATTACGAAATTAACCACACTCACTACAGGTGATATCAGGTAACAACAGTTGACAACAGACTCTCCATTTCCAAGGAATAATGAACCAACAGGCTATGAATATGTAGAGGTAACAACACGGCGTGTGAATATGCAGAGTGCCAACTTAACTATACTGGATCTACATTCTCACGATCTTTAATTTTAATTTTATATAACACATTGTCATAATCATTAGTAAAAACATTCATTTCATCATTGGTATTAAGAGTCTGATTTAACTTAATCTGAAGTGTTTCGGAAATGAGTCGTGGGAATCTCCTGACCTCGGTGTCTAAAATAAGTGGGATCTCAAAGTCAAATTCGTGTGACAAATTTAGTCTGTGTCTAGATAAAGAATTAGGTCGTGGAGAAGATTCTTTAATATTTCTAGAATGATCTTTCAGTCTTTGTTCATTTTATGACAATAAATGATTGTCATAAAATACTTTGGATACTTTTATTTACAAACATATATTGACAATCAAGAAGAAATATTGATCATAGGAAGTTCTTCACTTATTCTTTTAAACTCCACTGCAACTCGATGGGGCACAAGAACAAACTCTAGAAATCCACGCGTTAAATAATGCTCATTTGCAATAAATAAAACGTATGACAATGCTTCTTTTCTTCTTCTTCCGTTTCGTCTCTACACCTTTAAATTCCTTTTAATCTTCCCGAAACTCGTACCTTAATACTTCAAAGTTTTCGACTGTTAAATGATACCAAAAGTCCTCTGTATATCCTTTAGGAAAAGATTGCATCTATATTCGACAGTTCGCAAATTATACAGATTCTTCTCTTGCCCCTCGACGATGGTTGTAACAAATTTGGATGGTTGTGACAAATTTAGTCTGTGTCTAGATAAAGAATTAGGTCGTGGAGAAGATTCTTTAATATTTCTAGAATGATCTTTCATTCTTTGTTCATTTTATGACAATAAATGATTGTCATAAAATACTTTGGATACTTTTATTTACAAACATATATTGACAATCAAGAAGAAATATTGATCATAGGAAGTTCTTCACTTATTCTTTTAAACTCCACTGCTAACTCGATGGGGCACAAGAACCAAACTCTAGAAATCCACGCGTTAAATAATGCTCATTTGCAATAAATAAAACGTATGACAATGCTTCTTTTCCTTCTTCTTCCGTTTCGTCTCTACACCTTTAAATTCCTTTTAATCTTCCCGAAAACTCGTACCTTAATACTTCAAAGTTTTCGACGTGTTAAACGTGTTATTTTCCCTCTTCAGATCTTAGATACCAAAAGTCCTCTGTATATCCTTTAGGAAAAGATTGCATCTATATTCGACAGTTCGCAAATTATACAGATTCTTCTCTTGCCCCTCGACGATGGTTGTAACATTTTATCGTTCTAAACTCAATGAGAAATCTTGTCTTGGCTTTGAAAAAAGAAGAAATTGAAGACGTAATACCCTTCGCACTGTCAACAGAATATGAACTCCGTCTGCAGTTTTAACTTGCTTCTCCTTTTCTGGCGATAAAATATTTTCAAAGTCAGTCCATTAGTTACCTCCGTGGCAGTTATTTATTCTCTCTCTCTCTCTCTCTCTCTCTCTCTCTCTCTCTCTCTCTCTCCTCTCACTTTCTCCCTCACTCTCTCTTTCTCTCTCTCTTTCTTCTTTTTGACTCGATATCCTGGTCAGGCAGTGCTTTGGTATGAGCGTATTTTCACAATCTTTCCTTTTCATAGGGGATGGGCATAAGGTAAAAGACGTTATAAATATGGGAGATGGACACAAGCCAGGCACTCAGATTGGATGAAATGAGATGGGATGAGGAAGGAAGACAGGATGGAAAGAAGGAAGGTGTTACGAAATGAAAACATAAATTTTAGTTTTTTGAACTCGTGCAAAGAGAGAATTGAGGGATGTAGCGTCAGTTACCATGGACGAGAGTTTGTCGAGGAGAGACTGGATAGAGTTCGCTAATGAATGGTCGCCTGATTGTAGACCGGCGATATTAACGTGACATTGTGATTTTAAAACCCAAATTGTTGTAACTTCAGGACATGGAGCGGTAGCTCCGTGCATCAACTGATGTCACTGCAGCGCCTCTGACCGGGAGGTCCTAGGGTCGAGTCCTGACGGCGGCAGGATTTTCGACACTAGCTTTTCAGCTAGATCGAATTCAGTCGCTGTCTGGAGGAGAATTCTAGCGGCCGGCTACTTTGATTGGTAGTTTTCCGTGATTTCTCCGATCAACACCAGGTGAATGCTGGAGCAGTATCCTAACAAACGGGCCACGGACCGCGCGCGATCTGTCCTTCCCCTTCCTTATCCTATCCTCTCCCCGTACACACACACTTACACTAACATGCACTACACTAACACATATTCCGGGAGACCGGTCGGGAGCTTAGAGTTTGTCCCGGTTGGGGCGGTGCCCCGCTGGTGGGAGAGTCTTGGTTAGGGGGAAACCACACTAGCCGACTGTAGGTCGCCGCCGGATCTCGCCATCCAGTGGGGAAGATCACCGCCATATCTCGAGAAAACATGCACTACACATACGGTAATAATGACCAAAGCCCGGATACACGAAAAAATCAATCAGTCAATGTAACTTCAGGATCTTGGAAGTTTGGCGAATCCTTGGGGAAGGAAAAAGAAAGATTGTTCCAAAAAAATCGGTGTCTGTCAAGTAAGGAATAAGATATCCATGGAAGAGAAGGTAACATTTACCGATTGAGTCTGGTCACATGAATTCACGAATGATGTATTTGATTTGTGTTTGACTTAATGTTCCGATTTAAGTTACCTCGAGAGGCCAACGGTCAGCAACGTTTGGTGAGTGGCAATACAGCTACAGCTGAATTGATAGGCGTTCAAACGATCGCGACTCACGTGTACATACTCTGTTGCAGGAACATTGAACATTTAGTGGATTCGCCGGTCTAAGAAATATTATGTTTTCTGTCGATTGGCATGTCGTTTACGCCTTTATTTCAATCTGCTTCGGACCCTAGCCTGTGTTTCTTCAGTGCAAAATATTCACTTTATCAGCTGATTTACAATCTTAGAAGTCGTTTCCGACTTTGCATTCCTTCTGTGGCGGTTCGGAATGTAACCTGTTTTTGGATGTATAAATAAAATCAGCGTGTATACTAATATTGTATTATACGCACCTTAGAGCAACATATTTACTTTATATTTCGACGTAGCCGTCCTTTGAATGTAATAACTTGTAGAATTTCAATAATTTAGAAATTCCTTCCTAACTATATTTAGCTGCCTGGGAATGTACCCAACCTACACAGCGTTTTAAAGATGATCAACAGTGCAGTGCCGGTATCCAAGCCACTCCTGTGGTTTAACAGACAGAAATAACTGGGACATGGAGATGGTTAACTTTTTTATAAGATTTTTATTTGTTTGTTATATTTATAAATATTTTGTGAATTAACAATGAAAGATAATATTATTCACTTTTTATACTTTCAAAACGCGTTTTTACGTAGAGTAAAAAATTACGCTCGCACAAAACGAAAGAAATTGGAGCCCACAAAACGAATCAGTACAAGGAAAATCATGTTAAGAAAGTGTAAGGAACCGTTTCTTTTGATGTTGAACAGAAACTGTCGGTAGCCACTGCAATCGTTTTTCTGATGATTATCTTGTAGGATTTGTTTGATTTCAGAAAAGAATTAGCAACTGATTTCAAATTAGTAATTTTACGTAGCTTTGGGGAACAAATCATTCGCATATAGAAATAATCTTTTAAATTTTCTTATTTATTTATTACTACACATTTGTTTTTTTGTACATTAATATCATCATATATCTTTGCAAATTGTTCTAAATAAGTTTCATCACGCATTAAGAAGAAAAGGAGAAACTACTTTGTTGTTTCTCCTTTTCTACCCTCCTTTGCTACTGAAAAGGACCAAATATCTTTCAAGCAAGGTTCACTCGAAGTTCGTTGTAATATCCCCGTACAATTGACAATCACACTGCTATCGATTAGAGTGTCTAGTATCAGTGATTGGTGTATGTAAATAAAAAGGTAGCGGAGCGAGTTCAGTTTGCTAAAATTAGTATTCTAGGGTTAAAAAGTCAGTCCATTAGTTACATTGTCTGTTATTATTTTGGCCACACCCAAAAGCGTCGAGACTTCTCAGCTGAATCTGAAAAAATGAAAGACCGGGAGATAGAGGGGGAGGGAGAAAAGTAATAAAAATCGCGCCGAAACAACAAGCGACGTTCGTGGCAGCTGCATCAGATACGTTTTCCATTCTTATTTTGTCTCCCCTCCACGATGACAAAAGCAATAAAAGCCACGAGGATGAGTCATAACTGCAGACATCATTTCCTATAGACAACTCACGAAACAGCAGGATGTTACAGCGTTGAACACACAATTTAAATGTGTAAGACAAGTTATAATATATAGCCATATCCAGTTTATTACTGTTGTTCACCGCCTTTTCGTGGAATTCTCAGGCACGATGGGTAGTAGAAGGGGATAGTTGCGTAGTCTACCCCTCTTGTGAACAGTCTGATTCCATTAACGATAAAACTGATTGTGTCGTCTGAGGACCCTCCTCTGTTCGGGGGAGCTGATCGGCAGCTGTTTGTGGCGCTGTTTTACTGCGCCGCCGCTAGGGGCGTGAGGGGAGCGCTGATTGGGCGAATCGTTGTGGGGAGGGAGGGGGGAGGGAGGTGTGTGCATTGTTGATTGTGGAATCTACCTGGCTGTGAGGGGATGAGGGTTGCTTATGAATCGGTGGCAGTTAAAAGGAAGAATTTTGATGTGCAGAAGGGGATCTTCTTGATCGTTTCGTGGATGGAACTGATATGTATGATTTATTATTTTTCATTTTATAACCACTTTGCTTTAATGTACACTTCTCATCGTTGTAATTCCGCAAATGCGATAACGATTTTTAATCCAGATAGACTCCATCACATGATTTGTTGTAAAATCAAGAACAGGTTATTCCTTTAAGATTTTTTGGTCAATTTTGTAAATTTGCTGACGAGAAGTATTTGATGTGCCTTTGTAATTTTTACTTAGCCAAGAAAATCATCACATTGGTGAGCTGCTTGAGAGTGCTAGAACATGTGTTATATTTCTTTTAAGTTTATATTTTCGTCTGAACCACTAGCAGCATTGCATATTTCATCATCTGAAAATTTCTCAAGCAATATTGTTATTGTTTTCTGATAAATTATTCATATCTTTACTGTTCTTAATATAAAGTACAATGAATTAGGAATAACTATGGTGTATGTAATAATAATAACAATAATAATAATAATAATAATAATAATAATAATAATAAGAAGAAGAAGAAGAAGAAGAAGAAGAAGAAGAAGAAGAAGAAAAATTCACTTCTTTACAGTTATTGTAAGGTATATAGTTATTATAATTCTTTATTGTTCCTATACTTTCGTCTTTATAGTCACGCGATTAGACATTGCTTACTCTCATGGACAGTCCCACAGATGGCATAGGGAACTTATTTACTCTATTTAGCCTAACCTAAACTTTTCAGAATATTTTTGGAATTCAATTAAACTATTGAAATAAAATTAAATAACAGCAACCCACGAGGATAATAATTTACTAAATAAATATCGTAAGACATTCAATAGTGCATTGAAGTAAGAAGTTTGGAAACTTATTACGAGTTTTATTCAAATTGTAAAAAATCCAGTGTACTAGGTAGTGTAATTTTGGTTTTTATTTGATTGTTCCTTTTATGAGATCTGACATGATTTTGATAGTAGTTATTTAGAGACCACGGATTGCTGTTCATTTTAATAAAGGTTTAATTAAAAAATAATATTTTAATAAAAGTTTTTGATTTTTTAATGCTCCGCCCTCAATTTTAAAGTGCTAATTCCAAATGTGTGACCAGTTACTCTACTACGTATAGAATTTTTCAAAACGAAAACATTATCGTATTTAACCATGACCGATATTTATATGTATACCCTTCTATACGCTTAAGAGAGTGGTGTATATTAAAATTATACAATTGCAACATAATCATGTAATTTTAAAAATAATGCACGTACATTTCACAAGGATTATACAACAATTGATATAATTATATTTTTTACAGGCGGAATTTTACAGGTATAGATGTGTAGCCATGATTTTTAAAAATATTTTTCCTTATTCTGAATAAAACATCTATTATTAAGTGTTAACTTATAGTTATTGTTTATAAAGAAAATAATCGATATATTCAATAACTTTCGTTAGTGTGGAAAAATATTACAAGTTATAATTTTGCATAATTGACTTACCCCTGACGCATCACCTTTGGGAACGCTATTGATAATAAGAATTATGACAAAACACGTGTTCTACAATGGATATCTAACGAATTCTATCGTCATCAGGGTGTCATCTTTTTCGGGATAAATAGCCAATTTGCTACTAAAATATAGAACATAAGGTTTTGTACAAAGTTGAAAACACGTTGTACGATCCGATCTTACAGCAATACTCGATTGAATATAAAACTCTGCCTTGCAGCCACGTTACAGCCACGATAATTCTTCAATCTCATATTGTTGTATCATAAACCGAAACATTTTCTCTTTATGTCATTGGCATGGGTATTAACCTCGTTTTGTCCTAGTGACACTTTCTCTGTTGAATTAGTAGCATGTGAGAAATTTAAAATCCATTAAAATTGATTGTATCACTTCCTCTCTGGACTTCTGACGTTTGTATGCTTTAAATTACGTTAACATCGATTTTGTTCCTCTGCAGTGTTTTTTAAAATGGAAATTTATTGAAATATTTTCTTTCACTTATATTACTCCCATTTTTTACTCTAACTTGTCAAGAGAATTGGGAGGTAGGTAATTCCATTCAATTACAGCAATTTATCGCGTAAGGGAAAAAAACGAGCTGCATGCTTTGGCTTCATTGAAATTATCAAAAAATCAATGAAACCTCAATGTCCTTTTAAACAATTCCTCTGCTCACAAAAATAGTATTGTAGAATTCATTTTAAGCAATATCCAGAAATTATTTTTACTCCACACACGGTAGTTCATACATTACAAAAATGCAAAATTAAATTATTCGACATATTAAAATTTTGAGTAATTAAGTCATGTGTTGAGTAATCAATGACTAATAATAGAACATTCGTTTTTCCGTTGCTAGATCTACATGGTATGAAGATTTTTTATTCCAAACAATGTAGATTATGGAAATATTGTGAGAGAAATATTATGTTCACTGAAATTCATGCTGTATTTCTTGCCCTGTCTCTAGGTTGCGTATTTTTTAAAATATTCTCAATTTTCTTGAATTTAAATGTACTCTTTAGCAATTATTTCTGATTCATGCTTAGCCAATTATCCTATCACGCCTATTTATCTTTCCATCATTTAGGTAGTCGTTAACATGTTTTCTTACATCTGGAATGTAGGAACCTCAGAAGTATTTATTTACTTGTACAAGTGATTTTTCTATTATGTAATTCGGTATAATTATTTTACACAATCATGAAGAACAACATTATATAAAATGATTCATATTACTAAATATTGCCATGATTTTAAAATAATATGGTCAAATTAAATTGAAATAGTAAAACGAAACCATAATTAAAAACAAACAATTATTTTCTCTAAATTAGGCCACTTTTTCTGTAATGGCATCTGTACTGTTCCACACTTACCCTGTGTGTCCTTATGTGCAGTTTTCAATACACCGCTGTCCACTTGCGAACTTTCATTTCACTGATTTCTAGTCATCTTTGATCCACTTTGATAGTACCAAACTCTTACACCTATACAACAGAGCGAACTGGTACTGATTTACGACGTTTCAAGTTTCAACAGGGTTTTCTTTATTGAGTTCCTATGAAAATCTCTGTGTAAACTTTAATATTACGACTAAGGTATTTAAAGTGTATCGGTTCTTTGATAGAAGAGCATACAATAATTATTTTTGAGTGAAAGTTTTATTTTTTACCACCATAATTTTGGTTTTCCTTTGAATATTCCAATGTTATATTTCAGTATGTGGTGTACATGAAAAGTAATATTATTTGTTGGTTGTTTTCATTATAACCATAAGCAGATTCAGGATCCGCTCAGAGATTCGTCATAAAAATGTTTTACATGAAAATAATGAGAATACAATCTGAATTGCCGACCGTGTAAATGCGAATAAATATTTTTTTAACTGTTAAGTACTGATTTTATGTAGAATTTGGTAGAACGGAACTAATATGCCGTTTGATGAAGGGTTTTCAGACTACACTGACCATCTAAAAACATTATAAAGGCAGTCATATAACTATAAAAATATAAGTGTACATAAAATTGGAAGGAAAAGCATTCTTATCTCAGATGTAGCTTAGTTTACGTAAATAAAAATTCTGAATATCTTGTATGCATACGTACGATGATTTGAGACACACGCTTTTTTTTTTTTTTGCCAAAATCCGACTTCTCTTAACTTTTGACTTGTTTTCTTTTTATTGCAATACAACGCTCAACAATGTGACTTTTCAGTTGTTAGAAACGAATAATTTCATTAAATCAGAACGAGGGCATATTTGTATATTATTAACAGGAAGATTGTATTTGTCTTATGCCTGATGTTCAAGGTTCTGCAGGTTGGTTTAGACCTAGTTTGAAATGGGGTGCGCTGGACACTGGATAGATTTTAAAAACAAAATGTGCTATACACGGAGATGAGTTCTATGGGTGTTTGTGAAGATTCTTATTGCTTACGAATTTTTACTCAAGGGACGTTCGCGGCTTTTCTGAGACCTGGTTTTTTCTTTGCCCTTCATATTAGATTCGTACTTTTGAATGCTGATTTTTTCTTTTGTCAACCGATTCATTTTCTTTGCCTATTGAAAAACTGAATATTATTTTACAAATATCCCTTATTTTCTGCGATTTAAGACTTACAATGTTCTCTTCGGGTTCTTATATTTTTAATGCTGTGAACCTCTAGTTTTTCATATTTTTTTTTAAAAAGGGATGTCTTCATTACGTATTATTTTGTACTACTGTTTCATAGAACTATGTTTATTTACGATTCCTGCTTCTTTCATATATTCATATTATTCAGAAAATGTTTCAATACCTAAATTCAAATATTTCAATTGGAAAATTCATATTTCTTTCGTGTTCCAGAGTTATTGTAGATTATTGTAGAATAATGTTACCTTAAAATGTGTCATTTTAATTGTGTAAATCGAGATAACTCTTAAAGGAGACATTATAAAATAACAGTCTCTTCATTAAAAGTTAGGAACTGAAACAAACAACTGCAAACTACCCTACGTAAAAACTTTAGAAAAGTACTTAAAACTTTTGTAAGTGCGTTTGAACACTATAAGACTGATACCATACTAGCAAAAATGTGTGGAAATTAATTTAGTTTTATCGAAGATAATCCCATTGCACAATATGTAAATGTGGATTTCTGTTACTGTGATGCGTATTATCTATACTATACTACTACAATGAATTTGCAGTAAGAGTGTCAGACTCGTTTCGAATAATTCTTTGTCTCCTGTAATCTCATTGATTAAAATTGTATTTAATTATTTCGATACGTGTCGCTGAACGAAGAATATTAAAAAGTTTTAAAACATTTGTTAAGTTAATACTGCTTTTACAAACGACAATTAAAATATTAGATTGTAGAACTCGTCACTTGAGAGTTACTGACACAAGCAGTTGTCAACGAAGTTAAACAAAATTCTTCAAAAAAGACGAGGACAACAAACCATTAGAAATGACAAAAAATACCCAGAACTTGCGTAAGCGCAGTTGCTAAACGACATATTTCAAGCGACTTTCTCCTCCACAAGAAACAAGCTAGCATCACGCAGTCGCTTGGCCCCCTGCAAAACTTTTCTTTTCTTCCCAGGTACCGCTTTACAGTCCGTGCTGGGGACTCGTACATCAAACTACTGCAACCTCAGGAAAGTTGATATTTTTTGCGGAAAATTTATGAAGATACATTCCCGTGCCGAAAGTTTCTTACCAGGGGGCGCAATTAACGTTGTACGGGGATACCTAAAACTGGGAAAAGAGGGCATTGACCGGCGAAATATCCGGCTGGAGAAAAAGTTGTGCCAAAATGGCGGAATGGAGCGCGAGAGGTAGGTCGTAAATTTTAAAAATTATACGCCCGTCCCCTTTCCCTCCGTCCTTCCGCTTTCCCCTCCCCCCCTCCTGGCGGCCGGCGGATGAATTAGCTCCCTTGGGTGGGGGTAGAAAGAGGGTTATGGGAGGACGAGAGCAGAAATTTACGGCTCTTAAGAGTCGACTGATCGCATGCGAGGCCCGCCGAATAAGGCACATGGTGGGTAATATGTCGATACATATTCATGCCCACGGATCGATCTGGACGCTGGGAGCGGTCTTTGGGGGTTGGAAAAGGCAGTGGGCCCATGACGCAAAGACTAACAGGGATTCTGATATGGCTGATACCCGCACGACCAGGAAATGCATGTAGTAGTGGGTCATTTTATGTGGTAGTTATAACGTGCAAATCAATTTTAGAAACAGCTCACGATCACTAGCTATGCCTCTCCATATTTCACGGACGTACGGGCCCGTGATGAAAAGGCTACAAGGAGTTCTATCATGATTGATCCACATAGGACCAAAAACTGCATTTCGAGGTCATTTTATGTGCTAGTTATAACGGGAAAATGACTTTTGGAACCACACTATCACTCGTTATGTCTCTCCGTATCGCACTCTCTGTGTCTCTCCACAGAACACTCGCTCTCTTCTCCGTATATCACTCTTATGTGACAGCTAGGTCGAATTCAGTCGCTGTCTGGAGGAGAATTTTAGCGGCCGGCTGCTCTGATCGATAGTTTTCTGTGGTTTCTCCGATGAACACCAGGCGAATGCCGGAGCAGTACCCTACAAAACGGGCTACGGCCCGCGCGCGATGTATCCTTCCTCTTCCTTGTCCTATCTTCTGCTCTTACACACACTCTTACACTAACATGCAGTACACTACCACATATTCCGGGAGACCGGTCGGGAGCTTAGAGCTTGTCCCGATTGGGGCGGTGCCCCGCTGGTGGGAGAGTCCTGGGTAGCGGGAAACCCCAGTAGCCGACGGTAGGTCAGCGCCGGACCTCGCCAACCAGCGGGGGAAGATCACCGCCACCTCCAGAGGAAAAAACATGCACTACACTAACGGGAAAAAAAAAAAAAAAAAACTATGTTCTATTTTTCTCTCCAGATAACACTCGCTATGTCTCTCCACATATCACTCGCTATGCGTCTCTCCAAGTAAAAAGTAAATTTTCGAACATTTTAAACGAATTTCCTGATTGTTAAAGACTAGTGCGCCTGCCATTCATTGATTGATTGATTTTTCCAGCGGGGGAAGATCATCGCCATTTTCCGAGAAAAAACATGCACTACACTAACGGAACTAATGACCGAAGCAGTTGACGCGCCTGAAAACACGAAAAAATCAATCAATCTCGGAGATTAGAAATACCGTATTGGAATAAAGGTACAGTATTTACTTACCTTTCCCACTCATTGATAATTGCTCATCGGTTTTCGCGTGGTTTGATTTTAGACCTTATTCTGTCTCTACGTTATGCTCTCGTCCATTCGAAACGTAAGAACAGTTGTCTTTGCTGATACAAATATTTTTTGCAATAAAAACTGTAAATAGTACAAAAACACGTTGAAAATTGGTTCCTTATTAACAAATTAATAGCAAACGATAAGAAAACAGCTTCAATGAAGTTCTGAAATGGACAAAAGTTCAATGAAATGAACGAATTGTAATTGACTGAACTAAAGATAACAGCAGTTTCGGGTCTCTCAATTTGCTTGAACTTAAAAACGGCTGAACGTCCATTTACATGAATTGGACTGATAATTTAGTTCATTATGCTGCGCGTTGAGAATTGTTTCAAATTCAATTAGCATTGATACTGCTCGTTGTTCATATTCATCAGGATTCAGTATAAATAACTCACTACAAAAAATTCACACTCCATTCATGGACATTATTTACTGCAGATGGCATTAAACGATTAAAATTTATATAAAAGTTTAAGTACCAATTCAAATCTTTTCTCTTCAATAACTTTTTCTTTAATATTATACTGAAAACCAAAAACCAAAGTACTCATAGTATTGATTTTAACATTGATATTTAATGTATTAGTTACCTATATAGTTGCTTTTTTGTATAATTCTAAAAGATTAAATATGTCTTCAAGAAGTATACCTCACCTTCTGAGTCAATGATCCATACCTCGATCATGTTTCTCGTCCAGTTTCTCTCTTTTTGGAGCAAATACTGAGTTGCTGCCTTGTTTTGCTTCTGGACATATATGCAGCTTATGTGCACGTTTTGTTGAGCTCGACGGGAATATATAATTCAAATAATAATTCTTAATATTCTTGCAACAGTGAGACAATTCCTTCACGTTGAGAACAATAAGAGATATGAGCTCAGATCTGTAGCACATTTGCCTTTGCAAGTATATTTTATTACACGAGAGTGAATATTCTCATATAAATTATTGCCAAAAACCCTCTTGTTACCTGTATTCATGATTCAACTTAATATAAAAAAAGAGTTCCCAGAGCTAAAGAAAATGAACACAAATTGCACTTCTTCCCTTGTACGTCACTCGCAGTTTTTAACTTTTTAAAGAAATAAAAAATTAAACCCAATGAACAGTGAGCCAATATTGAAAAAAATTTACCCCGGTAATGTGAGAAATTATTGTTCCAGTTAAGAGTTAATAATGAATTACATTATGAGATTATAAAAAAACAATAAATTCTCGAAGAAAACTATTTGCAATTGAATGTGCCTAAATTTGATTGTCAATAAATTGTCTGGCCTCTTATAAATGTATATCTACAATCACACGCCTTACGCGCAATTTGATTTGGAGAGGTGAAGGTAAATGAGAAAAAATATTGCTCTAAGTGGCGAAAATTTGTTCTGAAGTATGGCTGAATGCAGCTGAAACATTTAAATATCAGGCAATTAGTAGTACTAAGGACCCAATATATTCAATCATCTTTGACTCGTATAAATCTTCGATATGAATCTTCGAATCTTTCGAATGTCCCAGAAAATGTGTGCTTCTACAAAAAAAGTAATTGAAGTCGACATTTTTAAGGTAATAATTTCTACAAGATAGTTTTAAAATATATGAAGTTACGTCTTAGTTATTAACGGAGTCAATAATTTAGTCTGATCTTACAAAGCGTGAGCCCCGGAGAGGCTGGCGGTGGCGGCGATTATAGCTGAAGTGATTGTAAGTAACGTGCTCATCATGTTTGATTTTGTTTGATATGAAAATGCGTATTAAGGGTGATAGGTCTACGTCTAGCCACTAGATCGGGAGCATCTTCACAATAATATTAGCCCATTCACCTTTGACTAATGAAGTACGGCGATAATTGTTTACGTAACTAACACAGAAATCGACTCTTTTGGGTAGGATTGAAATGTTGGGGGACGAGGCAGATAATACGAGCCGAGTCTGGCATTTTAAAGTGAGTACGCCAAAGTACTTTCATACGAGTTGCGTACGTATTTTTTTTAGCACGAATTTGTAAAAATGTATAAGTAAATAATCTTGAGATTACATACCACAAAATAAGAATTTCCAGTTAATAAGAAATAAAGGTCCGTACTCCGTAGAGAGAAACTTATGTAATGTTGCGCGAAAAAACGGCACATTTTCCGCAGAAAACTTTTATTACAGGGTCGTGGTAACGAAAAAGTGGATACCTCAAGTTGCTAAATTTAGGAAAAAATATACTAACATATGGTGTAGACAGAATGTGTGTTTTGTGAGTCGTTGATACCGAAAAGTCGATTGTCAGGAAAACCTCTGTACGTCCGTCTGTCAGTTTGTGTGTGAACAACCCCAACAGCTAAACCGTTCAGCCGATTGATTCCAAAATTGATATTCCCCAATCGATCTGTCTGATGCCGCGTACCCTTGAATTTGAAACCGATATATTAATTTTTTGGGGTACTTTACATCAAGCCACTGGGATATATTTAAACTTTGCAAAAACATGGCTCCATCATTTTTTATTAAACTTTGTTGTTGGATAGTGTGAAGAAAAATTATGAGAATGGTGCAGGTCTCATTTTTTGTTGAAAATGGTGATTGTTTCGAAAATTGCAAAAAATATATTTTTTTTCAATGTCTTCCTACAACTGCAATTATGAAGATAGAGATTTTTCCCTTAATGAAATCTCTTCTTTAAACAGAGATTTTAAAATAAAATGCTGTACAATTTTTCGAAAATTTGAGTACTTTTTGCATAATTTTGTAGAAAAGTAGGAGAGAGAAAGTACGTGCTGTTTTAGCACCACTAGTTTGTAAACACCACATTATTATTTCACAATCTTAACTCTACTGACCTCTTTGTCATATGTTGTTCTTAAACTGTCTTGAATAAAAAAATCGAAATTAGTATAAACATATTATTCGCCGATTCGGTGGTATAACGGTCAGCGTACCGGACTGTTGTACCCGAATTCGCGGGTTCAAACCCGATCGAAGCCGTGGGTTTTTAAGGGCGAAAAACTCCCTCGTACGCCTGCCTTCGGAGGAGAAGTAAAGCCGGCTGTCCCATGTAGTAAATTTACTGCATGTAAAAGATCCTCAAGATAGGCTCTGAGCAAAACTGAGATCCGCCAGTTTCGTCGCCCAAAATAATACCTCATTTCTCCGCTAGGTGGTGAAAGGAGCGTAGGGAAATTTGCGTGGTTAGACGGAAGAGCGGGCCTGATGGCCCTAGTCTCGCCATGTAAAATAAGGCCTAAACTAAACTAGTTGTGAATCAATATTTCTTCTTGATTGTCAATATATGTTTACAAATAAAAGTATCCAAAGTTTATTATGACAATCATTTATTTCAGGAATATTTATACGCTAAATAATAAAAATTGTCATAAAAAACTTTGGATACTTTTATTTGTAAACTAATTGTGATTCAAATGTAGTGAGGGCGCGTGTGCCGCCACAGACGCCTGTGCTGTTGTCTTTTGTTGTTTCGTGCAGTCGCAAACGAAAGCGGTCACACTGCGTGTTTTCGTTTGCGTGGCTCACAGCCAGCGGAATACTCTTAGATGGAGCGAGCAGATAAAACAAATTGGGACTGGAGAATCCTAACAGCTGACTGTGGGCAATTCATCGCCGAAATACGGGGGGGAGGGCGGAGCATGAGACTGCCAAATACCAGCAATTATACTCACTCGAGTCACATAATGGGACACGCGTGTCACAAATATCTCGTTCTGGATATGGACACGTGTCCTTTCATTTCTCGTAACTTCCATTCGACGAGAGCTCGATTGTTCGTGATCGAATGACATCCTTTGTGAGAGTTTAATTTATTCCGTGGGAAACCGGAAGTGAAAGTATCGGAAAAAGTGAAACTCTTCATTTGCATATTTATTATTTCATCCTTTAAAAAATGACGCTTCCTGCTTACTCTTTCAGATATTTGTGAAATTTTATCGATAACTTTCGTTATTGATGGTTTCAATATTCGAATTAATGGGAGGTAATTCACATTTTGTAAATATACCGGCTCATTTCTTTACTTAATACAATATACTATTTTTGTAATGCTCCAGTTTTGCTCTTTAATTGCACTGTACTAATTTCTTAAGTGACTGCTCAATATTTTGGTATTTATTTACCACAAGAGTATTTTAAACGTTTTAGTTCTAGCTAATATTTTCCTACTTTAAGTACATTCTGATCAAAATATATTATCTACACATTGTGCCATGAAGTTTACTGCTCCATGCATTATACCCAATGTTATCACGTTAGTGTTAACACATTAACTAATAATGTGCTAACTCCCTTCTATCCACTAAGTGTGTTACGAGTGAGTAAACATGTCAGACCATTTTGTCGCCAGATGGCTTTAATCGAGGCCGACACTACTAGTAAATTGATTACTGAACTTTGAAAGCAACCCATGTTGTGCAAAATTTACTGCTTTGCAAAATTTCCCTTCAATCTGATAACATGTGTGTACCGTATTTTTTTTTAAAAATTGGTTCGGAAGTAAATGATGATAAATTATGTTTCGATTATTATGCAGTTGAATCTATATCTTCAGTCGCCCATCAGCATTGTACTAATCCATAGGCTTGCGATCTATTTGGGCAAGTGAGTCGTATCTTCTGAAAATTTTGAAAGGCTCGATAACCGTGCGTAATAAAACGTTTTAGTACAAGAATTTGACTCAGTGATCAAATATATAATTGATTCTGACTGATTTTATAACTGTTATATTTATTTTATTTAATAGGAAATTATTACAGACAAATTAAAAACTTGATGCTAACATGTTATATTACATGACCTACCATTTGACGATAGCGATTGACTTCAACTAACGATTATAATACTCATTTATATTCATTACTATATAGTATACACATCACAGAATTACCGTATATTTCCATAAGTATAAACGTTTATGATTCTGTATATTTTTCCGTTCTTGTTCCGTTTATTATTTTCATAAAATTCGATCTTAGATTTTCCCCATTTATACCCTGAAAATTTGGAACGGTGTTCATGACCTTTCTAGAGGTTGCTTTCCAAGCCATCTGGCAACCTTGCAAATATTTTAACTAAAATATATAAACTGATTCGTTAAATTCATCATTTTAATATCTTTGCATATATTTTTTTTATTTTCAAAATTCATGTAGTATATGACTTAGTGTAGGGATCACAGAATTTTTAAAATGTGCCCAGAATTCACTTCTCCCCATAGCACGTCATAAGCAGTTTCAACTGTTTTTTGACGTAAAATAAATAAATAATATCTTTGCATATATTTTATTTATTTACAAATAATATACATCGCATTTTATGTATATATTTAAAAAAATACATTTTTGTAATTTTCGAAACAACCGATGGTGGCAGGATTTTCGATACTAGCTCTTCAGCTAGGTCGAATTCAATCGCTGTCAGGAGAAGGATTCTAGCGACCGGCTGCTCAGATCGGTAGTTTTCCGTGGTTTCTCCGATCAACACCTAGCGAATGCCCGAGCAGTACCCTACTAAACGGGCCACGGACCGCGCGCGATCTGTCCTTCCTCTTCCATGCCCTATCCCCTCCCCTTACACACACACACACACTTACACTTACATGCACTACACTACCACATATTCCGGGAGACCGGTCGGGAGCTTAGAGCTTGTCCCGGCTGGGGCGGTGCCCCGCTAGTGGGAGAGTCCTGGTTAGAGGGAAACCCCACTAGCCGACGGTAGGTCGGCGCCGGATCTCGCCATCCAGCGAGGGAAGGTCACCGCCATCTCCCGAGAAAAAAACATGCACTACACTAACGGGACTAATGACCAAAGCAGTTGACGCGCCCGGAAACACGAAAAAACCAAACCAAACCAACCGGAAGCGAAACTCACTAGTACGAGCAAGTCTACGTCATTTTGTGACACCTCTAATTTCGTTATCTATCACCCAGTAAACGTAATTTCTACACGTTTTTAGAGACGGTCATATTCTACATACAGGAGCAAGAATCATCTCCATTTTTGGCATGAGAGACTACCAAAAACAATTTACCTGGCTAAAAAATTCTTAAGTTTTTGCAGCAGAATTACTTTATATTTTTTTGTACTACGTGCTAAATATGCGAGAAAGTAAGAATTTCCTTAGAAGGTTTTTTTTTCATCATATATTGAATTTGAGAACTTTTCTTCGATTAACGATAAATAGTATAGTATCTCCTTCAGAACATTTAAACATCTTTTGCAAAACGTTGGGCGTCATCAAGACATTAAAACAATGTCACATATTATAAAAAAGTTATTTAAATTATTGAGTCGTTTTGAAATTTAAAAGCTTTACATTTAGCGGGTTCATTAAGCTCTGATTAACGTCTGTTGTAATTAAAAAATTTGGTTTTACAGAGGAGGTCCGGGAGTTGTTTTCAACGAGAGACAAATTTATCTTAGTTGTACTTCTATTCACCGTCAATTCAGAATCGAATTTCTTCTCTAACGACGTCATGCTCGGAGTTTTTCAAACTGATTACAAAGGCGATCGGAAAATAAAAGAGATCCACCACACTCGGGTTAGAACACGCTGTCGTACCTCTGCGAACGACGTGTCGGCTTCGGCAAATTGCATTTGCCGCCGCCGGCCATTACGGTAATTTCCAACGACCGCTTAGCTGTAAGCCGCGCCGCCAGGCTGCGCTGCCATCGCCGATATCCTTCCGGCGGGTTATAACAATTGCTATCGATGTTGGAGGACGCCCGCAGCTATCGACAAAGGAATTTGCCGCGGGCTACCCTCCCTTTTGCCTCCCATCCCATGGGCCTCCCACCTCTGTTCTCGAACCACCTTCGTCTCCCTCCTCCGTTCGTACCTCCATCTGAGAGTAGCTCGGCGTTGTCGATGCCTCTGCGGCTAGTTTGAGCGGGAGATTCTAGGTTCGAATCCCGACGGTGGCGGATTTTCGACGAAAGCTAAGTAGCTTGGTCGAATTCAGCCGCTTTGTGGGGGAGAATTCTTCCGGCCGGCTCTAATCAGTAGTTTTTTCTGTTTTTATCAATATCAGACGAATGTCGGAGTAGTTTCGTAACAAATGGGCCACGGACACGCGCCATTTTACATCCACTTCTTGTCCTACTCTCCCCTTACAAGAACACCAGGACTACACTGACGAGATGAAACATTAGCCAATCCTTCTTTCTCAACCTTTCTATTTGTCTATCTTCTCAACTTTTGTATTTTTTTAGTTTTACTTCCTCCTTCCTTGTTCGTCCCTGTTATGCCTTTATCCTTGCTCCACTATGTCACCATTAATTCTTCCATCTCCCTTCTTTCTCTACCTTATTCAAACTTTCTATTATCTGCCTTTCTCTCGCGTTTTCTATCTTTTCATTCCTTCAATTTCTCCAAGACATTCTCTTTCTCTTCTTTGCTCTTCATTCTCTTTTCTTCCTATTGTCGTTTCTTATCTTTCTGTATATTCTTTATACGGTTTTTCCTCTTCCTTCAGAGGAGAATACTACGGCCGTCTGCTCTGATCGGTAGTTTTCCGTGGTTTCTCCGATCAACACCAGTCGAATGCCGGAGCAGTACCCTACCAAACGGGCCACGGACCGCGCGCGATCTGTCCTTCCTCTTCCTTGTCCTATCCTCTCCCCTTACACACACACTTACACTAACATGCACTACACTACCATATATTCGGGGAGACCGGTCGGAGCTTAGAGCTTGTCCCGGCTGGGGCGGTGCCCCGCTGGTGGGAGACTCCTGGTTAGGGGGAAACCCCACTAGCCGACGGTAGGTCGGCGCCGGATCTCGCCATCCAGCGGGGGAAGACCACCGCCATCTCCCGAGAAAAAGCCTGCACTGCACTAACGGGACTAATGACCAAAGCAGTTCACGCGCCCGGAAACACGAAAAAACGAAACCAAACCAATCCACCACCCACCACCTCCAGCCACTCCACCCTCCCCACTCCACCGAGGCTTCTCCCTCTCATCCCGCGCCAGCGGGCTGCAAAGACAGCGCCTCGCTTCGCCTCTTTCGTGGTGTAATCCCCCAGGGGAGGCGGAGGCGGGGGGCTCTGTGCAGCGATCGGCGCTGTATTTCATTAACGGGTGTTTAATCCCTCCTGATCTTAATTCCCCTTGAAATGCCTCCGGGCGCGGCGCGAAAGGCCTGGGCCGTGGGAGGGGGGTTGGGGGAGGGGGGAGGCTGAATCCGGTCGAAGTGAGATTCCGCGGGGACGAACGGATTTTGATGTTTCGCGATTCCCGAGGAACGGAGCTCTCGTGGTGTCTTTTCTGTTGTCGTCGCTGACGGTCTGCGTGGGGGGGGGGGGGATTAGCCATTGTAGTCCGAGGATTTCCCGCTTCTGGCTGGTGACAACTTGGACGGTGTCGTCATGGACGGAATTGCCGCTTGAGTCTATTGGAGCATTTTGTCTTTAAGAATCTCTCGTTTCTCTCTTTCCTTCTTAAGCTCGCTCGTTCATAACTCTCTCTTACTTTGTCGCTCTTTCTTAATCTCTCACTTTCTCAGTCGGTTCTTTCCCAATCTGTCCTTTTGGGCCTTACCGTCTCTTATTTTTATTCCATTCTTAATATCTCTCTTTTTCTTTCTTACTCGCTTGTCTCTCATTATTTTTCTCCTAATATTTTTACTTTCTTTTCTTAATCTCTCTTTTCCTTGCTTTCTCAACCTCTCTCCTTTTCTTTCTTACTCTTTTTTTTTTTAATCCCTTTTCTTTTTATCTCTCTCATTATTTTTCTCTCCTTCTTAATCTCTCCTTTTCTTTCTTAATTTCTTTTTTTTTCAATACTCTTCCTTACTTTCTTAATCTCTGTCTTAATCTCTTATCTTTCTGAATCTCTCTCTCTCTTTCTTTCTCTCTCGCTCTCGCTCTCTCTCTCTCGCTCTCTCTCTCGCTCTCTCGCTCGCTCTCTCGCTCGCTCTCTCGCTCGATCTCTCGCTCTCTCGCGCTCTCTCTCGCTCTCCCCCTCACTCGCGCTCTCTCTCGCTCTCTCTCGCTCTCTCGCTTCTCCTCGCCTCGCTCGCTCTCTTCGCTCTCTCGCCTCTCGCCTCTCGCTCTCTCTCGCTCTCTCTCTCTCGCTCGCTCTCTCGCTCGCTCTCTCGCTCGCACTCTCGCTCTCGCTCGCTCTCTCGCTCTCGCTCTCGCTCTTTCTTAGACTTATTTCTTTCCCTTTCTTTTTCTTTTTCCCCTTTTTTTCTTTTTTCCTTTTTTTCTTTCTTCCTTTCTTCCTTTCTTCCTTTCTTCCTTTCTTCCTTTCTTCCTTTCTTCCTTTCTTCCTTTCTTCTTCTTCCTTTCTTCCTTCCTTTCTTCCTTTCTTCCTTTCTTTCTTTCTTTTTTTCTTTCGCTCGCCTTCATAACTTTCTTGTTTAAGCTTGAATATTCCACCATGACACACGTATTGTAATTTTGGCTTTCTTTCTTTCTTTCTTTCTTTCTTTCTTTCTTTCTTTCTTTTCTTTCTTCCTTCCGTCCATCCTTCCTTCCTTTCTTTCGTTCTTATTTTCTTTCGCTCGCCTTCATAACTTTCTTGTTTAAGCTTGAATATTCCACCATGACACACGTATTGTAATTTTGGAGGGCTCGTCGCTTGTCATCCGCGACGCGTGTTGAAGATTTTCTGTATCCATTAGGGGAGCCGAATGACGGTTGGGGATGAGCCGGCTGTAAGGATAAAATGGGGACACGACAAGGAAGAAAAATGGCGTGCGTCCAGCGAACTGTTTGTGCAAGTTACTCATCCAGCTTTCGTCTGGAATTGATTGGAGAACGAACTGTTTGTGCAAGTTACTTATCCGACTGCCTCTGGAATTCTTGATGTTGTCTCTAGCCAACGATTTTCAAAGTTAATTGTTTTTCAAAGATTGAAAAACAATAAAATAACAATTGAAACTTTTCAACAATTTAACAAGGCTATAATGTTACTGCTAGAAAGAAACGAAAGAAAGGTCACCGAAACAAAACAACTATTAAATTTATTCAACATCTTTCGTTTTTAATTTACAGAACGTAACATGATGTTGGAAAGTCATTTCATTCCAAAACGTCGTGAATATTATTAAATAAACAATTAGTTGTAATAAAAATTAATGTGAAAGAAAGCATATTGCAGTGAGTTATTCAATTGCCTTGGAAAATCATTGAAAGAGGCAATATATATGTATTAAGAAAATTAACACACAAATGTGAAATAAAAATTGCAAACAACTGTGAAATTGTTGTTACCACAATGGTTAATTACATAGCTGCTTTTACCCAGTGTATTTTTTACGTCGAATGAGCCATAAGTTCATCTGGTAACCATAATCCGTTGGTCGTGAACAGTGATTCACAAACGTGAAGTTTCGAAATCAGTGAATAGAGAAATCGAAAGTTAATGTTCTATCGGTGAAGTATTTTATTATGCTTTTAGTACATTTTTTTCTGAAACTACTATGTTGATTATTAAACAGTAAAAGCAACAGGGCTGAATTTACATTTCACTATATCGAAAATTAATTTTCTTAATTTAGAAATTACACGAGAATACTAATGTCTCCAAAAAATGTATACAGTACCATGAATTTTAATTTCGTAATCCAAATGTTACAGATTTTTTAAATTTATGCAAATAAGTTTCTTTTAAAGTTACAAAATTTTCTGAATATCTTCGGGCCCAAATTATTTTTTTTTCATATTCAGAAAACTTCATCTTCAACATGAAAAACATGAATGTATCTATTCCCCACCGCAGAAATTTGATATTTTTAATATACATTTTCTAGAGCTTGCTGTACATTTTAGAGAGACTGTGTTTCCCGAGTAATAATATTTAGATTTTATGGCACTGATTAACTGAATACAAAAAACTAATTTTGATTTTTTGTTTCAGGTGAGTACTGATGTCATGTTTTTGGGCGTTTGCTCCATGCCTTAACGGTGAGTTGGTATATATATTTTTGTTGTTAAGATATGTATTTAATAAAGAGATTGTCTTAATCAGAGCATTGGTGAAGAATGCAAGAAGGTAACATATGATATGAAAATACACGTGTTGTATAATCGTTGTGGTAAAGAGTATTGAAGTACACTTACAAACTCCCTTTGCGGACAACATTAGAAATTGTCACGATAAAGATTTTAATAAAATAAGAACGTACATGATGATTGAACCTTCATATTACGTAGAGGTCTTAATGGGCTTGTTTCAAATTTTAAAAAAATAATGAAATGAATGCATACAAACCATTAATAATCGTTTAAATTGTTTACGAGCACAGTAGCATCAGTGGGAAAACTTTTATTCCACCGAAAGGTTGTCGTTAGCTTAAAAATTTCAATCAATTTTAATTTATACTGGTAATATTTTTTCTGATTGTTGATTGATTGCTTTTTTTCGTGTATCCGGGCATGTCAACTGCTTTGGTCATTAGTCCCGTTAGTGTAGTGCATGTTTTTTTCTCGGGAGATGGCGGTGATCTTCCTCCCGCTGGATGGCGAGATCCGGCCCCGACCTACCGTCGACTAGTGGGGTTTCCCCCTAACCAGAACTCTCCTCCCAGCACCGCTCCAGTCGGGACAAGCTCTAAGCATTTATCTAAGAAAAATATAAAAACGTTAAAATTACTCGTACATACATACACATTGCTGAGCATATATTTCGCAAATACACATTATACAACAACATGGGGAACATTCTCTTGATATTTAGAGAATGTGTGTGTACATATGTGTGAAATTATTCATATGTTTTAATGTTTTCAATATTGAATTTAAATTTTTTTTAATGAAATATTTAAAATTTCATCTGGTAATTTCAATATCTGACGTAGAAAATAAAACGAGTTATTTTAAAGCTGTGTAAACGTGTTAACACACAATAGAGTTTTTAACCAACAATAGCATTAATTTAGCCACAATTATGTGTTTTTTAAATATTCAAATTCTACTATAATTTTCACTCATACAACTATTGAAAAAATATACTTCAATGTAGTGAAAAATATGAATGCTAAAAAGGAAGACCGAGTTTAATATTTCATATCTTTATTCCCATCGAAGTTGGGGAAATAATTCAATTCTGCAGTGTTTTAAAAGCAGATTATATTACTTCCAATTCCTTGCTTCACCGCTTAAGGTTTAAACTCTCAAGCTAAATTAACGCAGTTGGTACGTGACGTATCTAAATATAAGACCTCCATTCGATCAATGAGGCCTGTACAATACCTATATAATCCCCTTTCTGATCCAATAACGGCGAGATTTCGGCTCTTCTTTGGTCGTTCTCCTTTATGATGTAAAGCAACCTCCATTTGCTTTACCTCCTCGCAGCACTTCGCAAGTTATGTTTCTTCTAACTTCATTTCTGGTTAGGCCGTGATTACTAATTAATTAGATAGTACTTTAAGCACATGGCGAATGTTAGTCGAGCAAAAGTCTTTCTATAATTTTCTTAGTCCGTTGTTTCTCTTGAAGAAGGCGAAGTTTATCAAGCTTGAAAATGGGACGAAAGATAATTTTTATGAAGGTAATATAATTTTAGGCCTGCAGCAGCCAAAAATGCTGCTTAACAAAACCAAACAAAATGGTTTTACAGAAAGTAGCGTGCGCATTGCTTAAGAACAAGTAATAATATACTCTAAAACCTAAGATGGAACCTCATGATTCATTCGAGAAAAATTGCTTGATTCTTGAAAATTGTCATGATTCGTTCGAGAAAAAAGGTTGCCAAAAATTCACTATATGATTCAAGTACAATATTTTCGATCACATTTGTGTGAAATAAATAAATAAAAATAAATCATAATTTATCAATGAAATTATTACTGAAAAAAAAAACATTTACGACAAACAGAGGGAAAATATAGGACCAGGACTAAATGTAGGATAACAAGACAGCCTTCACAGAATTCCATTGTCGGTTGAGGGAAAGTGGTGACGCTATTGAGAATAGATCGCGGTGTGCACGACCAACATTAAGTCTCCCACAGACCGGCGCGGTAGATCTGCAGCAGCTGCGGCGCGGAAAGTTCCGCGGTAAACGCGGCAGCGGAATTCGCGGGACCGTTCACACCGAAGCGACAACTATGATCAGCGTTTGGTGACGGTTTTCATCCAACAAAGAAGAAGCTTCGTTTCTATTCATCAGGGATAGAAATCCAAGTTATTCGTAGTACGTTTTCTGAACTTATGCAGCATATAAAGTCTTTTCCTTCTTTCTTTACGATTTTCTCTCCAATTGTTTATATCTCTTTATAAAACGTAGAAAAAGGGTTTATAATTTTGAAATATAAAGAAACTACGGAGAATTGCACACCTTGCTCCACGCCGAGAAACGCTTTTAATTTACTAATGACAGTGACTGTTTTGATGAAATTTTGAATCTGAAGGAGAAAATCCTACCTGAAGAACAACTCGTTATTTTACTCACTTGAAATTTTCAATTGAATTGAAACTTAATTGAAACTTTTCATAAGTAAAATGTACAAAATTTTAAGAACAAACAATTTTAAAAATCGAAGTTTGGTGTTATTTAAACTTAAAAGAATTACTGAACACAATTAGAAGTATGATTTGTGACCATTCAATCCTGTCAGATTTACTGATGGGTTGAAAATATTCGACATCTGACGAATCTTTGCCTTGGTTTCCATAGCGAAACTCTACCGGAAGCGGTAGCTCAGTGCATCAACTGATGCCACTGCAGTGCCTCTGACCGGGAGGCCCTAGGTTCGTGTCCTATCGGCGGCAGGATTTTCAACACTAGCTTTTCAGCTAGGTCGAATTCAGTCGCTACCTGGAGAAGAATTCTAGCGGCCGGATGCTCTGATCGATAGTTTTCCGTGGTTTCTCCGATCAACACCAGGCGAATGCTGGAGCAGTACCTTACCAAACGGGCCACGGACCGCGCGCGATTTGTCCTTCCTCTTCCTTGTCCTATCCTCTCCCCCTTACACACACACCACACACACTAACATGCACTACACTGCCACATATTCCGGGAGACCGGTCGGGAGCTTAGAGCTTGTCCCGGCTGGGGCGGTGCCCCGCTAGTGGGAGAGTCCTGGTTAGGGGGAAACCCCACTAGCCGACGATAGGTTGGCGCCGGATCTCGCCATCCAGCGGGGGAAGATCACCGCCAACTCCGAGAAAAGCATGTACGTCACTAACGGGACTAATGACCGAAGCAGTTGACACGCCCGGAAACACGAAAAAAACAAACAAAACCAAATCATAGCGAAACTCGAGCGGCTGAGTTCTGCGCCTGAATATAAGGCAAGGTCGCTCAACCCAGAGCGCAGCGAGGACTCCCGAATACGGGCGGACTTCCACGAAACTCGATCTGCAGTGGAAAAAACGCGTTGACTGCGTTACAAATTTCGCCGCCGATTAAACGCTGCCCATCCGTTGGCGCGACGCTCGCCTGTCGGCAGGTCTGGACGTGCTCGTAAGTCAACACGTGACGCGAAACTTTCGCTGCGGACGTTCCGTGTATGCTGCGGATCTTCCGCGACGGTTTGTGGAAGCCTTTAACGATTCGGAGCAAAAGCGACGAGGTCGCGCTTGTTATGACCTTGAAAGTAACACCGAAACGTGAGAAAGTCGTAGTAAAACAGCTGCGGACGTCGTCAAAGATTCCTCGACAGCATACATTAGAGGAAACACTCGTTCACTTCATTTGTTTTGGGACGTGATTTTTCACACTATGCCATTCCAAGATAGATGCGGAAATTTAAAAAAGCCAGGTAATCTGTTAAATCCATTCCGTTTCCGCGTCGTACAGGTTTACGGCGTATAGAGGTCATTTCCACGTATATAATTGCCCCGTTGAGAGATTTTTTGTCGGTGATGGTAGGTTTCCGTCTTACAGAGGTTCCATCTTAGCCAGGTTTTACTATATAACACTGTAACAAATCAAATATTTAAAAAAAACGGTCTTCACGAATACTGCAATACCATAATGTAGTACATATACACTCCAACCTTTTTATAAGCCAAGAACAACTATTGGGATTGTGCGGTACTAAACCAAAACTTTTCGATCCGTGCTATTATTTATTATCCGACAATCACTTCATTTTTGAACAAGAGTTTGACATCATATCACATCATTTGAAGATTTACGACTGAATTAAGTTGTGCAGAAAACATGCAAGAGACAAAAAACAGGTTGAAGATGGGTCTGGAATGAAGGGACATACCTTCAGATTTCCAACAACAAAGATAACAGTTCCTACAATTGAAAAAAAATGTTTAGTAATGTGGCGTAGGTTCGATTTTCATTAAAATATGTGGAATTTCGAAAATTGTAAAAGTTTAAATTGTATTCAATTTTCTTCTACAACTACATTATTAAAGATAGATATTTTTTTTTTCCTTAATTCTATCTCCATTTTTCAAATGTAATCCTCAATATTTGATCTTTAAATATGTGCACAATTTTTAGATATTTAAAGAATTTCGTGTACATTTGTTTTTCAAATATGAGTACTTTTCGAAAATTTATGAATAGTTTTCTAGAGTCAGTACCAACATTAATCTTAATATTCAATTGCTATTTGTATAGTATTCAGTAGCTGAATTGCAGAGTCCTTGCAGAGTTAAAGATGACAAGTTCGAATTTTCACCTAAACTTGGTTACGAGTCTAGAACACAGTAAGTACAGAATGCAGTGCACTAAATTCATCTGCAGAAGTGACATTTTCATTTAAAATTTATAATATTCCCAAATTAAAGTAAAGATTTTCCCCAGTTTTCGGGGTGTTGTTTCGTTTCAAGACTTTTAAGAGAAAGGTAAAAGTGAATTGTTAGGATAGGTGTTAATATAATATAGGTAATATTACATAATCATTGCAATTAATAATAGAAAGTATGCGTGGTTGTAGCACCTCTAGTCTTAAATTTGTGTGTTAGACTCGGAAAATCAGTTTTGTTCCATACGGTTAAACACGCATTTCATTCTATATATTCCACAAAATTATTGTAGTTCTAGTAAAAAAACATTAGTATTTTATTCGTAAGATTGTTTAAAACACTTTTCCACCCCTATATTTTCAGAATTAAAACTAGAATTGGTTACACTATTCGTTTAAAGAAATCGAACTCTTTTGACCCATAATTATTTTCTAGTTTATTCCAAATATTTCTATTGTACAAATTGTTTTAGAGAAATATAACATTAATCGAAAAAATAGGCAATATTTTACTCTAAAATACAAAAATATTGGGTCGTGATGTCAAGCGACGGGGTGGTTTCCAAGATGTTCACTGTCGTCCCTTGTGATATGTATTCCGCAGGAGAATGGGTAGTCGTAGGATGTAGGCGACATAAAAATGAGTCTGCAAGGAAAAACAAGAAATTAGAAGTTTATAGACATTTGAGACGATAGACAAATTTTATTATTTTTTCGGGCCGAATTTTAACTTCTTGAGCAATTATTACTTTTGGTTTTCCAAAACGTTGGCAAATTTGATCATGTGCTTTTAATTAATTGCGCAATTGACTTACACATGTAAATATGAGTCGTCGTGCACAGTGTGAGAATAGAGGGCATAATACAGTTAAATATTTTAATTTTTCAAAATCGATTATCTTTTATTGTTTCGTTATTCTCTCGGTTATGCGGTATCTAATGAAACCACAGACACAGTTCACATGGCCAAAAGATTCACAGTTTTCTTTCAATGTCTCCGTGCATTGTAAATTAGTTAACCTGAGTAATGGTAGCCCACCTGAATAGTGTAGCCCCCCTGAGTAGTGGAAGCCCACCTGAGTAGTAGTAGCCCACCTGAGTAGTGGTAGCCCACCTGAGTAGTGGTAGCCCACCTGAGTAGTGGTAGCCCACCTGAGTAGTGGTAGCCCACCTGAGTAGTGGTAGCCCACCTGAATAGTGGGAGCCCTCCTGAGTAGTGGTAGCCCACCTGAGTAGTGATAGCTCACCTGAGTAGTGGTAACCCCCTTGTGTAGCCCACCTGAGTAGTAGTAGCCCACCTGAGTATTGTACCCACCTGGTAGTGACACCACCCGAGTAGTGGTGCCCACCTGAGGAGTAGTACACCACCTGAGTAGTGGTAGCCCACCTGAGTAGTGGCCGCGTCTACTCATCGTTGCCGTCGCCCTCGGGGGTCGGCTCCGCGGCGCGCTCCCGACCGCGCGATTTGCTGCCTCCGTCGCCGTCGCCGCGTCCTCGCCCTCGTCCGCGTCCCCGGCCGCGGCCCCGCCCACTTCGCACCTCCGCCAGCCGTAGGCGGCGCAGGCGCAGGCAATGCGGGCACAGCCTGCTGGCCAGCCCTCCGCCCGGCTTCGCGCTGCTCACACCAACACCACACACGCATTCAGTTTCAAAACTTCTCACATGTGGCAATAGATTGCAACAAATTTAGTTTGTATTTTTATTTTGTATTTCGAGTTCGAGATATTTCGAGTTAGAAATATTTCGTGTTAGCGATATTTCGTGTCAGCGTATTTTGTGCCAGCGGTATATCGTGTCAGCGATATTTTGAGTTAACGTTATTTGAGAAACAAATGCGTCGTGTTCCAAATGGTTCCGATTATAGACATGTCGAATCTTCGACATATCGACTCCCAGGTTTGCGAAAACTTCGCAAAACCCAACACAGAAACCCCTAAAAAAAGCGTCAAAAATAAAAAATATGTCAAAAATAGCTAAAATACTGGAATGCATAGGAAATTATGCGGTCACGTCAACGACGATCCTTTTAATGATGAAATTTAATTTTATTTTTAATTATGATTTTTTTTATTTTTCTACAAATGTCCAAAAATCAATTTTAACAATTCAGAAATAGGCTGTATTTTAAAGTAAAATGTTATATAAAATAAAAAATATGAATGAATAAGAGGGATCAGAAACATTCTCGCCCTCCCCCTCGTTTTAGTTTGTGGACGCCTATGTTTCTGTATGTATTCGTTATGTTTCTTACGGTGTTCGGACAATAGAAAGTACAACAACATTCTCCGATTTAGACGTGTGGCACTTCAAGGTCAAGAACTGCTCATAGATGTCATCCAATAGGAGCTTCGTTACGACAAATTCTTGGTATTGGAGCTCCCGATTGGAAGACCATGTCCCCTCTCCTCCCAGCTCCTGACCTTGGAGTCACACTCAGTTTAAATCGGAAATAAGCCAGGAAGGCCCTCTAAGTTTAAATCGGAGTACAGGGCAGGATGGGACATTAACTCTAAATCGGAATATAGGTCAGTAGGGGTTACTTTGTTTAAATTGGAATATAGGCCAGGAGGCCTAATTCAAATCGGAAATAGGCCAGGAGGGGCCACCAAGTTTAAATCAGAGTATGGGCCAGGAGGGGTCACTAAGCTTAAATCAAAGTATGGGCCAGGAGGGGCCACTAAGGGTAAATCGGACCAAGTGCCAGGAGGGCAGAACCCGTACCTCTTGATGACCTCCATGCAGAGCAGGCACTTCTTGACCTTGGGGCGTCGCTTGGGGGGACAGAAGCGACTCTTGCTCCCTCCGCCGGCGGCTTTGCCGCCGCCCCCGCGTCGGCGCGCCGGCCCGGGCTACGGCTGCGTCGGCGGTCGCCCGCCGCCGCCTCCACCGCCCCGCCGCCCTTCTGCGGCGCGCACTTGCGGCTGCGCGACCGCGAGCGCGATTTCCCGCCGGCACCATCCGCCCTGCACGCACACACACACACACATACACACGTACCGGGGGCGGTAGCTCAGTGCATCAACTGATGTCACTGCAGCCCCTCTGACCGGGAGGTCCTAGGTTCCCACTCCCCACGGCGGCAGGGTTTTCGACTAGGTCGAATTCAGTTGCTGCTTGGAGAAGAATTCTAGCGGCCGACTGCTCTGATCGGTAGTTTTCCGTGGTTTCTCCGTTCAACACCAGGCGAATGCCGGAGCAGTACCCTAACAAAGGAACGGCGCGCGATCTGTCCTTCCTCTTCTTTGTCACATCCCTTCACACACACACACACACACACACACTAACATGCACTACACGACCACATATTCCGGGAGACCGGTCGGGAGCTTAGAGCTTGTCCCAGATGGGTTGGTGCAACGCTGGTGGGAGAGTCCTGGTTAGGGGGAAACCCTACTGGTCGACGGTAGGTCGGCGCCGGATCTCGCCATCCAGCGGGGGAAGATCACCGCTGAATGGCGAGATCTCCAGTGAAAAACATCCACTACACTAACGGGACTAATTACCAAAGCAGTTGACGAGCCCGGGAACACGAAAAAATCAAATCAAATCAATCATACACACGTGACACTTGCTCGCGATAAATTGGCTGGTTTAAATATATTGACCCTACCGCCGCCCAGGATGGCCGATGTGGCTAGAGCATCAGCTGACTCAGCGTCTCGGTCCGATGAGCCGCGAATCCCAGTGTGTGTTTGATTGCTTGTCCCTTGTCTGTCATGTATGTTGGTTGTCGCTGAGAGTATTCTAACCCCAGACCGCAAGTGTGTCAGAGTCTAATTTAAAGGTCAATATGAAACGTAGTGGGCACCCGGCGTGGATATTCGAAATCGATATATATATATATATATATATATATATATATATATATATATATATATATATATATATATATATATATATATATTGTATTGTCTTTAGTGACATACGTCGACAGATATCAGCTGTGTTGCTGTATATGTATGAGGGAGCAGGGAGGACAGATTTACAGTTTTTGGATTATAACTACACAGTTTTCTTAAAATGGATATCCACACAAAAATTAATTAAACCTACTTAACGTTTTCTACGAATTGTGGCTCACGTTTTTTCCAATAGGCGAACGGTTTAGGAGGAAGGTCATGCGAAATTTTGGCAAATATTCGTATCTCCCCAAAAAGTTTCAAATTTCCGTGAACAACTCAACAAATATGCTCGTTCGTAGAAAAAGTTGTGATATGGTACGCGCCAGATGTTGCCATCTAGCGGGGAAGATCATCGCCATTTTTCGATGAAATGATATGCACTACACTTACGGTACTAATGACTTGAGTTGTGTACGTGCCCGGAATAACTGACAACCAAGCCACCAATTTCTATTTCCGCATGTCGCACGCCAGTCGCACTTACTTGGCTTTGCTGCGCCCGCGGCTGCGACTTCGCCTGCGTTGCGACCGCCGCTGCGACTGCGACTGCTGCCGCCACTTCGACCGCGACCGCTGCCGCCACTTCGACCGCGTTTGCACGGCGGGCACCTTCCCTTGTCGCCTGACTGCGACCGCGGCTCTTGCTGGCCTTGCCACTGGCAGCGCTGCGCTTGCGACCCGCCGGTGCGACTCCGGCTGCGCTTGCGACCACCGCCGCTGCGCGTGCGACTCCGGCTGCGCTTGCGACGGCGACCGCCGCCACCGCCGCCTCCTCCCTTCGGGATGCACTTTTTCTTGCGACTGCGACTGCGACCGGAGGACCGACCGCTGGCTTTGCTACTGGCGGCGCTGCGCTTGCGACTTCGGCTGCGCTTGCGACGGCGACCGCCCCCTGCGACTGCGACTGCGACTTCGGCCGGATGTCGACTGCTGGCCTTGGGCGCGTGCGCTTGCGTTTCGACCCCCGGGATGCACTTTGCTTTGCGACTGCGGCTGCGACCGGCGGACCGTCCGCTGCTTGCCACTGGCGGCACTGCGTTTGCGACTTCGGCTGCGTTTGCGACTTCGGCTGCGCTTGCGACTGCGACTTCGACCGCCCCGCCCCGGGGTCACTTTGTTTGCGACTTCGGCTGCGCCGCGGACTTCCCGGCTCTTGCGACTTGGCTGCGCTTGCGACTTCGCTGCGCTTGCGACTTCGACTGCGCCACCGCCGCCCGTGGAATACACTTTTGTTTGCGACTTCGGCTGCGACCGGAGGACTTCCCAGCGCTCTTGCGACTTCGCTGCGCTTGCGACTGCGACTGCGACCGCCTCCGGCGGACCGCCCGCTGCGACTTCGCTTGCTACTGCGGCTGCCGCCTCCCCGAGGGATGCACTTCGCTTGCGACCGCGACCTTCTTTGGGGACGGCCTTGCGCCTGCGACTGCGACTGCCCTTGCTCTTGCCCGCGGCCTTGCGCGAGGCGCCCCGGCGGCGGCGGCGGGCCCCACGGCCACCTCGCGGCGCGCATTTGGGTTTGGGTTTGGGCTTGGGCTTGCATTTGCGGTCGGCCGCCTGGAGCAACCTGTGGGGGAAGCGGGAAAAAAATTAGTTGCCTGGACAGCCGCATGCGGCTTGTTGATTGCTGCGCTCACTGTGTAGGGGTGTTGCATGCGACTTTTCTCAATCGGTGGTTGACCACTATGTCACCCTGCGACAATTTTTTAGTTGCATGAGAGTGTCGCTGCGATTGTTTCTCAGTTGCATATTGCCAGTAGAGTATGACTTGCGACTGTTTCAGATTCGTAGGTTGACACCTACTTGGCCCTACGCCAAACAGTTTATCAGTCGCAGTTTGACTCTTACGTTACCTACTGCAAAATATTTTGTGCTCATGCGACACTTTACTTAGGTTGACACCTGCGCAATCCTGCGGCAAAAGATGTTAGTATCGCAAGCGACTGTTATCAGTCGCACATTGATACCTATGTCACCCTGCGACGAAAGCTTTTTAAGTGTATGAATGAAATGGTTTTTGGCATGCTCGTGAAGTGCAATATTTATAAGCGGATTTGATGTACACATGTAGATAGGATCATAGGGCAGGATAACAAATCTCCTTTTGTTAAAAATTGGACTGAAAACAAACTGGTTGTCAGCAATCGATTTGTCGCCTCGAGCTGACTCATTCGGTACGGAAGTTGCTTCCCGAACGTCTCGCACGTAACACGTACAGGTCTTTGGGCAGTACTAAGCGAACGCCGGGCGCGTCATCCCCACATCTTTATCCCCAGACCGGGAGCGGTAGCTCAATGCATCAACTGATGCCACTGCAGCGCCTCTGAACGGGAGCTCCTAGGTTCGAGTCCTGACGGCGGCACACTTGCTTTTCAGGTAGGTCGAATTCAGTCGCTGTCTGGAGGAGAATTCTAGCGGCCGGCTGCTCTGATCGGTAGTTTTCCGTGGTTCCTCCGATCAACACCAGGCGAATGCCGGAGCAGTACCTAACCAAACGGGCAGCGGACTGCGCGCGATCTGTCTTTCCCTTCCATGTTCTATCCTCTCCCCTTACACACACACTTATACTAACATGCATTATACTACCACATATTTCGGGAGACTGGTCGGGAGCTTAGAGCTTGTCCCGGCTGGGGTGGTGCCCCGCTGGTGGGAGAGTCTTGGTTAGGGGGAAATCCCACTAGCCGACGGTAGGCCGGTGCCGGATCTCGCCATCCAGCGAGGGGATAATCACCGCCATCTCCCGAGGAAAGAAACATGCACTACACTAACGGGACTAACGACCACAGCCGTTGACGCGTCCGGAAACACGAAAAAATCAATCAATTTATCCCCAGTCTAATATGCTATGTAACTGGGTATTCCGGTAGGGGAATCGCTTCAGTTGGAACTAGTCTCCTACCACATGTGGTACTGTTCTGCATATGTCTGTGTTTCTACGGCGTGAGGATAAGACAAGGAAGAGAAAGGAAAGAACGCGGGCAAAATGTAATCCTTTTCTTACGGTACTGCCCCAGCATTCACCTGGGGTTGATCACGTAAACTACCGGTCAGAGAAACCGGCTGTTAGAATGTTCCTCTAAATGGCGCGGCGGCTGATTTCGATCTAGGTTTGTGCCGAAATTCCTCCCACCGTCGAGACTGTGACCTTCCGGTCAGGGTCACTGTTTTCAACAGTTGTCTCTTGACCTCAAACGTCTCACACGTAGCTATCTTAGTGCCGATATTCCTGTCACTGTTGAAACTGGAAGCCTAGGACCTCCCGCTCAAGGTCGCTGTAAAGTCAACAATTGTCACTTCAAGCTTTAACCCATCCGGTACGGAAGTGATCTACCGAACGTATAGCACGCAACACGTACAGTTCTTTGGGCAGCACGAAACGTCCGCCGTCCTATCTCAGTGCCGAAATTCCTGTCATTGTTCAACTGGAAGCGTAGGACCCCCGGCAGGAATTTCATCCGGAACGGGCACTCCCGTAGGCACTGCCTACCGAACGTGTTGCACGCAACACGTACAGATCTTTGGGCAACACTAAGCAATCGCCGGGCGTGTAACACAAGAACCTCCAGGTAGGGCCACTAAGTGTCAACAATAGTTGTCGCCTTGGGCTCCAAACGTCTCGCCCACCGAACGTCTCGCACGCAACACGTACAGGTCTTTGGGCAGCACGAACCAAACGTCTCGCCCACCGAACGTCTCGCACGCAACACGTACAGGTCTTTGGGCAGCACGAAGCGTCCGCCGGGCGCGTCGTCGAGCAGCCCCTGGTGCACGGCGCGTTTGAGCGCCACCCGCACGCGCCTCGCTGCCCGACGGCGCGCACCCGCGCCTCGCCCAGCTGCTGCACCGCCTCCACCACCCATTGCACCGCCTCCTGCCGGCACCGCGACACACGCTGCTTGCTACAATAGCCTCCAACAATAGAAACGTTCCTTCGGATTGATTGTTGATTGATTGATTGATTGATTGATTTTTTCGTGTTTCCGGGCGCGTCAACTGCTTCGATCATTAGTCTCGTTAGTGTAGTGCGTGTTTTTTTCTCGGGAAATGGTGGTGATTTTCCCCTCTTTGGATGGCGAGATCCGGCACCGACCTACCGTCGGCTAGTGGGGTTTCCCCTTAACCAGGACTCTCCCAACAGCAGGGCACCGCCCCAGCCGGGACAAACTCTAAGCTCCCGACCGGTCTCCCGGAATATATTGAGATATACAAAATTTTCCTCTCTCTACATTTATATCTGCTAAAGATCTTAGCGTCCGGCTTGCTGGGTCAATGGGTCACGATATATTATAATCCTTATTACCTCTATAATGGATTATAGGATCCGCCGACTATACAGCGCAGCTGGGAATCTGAAATAGAATGATTCTATTCCTAATTCATTTCTGTTTGGATTGACTAAATGAAAAATCACTTTCTTTTCTAAAGAACAAAATTCAACAAAGTTTATTTTTACGCTTTTATCAAACAATTTAGTGAATTTACAATTTTTAGGCCTTTGATCAAGGTATCTTTCAATTTACAATTTATACTGCGGTTAACTTATCTTTTCTTCGTTGACATCCTTCGTAGACTTCTCAGTCGAAATATCTTGCGAGCTTGCCGTAGTCCAAAGTTCCACGAAATCCTCTTCTGCCCCTATCCAAGCTGGTCTCAAACTATCAAAATTATCAGTCCCGATTACGTCCTATGACATAGTCCCGAACTCGATTACCACTCCCGACAAAGTTCCAATTTATACATCAATATTGCTTCCACATGAAAATATCTGCAATATCATTCACTGTCCTTAAAATTTCACTGATAACCCAATTCTATCTAGATTGTACTCGTTCCCTCTCACGAACCTACGATCAGTTCAGAAGCGCGTTTCCGAGCAGAATGAAATCTTCCTGCATGATTCATCCTCGAAGACTTCGTATTAAACTACCTTCATTTTTTTCATAACATTTGACCGTCCTTCTCTCACCCAGCCAATCCATACGTTCGTTATATTTTGGTGTAGCTGACACTTTGATCGTCTAAACTTCTTCGCCCAATCCCAAATTTTCTACTTTCGGCATCCAGTCCTCTTAATGCATTTAGAAAAAAACAAAATCTACATTGTTTATTCACGGTCGTTGCTAAGCTCTAGCTCTCGTGATATTTCGTAATGCATGTTCCACCATATTGTCTACAAATAAATGTTAGTTTATTTTAATGTGACATATGGGTATGCCACAATATGGTAGTGTAGTGCATGTTAGTGTAAGTGTGTGTGTAAGGAGTGAGGATAGGACAAGGAAGAGGAAGGACAGATTGCGCGCGGTCCGTGGCCCGTTTGGTAGGGTACTGCTCCGGCATTCGCCAGGTGTTGACCGGAGAAACCATGAAAAACTACCGATCAGAGCAGCCGGCCGCTAGAATTCTCCTCCACACAGCGATTGAATTCGACCTAGCTGAAAAGTTAGTGTCACAATCCTGCTACCAGCGGAACTCGATCTCAGAACTTCCCGGCCAGAGGCACTGCATAGACATTAGTTGAATGTTTTAGCCACCGCATGGATACTAGACAGTCAATTTTGGATTAAAATGCCACTGCCCAGTATACGAGATGTGGCAGCGAGCGTGCATCTTCATCAGTTGTTTCACGTCCTACGCGACCAATTCCTCCGCCTCCTGCAACTACAATTTCCAACAAGTGCTTACTAATGGCACTACAGAATGGCAGACTTTCTCATACAAGTTTGCTTCCTAATACTTTAGTCTGGGGTAGTTTTTGTTGCTTATTGACGCCTTTTTTTTACATTTTCACAATTTTTCAGTGCACAGCATAAGAAATTATTTGTTGTATTCTAAGCGCACTTTTTACTACCTGAAATATATTAAAAAATTAAAGCCATTCTTGAGAAAATAGTTTCCAAAATTGCATTTAATTCATGCAAAATTATCCAAAAACTATTCATATTTAGAAGAAACCTGCACCTGATGTTCATTAAATGTTTATTTTTGAAGAACAAATTTTATTATGGAATAAATCTTTATTTTCAATACCCTTCTAGTTGTAGGAATACGTGAAAAATATACCAAATGTAATATTCTAAAATTATAAGTATTCAACGAAAATCGGATAACAACTCTTTTATAAACTTACTTTGCAGTTAAAAATATCAAACTAAAACAATGTTTTGACACAAATTTGAGAGTGTTGTTTTCCCATCGTGTAATATACTGCAGGGCCAAGGTGACTGTCCCGCGACAAATGGACGTCGGGCTAATCTGTGAAGAATTAGCAGACATTTCTTGAACCATGTGACCAAGGGATATCTGGCTGCCACTGCTGGCCGCGGGTAGAGGCAGATGGTTGCGTTGCAAACCCCTCCTACGATCGAGTTTCAAACTTCTCCTATGGTTTTCTAAGTCCTCCTACCGTCGAGTTTCAAACTCCTCCTACGATCCTTGAAGCTCACCTACGGGCGTGTTTCGAACCCCTCCTACGGTTCTTCAAGTCCTCCTACGGCCAGAAAAGATCGCAACTGGTATAAAAAGTCTGATTCTCTGATGAACGGCGAGTCTTAAACTTGGAGACTTTTCGCGATGCTTCAAACATACCCATAGCCCATGTTAATACGTCCTGCAAGGGTGAAAGAAATTTGGAGCCGTTTTTGAGAATTTGTTTTCAATTGCCTATATTTCACGAAAACCTCTGCGAATACTAATGTTTTCGAAACATTTGAAGAATAGATTTCATTAATAAAATATCGGAATATTGTATAGTATAGTTATAAAAAGAGCTCAAAAAATGATGAATTTTGCAATTTTCAAATACTAGCGGATTTTGTGGTATGACGGTCAGCGTACCGGAATGTTATACCCGAGTTTGCGGGTTCAAACCCGATCGAAGCCGTGGATTTTTAAGGGCGAAAAAATCCTTCGTACGCCTTCCTTCGGAGGGGAAGTAAAGCCGGCTGTCCCATGTAGTAGATTTACTGCATGTAAAAGATCCTCAAGCCTAAAAGAAGCCTCTGAGCTAAATTGAGATTCGCCTGTTTCGTCGCCAAAGATAATACCTCCTTTCTCCGCTAGGTGGTGAAAGGAGCGTAGCGAAATTTGCGTGGTTAGACGGAAGCGCGGGCCTCATGGCCCGAGTCTCGCCACGTCAAGTAAGGCATTAACTACAACTACTAAACTATTTGAAGTACAACGAAAATGCAGTCTTTTTGCAAATAGTAGTTTATTCAATTAGTTTATAATGTTAAGCTTTATTGCATGAGTTCATGTTTTGAAAACGAGCGACGTTAGGAGCGAGTTTTCAAATTTGTACGAATGCAATAAAGCAACATTATAAACGAGTTGTATACGCTACTTTTCGTATAACAGCATTATAAATTTACAAGAGAATCAAACTTAATTTCGCGAAACAACTTTCTTCTGACGTCTCGGGTGCTTGACATCCAACGCCCTCTGGAAATCAAATTCAAGATGGCATTGTTGTCATCCGTGCGAAAAAACGGTGGTCGGCTGTTCCGTCTTCTTCTACCTCCCCACGATTCTCTCGCTACTATTGGCTGAATGTGTGATGACGTCATGTCGCGTTTAATAATGGCGATGACGTCATGTAGCGTGCGATAAAATACAGGATTATGCACGATTCGGGGTATCGAAAAGGGTCGTTTATAATGATGGTATACAAAGAAAGTTATGTTATAGCCCGAATCAGCAACCAAACCTAAAACACTGACACACTTACCTTAGGATTGCCGGTTCCTTTCGCCTGAGGGATGCCAAGAGGGTTCGCGTCCAGCCTAGGACTCGCCACTAGGCCTCCCCCGTCCTGGGGCTTTGGGAGGCCGTCCCCGTCCATGGCCGACGGCCGACGCACCGGGTGGTGGGTGCTCGGGCGGACGGCTGCCCCAGCCAGGCAGAACCCTGCGCCGCGCGAAGGACGGCGGCGGCGGCCAAGCTCTGGACGCTTCCGCGGCAACGCCCAAGGCCGCCTGGACACCTCTCAAAGCCTTCTGATAGTTCGGATTTTATTTATTTGCTCATTTATTTATTTATTCATTTATTTATTTATTTATTATCATTTATTTATTTATCCATTTATTTATTTATCCATTTATTCATTTATTTTTACTTATTCATTTATTTATACATTCAATCTTTCATTAATTAATTAATTCATTCATTCATTCATTCATTCATTCATTCATTCATTCATTCATTCATTCATTCATTCATTCATTCATTCATTCATTCATTTATTATTCATTCATTCATTCATTCATTCATTATTTATTTTTATTAGGGTTTGTGGCAGCGTAGTGGTTAAGACACACGTGTGCTAGCCTGAGGCACCCGGGTTCAAACCCCATCAGTGTGTTAATTTTTTTCCGGATGTGTTGTATTCAGGGCGATCCCGGTTCACTTAGCCTCCTTTCAAACTGAGTACAATTATTTAGTGGCTTCATTAACAGTAAATACTGGGGAAAATACGCACATGACGCTTGCAACGCCATCTTCTCCCACTTCCAGATATCATGTTATAAGATCTTCTATGACCCGTTATTCTACGGAGGGCCCTAGAACTGGCGAAAACGAAGGTCAAAATGGCTAACGGACAGGAGTCCTAACCTCATATAACCCAAAGCAGGTATTCCTGCAGTACAAAGGGTAAATAAAAACAATATTGCCCATCTCGATCAGGTTTTTCGTCCAGTTTCCCTGATCCATTGAGCAAATGCTGAGATGGCCCCTTGCTTTGCTTCTGGACATAAATGTAACTTCATTTTCTGTGCACGTCTTCTAGAATTCAGTGGGAAATGCAATTATTCAAATTATCGTTTCCATGTTGTCGCGGCAGGAAGTAATAAGAGCCAAAATTTATTGCTTATTTATTCTTGAAAATAGAGTTTATTACATGCGAGTTTTTTTGATTGTTTTTTTTTCTCCCTTTCAAAATTCAAAATTTATTGCTTATTTATTTTTGAAAATAGATTTTACTACATGGGAGTTTTTGTTTGCTTTTTCTCCCTTTCAAAATTCAAAATTTAAGTAGTATATGGCTTAGTGTATGGATCACAGAATGTTTGAAAATGTGCACACAATTCACTTTTCCCCATAGCACGTCATACGCAGTTTTTAACTGTTTTTTGACGTAAAATAAATAAATAAATAAATAAATATTTATTTAACTCTTCATTTGTTCTTTCAGTCATGTATTTATTCATGTCTGGATAGCCGAGGTGGTTAAGAGCGTGTACCGTCTCATCGTTTCGGTGGGAACAGTCGCAGATTGAGTCCCACATGGGGAATGGTTGTTTGTCCCTTGTTTCTCATGTATAACGAGCATTCAAAAAGAAACGAGTCGAACACCAAGGAACCAAAACCAGTTCCTATATGTCAGAAGTTTTGGTCCTGGCTGTTGAGGGACTTGTCCCAATGCGACACAAGGCGGTGAATATGTGTCTCGTATAAATGCTCCCACAGACCGGCGCGGTAGATCCGCAGCAGGTGCGGCGCGGAAAGTTCCGAGCAAGACGCGGCCGCGGAATTCGCGGGACCGTTCACACCGGAGCGTCAATTGTGAGTCAGCGTTTGGTGCCAATTGGCAAGGTCGCTCGATCCAGAGGGAAGGGAAGACTCCCGAACACGGGCGGATTTCCACAAATTCGAGCCGCAGTGGAAGAAACGCGTCTGACTGCGTTACAAATTTCGCGCCGATTAAACGCTGCCAATCCGTTGCCGCGTAGGTCTGAACGCGCTCATAAGGCAACACGTGACGCGAAACTTCCGCTGCGGCCAATTCGCGTTGGCTGCGGATCTTCGGCGTCGGTCTGTGGGAGCCTTAGTTCGGGGGTTGCAGTTCCTCACACCCAAAATGAACCACAATGGCATAATTGCAGGGAGAGAAATCTGGAATGTATGGATGGTAACCGAGAACCTCCCACTTGATTTTCTGCAGATCAACTGAAGTCACTGCAGCGCCTGTGACCAGGAGGTCCTAGGTTCGAGTCCTGACGGCGGCAGGATTTTCGAAACTGGCTTTTCAGCTAGGTCGAATTCAGTCGCTGTCTGGAACGGCCGGCTGCTCTGATCGGTAGTTTTCCGTGGTTTCTCCTATCAACACCACGCGAATGCTGCAACAATACCCTACCAAACGGGCCACGGACCGCGCGCGATCTTTCCTTCCTCTTCCTTTTCCTGTCCTCTCCCCTTACACACACACACTGACGTGCACTACCAGGAGACGTAGGGAAGATTTTTTAGAAAATATTAAAAACCAAATTATTATTTTTTTGGAGCAGTTGTTTGCTAACCTAACATTAATTATTTTGAAAACTTGTCTGTAGTAATTTTAAATTGAATTTCATTAAGTTTTCTTCTTTTAATTTATTTAAAATGAAAATTTTAAGAAGAACCGTACAGCTGCTGTGAGATGTATCTTTTCCCAAAGGTGTGTTCTGTGTCTCGATAGTATTTGTAGATATGTTGGAGGATAAACTACGCCAATGATATGTATGAAAATACATCTTGGACTTAAGTGATATTAACTGTAGTTACGAGTCACTACACAAATTGATATGATGCATTTGATCCATAATGAGAGAATTTGATCAAAAAACAGCGGTGTTTTATTTAATTCATGTTTGATTCATCACAGTACTAATGTCATGGTGCTGCGTAGGTTCCAAGCCCCTGTGTCCTTGATATATTTAAGAAATGTTTGGACATCTGTGACAATTTCCGTCAAAATTAAACAGTTACTCACATTCTTTTATAAAATTGTACATGATATTATTTGAGATGCATCTTTGAACTTTAGTATTAAAAATTTCCTAATGTTTCAATGAAAATCGAAAATACCATATTAAAGTGATTCATTCAGTTGAAAAACCAATTAAAAAATGCAAAATTTTGCAGAAAGATTTGGAAATAATTCAGATGCTTTATTTTAAAAACTAACAATATAATATCTTTAATTATCCAAGGAATGGTAAAACTAGATCTTACTTCTGACATATTTACCCATTCTTAACTCAAAAGCTTCCCTGTCAGGCGTGACTTGTACATCCGTCATTAATCCATTTATTGTGTCAGGATACCCGATTTGCGGGTACGGACCTGTGTATTTTCGTCATTCGCAAAGAAAATAAGAATATTGGAAGAGCAGAATTTAACCCTATAAACAATTTTTAAAGAAAGAATACGTGAAATAAAAGTAAAGTAATATGATTGTTAAAGAAGGCATAAAATGAGATAACTGTTAAAATAAAGTTGTTTTGGAATGAAATCAATTGTTTATTCTAAAGTAAAAAATAAAAAGAAAATAGTGTAGACAAATAAGTAAATCAATAAATTTAGATGAACAAACTGACATACCAATTCCGAGGCGGCTGGGGGCCGTCTTTCACAATTATCTTACTTTGTACATTTGTTATTTCACGTACTCTTTCTTCAAAATTATGTTATGAAAACGCTTTCTGACGAAATAAACACCTACGACAAAATGACTGAATGTAAATATTAAAGAAGGCAAAAGAGCATCATTAAATCTACGCAATTGGTCAAAGAAATGTCACCCCGGATCGGAAATTGAACATAAGTCTCTTGGTTTAGGCCCAGTTGCTCGAAGCTGCAGATGCAAACAGAGAGACCCAGTTTTGATACTTAGTTGGGGTGACAATTCTTTGAGCAATTTGTATTAATATACTACATGCTTAACACAGCAACAAAGTAGCAGAAATCGTTGTCTGCGCAAAAAATATTTCCCACGTAATTGTCTCTCCTAAATGGTGTCAGGGTGATGACAATTGAAATCTATTAAAACATTAAAACAGACATTGGTGTAGAGATGAGTTAAATAATATTTCGTTGGAAAAGTGTTCGAGGTCTATCCTAGAACTTTTTTAACTTAAAGAGACTTCAACGATGGAGGCTTCAACACTTTAATTCCCATCGTGTTATAGTGTCTGCCTCCCCATTTTAACCTTCTGTTCCGAAGTCTTCATGATTTGAAGAGAAAGAAAAACACTCATGTATTGCTTTCGGAGACTTTATATATCATATTATTTCAAAAGAAATGTACAATAATCGAAATGAAACTTCACGCCATTTGCGCGTGCAAAGCAAATCTTGTCAGCGTCAGGTACAAAAAATGGTTCCCGGAGTTGGACGTTGTAGAAAGCGACTAGTGGGACGACGCGTAGAAGTCTGGTCTTGGCTTCCTTCAAAAAACTGGAACAAAATCAATGAAATGGTTTAGAGACATTTTTGCACTTGAAATAAACGACTGCAAGATTCATTCAGATTGAAAACTCAGGAGAAACGTGCTTTTAATTCGAATATAAAAGTACTGTTCGTAATAATATTTATCCCTGTTGGTAAATACGATTTGTCAGGCTGTGGATTGATTGATTGATGATTCCACCAAACGTAATTAAACCAACATAGAGGGAATACCTAAATCGAACATTTAAATTGCGCTTGTTAGTTGTCCGGAACTGTCAACAATTAAACGCGTACTATTAATCGGTCTGGTGAAGAAAACAAGAAAATACATACTCTTGACAAAGATGGGTCTCAGCAACAATGTGTTTTCATAATTAATTTTCACTTCGTATTTACTTTGGCTTGTTGGAGAAGAGGATTAAGAAAAGTATAAATTATGTCATTGAGCTATAGTAAATGGTCCTTGATAAATGACCCTCGATGTATGCACTTTTTATTCTAATCTCGTAAAATATTATAAAATAATATACACGTGTCCCGTACGTTTTTTTATCGAGATACAAAATGCCCAAACTGACATTGGCACCGGATGAATATGATTGTTGCTTGGTGTTATAATTTTAGTTAGGAATACCATGAATGTATTCTTTTACTCTTTGAGCAGCTCATTTCTGACAAACATAATTTACAACTTTCATTCTTAAATGATCAAAGTAATGGTGATACACGTATTGCGACCTTTGCAAACGAGGACCAGTCTGTAAAATTTCGAAGTGTTTGTTGAGGGGCTTAAATATTTCCCAAACATGGCTGCCTTTTACTTCCAACATGGCCCTAACAAGCTTGAATATACAATGGTCGTGAAGACCTGTAAGGACGAGATTCAACTCTGATGTTGGAGGTATTTAGGAAACGCCTCGACAGCTCATTAGTTCAGGTGTATTTCAGTGACATTACGCGGTTAGTAGAAGAACATTTTAAGACATTTTCGGCAATCTCATGTGCCGAGTTAACGCCGTTCACACTTATATGCACTAAAGCACAGTTAGCGTGGTAAAGAACTCGAAGAACGTCAAGAATTTTGACATCTAGCTGCATTTAAAGTTCCCGCTGATATTGCGTCGCAAACTGGTACCTGAAGGTCTTTGGCTAAAGTTGGATACGAAGCGCAACAACTCATTCATGTCATTTCATGGATTGGCGCAGAAACTCAGTTAATAAATAATATAAATAAAATACAAAAATATTACAAAAAAGTTAATAAAAATAATATAGTTGATAAATATGTTGAAAATATTTGTATTATTTTATTATGTATTAATTTTGTATTTTATTATATTATTTATAGACTGGTGATGATCGATGGATTTCATGGCAAAGCCGTCGCAAGTCGGCTCTCTAAATAAACCCCTAAAGTTGATGAAGATGGCTTTCTTGATTTCATCATGTAATTACATCATCAATAATCTCATCAGCACGGCTCGGATTCTGATGACATGTCATTGGTACATTCCATTCTAGACGTAGCTAAGTTGTAAATGAATGTTTATCACGTGTAGGTGATAGAAAGTATAGTTATTAGGTCATTTTTGGTATTTTGCATTGTTTAAGTCATTTTTAGACTTTGCGCATTTTTGTCACTTCTACGCATTTGTTTATTTTTGGTTTTTTGCAATGTTTATGAATTTACAATGACAAGCTCAAACAAAAATTTTATTGTATCAGTATTGTATAATTATCATTTCATGACAAATTTCAAAGCAGTGGACTCTGTTTTTTCGAATTGTCAAAATTACACAGATCTTCGGTAACGTCCTTGACCTTTCATAACTGACGACTAGAAGAACGCAGCAAAGGATTACATTTCCTTCTAAAATAATAAAATATATTTAATATATTTTATATGAATAAATTTTATTTAAAATTGGTAAAATTTATTAAATAAATAAATATTTTCATTCAAATTGTTGAGTATTTTTTAAAAAAGTAGGTTATTTTCCACAAATTTATAAGTCGCTTTGTAGGCCATTTGACTTTAATTTTTAAGTCATTTTATATTTCTGAGGGGGTAGATTTTAATGAAATGTCATTTTTTTCTTTTCACTTTAAAACAAAACCGTTTAGTATAAAAATTTATTCTGTTATGACAAAAGGAAATGACTCATATTTTATAGGTCATTATTTTGCATTTTTGTCGATTTTGATTAATAAGTCATTTTTTACATTTTCTGTCATTTTTAAAGAATTTTGTGCTGATTTCATTGCTTTTAACGTCGTTTTTATTAGTACTTGGTCCAAATGATATTTACTGAATGCAACAAATGTTCTTCCCAGAACTCAGTAGCCTATTCGCTTTGTTCCCTCAAAAAATGTTTTGACAGCCGTTGTATGTAATTCTTGTGACGTATATCAGCGCCATTCTCGGTTCGGCCGATTTCGGGATAACTAAAGACAGAGATTTCCTGTTAAAGAACCGTCCAAACCAAAAGTTAGCAAGCTACGTTCACTCGAACGAATGGAAGAAGCCTCGATTACGTCAGTAACGTGTCGAGCAGCTTGAGTTGTTCATCCGAACTGGTTTTAATAAGATTTTTATGTCATTTTTATCAAATCCCATACAAAGTCACCATAAACCCCTTCAAAGGCATTTTCAGGTCATCAGAATCCACCCCTAGTCATTATCAAAGCATTTTTAGGTCATCAGAACCCGCCTCTAGTCATTATCAAAGCATTTTTAAGTCATCAGAATCCGCCCCTAGTCATTATCAAAGCACTTTAAGGTCATCAGAATCGATCAAAGCATTTTCAGACCATCAGAATCCACCCCTAGTCATTATAAAGCATTTTAGGTCACCAGAATCCTCATCTAGTCATTATGAAAGCATTTTCAGGCCATCAGAATCATCCCCTAGTCATTATAAAAGCACTTTTAGGTCATCATAATCCGAACCCCGCTCTTCCGCATTCCCTCAATCCCCACCTACCTGTCGAGGAGGTGGACGGAAGGTGGAGGCGCAGGGGGGTGCGTGGGGGTGGCTACTTGCTGTCCATGTCCTCCATGAACTCCGGACACTTGCGCCCCTTGCGTCCTCTGCTGGCCTTGCGGCTGCCCTTGCGGCTGCCCTTGCGGCTGCCCCTGTGGCCCGCCGCTTCATCCGCTCGTACAGGTTGCGCTTGTGGCGCTGGTTGCGGCAGTGCTGGCACAGCATCTGGTTGCCCTCGCGCAGATGGCTGCAAACCACGGAGTGGCGTGGCGTGGGGTGGCGCAGATTCGAGTAGCATGGCGTGAGATGGAATGGAATGGAGTGGAGTGGAGTGTGGTGGCGTGGAGTGTGGTGGCGTGGAGTGTGGTGGCGTGGAGTGTGGTGGCGTGGAGTGTGGTGGCGTGGAGTGGGGTGGCGTGGAGTGGGGTGGCGTGGGGTGGTGGCGTGGAGTGTGGTGGCGTGGAGTGTGGTGGCGTGGAGTGTGGTGGCGTGAGAGGGTGGCGTGGAGTGGGGTGGCGTGGAGTGGGGCGGCGTGGAGTGGGGCGGCGTGGAGTGGGAAAGGCAGGCGTGAGGTGGGATGGGGGGTGGCGTGGGATGTGAAGACGTGGGGTGGGTGGGTTGGCAAGAAGTATCGTGGGGTTGCGTGAATTGGCGCAGATTGGGGTAGCGTAGCGTGGGGCTGGAGTAACCTGAGGTGGGGGAAATAGCATTGAATATTTCGGGGGGTAGGGTGACGTGGAGTGGCGTGGCATTAAGTGTGTGGCGTGGGATGGGGGTAAAGAGACGTGGCGAGAGGTGGAGTGAGGCAGTACGTTCGTCCTTTTGCACTCTCTCACACGTGTCGAATTTTTTGAAGCGAGACAGTTGATACCCTGAGTCTCCTAAAGTGGTAAATTATCGATGGATGCTAAATTCATAAATGGTTTAATAAAAAAAACATCGTTGATTTGAAATCATCGACATTAACGTCGCGTGCCTACATTTGGATTTCTTTAACGTGTCATCTCAAGGTCATGACAATCTCCAATAGTGAGCCATACAATTCTAAGCTGTACTGTCGTTGCAGCTCCGCATTGGCGTCTGCCTCCCATATCCCTCTTTCGCGCGTGACCTTGAGAGACGACGTTAAAAACAAGTATAGGCACGCGACTTTCATGTCCATGTTTTCAAATCTGCGATGTATTCTTATAAAACCAATGATGGATTTATCATCGTCCTTTCTTGCCAGTTAATTGTGAATAGCAACTGTCTCATTAAAAAAAATCCGAAAACTGTGAAAGATTGCAGCAGAATGAGCACGTGTTATCCCACTCCATCCCACGCCACGCCATCTTACCTATATCCAATCACATCCACTTCACGCCGCGCCACTCTACCTCAACCTTCCCCACCACAAGCATTCAAGCTATTCCACCCCACCCCACGCCACGCCCCCCAACGCCGCACACGTCATGTCATGTCACTCCACCTCCCCCTACTCTCCCCCACCCAACAATACATTGCTATTCCACTCCACCCCGTGGGTGGGCGAGGACTCACTTCTTCCAGAGCTTGACGCACGCCCGGCACCTGCTCTTGCGCTTGTGGGAGCGCGAGCGGCCGCGCCCGCTGCGTCGGCTGCGGCTCCTGCGGCTCCGGCCCCGGCTCCTGCGCCACCACCCGCCCTTCACGCCCCGCTCCCACTCGGTGGCTCAGGGCATCGACGGATGCCACTGCAGCGCGTCTGACCGGGAGGTCCTAGGTTCCCACTCCCCACGACGGCAGGATTTTCGACACTAGCTTTTCAGCTAGGTCGAAGTCAGTTCCTGTCTGGAGGAGAATTCTAGCGCCAGGCGGCTCTGATCGGTAGTTTTCCGTGGTTTCTCAGATCAACACCAGGCGAATGCCGGAGCAGTACCCTACCAAACGGGCCATGGACCGCGCGCGATCTGTCCTTCCTCTTCCTTGTCCTATCCTCTCCTCTTACACACACACACTTTCACACATGCACTACACTGCCACACATGCGGGAAGACCGGCTGCGAGCTTAGAGCTTTTCCTGACTAGGGCTCTGCTGGTGGAAGATACTTGGTGGCGGAAAACACCGCTAATCGTCGGTAGGTCTGTGTCCGACCTCGCCACCCTGTGGGGTAAGATCATCGTCCCCTCCCGGTAAAACATGTACTACACTTACGGCACTAATGACCTCAGTCGTTTACGAGCCCGGAATCACTGACAATCAATCATGTCGGTCAGTGATTGATTGATTGATTAGTGATTTCGGGCGCGTCAACTGCTTTGGTAACTAGTCCCGTTAGTGTAGTGCATGTTTCTCTCGGGAGATGGCGATGATATTCCCTCGCTGGATGGCGAGATCCGGCGCCCACCTACCATCGGCTAGTAGGCTTTCCCCCTAACCAGGACTCTCCCACCAGCGGGGCACCGCTCCAGCCGGGACAAGCTCTAAGCTCCCGACCGGTCTCCCGGAATATGTGGTAGTGTAGTGCAAGTGTAAGTGTGTGTGTAAGGGGGAGATGATAGGACAAGGAAGAAGGACTGATTGCGCGCGGTCAGTTGCCCGTTTTGTAGGGTACTGCTCCGGCACTCACCTGGTGTTGATCGGAGAAACCGCGGAAAACTACCGATCAGAGCAGCCGGCCGCTAGAATTCTCCTCCAGACAGCGGCTGAATTCGATCTAGCTGAAAAGCTAGTGTCGAAAATCTTGCCGCCGTGGGGAGTGTAACCTAGGACCTCCCGGTCAGACGCGCTTCAGTGGCATCAGTTGATGCAGTGAGCTACCGCTCCCGGTAGTATGACATGTTGTTTTCCTCGAGAGATGCCGGCGATCTTCCCTCGTCTGACGGGGAGAACCGGCGCCGACTTAAACGTCGACTAGCGGAGTTTCCACCAACCAGATATTTTCCACCAGAAGGGCCTCAAGTGAGGAAAAGTGCAAAGCTCGCAGCCGTTATCCCCGCATGTGAGGCAGTGTAGTGCATTTTAGTGGACATGTGTGAAAGCAAGGAATGAGGATAAGACAAGGAAGGGAAAGGAAAGATCGCGCGAGGTTCGTGGCCCGTTTGTTAGGGTACTGCTCTGGCATTCGCCTAATGTTGATCGGAGAAACTACGGATGTATACCGCTAAGAGCAGCCAGCCGCTAGAATTGTCCTCCACACAGCGACTGAATTTGACGCTAACATGCTATTGTCGAATATCCTGCCACCGACGGGACTCGAACCTAGGACATCCCGGTCAGAGGGATTGCAGTAATATCAGTTGATGCTTTGAGCCATCTCTTCCGGTATGATTTATACGATACGTCGGTCGTGTCAACTACTAATGTCATTAGTTCCGTACAGGTAATGCTGGTTTTTATCGTGGGAGGTGACGGTGATCTATCCCTGCTCGATGGCGATATCAGGCATCGATCTATGTCGGCATGTAGAGGTTTTCTTCAACTAGGTCTGTCCCACGTGCGGGGCACCGCCTCAGCTAGGACAATCTCTAAAGTCTTGATTGGCCTCTCGGCGTGTGTGACATGTAGTGTACGTAAGTGAGGATATGCCAAAGAACGCGGAAGGAAAGATCGACGTGTTTTAGGATACTGCTTCGCCATCCACCTGGGGTTTATTGTAGAAACCACGGAAAACTACCGATCATCAGCATCAAACTGACGATCAGAGCATTCGGATGCTAGAATTCTTCTCCGAACAGTGGATGAATTCCATCTAACTTCGGATCTCGAGTTCGATGATCTTGCCAACTTTGGCCCTGGAACCTAGAACCTCCCGGTCAGGGCGACTGCAGTAACGTCAATTAATGTCCTGTGCCACTTAAGCGGGTTCGACTCGGTCAAATCATTCGCGGAAGCATACCTGTCCCCTGTCTGCGAGTTCAGACGCTTCGCCTTGAATATTCCTTGTATGAAAAAGTCAACGTTTTTCTTCACTAACCGATACGAAAGCGAATAATATCGTTGATTTGACTTGACAAAGTTAACTTAGGAAAATATGTAATTACATAATTATCCGGGTCCTACTCATCAGCATCACTAACCGCATTTTTCCCCCAGCTCACCTCAACACTCGTCAGCCTCACTCTCATTGCCTTCACAATGAACAGCATCACTCGCGCCTGCTTTGTTTCACTACATCACTCTCTCCAACATCATTCTCGGCAGAATCGCTTCCACTAGCATTAATCTCGTAAACATCACTCTCGTGAACGTTTCCCGTACTAATCACTTCCGTAAGCATTATTCTCCTATCCTCATTCTCGCCAGCATCACTCTTGCCTCATACTTGCAGCCTCGACGTATTTCGTTGCCACTCTCTCTTCTCCATTACATTGCCCACATCATTCTCACCTCATTTCTCTCACTAGCACTCTCGCCAGCATCATTCTGTTAGCATCATTTTGTAAACATCCATCTCAACCTCACCAGCAACATCCTCGCCTGTTTACCACCACCCAGATTGTTGCATGGTCCAGGACAATTGCTGGAATCGCCATTTGTTAACATGATTACCTCCATCCCCAAATCCTGATACACAATCTCGACCAACATTAATCATTGGAGTGTTGTGCAAATATTCATTGCCAATGACAAGGAGTTTGAACTGTAGGAACAAGAAAAACAAAATGTAAAGGTCTTGTATTTTCATGTTGTGCATTCCGAGTTACAAAATCAAATGAAATTAGCGTGGCAATTGAACTTTTCTTTAACTCGGAAACCAAAGTATTCACCACTGTGAAGATAATCTTTCAAATCTACTCCTTTGTTGAGTGGGGGAGGTAACCAAAGAGCTTAATCGAGTGTGACCGCAAATTTATCAAACTGCGGAAAATCAGGTGCTCCAACACTTTCTCCTCTTTCTCGTGCCTACTTCACACGCGACAAAAGCAAAAGTTTTGCACCCTTCCACAAAACTTTGCTACTCTCCTTCTCTTTCTCTGTTCTCTACTGCCTCACAAAGACTCTCACTCGCCACAGAGTTTGCGGGAAAGTGTGTTAAATAATGCAGGAGAAATTTGGTTAAAGTTATAAAGCTCTGAAGCTGCTATAGCTGCTATTGCCAACTTCCTTCCGCAATTTTCATATTCGATTTTGTTGCGGAATGAACTCAATTTTTTTTTCAGCTGCAGCCTCCTAGGAGATGTGTCGTCTCTTGATGTTTAAAGGGACTATCTAAAGTGGATGTTTGTTTCCCACTAATTTTCCAAGTTTTTTTCTTTAAAGTAGCTTTGAAAAAAAAAAAAACTATTAACGAAGGGAACAAAGTTTTCCTTATTTTTCCTTATAGTTTTTATTTATAACCGATTTAAAAAGTCGATTCCAGTCTCACTGGTGAGAATGTAGCGAATATAAATTGCGTGTCGTATTATAAGCAAACATCATGACATCACGTTTAAAATCGTGTTTTTTTTTAATCATAAAAGAGCGACACGAGTTCAGGCATAATCTGGAAGCAATCTCTGTGCCCTTAGGTTACCAGGTTCTGAGCCCGTTCGATGTGAGTTCTTCCTTCACGTTCTGTGTGTGTTGTTCAGCAAGTTTGAATGCGTAGTTTGTTTGTTTTTATATTTACGTAATATATATGTTGTCTTTGTTATCGTATTCTTCGAGAAACAAAACTAGTGGAGCTTTAACGGCACCTACATTCTCGTATTATTGGTAATGGATGGGTAACATTATATTGTCCTTATGTCTTTCACATCAACCTCCATTAAAAAATTGAAACGATACAACTTAGAACTACGCAATAACTACCAATATTTGGAAAAATAGGGAAAAATAAATGATTTACATTTATAATATTGGATAATAGATTGCATTAAAAATAAATATCTAATTTTCCTGTTAAAGGTGTGACAGCTATAGAACTTTTGCAATGTTCGTAAGTTCCGTGAAAATCGAACATGCGCCATTTTTATAGTCGTCTGTTCCTCTACGCAAACAAAACTACAATAGAAATCAATTGGCGTCAATAGTTATAGAAAATGTCATTTAGAGCTTTAATTAAAACATCCGTTTAAATCAAAGGGACTGCGAAATCAGTCAGATCACAGATCACACTCAGATCAGATCACAGTAAACATACTGTTTATGAAAATCATGCGAACGGTTTCGTTACTGCTGCTGTTCATAGTTGAATAGACGTAAAAACTACAACTAATTTTGTGGTAACAGGGACGCCTATAAGGTGCATTTCCGTCCTAATCTCAACCTATACTTTTTGCAGCGATATATTATTTTCTCTCTACTACACAATAGTAAACAAGTGAGTAAAAACAAAATAGGGCATGGAAAGTATGGAAAGAAAGCAAAGACAAAGAAAAAAGCAACTAGGAATGCTAAAGCAGCACGAACTTTCTCGCATTACTTCTAAATTTGCAATTTTCAAACATTTAGAGAGTTCAACGAAAATAAGACCTGTGCCATTTTTTTAAGCGTTCACTGTCCTATCTTTTATTTTGTATGAGACAAAGATCTCTATCTTCAATTTTGTAGTTTTGAATTGTTAACTTTTTTGCAGTTTTGCGCAAATACAGAAAGTTCGCAGAAAATGAGAGTGGTACTATATTTTTACCATCAGTTGATAGATACAAATAGAATTTTTTTTAATTGAGCCGGTTTGAAAAAAATTTCACGCAAATATTCGTATTATGCGAAAGCGACTCATTTTTAACTAAACTACTCGTACAAGAAGAGAAAGAAAGAATGAAGAAAAGGAAGATAAACAAAATATAAGGATAAAGAGAACACAAAGAAAGCAAATATACAGCGAAAGAAGACAAAGGAAAAAAGAAACACACAGAAAAAGGAAAGAAAGAACGGAAAGAAGAAAGGAAAATGACACCAAGAAAACAAAAAGGAAAGAAACAAAAAGAAAGAAGAAAGGAAGAAAAGAAAAGGAAAGGAGAAAGAAAAAAAAAGAAAAAGAAAAGAAGAAGAAGAAGAAAAGGAAGGAAGGAAGGAAGGAGTAATACACAAAGAAAGCAAACATAAAAGAAACAAAAAGAAAGGAAAGCAGACAAAAGCGAAAAGAAAAGAAAAATAAAGAGAAGAAAGGAAAAGGACAAAAAAGCAAAAAAGAAACAAAAGTAAAGAAAGGAAAAAGACACAAAGAAAGAAAGTCAAAAGAAGGAAAGGGAGTAAAGAAGCGAGGTGCGTGCCTTCCTCCGCGTCGTCGGCTGGAGCTCTTTCCGCGCCGCCGGCTCTTGCCGCGCCGCCGGCTCTTGCCGCCGCGGCCCCTGCGCTTGGGCTTGCAGCGCTTGCTGGCGCCGCGCCGCTTGCCGCGCCGCCGCTTCGAGCCCCCGCCGCGCCGGCTGCGCCCGCGCCGCCCGACACCTCCGCCACCGTCAGGCCCACGCCCGACACGCTGCCACAGCATCAAAACCCCCTTTCGAAGCGCCATACGCACTTATTCGGAGGGGAAGTAAAGTCGGCTTTCCCATACTGTAGCTTTACAGCATGTCTGAGATCCTCGCGCACGATCATCTTTGGCGGCTTTGGTGGCCTATCGGACGTTTTACCAGGTTCGCGGATCGAAGCTCTGAATAAATATCCTTTGTACGCCTTCCTTTGAAAGGAAAGGAAAGTTGTCGGTCCCATGTTGACGATTTACTTCATGAAAAAGATCTTCTCGCGAGATCACCTTTGGAGGCTTCCGTGGCGTATCGGATTGTTTTAGTCAAGTTCGCGAATTCAAAAACCGATCGAGTTCTGGATAAATATTCTTTGTGCACCCTTCCTTTGTAGGGGAAGTAAAGCCGGTTGTCCGATATTGTAGAATTACTGCATGTAAAAGATAACATTACTGCATGCCAAGATCGCGCGTTGAAACCCAATCGAAGCTCTGGATAAATATCCTTCGTACGCCTTTCCTTGGAGGGGAAATAAAGCCGGCTGTTCCATGTAGATTTACAACCTATAAAAGAAGCTTGAGCCTAAAAGAAGCCGCGCTAAGAGCGCTCCTCACATCGAAATGTTTACCGTGGTGCAACCAAAACAATTAAATACTTAATTTTGTTGAAGAAAACATAGCATTAGTTATAAACAAATAATTTAATCTACTGTAAGTTATAATTCAAGGAATTATTATTATTATTATTATTATTATTATTATTATTATTATTATTATTATTATTATTATAAAACTTTTTCACTTTTCTGCCTACGTATAGTCCATAGCGGTTATAGTGAACTTTGATATAATCAATTCTCGGTTATAGTGAATCGCTGGTCCCATTTCACTTACATTACAAATAAGCATAAGAAGATTCGGTTATAGTTAGTTTGATCCTCCGTTATAGTGAACTTTGGTAAAAGGCAATACATTGAACTGGAAATTAATTCCCTCCTGTAAAAGAGTATAAATAAAAAAAAAGCAAAAAAGAATAAATTAAAACGAGTGAAGCGAGGTGAGACGAAGAAGGTGTATTGAGGTGAGATGAAGTGAAGGGTGGTGAAGAGAGAAGTGATGTGAGGTGAATAGGTGTGAGGTGAAGTGATGTGATGTGAAGGGTGTGATGTGAGGTGAGGGAAGTGAAGTGAGGTGAAGTGAAGTGAAGGTGAGGTGAGGTGAATGAGGTGAGGGATGAGGTGAGGTGGCGTGACGTTAGGTGAAGTGATGAGAAGTGACGTGAGGTGTAGCGAAGTGATGTGAAGTGAGGTGTAGCGAAGTGATGTGAAGTGAGGGGAGGACAGGGGGACGGGAGAGGGGTGTGGGAGGGTGAAGAGGTGTGGGGGGAGGGGGGGGAGGTGGGGGGGCGTACTCGGCGCTAGGCAGCAGGAAGCGTCCGCCCGGCGCGCGCTGCAGCAAGCCCTGGCGCACGGCGCGCTTCAGGGCCAGCAGCACGGTGCCTTCGCCGCCACGGCGGCATCTGCTGCACGTTGGCGCGCACCCACTTGGCCACTTCGGGCGCCGCCGAGCCCTGCACCTCCGCCAGTTGCTCCACCGCCTGCACCACCCATTGCACCGCCTCCTGCACACACAACCGCCGGACCGCCTTAGGGTGGCTCAGGGCATCACTTGATGGCGCTACAATACCTCCTCACAAGAACTTCTCGGCTAGGTGGAATTCAGCCTCTGACTGGCCGGCTGCTCTGATCGGTGGTTTTCCAAGGTTCCTCCAAACAACATCAGGCTAATGCCGGAGCAGTACCCTAACAACGGGCCACGGACTGCGCGCGATATGTCCTTCCTCTTCCTATCCTTCCCCTTATACACACACACCTACACTAACATGCACTACACTACCACATATGCTGGGTGACCGGTCGGGAGCTTACAACTTGTCCCTGCTGGGGCGGTGCCCCACTGGTGGGAGATACCTGGTTAGGATTAACCCCGCTAGTCGAATTGGAGGTTGGCGCCGGATGTCACTATCCAGCAGGGGAAGATTACCGTCACCTTCCACGATGAAAAAAACGCATGAAGCACCACATTTACAAGACCAATAAACGAGGCTTGACCAGTTCACGCGTCCGGAATCACTACTCAATCAGTCGATGGAACATATACACTCATGCGCGCGTTAGCTGTCCGGAAAATAAACGAGGAGGAAACGCGAGAGAATTTCCAATTGATGAATTACTGTTATTCCAGTCCAGAAAAAGTCGAAAATGTTCTGAGAGTTTTATGTAAATTGCTTCTAGAAATTAAGAGATCGGTTTAAAATTTTACCCGTTTTGTGGAAAAATATTTTTTCGGAAGCAAGAACCACCAAAACGTGTCATTTGATTACAACAGAATTCGAGAAATATATTTTCAGTTTTAAATTGCTAATTGATATTGGATTAAGGAAATGTATTTTAAGGATATTTAAAGTAAATCAATTAAATCACAACCCAACGTAAATAGATGGTATTTTACATTTGACTATTTTGTAATAAGGGTAAAAACTGTTAATATTATTCTGTTTCACTGTCGAACATGTTCTGAAGTACTGAAATATTACATTGATCTAATTTTCATCTCTTATTTCTGTTTGTACGTAAACTCACTTTGAATAAACAATTAAAACATTAAAACCTGTCCCATTTTCACAAAATGTGCCTTTTTCGGCACCAAATTTCTCAGATTAATTGTGCCTGATGATGGGATATAAGACATTTCAACCTACCAATGATTAAAGTTTCTAAAAATGTTACATTGTAACCTTTATTGAGCAATGGTTTGAGTTAGCTCAGAGAGGGGGTTCATGCACCCAATCCGGCGAACACAGAACCAGTCTGATGGCTTGAAAACAAAAAACGCCAATTTAGGGAATTCCAAATTTCAGATCGATTTTTTAATTCATAATTTTATCTTTTTTATACATATTCATAAAAAATTCATATAATTTTAAAGTAAATGTTTTAGGATCCTGTGCCTAAGTTGATCCAAGAGGTTGATTGTAAGATCGTAAAGGCTCAACGTACATTTATAGAATTTTGAGTAGATTATTTCAAAATACTGCATGTGGACATGATTTTTTTTAAATAGTGTAATTTTTATTTGCAGTAATTGCGGAATTCTTTTAATACTTTCGTAGTTATTTTGAAGAAAATTGATTGCATATTATTTGTATCGATTGATACATTAATGTTTTTTCAACATTTTCAAGTGAATGAAGTACCAATCTAAAATTTCCACCTGTTCAATGTTTCCCCGGGAATTTGCCACTTAAAAAATTTACTCATTGTTGGATAATATAGTTCTATTGGTTGAATGCAATTGTGATGGTGGATCATTAAACATGCATTGCAATACGGTCTATTCTGCAGGTGTATTTTGATTCGCTCACCAGATCCGTGAATCGTAATGTACTAACATTCGATTATTTGAATGGTATAATAAAGCAATATAGATGTAAAATGCATCTCTGCTAAATTGATAATCTCGAAAATGTTGGAAATATTTCAATATGATTCGAATTTAATTATTTCGCCATCGACGCATGGCAGAAGAACCGCATTTTGTTGCAATTTGTGTTATGACTTTAAGATTTATAGGAACCTATAATATATGCTAGCACTAATATAATTAATATATCGAAATCTTGAAACATTTAGTTCTGTACCTGGACATAACATATTATTGTGAAGTCATGAACTTTCGAATTGCAATTCTTTGAAATGGCCAAATTTAAAGTTTGTCATATTTTGTATACCCTATGTAGCGGACCACATTTAGTTTCAAAAGTTAAAAAACTTTTGACATAAATTGTGAATTAAAAAGATTCAAGAAATAAATTACGATTTGTGATTTTTTTCGGTGTTTTTTAGTTTTCGAAAAATCGCAATTTCGGTCGCACTAATTTCAAACAGGAAACGAATGAAAGAATGTATTTACACTGTCGTAACTTTTTGACACAAAACAATCATTCGTAAACTATTTTCAAATGTTAGGTGTGTTCTTTGGCATTTTAATTAATTCTAATAATAAACCATTGTATTTATTTGTAAAGCAAATGAAATTTTTTAAAGTATATTCTCTTAATTCGCTGATGTTGCTAGCAGTGCATTAGTTTAAAAGATTTAACGTGACTATTGTATGAATTACATCTGCGTATTTTTTACTTCTGACAACTGTTGTCGACTGAAAAATGGTAATTTAAAAAGTTTAAAACTTAAAACATGACTACTTAATGAAAAAACATTACTACTTGATGATAATGCTTTGAATGGGTATCAAAGTAGTAATAAATGAAACGTTTGGGTACACTGAAGGAGTAATTCAGTGTTACATAATTTATGAAATTGTATGTGTTTTTTAAACATTAAAACCAGCCCATCAAACAAATATTCTTTCACTCGACACATTGTCAACGAATCTTTAAGAACCAAATGAACAGACATGGTAGTAATTCGTTTCCAATGTTTACTGACGGTTTCTAAGATACTGTTGTGGGTGATTTTAGGTTAATAAAGGAAACGCATAAACATAAGAGCACACTAAATGTTTTAGCATCTGCGCGTAGAAACATGAAAACGCGAATATTTCGGAGTAAATCGTTCTCAGAGAAAATATTTGAATCTACTTCATTCACTCGTACTTGCCTTATGGACTTTGGGATCTCTTCGGAGGCGTTTATAAACATCTTGTTCCGCAACAGTTCTTTCTCCCACGCCGATCTCCACCGTCACGGGCTTGTTAGAACCTTCCATGGTCGCCGACGTGGCACCGGGTGGTGGGTGCACTCGGGAGTCTGCCTGAGCGAGGCAGAACCCTGCGCCGCGCGAAGGACGGCGACGGTCGCGTCGCCGCGATGGCGAAATGTTCAGCGCTTCCTCGGCAACGGTCTGGGCCTCCTTGAGGCCTCGCAAGGCCACCTTGCGAGTTCGTTTGTTGGATGTGTGGTCGGAAGTGAAGTCGATTCTGGGTGTTACCTGTCGATGATGATCTAACCTGCCAGTATCTTACCTCAATCGAAAACGGATACATTCCGCGCACGTTTTATTTGTGCTATCGTTTAGGTATATTTAGCTAGAGAACTGTGTGGTTTGCTTCTTTCGTCGAAATTTCTATTAAATCAAATCTGTATCTCAATGAGAATAGTTTCTTTTTCAGAGAAACATACATTTCTTATAAACATATGTCAGTAACTCTCACTGCCATCTTCTATTCATAATTCATGTGGGAAAAGAGAGGGGCAGGGGTACTATATCCGCACACGTTATGTTTTATTTTTTAGCTAAATGCAAAAAGCTTAAAATTAGTATTTTTCGACAGAATTATATTAAATCAATACCTCGTTTGTTTATATAGTTTCTTTTACGCAGAGACGAAAAAGAAAGAAAATGCCCTATCTTTTATTGCTATCTTGTTGATAATGTATGTATGTGTGATAAAATAGAGAGGTAACTATTCCATAACTCAAGAAAACGATTGCTATGAAGTTAACGATATTTTGTAGTTAAATAATATCACCACGGTAAAATGTTTAAGATATCAAATACTGTTAATATGTGACTGAAAAAAGCCAAAATAAATATTTTATTGATTTGACTTTTATGGAACTCACCAAATCAGCGATATGTTAGTATTGAAAACAATAGTACATAAAGAGAAAACTGCCAATAGGGGATACAACAAAAATTCATTTTTTAAGAAGTGGATAAATAGTGCCGATTACAATTTTACGTAGTGTTTGTAATTTCGGAGGCAAAACCGTGCGCAAGATAGAACACAAATACTTTTTTACAACACAATAAATGTGCAAAGAAATGTATTTTGAAATTACTTTTTACTTGCACACTATAATAGTAGAATAGTGTAGTATTGTGAAAAGTAGTTGTCAGTATTTTATGTAAGTATAGATAGTAAATACTTTTATGCTAGAGACATTAATCTGGAATTATTTTAATTTTAATGATAATAATAATGATGTTCGATTAAAAATTGAGTTTTTTTGTCATTTTAATACACAGTATCTTTCTGAGGAGAATATCTAGTATGGTGTTTATGAGAGATCAAATATCCCATGACATTCTCAACTCGTGCTTTATCACCTTTTTATAACAATCCTCCAATAATCGAAACACGGAAAATCAAATGACTCTCAAAGAGGACTGCAATAGTACATTACGCAATTAGTTAATACTTACGTTTTATTGCATGAGTAGGTTTGAAAACGAGCGACATTAGGAATGTCTTTTCAAATTTACGAAAGCAATAAAGGAACATTACGAACGAGTTGCATGCTTTGTGTTTGTATAACAGTATTATAAATTTATAAGGGGATAAAAGTTACTTTTCGGTAGTTTTTATAAACAACTTCATTACAACATCGAGGTTATTTTTCTCTTTGCAAGAAAACGGTGGTCGGTTCTTTTATTACTGCTAAACCCTCCCCTCAAGATTCTCTCGTTTTGATTGTCTGAATATGTGATGACACAATTAATCGTGACACAAACGGCAAATTCATCGTCATCTCCTTTATAAGATGTAATTTTATGACGGATTCTTGTCACGAAAAAGGTCGGTTATAATGCTGAAATAAAAAAATGTATTTGTAAGAATGATTTACTCTTTACTACAACTGAGCAGATTATTATTTCAATTTTTACTTACACGTCATATGCTCTTGCAACCATGAAATTTGTTTATTCAGTTTATTTGATTATTAATTTATAATTGTGTGTGTGTGTGTGCTTGTGTGTGTGCGTGTGTGTGTGCGTGTGTGTGTGTAAGGAATAAGACAGGACAAGTAATGGTGAGAAAAGATTGTGCGCGGTCCGTGCCCCGTTTGTTAGGCTACTGCTCCATCTTTCGCCTGGTGTTGATCGGAGAAACCACAGAAAACTAACGATCAGAGCAGCTGGCCGCTAGAATTCTGCTCCAGACAGGCAATGAATTCGTCCTAGCTGACAAGCCAGTCTCGAAAATCCTGCCACCGTCGTGAATCGAACATAGGACTTTCTGGTCAGGGGCGCGTCAACGACTAATGGTCACTTGTCCCGTCAATGTAGTACAGGTATTTCTCTCGGGGGAGGTGGTGATCTTCCCCCGCAGGATGACGAGATCCGGCACCGACCTACCGTCGGCTAGTGGGGTTTCCCCCTAACCAGGACTCTCCCACCAACGGGCCACCGCCCCAGCCGGGACATCAGTGCATCAACTGATGTCACAGCAGCGCCTCTGACCGGGAGGTCCTACGTTCGAGTCCTGATAGCAGCAGGATTTTAGACACTAGCTTTCCAGCTACGTCGAATTCAGTCGCTGTCTGGAGGAGAATTCTAGAGGCCGGCTGCTCTGATCGGTAGTTTTCCGTGGTTTCTCCGATCAACACCAGGTGAATGCCGGAACAGTACCCTACCAAACGGGCCACGGACCATGCGCGATCTTTCCTTCCACTTCCTTGTCCTATCCTCTCCCCTCACACACTTACTTACACTAACATGCACTACACTACCACATATTCCGAGAGACCGGTCGAAAGCTTAGAGCTTGTCCCGGCTGGGGAGGTGCCGCGCTGGTGGGAGAGTCCTGGTTATGGGGAAACCCCACTAGCCGATGGTAGGTCGGCGCCGGATCTCGCCATCCAGCGGGGGAAGATCACCGCCATCTACCGCGAAAAAAACATGCACTACACTAACGGGACTAACGACCAAAGCAGTTGCCGCGCCCGGAAACACGAAAAAATCAATCAATCACTCTAAGCTCCGGACCAGCCTCACGGAAGGTGTAGTAGTGTAGTGCATGCAATTAACAGGACAAGGAAGAGGAAGGAAAGATGGCGTGAGGTTCCTGGTCCGACTCCGTCCCACAACAATTCCTTTGCGCCCCACTCGCAAGCGCATCACCTCCTTCCCAGGACCTTATCCTCACTCATCTCAGCCTCCCCCGTCGCTTCCCCGACCTTCCCCTCCCCCCCATGCTCCCAGCCCCGCCCCCTCCTTCCCCTCCCTTTCACGCCGACGAGCCCTCCCTGTTATTAATCACCGGCACCACGGAGCACGCCCTCTGCGCGCAAGAACAGTCTTTTGTCTAGTCGCCGGTTGGCGCCAAAGGATGGGCAAGATGGCGCCGACCTGCGCGAGTGCTACGGAGTTCGATGTTTTCAAAACATCGATATTTTTTAGAATCGTCGATGTATTTATGTCGTTTTAGTGAAGTCGATGTTTCTTCAACATCGATGTGTTGTGCGCGATAATTTAGTTTCAAACGAAAAATTATCATAATAAAAAGAGAGTTAGGCTTTGTATGTATTGCGTAATATATGTGATGTGTTGCAAACGACGTGTTTCTCGCGTGTGAAAGCATGGGGGGAGAAAACTCTAAAATCTTACACTTTTTTTTAACCCGTAGCCTTTGCTTTTGGGTACCCCTACACTCCTGTAACCCCTAGCATAACCGAGGGAGGCTTCAGATGTATTGCTTAATAAGTATGTGGTTGTGTGAGGCAACCACGTGTCATATGGATAAAACAATCAAACCTTTCGTAGGATTCGAACCCGTAACCTTCGCCAACTCACTCTCTGAGCCGACCCTTGCACAAGTGTAGTTGGCTTTACACGTGTTGCTTATATGTATGTGCAGAGGAGAAACCACGTTTCATATGGTGAAAACACCCAAACCTCACCTAGAAGTCCTGTAGCTTCACTCTGCGCACTTGCATGCTGCTCCAACCCCCGTTACAGGAGGCTTAGATGTTGGTAATTGTATGTGGTCGTCTAGAAACCACGTCGCATATGGCGAAAACAATCAAACCTTACCTTAAAATTCGGACCTGTTACCTTCGCCTTTGCGCACTTCCATGCTGCTCCAACCCTGCGTTACCGAGGGAGGCATTGGATACACCGCGTAATGTATGTGGACTTTGAGAAACCACTTGTCTTATGGTAAAAACATTCAAATCTTACATAGGATTTGGTCCAGCCGCTTTCGCCTCCGCGTATTCGTACGCTGTCCCAACCCCATGCGTAACCGTGGGTGATTGATTGATTGATTGATCTTTTCGTGTTTACGGGCGCGTCAACAGCTTTTGTTATGAGTCCCGTTAGTGTAATGCATGTTCTTTCTCGGGAGATGGCGGTGATCTTCCCCCGCCAGATGGCGAGATCCGGCACCGACCTACCGTCGGCTAGTGGGGCTTCCCCTAACTAGGACTCTCTCACCAGCGGGGCACCGCCCTAGCCGGGACAGACTCTAAGGTCACGACCGGTCTCCCGGAATATGTGGTAGTGTAGTGCTTGTTAGTGTAAGAGTGTGTGTAAGGGATATGGCAAGGAAGAGGAAGGACATATCGCGCGCGGTCCGTGGGCCTCTTGGTAGGGTACTGTTCCGGCATTCGCCTGGTGTTGATTGAAGAAACCACGGAAAACTACCGATCAGAGCAGCCGACCGTTAGAATTCTTCTCCATACAGCGACTGAATTCGACCTAGCTGCCGCCATCAGAACTCGAACCTCGGACCTCCCGGTCAGAGGCGCTGCAGTGATATCAGTTGATGCACTGAACTATCGCTCCCGGTAAACCGTGGGTGAGTTTAGGTATATTGGGTAAAATGAATGTGGTCGAGTGAGAAACCACTTTCCATATATTGCAAACCCCCGAACCTTACATAGGATTCGAACACGACCTTCGCCTCCGGATACTTGCACGCTGCATCAAACCCCTGTGTCGCTGAAAGAAGCGTCTTTATGGTCCATCTCGTTAACTTTAGCGTTTGGACAACCCTAATCTCCAATCTGCCTCCAACTCCCCAGTCGAAGAGCGAGCAATCTGCTCTCGACATCTCTGGATTGTTATTGCGTTGTTTTCTCTTCGAAATATCTCCATTCCTTCGACCGTCTGTCCCCCCCCCTCCTCCCTCCACGCCAATTGAGATGCACCGAGTGGATTTTCGATAAAACAAGCGAATTCATCTCCTCTGCCCGGCTTCTCGTCTCTATATTTTAATAACCTCTTATTTCATTATAAGCCGGCCTATGGGGAAACAAAAGAATGATAAAATAAAAACATATCGTGCCGTCTTATTGATGAAGCTTCTCTCTGCAAGTGATTGCTGTAGATAGAAATGTTCGAATGATTTCGGTTCGTATGATTATTTGGAGAGGAATGCTAATTTGCTGTTGGAAGTGCCTTTGCTAATATTCGAGTATTTGAAAAGAGAATGAAATTGTAGGGATATAAAAAATGGATAAATGTCGAGAGAATGTTCAATATAGCGTAAGAGAGAACGCTTTAAACTAGGGTTTTTCTTGAGAACAAGGCAAAATATCACGAAAGAATGAGGATGATGTCGTTCACAATTACTCCGTTGAATTTTTCGCACTCAAAATATTAGTTGCGTATTTATATAATTGCCTTGCTTTTGTATGAATACTGACGGTGTTGAAATCGTTCTTAAGAGTTTTAAATTATGTGAATGATTCAGCTAATAGATTGAATGCATGCACATGCCACTTTTCGTACCTTTATCGGTCATCTTTAGTATATATTCCACATTCAGTAAAACACAACAATAACAATTATAATAACTACAATAATAATAATAATAATAATAATAATAATAATAACAAATTTAAAAAAGCGAGAAATTAACATTTCAAACACCAGTTATTTTTGTTGCCAAATTATAGAAAACTAATTTTTAACGGTAAAGGACAGATTTGATTTTTCTGTATTGTTAACAAAATAGAAACTCACCCTAAGCTCTACTACCACTACAAACTCTACTACCTAGATTTCTCCTATGAACTACAGGCTGGAGCAGTATCCCAAGAAACGGGCCACGAACCGCGCGCGATCTTTCCTTCCTCTTCATTGACCTATTCTCACACCCTACTTACAGACGCACTACACTACCACACATGTCGGGAGACCATTTGAGTGCTTATTGCTTGTCGCGGCGGAGGTGGTACTACGTTGGTGGGAAATTCTTAAATGGAAGAGGTCTACAGAGGGACGTGTAGGTAGACGCTGGGCCAGGAGCGGTAGCTCAGTGCATCAGCTGATGTCACTGCAGCGCCTCTGACCGGGAGGTCCTAGGTTCGAGTCCTGACGGCGGCAGGATTTTCGATTTTCAGCTAGATCGAATTCAATCGCTGTCTGGAGGAGAATTCTAGCGGCCGGTGGCTCTGATCGGTAGTTTTCCGTGGTTTCTCGGATCAACACCAGGCCAATGCCGGAGCAGTACCCTACTAAACGGGTCACGGACCGCGCGCAATCTTTCCTTCCTCTTCCTTGTTCTATACCCACCTCTTACACACACACACACACACTTACACTAACATGCACTACACTACCACATATCTCGGGAGACCGGTCTGGAGCTTAGAGCTAGTCCCGGCTGGGGCGGTTCCCCGCTGGTGGGAGAGTCCTTTTTAGGGGGAAACCCCACTAGTCGACGGTAGGTCGGCGCCGGATCTCATCATCCAGCGGAGGAAGATCACCGTCATCTCACGACAAAAACATGCACTACACTAACGGAACAAATTACCAAAGCAGTTGACGTGTCCGGAAACACGAAACAATCAATCAATCGACGCTGGATCTCATCATCCAATGATGGAAGATGACTGCCAGTTCCCATGATACAAATATGCACTACACTTACCGACCTAATAGTCATAGCAATAGACGTGCCCAGAAATAGGAAGTAATCAATCACTCAATCAATCAAACGTCAATGGGTTGTAAAATTTCTCTGTGGTGTAAACAATTTATGGCAAATTATGACTTTGGTTATAGAAAACATTCGGTTTTAGTGAATTGAAGGCACTTGTCTTCTGGGTGTGATGATACATAGCAAATGACCACTAGAATATTCCGTTATATAGAACACAGTAAATTAAACTTGGACCCGAACTGGGAAATATCATTATTCATTTTTTTCTAAATAAGATTATCACCTGTACTTGAAAAAGGCGACAAGAATTCAAAATTTACTGGGTATCTCCGACAAGCTGAGGTTAACTTTTCATTGTCGCTTTTTGACGTAATTTCTACTTTTTGATTAGACGTTTCAACTTTCTGGCATCTTTCATTATAGAATTTACACTTGAAATTATGACTCAACTGGTGATGTACCGACAGTCAGATCCTCCGTGCCTGACTCATTTTCGCTGGGGACGAAGACTCCTACAAAAACTTGTCATAATAGGGTGTCATCTAACGATTTTTTTTGTTAATTTCCTTCGCGCTCGTGACGTGAAGAAATCTTAAACCGCAGAATATCAGTACCGATGTTTTTTCTCTCTTTATTACGCCACGTTTATATTGATTTACTTTACGAAATACTCAAAGATCAAAGTGTGGTCTAATATTAAATATGTTTGCATTTTTCTTTCGAACCACGTCTACCATGTTGTTATGTATTCAGTTTGAAGACTGTCACGATCACACGAGCAAGTAGTTTCAAAGTGGTAGCTTTCTTTGAATTCAAAATCCCATGTTACAGAAAAATATTTACAAAAGAAAAAATGTCAACAAATTACTACAAACTAACAATTCAGACTGAGAGTATTTCAGCATGAAGCTCTTTTTTAACATTTAGTAATTATTTTGTAATTGGGATCTGCATTTCTTCCTCGCACATACAATTATCAAATTCTATTAAAAAACAATTATTTTAGTTTACTTAAAAAACACGAAATACTTCTACTTTTTATTCATCAGTTCTTACCTTTCTTTCTCTAGCTTCAATCATTATTACGTTTTTTTTGTTTCTTGATGTAATATAAATTTCAAAATAATATCATTTCCATGCCAACTAATGAAGGTATTCAAATGTTGGAGTGTGTATCAATGTAATATTTTTTATTTCCTTCTTCGCACTGAACGGTTCGACAAAATGTCGAATGTAATAAATATTCCACGTTGGTTATCAATGGATTTGGCTTAATGGATTTAGCATGACTAACACTGGACATATGAAGTTAAATCATATCAACGATGAAAATTATATTTCGTTGATAATACAAGCGATGTACGCAATCGAAATTAGAGCATGGCGATTCAACATATATCCTTGTTATTATTATGTTTAGGAAATTTTGATAATTCGTTTAGTACTATGGGACTCACGGGGAAAATTAAAAACCCGCTTTTACTTGTTTTGACAAGTAGATTGCCCGAATCAATCTTTATTCGCGACAGTTTCTCTTGAGGTTAAGATGAAAGTGCCAACGTAATCCAGTAAGTAGTTCTGAGAAATATCTACATTTTGCGTGGCCACGTTTCTCAAAAGCCACCTTCCATCTCTCCTTCCGTCCTTCACGATCTCCCTTTCCACAATCACTCTCCACTCACAGACCGAGAGAGATGGCTCAGGACATTAACTGATGTCACTGCAATCCCTCTGACCTAGGTTCGAGTCCCGACTGTAGCAACAATTTCGACACTAGCTTTTCAGCTAGGTCGAATTCAGTCGCTGACAGGAGGAGAATTCTAGAAGCCGGCTGCTCTGATCGATAGTTTTCCGTGGTTTCTCCGATTAACACCAGGCCGGAGTAGTACCCTAACAAACGGGCCACGGACCGCGCGCGATCTGTCCCTCCTCTTCCTTGTCCTATCCTCTCCCCTTACATACACACTTTCACTAACATACACTGCACTAGCACATATTCCGGGAGGCCGGTCGGGAGCTTAGAGCTTGTCCCGGCTGGGGCGGTGCCCCGCTGGTGGGAGAGTCCTGGTGAGGGGGAAACCCCACTAGCCGACGGTAGGTCGGCGCCGGATCTCGCCACCTAGTGGGGAAAGATCACCGCGCATATCCCCAGAAAAAACATGCACTACACTAACGGGACTAACGAACAAAGCAGTTGACGAGCCCGGAAACACGAAAAAATCAAATCAAATCAATCCAAGAATAGAATGGTACCAATGAGCGAAACCGAATATCAGAGGGAAGGGCGAGATCAGAATATTGAAGGGCAACTCCTAGCACCGACTCACACAAGATCGAAAGATGGAACAAAACGAAATACCAATAAATATCCAAAATGTTTATATTGAAATAGTGTATTAGGTCGGGGGCTTAGAGCTTATTCTGGCTGTGTCGGTGCTACGCTTGTGGGTGATACCTGGTTGTGCAAAACCCGGTAGGTCGGCGCCGTATCTTACTATCCAACGGAGAAGATCACCGCAACCTCCCCAGAAAAAACACTTACGGGACTAATGACCATAGTAGTTGACGCGCCCGAGAATCACTACAATCAATCAATCTACCGATAGAACTGGCTCAGGACAACAACTCATTTCACTGCAGCGTCTCTGACCAGGAGGTCCAAGGTTCGAATCTCGATAGCTGCCGGATATCCCACACTAGCTAAATAGTAAGTTAAATTCAGACGTTGCCTGGAAGAGAATTGTAGTTGCCGGCTACTCTTATTGGTAGCTTTCCGTGGTTTCTGTAACCAACAACGGGCGAATGCCGAAGTAGCACCCTGACAAACGGGCCACGGACCACGCTGTATTTCCTTTCTCGTCCTAGTCCTATTATCACTCCTTGCTTTCAGCCATTTACACCCACATGCACCACACTATCACACGAGTGACCAGTCAGGAGTGTAGAGACGGCCCCAACCGAGCCGGTGCTCCGGTGGAGGTGTTACATGGAGGAGGGAAAACTCGCAAAATGGAATACTGATAGAAGATACTTTTTTTGAGCCCTTTCCTTGCTCAGCGCGAGGTTTTAGAAAAAAAATATAGGAAATTAGTCAATAGGGTGAAAAGTATAGTGAAGTGAAGTGAAGTGAAGTGAAGTGAAAGGTGCGATTATGCGTAGTCTACAGTAAAAAGTAATGAACAATTAATATTTAGATAAAGTTATATGCAGTGCAGTGCAGTGAAGTGAAGTGAAGTGAAGTGAAGTGAAGTGAAGTGAAGTATTATTTGATATGTTTGTTTAAATTTTTTGTATATGCATTTTAATGTTTAGTATAGTAATATGTAGGTTTATTCATTTATATGTTAGTGTATATGCATTTTAATGTTTAGTATAGGAATTTAAATGCCATCTGCATATATAGAAAATGACAAAGTCTATTGGTTTGTTTATATTTATTTTTTATATATTATTATGTTATTTGTAATTGTTATTTTGCATTCTGCCACCGGGCATCATCTGCCCAATTGTAGAATAAATTTCTATCTAAGATTTGAGAATTACAGTTCAAGTAGAAAAGCCTTTAATCAAATTTAAAAAATCAAAATCCCTATATCTCTAATATCAAGAACCATGGTATTCTTTGGGCCTCAAAAATACAATTATCAATAACATTGAAAAATAGTACGTCCTTGCAAATTTTCAAACACATGATAAAGATTTGATTTTTAAAACACTATGATAATGATATAAACACGTTAAATGAAATTTGCATTAAAACTGTTTCCTGTGTAAATTAAGTATGAATTGATTTATTTATGATGTTATAGATTTCTCTATGGATGTGTACCTATTGCATCTCTATACATTTTCACGTATTTTATGATTAAGGCTAGGTTTTTTATTTTTGTATGTTCACAAAAACTTAGATTGTAAATAAAAAAAGAATATTATTAAAAAACGCAATACAGAAAATTCTACGTAGAAGTAGACAGATAATAAATTATAAATTCAGTATTGCTACCATCACAAATGGTTTTGATGGTTAGTAATTCTAAGAAACTACAATGTACATTATTTCTGTAAAACAAGATGGAATGAATATTATTATTATTATTATTATTATTATTATTATTGTTTTTGTTATTTTTACTATTATATAAAGTTTCTGGAACTCAGGTTGTAGAAAAAACATATCACCTCATGGATATTTAATTGCATGCACTAAACGTAGGGGTATCTAGCAATATCAGAGGAAGCGTTCAGAAACTAACAAAGTTATCAGTTAATCCCCGACTTTTCCACCTTCAAAATGCCGTCCATCCCTTCAACATTTCGGATGCTATTCGTAGAACATATATATTAATGAGTACATAAATAAATATTTTCAATTGATTGCACTGCGGAAAAAATGGCACGGTTTATTTTGTCTTTTCTTTATTTTCGCTTTAATCTCCGCTTTTCTTCTTTACATTTCATTGTCTCGTTAGTATTGGTTACCCGAACGAAAAATTTCAACAAAAATTTTCTTATTTCCCTTTTTGGTTTCTTATACAGATTTCCAATGTAAACCCATTTCAACAATGGACTCTCCTGTTTCAAAGACGACCGTGACATCATAATCCAGCTGGTAGTACTCAGAAATATCTGGTTTTCGCGTGATCACACTTTTGAAAAGCCACCCTTGCTCGCGCTGAAAAAAATCATTTGTAGGATACTTCGGGGGCATCCATTAGCGCCAGGGAGCATAACGGCGGTGGGAGAGATGGAGGTGGTAGTGAAAGTGATGGATATTGAAGGGAAGTTGGAGGGGAGACAAAGTTGGAGGAGGAGACAAAGTTGGAGGTGGAGACAAAGTTGGAGGGGAGACAAAGTTGGAGGCGGAGACAAAGTTGGAGGCGGAGACAAAGTTGGAGGCGGAGACAAAGTTGGAGGTGGAGACAAAGTTGGAGGTGGAGACAAAGTTGGAGGTGGAGACAAAGTTGGAGGTGGAGACAATGTTGGAGGTGGAGACAAAGTTGGAGGTGGAGACAAAGTTGGAGGCGGAGACCAAGTTGGAGGCGGAGACCAAGTTGGAGGCGGAGACGAAGTTGGAAGCGGAGACAGGGAGGCGGAGACAAGTTGGAGAAGTTGGAGGCGGAGACAAGTTGGAGGCGGAGACCAAATTGGAGGCGGAGACCAAGTTGGAGGCGGAGGCGAGGTTGGAAGCGGAGACGAGAGCGAAAGGGGCGATAGCGGATGTCATGGCGGAGGTATCGGAGGCAGTGTCAAAAGTGAAGGTGAAGGCCGAAACAAACGTGAACGCGGTGGCGAAGTGAAGACGAAAGCGTACGCGAAGGCAAAGGCGGAGGCGAAGGTGAATAGGAAAGCGAATGCATATAAGGATCTGAAGGCTGAGGCCGAGACCAAAGCAGCGCCGAAGTCGAATGCGGCGTTTTGGGGTGACGGGGAGGCAGGGGCGTTGACGAAAGTGAAGACGGCGACGGCGGGGGCTTGAGGCGACGCCACGGGCGCGCTCCTTTGACTCGGATCAAACGCGCCCTCGCGCCGCGTCACTTCTCTTAGATGAAGCGAGCAAACGGCTGCGCGCCGTTAAGAGATTGCGACCGCGTGGGGCGTCGCCGAAATCCATTGCGGCAGCAGCCATTACTTCACGGAGAGAGACACGGGCCACTCCCAACCCCGCAGCCACGCCCACCAAAATACGGACATAACGAAAATTACAAATCGACCAAAAAGATACAGTAAATATTCCCAAGTAATTTACACGAGACCTTCGACCCAGCGTTGACAACACGTCAATAGACATTTTCATTATAGACGCTTGTTTGTTTTGGTTTGGGCTTCGCGCACACCGGGCTTGTTTTCATCTCAGATTGCATAGAATGCGGGAATCCGTAATTACCGGGAGGGGTGCTTCAGAGAATTGACTGATGTTACTTCAGTACCTCTGCTGATAGATCGTAGTTTCGCATCCCGACGGTGGCTGCGTTTTCGACACTGGAATCGGAGGTCGAATTCAGTCGCGTTTGGTGGAGAATTCTAGAGGTCGGTTTGCCCTAATCGGTTGTTTTCCGTGGTTTCTCCGATCAACACCAGGCGAATGCCGGAGCAGTACCCACCAAACGGGCCACGGACCGCGCGCGAACTGTCCTTCCCATTCCTTGTCCTATCCTCCTCCCTTACACACACACTTACACTAACCTGCACTAATAGCACATATTCGGGAGACCGGTCGGGAGCTTAGAGCTGGTCCCGGCTGGGGCGGTGTCCCGTTGGTGGGAGAGTCCTGGTGGGGTAAAATCCGCCTGCTGATGGATAGAACGACACCGGATTTCTCCATCCAGCGGGAATAGATATCCAGCATCTCCCGCGATAAAATGTGCACTACACTTTCGGGACTAATAACCTTAGAAGGTTACGCGCACGGAAACGCTAATCTAGCAATTTATCCGAAAAGTAGCTCTCACTTTGATCAAGAACAACAAATTCAATACTCTCGTACACATTGAAATTCATTGAATAGTTTCACAAAACAGACTTCACAATTTCGTTGTGTCAAAAAAAAACACTTTTACTGATTCGAAAGACTTTTGAAAGATCGTGTAATATTGTAATGTTGCATAACCGTGACAAATAATGCGCGAAAATATTTGCTGTTGGCCATGACAGTTCTGTAGCAGTTTCTGCCTTTTCCTGGTCATACTAAGTCGTATACACTTCATTTGTCACCAGTAGTTGTGAGTGTATTAGTACGAAGAAATAGTAAAATCCTTGTGACGTTATTTCGTCTTACCAGGTACCAGGTATAATCTTATCCTCTGCTGCCTGTAAGCAGTTATTTTGATTCTCTCGCTCCCTTCATTCGGCCTTATCACAACCTACTCATTGTTATTCTCCTCTGCTGCAATATAATCTCTCTCTCTCTCTTCTCTCTCTCTTCTCTCTCTCTTCTCTCTCTCTCTCTCTCTCTCCTCTCTCTCGCCCTCTCTCGCTCGCTCTCGCCCTCTCTCTCTCTCTGTTCGTGTTAGTGAGTTGGATCTTCCGATCTCCCGCCTGCAGGTTAATTAAAGATCACAGGCGTAATTCGGTTACGTGAAATTGAGAAAATAGTCGAAAGCCGCCCGTGTGTTTGCTCATGTCGGCTCCCGAGTTTCTCGTACACACACTCTCTCGCCGTGCAATGTTTGCCGAATAATTAACAACTGTTCGAATGGTGGAAATTGGATGAACTATTTTCGTTGTTCTCTTATTTATTAATGTGTATTTATTATTTTGCTTAATGTAAGAAGTAAATGATAATTGGATATTGGAACCAAGTATTTTAATATTTTCGGAAACGTGTCCAATTAGAAAGATTTGATAAATTATTATTCTTACTCCTTTCCGGCACGGTGTAGTTAATATTGTAGTGAAAATATAAATTATTCCATGATAAATATATTTTTTTTATTTTTTCGCATACTGCTAACATAGTATAGAGTAAGTTGTGTAAGGTTGAGGCGAGAAACGGGGATGTTTTGTCTGAAAATGCCAAATTGTAGAACACTGATTCCGAAAAAAAGGATAATTGTTGTTTCTGTATGTAGTACGTATATAAGTTCCTCTAAGAATTTGTATAGTCAGAATTCACTTTTTTGGGACCCAGATACCGAAAAATTGGTGTGTCCATCTGTGAATAACGTCAGCGCCTAAACTGTTAGAAGGATATTCACCAAAACTAAGATTCCACTTTCGATGTGCTTGTATATGTAATCGCCTTAAATTTAAAACGAATATTGAGCTTTTTGCGGTAATTTTCATAAACCTCCAACAATATTTTCAAACTTTTCTCAAAAGTCGTTCTAAGTTTTCCTCTGATACAGCGCAGTATGCTTATAAAATGGCGCAGGTCTTATTTTTGTTGAATTCTCTAAAATTTCGGAAATTGCAAACGATAATATGATATATATTTAAAATTTAAACACAAAGAATGTTCCTTAATAATCCTGAACCGTTGCACTCAGTATCTCTCAGAATTAATTGTGTGTCCTTTTTTGTTTCAGGTGAGTACTGATTCTTTTGTGCAGTTGATACCCTGATTTCTTCTCTCTCAAAGGTGAGTTATGTGGTATACCTATAAATCAGAGATAATGACATTCAGTATTCCGAAGTTGGGGAAATTTTAGAAACAAAAAAAATATTATAGAGGCTAATGTGAAAAAGTATGGTTTGTCGTAACAACGTCCCGAAGTACCCTTGTAAACAATCTAAATGGTCGATAAATTATCTCATTCGTGGTACTGAAAGTTAAATTTGCTTATTGGTTGCTTCATATGTTTGTAATTACCTCACCTATCAATTTATAATCATAACATTAGTAGACTATTCGTGATTATTATTATTATTATTATTATTATTATTATTATTATTATTATTAATTATTTTATTTATATAATAGGTAATTGCTACATATGTAAATTTCATTATCTCATACTATTTGACTTGATCAATGGCCTGTACGCCATTACAATTCCTTCATTCTAAATCATTGTAAACTTTCAATTCCGGTATTCACCGCCAGAGAGTCTCTCCATCTCATCAAAGACGCTGAAATGAGATCAAATGATACAGTTAAGGAAACAAATCTGAAGGGGGAAAATCTGCTGTGAGAAGACAAGTACATTCAAATCCATCAAACTATTTGTAAACTTTTTTTGGGGGGGGGCGAAACTCACGTATTTTTCTTCCAGTCTTCAATCTCATCAGCACCATCAATCAAACAACGCAACCGTAGATCATCCAAACCCACGCCTTTGTGCTTACTTCTCAGAATCCCATTCAGCTAATTATTTGATGGTTTACGTATTTGATTATGGTTTACTTATTTAATTTTTTCATATTCCTTTACTTATTACTTAAAATCACTGACGGCCTGTACGGCATTCTTTTGGTGGTGTCAGTTAGTGATGCGACATTAAATAACAAAACTACCCCGACCCTAAACCAAGATTAACTCACTCTTGCGTCTCTTTTATTAGTGTGATGGTTACTTTAACAACCCCATAACCAAACTCGTGTGAATTTGTGCCACTAACTAGAGTTTTTCGGCCGTTGCCTCTAGGATATCTTGCCTTATTATATCTGAAAATCTCTCAGAAAATAACTATTTATGGTAATAATAATTATTAATAATTATAATAACGTAATAATTACTATTATTACCAAACAGCGCCCCGTTAATTGCTATGGCCTTCTCTGACTACAGGGAAGCTACAGAGATTTTATAGGAACACATTGTTCCTTCAAAATGTTTACTGAATGTTCAAAGTATTTCTCAGTTTTTTTGTCACGTTATCTCTTCTGACTATGTATAGTGAATAAATTATTTAATACACTATTTCAATATAAACATTTTGGATATTTATTGGTATTTCGTTTTGTTCCATTTTTCTATCTTGTGTGAGTCGGTGCTAGGAGTTGCCCTTCGATATTCTGATCTCGCCATTCCATCTGATATTCGGTTTCGCTCATTGGTTCCATTCTGTTCTTGGATTGATTTGATTTGATTTTTTCGTTTTTCCCGGGCACGTCAACTGCTTTGGTCATTACTCCCGTTAGTGTAGTGCATATTTTTTCTAGGGATATGCGCAATGATATTTCCCCGTTGGCTAGTGGGGTTTCCCCCAAAGCAGGACTCTCCCACCAGCGGGGCACCGCCTCAGCTGGGACAAGCTCTAAGCTCCCGACCGGTCTCCCGGAATATCTGGTAGTGTAGTGCATGTTAGTGTAAGTGTGTGTGTAAGGGGAGATGATAAGACAAGGAAGAGAAAGGACAGATCGCGCGCGGTCCGTGGCCCGTTTGGTAGGGTACTGCTCCGCCATTCGCCTGGTGTTGGAGAAACCACGGAAAAGTACCAATGAGAACAGTCAACCGCAAGAATTTTCCTCCGTACAGCAACTGAAATCGACCTAGCTGACAAAGCAGTGTCGAAAATCCTGCAACAGCCGGGATTGAACCCCGGGACCTCCTCGTCAGTCAGTGCAGTGATATTAGTTGACGCTCTGAGCAACCTCTCACGGCACGGGAGATGGAGAAGTTGTCGTCCCCACCATCCTTCGTTGGATCACGACATACGGTGGGGGCACACTACTCGGCGGGTTTTTAATTGATTAGTGATCCTGTCACTGTTGGGGTTCGGGTTGATGCTCCGAGCCGCCAGCTTCACCGTCCATCACTTAGTGACCCTGCCACTGTTGGGGTTCGGGTTGATGCCCGGCCGCCAGCTTCACCTTCCATCACTTAGTGATCCTGCCACTGTTGGGGTTCGGCCGCCCTTAGTGATCCTGCCACTGTTGGGGTTCGGGTTGATGCCCGAGCCGCCAGCTTCACCTTCCATCACTAGTGATCCTGCCACTGTCGGGGTTCGGGCTGATGCCCACAGCCGCCAGCTTCACCTTCCATCACTTAGTGATCCTGCCACTGTCGGGGTTCGGGTGCTGCCCTCAGCCGCCAGCTTCACCTTCCATCACTTAGTGATCCTGCCACTGTCGGGGTTCGGGTGCTGCGCCTCAGCCGCCAGCTTCACCTTCCATCACTTAGTGATCCTGCCACTGTCGGGGTTCGGATTGTTACCCTGAGCCACCTCTTCCGGTATCCGGGAGGACGTTTCCGACTACACCAAGAGCCTCAGAACTTAGCCATCTGCCCCCTTCCCTGCGGGGAGCCACCCGCCCCCAGCTCGCCCCCTCCCCCATCACCCCCCCGCCGGCAGCTTCACCCTCCATCACCACCACCTTCGCCGCCGCCGCCGTGTTATGAAATCAAACACACAGCTTCCGCCCGGCAAGACGTCGCGCGCTGCGCTGTGTCACTGTTTGGACAGCTTCGATATCTCGAAGCGCCGCCGCGCGTAGTCGACGCTTTGGGGGAGGAACACTGGTGGAACAGCGGCGGTGCGATTATAGCTGGGGGCGGTGGAGGCGGGAATCCGGGTGGGAAGACGCGGAATAACTGGGAGAATTGGCGTACATGAATTTGGTGGCGTGTGGAGTGATGATATAGGTCTATGTGTATGTATCTGATATATATATATATATATATATATATAGAGAGAGAGAGAGAGAGAGAGAGAGAGAGAGAGAGAGAGAGAGAGGGATATATATATATATATATATATGGAGAGAGAGAGAGAGAGACAGACAGACAGATAGATAGATAGACAGAGTGATAGATAGATGATAGATGATAGATTGAAATTGATAGATTGATAGATTGATAGATTGATAGATTGATAGATTGATAGATTGATAGATTGATAGATTGATAGATTGATAGATTGATAGATTGATAGATTGATAGATTGATAGATTGATAGATTGATAGATAGATAGATAGATAGATAGATAGATAGATAGAAACACATTATGTTTCTAAACAGAGGTGCAGCGACCGATGCAGTTAAATTACGCGATAGCTATGGCCGTTCGCGACTGACTCGTTGTGAACGAGTCAGGGTAACCGGCGAGCGAGAAGAGGTGCGAACAGCACGAGAGAAAACGGGCAATGATTGGAAGAATCGAAAGGAGACGGAACGGGTGCGTGTACTTGCGTGGTTTGTGAAAGAATTAAGGAACTGGGGAGATTTGATGCGTGCCGATGGAAGTGGGTAAAGTGAGAATCGATGTGGTGAGCATGGTGAACAATCTACAAGATCTAATTAGAATTGCGCGCTAAGACTGGGAGAGTGCCAGAGCTCAGTCGGGAGACGAGTTTCACCACGTGAGGGCGCAACTGCAACGAAGCATCCGGCGAGGACTGTGGACAGTATTATTGTGAGTAGCGCGTCCACGAAGTCGACGGTGCGGATGGTGTGAACGAGAGCAGAATATCCATAATGTCCGGATGGAACGAGTGACGTGTGGATAACGGCCGAAGGCGTGTGGCGACCCGAGCGGAACAAATCAAGCACCGCCCGGACCTTGGGAAGCTACCGGGTCGAGAACAGCCGAGCAACGCCGAGCCCCGCTGGAGAGTCCCCCCCCCCCGCCGAGGCGCTGGGGCTAGAAGTGTCGCTGATCCGAGAGTCAGCTTTTTAAGTGTTGAGCAGCCTTTTTAGTAAATAGTAATAAGAGTAGCTGTGATTCATTAGCATTTAAGGTTGGAAAAGTGAAAAGAGACGCATTTGTAATGAAGAGTTTGAAATGAAGTATTTTCTGTTCTTTGTATTATAATTTGTATTTACAATGTATATGCACGAATACCCAGAGCCCATTCACGAAGAAGATTACCTGACCCCCATCTTATCTTAAAATCACTGTTGTATCGGACGAAAATAAGGGTCCATCACAATATATATATATATATATATATATATATATTAAGTTAAATGGAACTACATTTTTTGTCCATAAAAACAGGAATCCAATGATGTTTCAAATGTTCGTCTTTTGATAGAAATGTTAGTATAAAAGTAGGCTTTCTGACATGTAGTTTTAAACATGAATTCTTAACAACCAATTGATGAAGTATTGAATGCAGGTTAACGGGGCTTGGTCAGAAGATCTACTGGCTGGTTATTTGCCGACGTTTCGGAAAATTTATTTCCATCCTTAGGGATCTTATTCTATCATAGAAACACGTGTTGTTTTGTATAAAGTCGTGTAAAATTTTTAGAAAATTTAAATACTTCTCGCCTAATTTTGCGTGAAATTACAGGCGAGTAAGTACATGCTGTTTTAGCACCACTAGTTTTAAATCGTATTGTTTATTGTGCGAAAATGCGGGAGAACAACAAGGTTTGAACTCGTATGGCATAGTTTGTAGCATGCGTACCCAAATTAATCTTTACATTACATTAAGTCTGAACTAAAAGTGAACATAATTTAATCTTGAATTTTTATCCTAGAGAATGAGAAATAGTTTGAAGAATATGGAAAATAATTCTAATATAATATTCATGTCAAAAAGGCAAAAAAGACAAAATAAAATTGGTCAATATATTTCATTTTTCTTCATTCGTTCTCGTGTACTAAAAACCTTTCAGTATCATATGATATAATAAGCAGTATCCTAACTAACACCGTCTACTGATAGCAGACCATTTTTGTGAAAATAAGAATAAGGCGATTACCTATTAAGCGACCACCCCTCTAAAAGGCCACTATTTCACCAAATACAGATTTCACTGTATTTTACATTACATTCAAATGCTAGACATAATACATGTTTCCAGAAATTTTACCCTATGTTTACTGCTCCCTAGAAGTACCTCTTTCAAGGAGATCTCCTTTCGACCCGAACGAGTATTTCAACACTTTCGCGTGCTAAAAGCAAAGGACAAACATTAATTATATTAGAAAAATAGAATCTGTTTCAACCTGCTGAAACCTGGTTTTCTTGTAAGTACATGTATTACCATTTGTTGAGTACTAAATCAAATGCAGGATGCAAAGTTTGAAATAACAATTTTATTCTTATCCAATATACCAAAGAATAAAGCCTTTTTACAATGCCAGAAGTCACAATAGCCAGGAGAAAAAATTTAACCACATCGTCACACACTGGTTCAATCGGGCCTAAACCAGGTTGTAATTGCAATGCCAGTGGAATTGCGTTAAAATAGGTATCAACGGGTTTTTGAGGTCGCTGAATTTGAATATCATAATGAAATTTCAAAATTCAAAATGGCAGCTTCAAAATTGCCGATCATTTACAAACAAACAAAAATTCATAAAAAATATGCAGATGGGGTTCTGAAAATCACTGATTTCGAATACCATAATGAAATTTCCAAATTCAAAATGGCCGTTCCGAAAAAGAAACTGACTCATAAAAATGAAGCCGATGGGTGTAGAAATATAGATACAATGGTTCTCGCGGTCGCGGATTAATATTGTTATCATTCCCAAAATTTATATAAGTAATTTTCTTATTAAATGTAATTATCAGAAGGAGAAATCAAAAAAATATATAGAGAAAATAATCCCCTGTAGCGTCGAAGACACTTCTGGGTTATCTAAATCTTACTATGCAGAATTGCAGTAAAGTGGCTATAAAATAAAAAAAGTGCAGGTGTATGCAGCTAAGTGTGTGCTATTCTGATTAAGAGTATTCTACTTGATAAATGAAGAAAATATCGAAACAGGAATACGCAGGACAAAAAATATAATCCACAATATACATGACTAACATTGATACGCTCAAAGGTTAGAGTTCAGTGTATTATATATGAAATTATTTGATACTTTTTCTTGAGAATATACTTAACTTATAGTCGAAAGAGTCTGCTGTTCGGAAATACGAAAATAATCCACAAAAAATAATTTAATTTTTTTTAATTTTACAAAAATAGACGACAAGAGTCAATGAATTGGAGTGTTTTGAGCAACGGTAACTTAACGAAACCATGAGGAAGACAAAAATGATTGAAATTACGTTTTAGAGCTGCAGTAGTGTGTTCCAATGCCTTCCGAACAAGATTTGCTAAGTCAGAATTCGCACGGGAACTTTGAATTTTACCATTATGGCCAGGTTTTTGGCCCGATTCAACCAGTGTGCGTCGTACAAAATTCCAATATCCAATTATAAAGAATGTCTAAGTCTGATCGGGAGCAGTAGCTCAGTGCACCTTGTGACCGCTCTACCTTTTCACTATATTCACTAAAAAGCCTACAGCGGGTCACTCAAGTAACCTAGTAGTATTACTTCATCTGTGACTTATTATGACAATGTCACACCAAAAATTAGGAATGGTTTACTATGCTCTATCTGCCCTACAGGAGTGGGTTCGTCTTTTAACCTGCTTTTGTTATAAAAGAAAGATAAGCAAGTTAATATTTTAACTATCAACAGAGTTCTATATATATTCTGTTAAATACTTGAATACAATTTTATATAGCATTGAAAAATTCGATCACTTGCTCTACCTTTAGCAATTACGTGATTACCTAACAACTGCAGTTGCGTTTTAACACTCGCATAACACTTAACATGAAATTATATTACCCTTCACTTCACAAAAAACACAATAAAAACCTGTACACAAGACAATAATATATGGAAACAAAATATTGAAAAAGAATCGCATACCAAAATACCCTTTACATACATCTTCAAAGAAATTGTCACTTGAATAGTGAATGAAATATATACAAGACGTTGTTTCACTTTCACGTAGATTATTTCTTTACACAATTTAGCCAGCAAAGAAAGAAAATGTCGTTATGAAATGAACGTACGATTAATAATAACTCTTTTACTAATTATTGGTTTGAATAATTTGAAGACGATTAAACAATAAATTGAAAACACACTAAAAGAACAAATATTATCGTTAATAGAAAAATGAAAAAATAGGTTTATACAATTCCTTACATGGATTAGCTATCTGGCTTCCTTTTACGACTGCAATATTGTAAAAGATTACGTTTAAATGATTTTAATATAATTACTCGACTATCTACGTCTGTAAGAGAGATGAATTCTATCTCTGTAGAATAATTAGGGCTTGTTTAAACAGTTCTTTTTCTGAGAATTTCTAGTGAAGTTTTCTGACTCACGACACGTCTCGAAGAAATATTTCCACAGCTAGGAGCGGCGAAGGTGAAACAGATCCTTTCAAGGTCGTGGCAACCCTTTGCATCGGCAAACACGTCCTCTGGTGAATCGCTACCACAATCCTTCGAATTTTATACGATATGACTGCAATATCTCCGCGTAATGAATTTCTTACGTGGTAAGCCAAGACGAAAAACAGAAAAAAGCTTTTTTAAGCTTCTTATCGTCGAAATACGGCGAATTCTCCTCTCCGTCCAGCACGGACAATAGCGGTGCCTCCAGATCGGCGGCCGGCAGCGAAAGAGAGAGCTTTTCGTAGCGGTGCTTTGCGCTAGTGCTGATATTTTCAAGGGTGATTTTGGATTGGTTGTCATTCCATTCTACGCAAGTGCGTTCAGAAACTTTAATAAATTCTCCACCATTTACCGCTGGCGCGATCTCTTGCAATTCGGTAACACTGTAATTGCATCTTGTCGTGTCTTGACGTTCTCGGGTGCTTCTCAAAAATCAATGGAACCAACATATGGGCGGTTACAACCTGATGTCCCTGTAGCGCCTCCGATTAGGTCATATTTTCAAGTTCTGACGGCGGCAGGATTTTCGAACACTAGCTTTTCAATTTCAGCTAGGTCGGATTGCGTCGCTGTCTGGAGGAGAATTCTAGCGACCGGCTGCTCTGATCGGTAGTTTTCCGTGGTTTCTCCGATCAATACCAGGCGAATGCCGGAGCAGTACCCTACGCAACGGGGCACGGACCGCGCGCTATCTTTCGTTCCCCTTCCTTGTCCCCTCTTCCTATCCTCACCCCTTATACACACACTTACACTAACATGCACTACACTACCACATATTCCGGGAGACCGGTCGGGAGCTTGGAGCATGTCCCGGCTAGTCCGCTGGTCAGCTGATGGGAGATACCTAGTTAGGAAAAACCGCCAATAGACGGGTAGATAGCAGATCTCACCACCTATTGGAGAATGAACACCGACACCTACCGCAATAAAAAAATATACGGGTCTAATGATTGCAGCTCCGCAACCCTCAAACACGAAATAATCAATTAATCAACTCTTCCGTTGCGAAGAGGTGTTTACCGGAGTGCTCCATCACCTGGTTAAACCGATCCGCCACAGAGCAGTGTTATCACGAGGCCGAAGCCACCGCCGCCGCTGAGCACACACGATGGTCGCCGCGTCATTACCGGCCCTCCCACCTCGCACCCCACGCCCACCCCCCCCGCGAGACGGCTGACAATGCCCCTGTGGACGGCTTCGGGTGCCCCGCCCCCTCACGCCACCGCTCGCCTCCCCGCCGCATCTCTCGCGCCTTTCCTAATGAACCGGCCCGCCCCGCCCCGTCACCCCCTTCCCTACCTCTCTCCCTGCCCCCCCCCCGCCCCCCCCCCCCCCACCCGCGCCGCCCGTCCTGTCCCACCTCGCCCGATCCCCGCCTCTTCCCCGCTCTTTCCCCGGCCCTTCCTCGTCTCCTTCTGCATACATATAAAACCTGCAGTACACTTAGGGGACTAATGACCGTAGCCGTTGGTGCACCCGGATATACGTAATAATCAATCAGATCACGCAAAACCCGTTTGATCCCTCCTAGTCATACCATGCTTTGCTCCGCTTCGCCAGACCGCACCCCCCCCATTCAGCACTGCCCTGCCCCCCCCCCTCCCTCTCTCACTGCCTTGTCACGGCATCGTCCCATCTCGTCACCCCGCCTTGTCACTGCATCGTCACCATCTCGTCACTGCCTCGTCACCGCATCGTCACCACCTCGACACGGCATCGTCGCCATCTCGTCACGGCATCGTCACGGTCTCGTCACCGTCTCGTCACTACCTCTCCCGCTCGCCTCACGGCTCTCACCCCCCCCCCCTTCCCCCCTTCCCCCTTTCCCCCCTTCCGTCCCCCCCCCACCGCCACCGGCCGCAATGTCCCCGTCATAGTCCCACCACCCCTTGCAACCGCCACCGCCCTACCCGCTCCCTGCAACTGGCCCCGCCCCCTCCCAGTCCCCGCCACGTCGACTAGGGTCCCGCCCACTGCCATCTTGATACGTCGCGTTCATGCGTCCCGATAATTGCTTGTCAACCCAATTGTTTGACAATGGGCGAGCTATCAAATTGCAAGTCTGGACCAACGCGAACACGCCGTGTTAACAGTGTGCTAGCTCCGTTTAGCTAGTCGACACGTTTGCGACAGCAATTATTTACACGATGTACCAGACTGGCGGACGGGTGGGTGGGAAAAGCAATTAGAAAAATGAACGGCGATGTCGTAAAGTGATTTCAAATGGGCCAAAACGATTGAATGAGTTATGAAACATTGCTTGACTTAAATCTGAATTCATCTGTATTGTAAATGTAGTTTTATCGCAAAATATTGTGAACTATATATAATATTAATTTTATGTTTTTTACGAGAAATTCAAAGAATTCTTTAAAGTATCTACAAATGTATGGTGTCAACCCAAATTTACAGCATATGTTATGGCAATCCTTTTTAATTGCACTCATCTTCTCACAGACTTATTTCTAGGACTTCCAAAAATGTATTAGTAAAGGTCTAAAGATCCAACATTGCATTACTTCAAAATATTTTATATTTAATAATATATCAGTCATAGTAATAATGGAAATACTAAGTACTCTTTTACTACTTACGTAGAATAGAGACGTGTTTTAAATTCAAACAAAAAGGCGATTTTTCTTCTAGAAAGTATTTTTATTCAAAAAAGTATTGGTTCATAAAATCTTAAACTTTGTAGGTTCCTAATAACCCTTGTTATTGTTTTTTGTAGTAAATGATTTTCTGTAATACGTCGTGATCAATTTCAGTTTTTTATTCAGACTTTTTCATTGATACTGAAAAATTGATCTCCTGTAAAACGTCCGTCTGTCAGTGTGTGAACAACAGTAGCATCTAAATCGGAGGCATAATTTTTACTTAAAATGATATTAATTCGAGTTTTTGTGGAAAGTAGCTCATTGTGTACTTTATTATGGCCAGAAAATTCACTACAGGACCATTCTGTTGAAAGCGTCGTGTAGTGAATTTTTCTTCACTCCACTGCTACCATCATTTCACTATGGAACAGGTGCCCACGAAGGACCAAGGATATTACAATTTCGTGACTTAAGTGTTGGTTAACCTGGATTCGATTCCGTTTGTCTACGCATACAGCGATTCTTCCACATATCTTTTCATTTTAATGGAAATATGTGAACAGTTGCAGCTCTTCATTTCCTCTCATATATCGTGCGGTGTTCCCATTATTTGTCAAATTATTTTCCATTTCAAGATGCATTACACCGACAGATCCTGACATTCTCTTGCAATTAAAGAAAACACAATAACAACGATCAAGAAGTTTGTAACATTGCTAGCGGAACAAATGATCGTGTGATAACTACACTACATTTCTAATCAGTAGGGAACGGACTTTATTGTAATAAAAAAAGCAAAATATGTAATATATATATATATATATATATATATATATATATATATTATGTACTTATTTTTTCAAAACTATGTAAGAAAAAATAGGAAATATGTGATATAAATATTCTTTATAAAGTTTACAGTTCCATTCTTCAAGCGTTTTCCGAGCAGAGTACGTTGAAGTTTTACATATACAAAAGCAATTATTCGCTAGTTTCATCCGAAACATAATACTTTCGTATTATATACAATGTTGTTTACGAGGAGCCGGAGCTCAAGTGAATAGTACCATGTAGCCTGTGATAGAAGGGGGGGTAAAGGAAGCATACCCCCCCCACAACTCCCGAAAAGGGATAAGACAATGATCAGAATTTTTTATCGAGTTACGCATGGGGTATATGAAACATGAATAATCACGTGGTTGAAGTTCCTTCTGCTTCACTACATCCGCTCATCGTTGATCCCGACTACGCTATTACCAAGAAGCAGATGGGGGCGGGGGGAGATGAGTTTGACGATTAATAGTGATTGTCCGGCGTTAATACAAGCGCATTGCGTATTTTTTAAGTATTTCAGGAACTAAATTTTCAAGTAACATATATTTCGAACATCACAAGTGAAATGTTTATTTTCGACCCATAAATATATTAAAATATAACGAAATATGTAGCTATAGATAAAATATGTAAAAATATGTAATTATACCAAAATATGTAAAATATGTAAAATAAAATTGGTTCCAATTAGTTCAGAATGTCGTGTTAAATGTAAAAAATATTACTGAATGCAGGTGTCTTGTCCCTGTAAAAATATGTATTTACATGAAAATCCGCTCCCTACTAATCAGTGATTTTATTTAATTACAAGAAAACCTGTATCAAAAGCGTTTCCAATAAAATATTGTACAACATACGGCAAAAGTTCATCTTCATGTCAACGAGGGGATTCCTCGCCTAAAACGCCAAACCTCGGAAGGTGGAACGCTCCAGTCTCGTCAAGAAAAGGTGGAGTTCCTTGCCTTATGCTCTGTACTAAATTAATATTCCCATTCGATCTAGGTGATGTTGCGGAGCCTTGTATTTCATTTTATTTTGAGGAATGCAGTACATGAAGCCTCAACACTATCAATGTTTTCTCAGAAATGGCTTGTAAGGTTTGGTTGCATGTAATTTTGCATGAAAATAAACAAATTTAAAACCAATATTTTCTCGTAAAAGACTCAATAGCTTTTTCTTTAATTTTTCTCAAATAGAGGAAAGCAGGGCGTTACAAACGGCTGCCTGAATTTCGAAAATTGCAAAATAATTTTAATTTGCCAAATTTCATTAATTGTATGAGAGATTTTTTGCTTTAGTGATATCTGTTCTTTATATCTAGATCTTAAGTAGACCATCTTTCGAACGACAATATTGAACACCTCTTCTCAAATAAAGTAAAAACTTATAATTTTAAAAAAAAAATATGTTTGCTCGTCTACGATATTGCATAATTCACTTACATCTTTGCGATTCAAAGAATATCAAAAATATAATATCGTAACATCCATTAATAATAACATATCATCCATTAATAACTTTATTACATTAACAAATTTATTTAGTTAAACAGTAAAAAGTGAGTTTGTGTGTATGATGAACTTAAAATATAATGTTCATTTTCATCGAATTGCAAATCAAGTGCTTAATGATATATCCAAAATTTTAAATTACTGAAATAAATAGAGTCCATCTCATTCACATAGCGATTGGTTAATTCAACATCATAAACACGCTTATTCTTATATATAATTTATTTCAATTGTTTAATCAATACATTTAATGAAATGTAGCGAGTTACTTCAACTATTCCCAAATGCTCTTCAACCATCGACCAGATCACCAGGAGCAAAGAAATTGTGAATTAACAGTTTAATAAAAAGTAGAAAGCGACCAACAGGAAAGAACAAAATGTGACTTACAGTTATGTAAAAAAAAACATCCACCGGGGAGGGAGGGGAAGCGGGAGTTTGCCGACGGGCCGTTGGGCGGCCGGGAGCGTACTATGCTCTGTCCATAACTTCCCCCTCCATCATCAACCATCAGACATAAGTTACAGAGGAACGAGGGCACTGGGGTCTCTCGTTTTCCCACTCCATCATCAACCATCACTTGCCCACAGCCACCAGGCAGATGGTGTGACATGGCATGACATGTGGGGCGTTGTGGTAGCAGGGGCGTACTGGAGTCTCTCCAGTTTCCACTCCGTCATCAACATCACGACCCCACAGTCACCAGGCAGATGGTGTGACATGGCATGACATGTGGTAGCAGGCGCATACTGGGCGCTCAACCATCACTTGCCCACAGCCCCACGGAGATGACGTGACATGGCCGACGTTGGGTGGTTGTGGTAGAGGGGCGTACTGGGGTCTCTCTTTTTCCCACTCCATCATCAACCATCACTTGCCCACAGCCACCAGGCAGATGGTGTGACTTGGCATGACATGTGTGGCGTTGTGGTAGCAGGGGCGTACTGGAGTCTCTCCAGTTTCCACTCCGTCATCAACATCACGACCCCACAGTCACCAGGCAGATGGAGTGACATGGCATGACATGTGGTAGCAGGCGCATACTGGGATCTCTCCTTTTCCCACTCCGTCATCAACCATCACTTGCCCACAGCCACCACGGAGATGGCGTGACATGGCACGACGTTGTGGTAGCGTTGTGGTAGTAGGGGCGTACTGGGATCTCTCCTTTTCCCACTCCGTCATCAACCATCACTTGCCCACAGCCACCAGGCAGATGGTGTGACTTGGCATGACATGTGTGGCGTTGTGGTAGCGGGTCTCTCCTTTTCCCACTCCATCATCAACCATCACTTGCCCACAGCCAGCACGCAGATGGTGTGACATGGCATGACATGAGGTAGCAGAGGCGTACTGGGGTCTCTCCTTTTCCCACTCCGTCATCAACCATCACTTGCCCACAGCCACCAGGCAGATGGTGTGACATGGCACGACATGGTGGGCGTTGTGATAGCGGGTCTCTCCTTTCCCACCCGGCATCAAACCACCTCCCCCCCCGCGACGGCGGGCGTGCACGGCCTGGCGGCGTGTGAAGGGGGGGGGGGGGGGCGGGGGCGTGAGGCGGGGCGTCACGCGCGGCCGCGCCCGGCGCCCCCCAGCGGCGTTGACGACGCCCGGCCGGGCAGCGAGGCGCCACCAGCGGGTCTCCCCGGCGGCCGCGCCCGCCGCTGCCCCACGAAGTACACGCACGGCGTCCCGAGCAGCAACAGCAGCAGCGTCAGCCCTGCGCATGCGCGCACGCCACGTTAACTGATTGATTGATTGATTTTTCGTGTTTTCGGGCGCGTCAACTGCTTCGGTCATTAGTCCCGTTAGTGTAGTGCATGTTTTTTCTTGGGAGATGGTGGTGATCTTCCCCCACTGGATGGCGAGATCCGGCGCCGACCTACTGTCGACTAGCGGGGTTTTCTCTAATCAGGTATCTCCCACCAGCGGGGCACCGCCCCAGCCGGGACAAGCTCTAAGCTCCCGGCCGGTCTCCCGGAATATGTGGTAGTGTAGTGCATATTAGTTTAAGTGTGTGTGTAAGGGGAGAGGATAGGACAAGGAAGAGGAAGGACAGATAGCGCGCGGTCCGTGTCCCGTTTGGTAGGGTACTGCTCCGGCTTTCGCCTGGTGTTGATCGGAGAAACCACGGAAAACTACCGATCAGAGCAGCCGGCCGCTGGAATTCTCCTCCAGACAGCGACTGAATTCGACCTAGCTGAAAAGCTAGTGTCGAAAATCCTGCCGCCGTCCGGACTCGAACTTAGGACCTCTTGGTCAGAGGCGATGCAGTGACATCAGTTGATGCACTGAGCTACCGCTCCCGTTGATTGATTTAGTGTTTCCGGGTGCGTCAACTACGGAGGTCGTTAGTTCCGTAAATGTAGACCATGCGTTTTCATCGGGAGATGGCGGTGATCTTCCCCCGCTGGATGGGGAGATCCGGCGCCGACCTACCGTCGACTGGCGGGGTTTTCTCCTACCAGCTATCTTCCACTAACTGGGCACTGTCCCAGCCAAGGCGTGCTGTAAGCTCCCGACTGGTCTCCCGACATGACCTTAGTAGTTGACGCGCCCGCAAACACGGATGAATGAATAGACCAACCTGATGAAATTCCCTATAAAGAATTGGAACGATGTGTCTTCCCAACACATTTGTTCATGTGTGTACAAAAGTGCAATTATATTGGTGTGAAAACCCACAAACCTTTCGTACCAACGCATTTGTACTTGTAGGCACAGGAGGGACGCACCGGCGAATATAATGGTGAGGTCTTCGGGCCTCAAACCGCGAAGCAGCACCGGGCCCAGCGTGTCATTGGGAAAAGTTTGTAGTTCTTCCGGTCCGTCAAGTACCGCTGCGAGCTGGGGCCGCTTCGTTGAAGTAACCGGTGGACGGTACATATCCCGGGCGCTGTAGTCCAAAGGTTTTGCTCCCGTGTCCATTATTTCGGGACAATCCTTCTCTTTCGTCCAGTAACACACTTCATTAAACGAACGACGCATCCAGTGCTTCACAAAACAGGGCTTCCACGGTCCGGGTCCTATACGAAATACGGACATTTGCATGTAGATTTCGTCGGGTTTGGGTACCATCTCAATCGCCCCGACGTGATCCATAATCAGGATGCAGAATGTCCTGTCTTTTCGGAAGTCTTTACACGGGTGAGTGGGACGAACGTAAGGAAACCACTCGTTATACACCACGTACATCGAGATCACGTCCAACCACCGGTCTTTGGGCGTTCCTTGAAAGGTGGTTTTGTAGAACACCGCGTACCCTAACAGAGAGGGCCCCTTTTCGATGGGTGGTTTAAAAGTGACCTGCACCCAGCCGAGTCCGGTCTTGATGGTGATCGGGAATGAATGCGGCGGTTCCTCCGGTAGAGAGAAGTACGACTCGACGAACAGCACCATCTTGGAAGACCTGTCTTTGACCTGTAGCGTGTGTACAATATCGGGAATCCAGGGATAAATCCAGAACCAGTTCTTGTTGTAGGAAGGCTGACAGTCTTTGGTTTGGAGGTAATCGAATATCTTCTCTTGAAACACGATCCGTGTGCAGGATACGTAGTCCCCGTTCACTTGCACTAGCATGTAGTAACCCTGCGCTACAAGGATTTGCCCATTCTGTCGGGACGGTTGATCTGTCGTCGGGCTCCAAACCCTCGGATCGAAAAGCGATGACTGCGTCATGTTCGGGTCGGCGGGTGTTCGGCTTGGCGTACTCTTCGGTGTCTTGTGCGGTCGAAACGGTGTGGTGCTTTTCGTCCGCTTGACCGAGTCCGCCAAAAGCAATTCGGGCCACGTATATGCTACAATTTCGCCTGGTGTGTCGTTGTAATCCCAGGTTGTCTGCGTGGGGTTTGCCTGGCCTTCGGGCTGGTGGTAATGTCAAGATCTTCCCTGGTAATCCTTCCCGCAGCTGCGCCCACGAACCAGGCCAAGCAAAAGCCAGCACCACGCCACCGCGCCACCTTCTGCCGCATACCATCCCTGCGAAAAACACGGTTTTGCTCCTAGGACATTTTTTAATCGTGGGAGGGAAGTATTATCTTCCTGCAGTTGTTGGCGACAACCAAGCCGGTCTAGACCTCAACCTGCGGTGATGTTCCCACCAACGGTGCATCACCCTAGCTGGGACAAGCTGTGATCTTCCAACTGGTCTGCCGGCATGTGTCGTAGTAAAAGGCATGAAAATGTGACTGTGAAAGTAATGGGTACGGAAACGAGAAGAGATAGGGAGGAAAGATAGCGATTGGTCCGTTGTCGGTTAAGTATTGTTAAAGTATTGCTTCACCAACACCAACATTGCCACCGCCGCCACCACCACCCCGCTCCGAGCACCATCACCTGCGAAAGGACACACGGCTTTGCTCCTACGGACTATTTTTTAATCGTGGGAGGAAGTATTATCTTCCTGCACTTGTTGGCGACATCTAAGCCGGTCTAGACGTCGGCGTACGGTGATTTTCCCACATATCCCCCACCAGTGGTGCACCGCCCCAGCCAGGAGAAGCTCTCAGCTTCCAACTGGTCTCCCGACACGTATGGTGGTGTAGTGCATGTAATTGTGTTTGTGTAAGTAAGGAGGGAGGAAACGACAACAGAGAGGGAAGAAAGATAGCGCTCGGTCCCGGGTCGGTTTGTTAAGGTATTACTTCTGCAATTGACTGGCGTTGATCGGAGAAATAACGGAAATCTACCAATCAGAGCAGCCGGCCGCTAGAATTCTCCTCCAGACGCGACTGAATTCGACCTAGCTGACAAGCTAGTGTCGATAGGGCAAAAGAGAACAGGGAAAGATCGCGCGATTTTTAGCTCGTTTTCTAGGGCACTACCGGCATTTGCCTGGTGCCAAACGGAGAAGGCACAGAAAATTACCGCTCAGAAGGGCCAACCAATAAAAGTCTGCTCCTGATAGCGACTCAATTAGTATCGTACCCTAGGCTGACAGTATCGACACTACAATCATACTGTCACAAACACTGTTGTGGAATATGCTCCTCTGAGCCATTTGAGCCGGTCAGCAATCCGGACTATCCGTTCAGTGGCACTGCAATGACATAAATTGTATAAATTCGTCCATTTTCACTTCTCGTGGCATTGCCGTTATTTGCATATACCTCATGTGTATATGATTTCCCTGAATATCTGATTTGCAAATATCATATAAGTTGCGTGTGTGTTGGTGGATACGTAATCTCTTCAACATAGAAAATTTGTGACCTTTTCTACCTTAATCGCTATTGGGATAGATGGGCCTCACAAAACACTGCTCAATGGGGGTAAGCACGTCTCGAAATACATTTTTCCCAAATTGACTCTGAAAAATTGCTTACGATTGACGAGAATAGTTTTACTTTCTCGCTTCCGCTCACGCAGTAAAGATAAAGTTATGTAATGCTGCGCAAAATAACGGTGAATTTTCGGAAGAAAACCTCCTATTCTAGGGTCCTGATAACGAAAACGTGCATAAATCGATTTACTAGATTTACAAAAAAAATTATCTAACACGTGATGTAGCCAGAATCCATGTTTTGTCGGTCTTTGACACCGAATATTCGAATGACGGCAAAACGTCTGCCCCCCCCCCCGTCTGCCCGTCTTACCGTCCGTCTGTGAACAAGGTTTGCAACAAACCGTTCAGCCGATTTTCTCCAAAATTGATATCTGGCTGATGTCGCGGACCCTTGAATTTGAAACCGATATTTTAATTTTGGGGAGTATTTTACATGAAGACCCTGAGACATTTTCAAAATTAAAAAAATTGGCTCCATCGTTTTTTATTAAATTTTTTCGACCACTTCCTACAGCTAAAATATTAAAGATAAAGATTTTTGAATAATGAAATCTGTTTCAGAAAGATAGGTTTTGAAATAAGTCAGGTATAATTTTTGATATTAGTACTTTTTCCGTAATTTTGAGTGAAAATACGGGTAAGAAAGTACTGCTGTTTTAGCACCACTAGTTTCATTCACGTTATTATCTTAATTTAATTTATATGACCATCACTATGTTCTTTGTCTTTTTACTCGATATTACAGACTGCATTTTTTGTAAGATTTTGATTTCAATAAACAGCCATTGTACTAACTGGATTATTTGTTTTGGTTCACCTAACACTACTGCTTGTCTTCCTGAATCTAAAAGTTATATTAGCCACTTTCATATGCTGTAAATGTTTTTAATTTCTAGGTAAGATTTAGAGGTAAGATTTTTTTATTTTCATACTGAAAAGAATCCGGAATTACAATTTTTAAATACCACGTAAAGAACGGAAAAAATATAACAACTGGCTCATTAATACTCTCTGCCTTACATTCTAATTGAGCAGCAGGTTGGGAAACACTATTATAAATATTTGGAGCGTAGGCCAGACCTACGTTCTTCAACGTACACTTTGGAACTATTTAATATTTTAAACCTGTATTAAACAACCTAAGATAAATAAATATATAATATTTTAGAACTATGTTGCTGATTTCTTACTACCATTGACCATGAATTGAATTATTTTCTAAATAATGTTTGTTAGTTAAATGATGATTGCCTTTTTGAAGACAATTGCCATACCGTAATTTATATAAGTGTATCCTGAGCTCTTTGGTTCTGGTCTTGTTTAAAAAGTCTTGGTCTATGGTTCCTTTCTTTAGACAATTTCCTTGAGAAGCTTCTTGACAATTACCTCTTAGTTGAAACTGAAATCAACGTCGCTTTTAGTACCTAACTCGTTCCCTATCATTTATAATTAGACTTATTAGCTTTCCCTACCAATTGTTTTCTTTTGTTGTCAACTTCAAAAAACAAATAACAAACCACAGTGATACACGAAATTGATCATATGTAAGACAAGTTAACAGGAGTAAAACAACATTAATATCCGCGAACCAATTTCAATTCTTTTACTAATATAGAATGGATTCTCTCATATACAAATCATTAATTCGACCATCCCTGACTTCGGCCTGCCATATCTGATGCAACAATGCTCATACCTATTTGAAAAAGTTACAAGTAGGACTCATGTTTTTGCTGCGTGGTTAGGCGGAAGAGCGGGCCTGATGGCCCGAGTCTCGCCACATAAATAAAGTCATTATTATTATTATTATTATTATTATTATTATTATTATTATTATTATTTATTATTATTATTAATCATTATTATTATTATTATTATGTTTTCGCAGAGTCATAAAATATTACAAACTCAATCTTTTGACCAATATATCAACATTGTAAACAAAAATATTTTCTCCAGTCTTTCAAATTCACCTTGCATAAATACATTTGACTTGGATAAAACAAAAATAAATTAATGTATGGATTCAAGATATCCAAAACCATATAGGCTCCGCCCACCATAAAAGTTCAATAAATTCGAAAATGAAATGTATAAATAATATTGAATTCAATGCTGAACAATAAAAAGCAAAATTAGATAATTTTTTATGTCTAATTGATGAAGGATACTAACCTGACGACTGCAGAAGCATTCCAAAATTTTATAAAAATTATATTTGAAGAACTTGTAAAACTTGGAAGTAAAAAAAAATACATTTAAAAACTAGTGGTGCTAAAAAATGTATAGTGTCTCGCCCTTAGTAATAGTTACGTAATACTATTTCCTGTAATGTCTGTCCAAATTTTTTTTGTAAAACTCATTACAAATCTTAAAAAAGTAGGTGCGAAAACAATATTTTCAACCAAATTCAACACTAATTCTACTGGGTTAAAACTGCGTTTCATGTAGCTAAATCATGTCCCAAAAATGAGACGGGATTGAAAGAACTACATGTCTCGCCGGATAGAAAAATATCCAATCTGATATTTCCTGAAAGCTAGCAAATAGAATACAGGAAATTAGAAAATGCAAAATCAATCCAAACAACTAATTTTTATTTTTAACAACTGATTTTTTAGGATATATACTGCGACACGGCGCGTGTATCAATCAAGAAACGAAAGCAATCAATATTCCAAATTAATCACCTCGATACCTCACCTCCATTTTTTAGAGGAAATGATTGCGAAAAAGCGATTTAACAAGCAAATTAAACAATGTAAAATTGATTTTACTATTTCAAATTATTTTCCAATTTACACAAAAATACTCATATTTTCCAAAAATAGAAAATGGCCTTATTTGAAGATCATTTTTGTGATGAGCCCATTTCATTAAAAGAAATTATTCATGATTGTAGTTGTAGGAAGAAGTCCAACAAATTTTGAGGATTTACAATTTTCGAAAAAGCAGGGATTTTAATGAGCTTGAGATCTGCGTCACTGGTGGTTACGGTGAGCGTTCTTCCCCCTTGGTTGGTGGTATCCGGCGCCAACTTACACATAGATTTCCCCATAGATGTATCTCTTTCCCCGCCCCAGCTAGGCGGGCTCGAAGCTTCCGGTTGTTCTTCCGGCGTGTGCGATAGTGTAGTGCATGTATACTTGGGTTTTTCGAACCTGGCCGATGACACTTGATCAGCTGATACGTCATCCAATCAAGAGCTAAAATTCCATCACGGTGAAGTCAAGTATAAGCATGAGTGTAAGAAAGAGGTGAGGATAGGAGGAAGAGGTAGGGAAGATCGCGCGTGGTCCGTGGCCCGTTTGGTGGGGTACTGCTCCGGCATTCGCCTGGTGTTGATCGAAAACTACCAATCAGAGCAGCCGGCCGGTAGAATTCTCCTTCAGACAGCCGACTAATTTCGACCAAGCTATCTGGCCAGTGTCGAAATCATCCTGCCCCCATGGGGACTCAAACATTATGACCTTCCGGTCAGAAGCACTGCAGTGACATCAGTTGATGCCCTGATACACCTCTCTTGGTGGGTGCCCCAGTAACTGACACTCCCTTTCTAGTCCTCTCCCTCTGAGTCTTTTTATGAAATATTAAACAGAAGCTGCTTGATTTATGGGCCACTACGAAAAGCACCGTAGCTGACTTGATCCCTTTTTTCAACGCAACCCCTCTTTACTCGCTCTGCACTCTGTGGCGAAATGGGTTTAAAGGATACCTGGTGTAAATGCAGCGAAATACGTCTAAACCAAAACCTGTATAAGTCGGAAATCTGCTTAAACCTGAAAATTTCTCAGCCCTGTGAAGTTAAATGGCATTTTACACAGCATAAAACGGAACCGCTTCAACGCGGAAACGGAACTGTTTTTCATGTCATGTAGGAAAACAATTCTTTGTAAAACGGAATTCCTGCAAAATTAATGCAATTCTCCACCGGTATAGAGTATCAATTAGGACTTATCTGGCTATCAGTGGATGTTAGTGCAGTGTCTCTTATAGGGAGTTCCTAGCGTTTAAATCCCGACGGTAGGATTTTTGACACTAGCTAGATTGCTGGGTCGACTTCAGTCGCTGCCTGAAAGATAATTCTAGGGTCCGGCTGTTCTTATTGGTAGTTCTCTGTGGTTTCTCCAATCAACACCAAGCGAATGCCGTAGTAGTAACCTAAAAAACTAGTAATAAACCTCGCGTGGCCTTTCCTTCTTCTTCTTTCACTTATCCTCTCCCATTACACATACACTTACACTAACATGCACTACACTACCACACACGCCGGGAGATCATTCGAGAGCTTAGAACTTCTTCCGTCTGGGATGGCGCCACGCTGTCGTGGTAAAACCTCGCAAACCGATATGTAGGTGTCGGTTCTGGTAATCCAGTGGGGGTGCCGGATCTGGTTATCTAGCGGGGGAAGATCTCCGCCACATGCCGCGATGAATACGCACTAAACATACGGGAGTGACGTAGAAGTTGGCGCGCTCGGAAACACGAATCAATAAATCAATCAAAAAAAATTACATCAATCAATCAAAATTTAGAATACGGCACTCTTTATCGATTTGGCTCTCTGTGGCACCCTTGTGCATTCCAGCCTTCGGGTATTGGCTTCTCCCCTTGAGGTGAGCGTAGCAATAAACATTGTATGCCCAGGGGGACGTTTTTTTGATAAAGGTCTTGTTTTCACCCATCGATTGCTCGGGTAAAAGAGCTCCTTTGTTTCGCCAGGCGCGGGAGAAGTACGCCCCTTGTTTTTCCCGTACCCTCTTCTCCCCTTTGCCTCCGCCAGTTGCACCGCGTTCATCACCCCCTGCGAAAGATTTTAGTGACCGCTCTGTTGGTTGGGCTTTTATTGAAGGTGCTTGTAAACCCCGAGGGTGCGCCAAATTAAAGAGAGAAAAGCACTTGTTACTGCTGATAGAAGGTACAGGTGATTGGTTTCTGGACAAAAGTTGGTTGGTTGGTTGTTTTTTTCGTGTTTCCAGGCGCGTCAACTGCTTCGGTCGTTATTCCCGTTAGTGTAGTGAATGTTTTTTTCTCGGGAGATGGCGGGGATCTTCCCCCGCTGGATGGTGAGATCCGGCGTCGACCTACCGTCGGCTAGTGGGGTTTCCCCCTAACCAGGACTCTCCCACCAGCGGGGCACCGCCCCAACAGGGACAAGCTCTAAGCTCGCGGCCGGTCTCCCGGAATATATGGTAGTGTAGTGCATGTTAGTGTGCATGTGTAAGGGCAGAGGTTAGCACAAGGAAGAGGAAGGAAAGATCGCGCGCGGTCCGTGGCCCGTTTGGTAGGGTACTGCTCCGGCATTCGCCTAGTGTTGATCGTATAAACCACGGAAAACTCCCGATCAGAGCAGCCGGCCACTAGAATTCTCGTCCAGACAGCGACTGAATTCGACCTAGCTGAAAAGCTAGTGTCGAAAACCCTGCCGCCGTCAGAACTCGAACCTAGGGCCTCCCGGTCAGAGGCGCTGCAGTGACATCAGTTGATGCACTGAGCTACCACTCCCGATCTGGACAAAAGTAGTATGCTTTTTGATATGGCTGATGTAGGCGACTCGGTGTTTTGTTCTATGTCTTTGTGATTGTAGTCGGTGCCTGTTGCCAGCTTAGGTGTCTCAGGGCTTTAGTTGACGTTGTATACCGTGTATCGCAGTGTCTGAGTCTCAACTATGGCAGAATTTTCGAAACTAGCTATAAATACTTCTTTCTTATATTTCATCAAACTACTCATTTTTCTTTTCAGTATACATCTTGTTGTTTCTACTTTTCATCTGAGTTGGGTTTATTGTTCAAAAATGTTTCGATATTCCCTTCATTAACAAGATTAGCATTGGCATGAGTGTAAGGAAGTCTGGTGTTAAGCTTGTGTAACTACTTTATTAAATAAATAAGAGTCATTATTACATATCGTTATTCTTCTAAAATAAGTGAGACTTGCATTCCACAATTCAAGAACTATCATAATTCTTCGGCGCAAGTAAGTGGCAAGATCATTCTGTCTTCCTCCCAGCTGTCAAGTAGACAGTTTTAGGCAAGTGACACGCGAGCGGCAAATCACGGATGTTAAAGGGCAGAATAGGTATTACACAGCATGGAAAGCTACCCACAATCCGTGCGCCGATACGATGCGCATGGTCGCCATATTGAAAGAGTGTAAACAACTTTACGACCCTGCATTTGTCGTGTGATGAACGGTGGTGAAGGAGCCTTTTATTACTCGTTGCATTTGGTGTGTGTATAACTAGGAAAAACATACGTAACTCGAGGGGACATTTGCTTCATATACGCAAATATTAATAAAAAATAACAATTATTGGTAGAGAATAATAAATTCATAATTAGTAGTGTTTCAGAATGGCATAGACTTTCTCGTATTAGTTTTCTATTTTCTTTGGGGTGGGCTAGTTTATCGAACTTCCCCATGTACTCTAGCCAGCTGCCAAATATTTCCGCCCAAATTACTATTTTAAATTTTTTTTTTTTTTGCATTCTTCGGTTTTCTAATAGTATAACCGAAATATTATTTTAGGTATATTAAAGAAGACTAGAACCTCGTCCTAAATGAAAATTATCATTAATCAAATTTGGATCCGTTTTTAAGAAAATATCGTTACAAATGCGAAATTGAAGCTCTCTTTCACAGAAAATTTTTAAGTTTTCGAAAAAAATTTAAAAAATGTGTAATTTTTGAAAAACAAAATATACTAAAATGAACTTGATGTTATAATAAACATTGCAATTCGCTCTACTCGTTGGAAAAGTTAGAAGAAAAAATTTGGAGCTGCTTTTTGCGAAAATGTCGTTTGAGCTGATTCTTGTGGTTCCTTTGCAGAAATTCAAGATGGCGGTCCGCACTGCGCGGTGGCTCACTGAAGATCAAAGGAGCCGACCTCTACTTTCCTTTCTGTACAGTATCTATTCTATACTTGCCAGTTTCAAATGGCGGTCCGCGTGCCGATGGCTCACTGAAGATCAAAGGAGCCGACCTCTACTTTCCTTTCTGTACAGTATCTATTCTATACTTGCCCAGTTTCAAGATGGCGGTCCGCGGTGCACGATGGCTCACTGAAGATTAAAGGAGCCGCCCTCTACTTTCCTTTCTGTGTAGCCCTTCTGTACTTGTTCAGTTTCAAGATGGCGGCCGACTGGCGGTGGCCACTGAAGATCAAAGGCCTTTCCTTTCTGTTTTTGTCAATCTTAGCAAGGACGCATATGGGCAGTGACACACTAGTGCGCTGGAATGCCGTCCGCCGTCAAGTATGTCCGTCGCCTAAATTGTTCTAAAACTTTTCCTCGGGCTTTAGCGGCTAGATTGCGTGTGTTGTTCCTGAAGGACCTGGTTTCCTAAGACCGCTCCACTATAGCCCGCGAACGGGAACGGAACGTGAAGGCGAGGACGCGAACGGGAACGGAAGGTACGTCGCTTCAAATAAACCCAACGGGAAGAGGAATAGCGCTATGAACCAGTAGCGGCTAAAACGAGAACTTTAAGAAACAGTTGCCGAAACCAAAGCACTTCTAGCTATGCTACTGTGTTACTCTTTGTATTGCCATCTGTCTGATGTGTTTGCGTGAACTGCTATGAATAAAAAATACTTTAACGAAAGAATATTAATTAGAAAAATATAACTATAGTACAAAGAATGCCAAAATATACAACTTACGAAAATACAACTACAGAAACTAAAATTTTGTCAATAAACAAACAGCTCTAATGTACTTTAACGAAACATTTTTAAAAATTGTGAAAATTTTAATTCTAATTATTAATATGAATAGAAAAACAAGTATACTATAAATACTAAAAATAACTGAAACAACTCAAAATGACTAACAAAACCCGCTTCAAACCCTAACCTAGCAAATCCACGCTCTAACCTCAATATCGCCCTACATTCTCAATTCCGCTTCAGACCAGTGTCGTCTGACGCGCACTCGATCAGCTGGAAAGCTTCGCCGCCATTTGCTGCACTTTCATTGGTCGAGAGGCTTCGCGTTCCCGGGCTGAGATAAATGTTGACAATCCTTCCCGTTCCCAACGCGTTGTGAACGCCTGCCTGAAATGTTCATCTTTTAACTTCCTTTACGTTCCCGTTCGCGTTCGCGTTCCCGTTTAGGCTTTCGGCTTTTAGGCCTTTAGGCTTTCATAACGTGCAGACAACACGGAGTCATTGAACTCTCCAAATTTTCGAAAGTTGCAAAAGTTGAAAATCGTCGTCTTTCTACAATTACTACAATGAGAAAATTTCTGTCCTAAAATTTTTTTCTTCAAAGTTAGACAATTATTGGAGAGAGTGAACAATTTGTCTAAAATATGTGTAGTTTTCGCGTAATTTTGCATGAAAAATAGGCAATTTAAAACCAATATTTTCTCAAAAAAGATTCAATAGTATTTCTTTGATTTTTTCTGGATTAGAGGGAAACGCGTTGATATAAATGGCACAAGTCCATTTACGATGAATTGTCTTAGTCTTGAAAAATGCAAAATCTTTTAAACTTCCAAACTGCAATATTTCTAAGAAAAATTTTCTTTAGTGATATCTGTTCTTTATATCCAGATGTTTAAAACGTCTTTTATAACGCAATATTGAAAATCTCTTACGAAAAATTAAAAAATTAGAAGATTGTTCCAAAAATGTGTATAGTAAAAGTGGTTTTGCACCTCTAAGGTATTGCATAATTCCTTTGGAACTTTGTTCATTAACCACATGAAACATTCAATATCGTCCTCAATATATACACCAAAATTCATAACCTTAAGACTTTTAAGAACTTGGAAGTTAGGGATTCAAATAATGAAAATCACGAAGAAATTAAACAAATTTAACAAACATTAGTTTCTTTCTGTAAAACCTACATTAATAATTTCATCACCGGACTGGAATAAGTTACCTGCGACAGCCTTGGAACCCTTTCCTCTAGGTGTTCAAAGATTTAAAAATAAATTAACTAATGGTATTTGTAAACTTCATTAATTTAGTAAGTTGTATTTTTTTTTAATTTTCCTGTTCTAAATATATAATTATATTCAAAGTGGTATTGTATTGAAGTGTTGTGACGTGTTGTGCAGTGTAGTGCAATATAGAAGTAGAAAGAGAAGTGAATTTCAAATGTTGTGAAGTGAAGGGAAGTGAAGTGAAAGTGAAGTGTAATTAAAAAGTCGTGTAATCTTGTATTTACTAGTTTAAAATAACTGTGCAGGTCAACCATAAAATGTAGTTAATGCTATTATTGTTAGCATATTATTATTATTATTATTATTATTATTATTATTATTATTATTATTATGTCTTTAAAGAATTTAATGTTACGTTGTTAAGTAATTTAAAGTTAATATTAGTAATATGTTAATTGTAGAGTTCTGCCACCAGGTTGTATATACCTATCTGCAGAATAATAAATATCTATCTACCTATCTACTTTAATATGGCTACAAAAATAACAGTATTTTTTTAAAAAAAAAAACAAAATTTTTACTTGGTCATACTAATTACTTGACTAAATACATCAACTTTCATTCACATTGAGATAGAAATATATTGGTCAACATTACGAACACATAATTACTTATATACTTTTCAATTGTTTATTCAGGATATTTATTGAAATGTTGTGAGCTTCTTAAACTATTCCCATACGCTCTACAAGAATCAACCCCACGAACACAAGCACAGATATAATTGTGAATAAAAATTGAATAAAAACTTTAGAAAGCATCACAAGGACAAATTATGAATAAACAAATAAAAAATAATAAGGACGCCTGGAAGAGGGATGAGTGGGCAATTGCAGTCGCTGGAGCTTACTGCGGTCTCTCCAGTTCCCACTCCGTCATCACCCGTCACGGCTCGACACCTGCCAGGCAGATGGTGTGACATGGCGTGGCATGGCGATCCGTTGTGGTGCCAGTAGAGCATTGCGGTTTCTTCACTTTCCACTCCGCCATCAACGACCCGACAACCGCCAGGCAGGTGGTATGACATGGGGGGAGTTGTGGTGGCAGAAGCGAATTGCGGTCTCCCCAGTTCCCACCCCGTCATCATCTATCACGTCTCCAAGATCGTCAGAAAAGTTGGCAGTATTGTGTATTGGGGGTGGTGACAGTTTATGGCGTGGCATGGCCCTTCGGGGCCTTTGGTGGCAGGCGGCCTCTCCCACTCCGTCATCAGCCATTACGTCCCCACAACCGTGATGCAGGTGGTGTGACTTGGCGGTGCATTGTGGTGGGGGCCCACCACTGCCAAGGGAGGTGGCTTGGAAGGAAGGACGTGATGTAGGCGTGACAGGCGTGAAGTGAAGTGGTGGTGGAGGAGGGGTGCTGGCCAACGAGGCGTGTCGTGGAGGCGGGGTGAAGCGTGGTGGGGGGGCGTGGGGTAACTTTATTGGGCGCGCGCTGCAGCGCCGGGCAGAGCGGCGCGCCCGCGCCAGAAAGCGCCTCCGTGGCCCAGAGGCACGTTCACGACGCCCGGCATGGACGCGAGCCGCGCCCACCTGTCCTCCGCCGCCATCTGGCCCGACTGCTGGCCCAGGAAGTACACGCAGGGCGCTCCGATCAGCAGCAGCAGCACCGTCAGCCCTGCGCAGCCGCCGCCATTTTCACTTTCACCGGTTGATTCATTCGTTTTCCGTGTTGCCGGGCGCGTCAATTGCTTTGGTCATTATTTCCGTTACTGTTGGCCCTGTTACTGTTCCCGTGGCGGATTCGGTGGTATAACGGTTAGCGTATCGGACTGTTGTACCCGAGTTTGCGGGTTCAAACCCGATCGAAACCGTGGGTTTTTAAGGGCGAAAAAATCCTTCGTACGCCTTCCTTCGGAGGGGAAGTAAAGCCGGCTGTCCCATGTAGTAAATTTACTGCATGTAAAAGATCCTGAAGCCTCTAAGCAAAATCGGGTTCCGCCTGATTCGTCGCCCACGATAATACCTCCTTTCTACGCTAGGTGGTGAATGGAGCGTAGAAAAATGTGCGTGCTTAGACGGAAGAGCGGGCCTGTTGGCCCGAGTCTTGCCACGTAAAATAAGGCATTAAATAAACTAAACTATAGTGCATGATTTTGCCCCGGCAGATGGTGATGATCTTCCCCCGCTGGATGGCGAGATCCGGCGCCGACCTACCGTCGGCTAGCAGAAGATTCCCCCTAACCAAGACCCTCCCAACCGCCCCAGCCGGGACTAGCTCTAAGCTCCCGACCGGTCTCCCGGAATATGTGATAGTGTAGTGCATGTTAGTGTAAGTGGTGTGTAAGGGGAGAGGATGGGACAAGGAAGAGGAAGGACAGATCGCGCGCGGTCCGTTGCCCGTTTGGTAGGGTACTGCTCCGGCATTTGCCTGGTGTTGATCGGAGAAACCAGGGAAAACTTCCGATCAGAGCAGCCGGCCGCTAGAATTCTTCTCCAGACAGCGACTGAATTTGACCTAGTAAAGTCGAAAATCCTGCCGCCGTCAGGACTCGCACCTAGGACCTATCGGTCAGAGGCGCTGCAGTGACAACAGTTGATGCCTTGAGCTACCGCTCCCGGTGAGAAGCTGCAGGAGACTTCTAGTGTCCGGCTTCTCTGATAGGTACTTTTTCTAATTTTTTCCGATCAACTCCAGGCGCATAAGGGAGCAGTACCTTAAAAATCGGGCACGGACTGAGCGCAAACCCTTCTTCCCATTCCTTATCCTGCACTCACTCAAAACTTACACGCAAATACACTTATGTGCATTGTACTACCAAAATCTCCTTAGAGCTATCGTATACTTAGAGTAATTCCTGGGTGAAGCGATTGGTTCGGGATACCTTCTTCCGAAAATCCCCGCATGCCGAAATGAGGTCGGCGCCGGATTTCGACAAACAGCGAGGAAGGATCACCCTCACCGCCAGTGATAAAAAACAACAGCACTACACAGACGAGACAAGTGACCTCAATAGTTGACTCGCCCAGCAACACTCATCAATTAATCAATCTACCTGCAGAAATGCTTCCAAAAATATTGGATCGTTGAGTCACATACACACATTTGTACAAATACACAAATATTTTACATCAAAGCTTTTTAATAATTTTAGTTACGTAGGCGTACGTGTTAAGGATATTTACTCCAAAATAATATGGAAGAAACCAACAAAAGCTCTACACCGTGTGATACGGAACGGCAATATCGGACAAATAATGAAACTAATATTCCATTTCGATTGATGCACCGGCAAATATCACGCCGGTGAGGCATAGCAACACATTTGTACAAATGTGTACAAAAGTGCAAGCGTGTTGGTGTCAAAAACGCACAAAGCTTTCGCACCAACGCATTTGTACTTATTGGCACGGAGTGACGCACCGGCGAATATAATGGTGAGGTCTTCGTGCCTCAAACCGCGAAGCATTGCAGGGCCTCGTGAGACATTGGGGAAAGAATGTAGGTCGTCCATTCCTCCGGCTGGTACGAACTTCGGAGGCTCTGTTGTAGTCTTCCGGGTCGGCTTAGGGCGGTACTTTTCTCGGCGGGGATAGTCCAAGCCCTTTGTGCCTGTTCCCATTATTTCCGCGCAATGCTTCTGTTTCATCCAGTAACATATATGGGCATACGGGCTTCGGAGCCAGTGTTTCACAAAATGGGGCTTCCAAGGTCCAGGTACTATACGAAACGTCGACATTTGCATGTAGTATTTGGCTTCTGGTAGCGTATACTCTGTTGCTGAGACGTGGTCCAAAACCAGGATGCAGAACGTCCTGTCCTTTCGAAAGTCTTCACATGGGTGTGTTGGTCGAACGTACGGGAACCTTTCGTTATACACCACGTACATTGATACTACGTCCAACCACCTATCTTTGAGATCTCCCTCAAGGGTGTTCCTGTAAAATATCACGTACCCATTCAGTGATGGCCCTTTTTCGAAGGGTGGCCTAAACGTGACTTGTGTAAATCCCATACCATTCGTGATATCGAGATTTAAATTCGTTGGTGGTTTCTCCGATAGTGAATAGTAGGATTCTAGGAACAGCACCTTTTTGGTAGACCTGTCTTTGACTCGAAGGTTGTGTATCATATCGGGCACCCAAGGGTAGGTCCAGAACCATTTCTTGTTGTAGGAAGGCAGACAGTCCTTGCGTTGCAAGAAATCCAATATCTTCTCCTCAAAGATTACCTGCGTGCAGCTTTCGTAATCCCCGTTCAAATTCACTAGCATGTAGTAGCTCTGAGCCAGAATGACGTGGCCGTACTTTCGCGACGGAAGCTCCGTCGTGGTGCGCCAAACCCACGGATCGAACGCCGGGAATTCTTTCATTTTCGGGTCGGGCCCCTCTGTCTTTCCGCCGCCTGGCCATTTCATCTGTTGCGGGGGCGGCCAGAAGGGAGTGCTTTCTTGGAAACGCCAGACCAAGTCCGCCAAAAACACGTCGGGCCAGGTGTAGGGTGCAAGATCTCCTGGTATATCGCTGTATTCCCAAGTGGTGTGCGTGGTGTCTGCCTCGCCCTCCGTTTCCGTCGGATAGCTGACGTCATCCCTTGTGAAGGGCTCCTGCGCCCACGCCCCGAGCACCAGCGAAAGCCCGCACCAGCACCAGCACCACCCCGCGCCGAGCACCATCACCTGCGAAAGGACACACGGCTTTGCTCCTACGGACGATTTTTTTTTTATCGCGGGAGGGGAAGTATTATCTTCCTGCACTTGTTGGCGACAGCCAAGCCGGTCTAGACCTCGACTTGCGGTGATGTTCCCACCAGTGGTGCACCACCCTAGCCGGGACAAGCTGTGATCTTCCAACTGGTCTGCCGGCATGTGTCGTAGTAAAAGGCATGAAAATGTGAGTGGGAAAGTAATGGGTGAGGAAACGAAAAGAGATAGGGAGGAAACATAGCGATTGGTCCGTTGTCGGTTTGTTAACGTATTGCTTCATCAACACCAGCACTGCCACCGCCACCACCACCCCGCGCCGAGCACCATCACCTGCGAAAGGACACACGGCTTTGCTCCTACGGACGATTTTTTTTTTATCGCGGGAGGGGAAGTATTATCTTCCTGCACTTGTTGGCGACAGCCAAGCCGGTCTAGACCTCGACTTGCGGTGATGTTCCCACCAGCGGTGCACCATCCTAACCGGGACAAGCTGTGATCTTCCAACTGGTCTGCCGGCATGTGTCGTAGTAAAAGGCATGAAAATGTGAGTGGGAAAGTAATGGGTGAGGAAACGAAAAGACAGAGGGAGGAAACATATCGATTGGTCCGTTGTCGGCTTGTGAAGGTATTGCTTCACCAACACCAACATTGCCACCGCCGCCACCACCACCATCCCGCGCCGAGCACCTTCGCCTGGTAAAAGACACACGATTGGAATGATTGAAGGCGTTGTCATTGTCAACAATATTATTTATTTTACAAATAGCAGCTTTCGATGGCTTAGCCATCATCATCAGTTTTCTAGTACAAGAAAATATACAATTAGAATTAACATAGTTACCTAATTTAAAAACACATCTTAAGAAATGAAAGGAGAAGAATTAAAGAAAAGAAAAGACAGAATGAAAGAAAGAAAGGGGGCGGAGAGTTAGATCTTTAAAATATAAATAATTTATATAATTTAAAACATCTTAAGAAATGAAAGAAGAAGAATTAAAGAAAGGAAAGAAAAAGAGTTATATCTTTATATAATATAGTAGTTTTTTAAATTTTTTGTGCAAATGTACTACATTTTCATTTATTTCTTGCTTAAACACGTGTAAACTCTCAGGAGAGCGATCTTCTCTCCAGAGACATGACGTCACAGGAGATCTTCGAAGTTTCCACGAGAGAACAGTGTAAAGGCTCTGGTATCGCTGAGAAATCGTATCTCCTGGGAGATAAATAGTATTCAAAGACAGTTGGAAGAGTTTCTGCTCTCTTGGTATGTGTCCACATACTGGATTAGCCTTGCCATGTCTGTGCGTCATTCAAGTGTGGTCCGTGGATTTCTGATCTTTGGGGAAATTTTACACTGGGGAATTATAAATAAAAATTACAAAGAACTGTATGTATTTCCAGTAGCCACAAACCATAGCGTCAAATCAAGTATATATTCCCAAGAAATACATTACCGCATGACGGTATCTTGTTTTGTTTGAGATATTTTTCTTAACAAATCAAATTCTTCTCGAGTTCGACGTGCGAAATTTTTATACAAAAATCCTCTTCCTTTACATACTTTTTAATATAATAATAATAATAATAATAATAATAATAATAATAATAATGTTATTATATTAATTATATATATTCCTTTAATAAATAATAACTGGAAGTTACGAATTAATTGTGGAATTTTGTTATACAAAACTATCATAAGGGTTTCTCTTCATACACTTGTCCTGTATGGTGTAATGCCTCTTCTACCAAATTTAACAAATTTCAAATTATTCAAAATAAATTCTTTCCAAAAATGTGCATGCTCCCTAGTTTATATCAATAAACAAATATACGGATAATTTAAAATTGATTCTTTCATATCGTTTATACTTAACTTCACAAAAGATTCTGTAACAAATTATCAACTTAACCGTTTTTCAATACTTTACATTAGGTCAAAACGATTTTCTCGAATACGATCACGTTTTCCAATAGATATTTTTAGTCTCCATTAATTAAAACTTGTTTTATTTTATTAATCCCCAAAATTGCAATACAATTGAACAGGTAGTAAATAAATATTTTTTTCAAACTTCTTTTTCTGCAATTCCTCCATCAGAGTTTTATAAATATTCAGCTCTTCTCTGTAAAAAGAATCACCCACACTTGTCTCTTTCTTTTTCTCCGCTTCTTCAAAATTATTATAGCGGCACAGGCATCTGCAAGATCTGTCACATTCTAATCTCAAACTGCTCGCCGCTGCTCATCGGCTGCTTATTCAACATGGCGGCGCCAAAGAACATCTAGAGACATTTGAATCAAGTGTAAACAGCAAGGAGATACTTTTCCGGAGAGATTTCAGGAAACTACTCTCCCTGGAGTTAGGAGACTTGCGTTTCGGGAGAAATTTTCATTCGTGTAAAGGCATCTGAGAGAGTTTATCTCCTAATTTCAGAAAAGTTAGGAGACTTTGTCTCTACGTGTAAACGCCTCTATATGGTCATTGTCCCATTTTCGTCCAACACTCTTGTATTTTCGAAAATTCCAAAAAGTTAACATTTCTTAACTAAAAAATTGAAGATAGATACCTTTGCTTTTGATAAATTGTGTTCTGAAGTCATCTGCCCTGTAAAACAGGTCATGTACAATTCTTTAAAAAAAGAGTAGTTTTGCGTTATTTGAACTTAAAGTTAATGCAATTTATAAAAAGCACTTTCTCAAAAATCGGCTCATTTTTGCAAATTTGCAAATTAGAAATAATATGAGATGAATGTGTTATTGTTGCATCACTAGTTTAATTTGTGTCGGTAATAAGCTAACTTTTCTTATTTTCATAGAGACAAGACGCCAGAATTACAATTTTTAAATACTACAGAAAAAAATTAAATTTGAAATTCCTCATGAAACATCTCCGACCTATATACTGAATGAGCACCAGCGTTATTTTTGGGAATCGCTTTAAGAGATATAGATAAATTTTACCATGAAATTCTTCGACCTAGACTTTGGAACTATTTAATGTTTTAAACTGATATTAAACAACCTAAGACAAATAAATATACAATAGTTTACAACCAAATGGGTGATTTCTTACTACCATTGAATTATTGAGTAATTATTTTCTAGATAATGTTTGTTAGTTAAATGCTAATTCGCTTTTTGATGGCATTTTCCTTACCGTAATTTATATACGAATGTCCTGAGCTCTTTGACCCTGATCTTGTCCAAAAAGTCTTGGTTGGTTTCCTTTATTCAGACAATTTCCTTTAGAGACTTCTTAAAAATTACCGCTTGCGTGAATTCAACATCGCTTGTAGTACTAACTCGTTTGTGATATTTTATAGTTAGACTTATTAGCTTTTCCTGCCAATTGTTTCTTTTGTTGTCAACGATAAAAAACAATTTTCAACGCGGACACATAACAAACTACAGTGAGTCATGAAATCGATCATACACAAGAGATAACATGGGTAAAACAATATTAATATCCACCAACAAATTTCACTTTTTTCGTTAAAATAGAATGTGGTTCACTTGTATACCAATCAATCATTCCACCGTCTCTGACTTTTCCTATGTCATCTGAACACTGTCCCTACCTATTTGAAAAAAAAAACGAATAATCGAAAATACAATTCTTCGTAGCTTCATTAATGCTTATTGGTTTATTCGGAATACAGATATTTTTATAGAATTACAAACCTCTTGATCAATGTATCCCACACTTAACCAAAACGTCTTGTCTAGTCTCTCAACTTCGCCCTGCACGAATACGTTTGGTTAGGATAAAACGAAACAAAATTGCCGTATGTGTTCAAGACATTCAAACGATAATATGCACCGCCCGCCATTGACAATGAACAATTCAAAAATAAAATTTATAAATAATATTGAATTCAATACTGAACAATAAAAATTACGAAAATTTAATTCTTTATATTTAATTAATGAAGGATGACGATTGCTGGATAGTTCCAATATGTTATAAAAAACTGTATTTGAAAATTACTGTAAAACAGTGATGTAGAACAAAAAGAATCGATTTAAAAAAGGAATAAAACAATATTAGTGGTGTACATCATGAAAAATGCGCTGAAAAAAAACAAAATGATTTTCCAAAACGTATCACGCCCACTGCTAAAGAACAACAAATATAATGAGTTTGTAGGTCGCCTCAATAAATTAAATATTTCAACAAAAATTGATCCACTAATACTGAAAACATCATTTAGTATAAATAGTTTTTAAGTATTACCAAGAATATCAAAAATCTGCTTTCTCACAACGCAACATGCGAATAGCAAATATTTAATGGGGGCGGCCTTTTTCTTCGAAGGCTAGCTGTCAGGCGTCAGTTACGATGTAAGGAGTGAATTTGAATGTGAATTTAGCCGGTACACGCAGTACAGGAGCCCACCTCCTCCTTTCTCTGCTAGATGGGGACAGGAGCGCAGAGGAATTTGCATGGTAAGACAGAAGAGACAAATTGCGAAAACACAGAGTGTTTGACAAAAATTTTTATTTATTTATTTAATAGGTAATTATTACAGACAAATTAGAAACTTGATCCAATGTGGCTAGGCCGAAGGCCTTTAAGCCATTACAATACCTACATTCTACCGAGTTCTAACCTTTCGCCTTCTGGTATTCACCCCAATGGTCTCTCCATCGCCTCAAAGCCTGCGGAAACGAGACATAAGGGGTACGGCTGGGGGAAACCTCTAAAGGGGGGAAAACCTGCCGTCAGAAGCCGAGTACATGCTACTCTATCCGGTTTTTAGACTATTTATTTATTTGGCGCGGGCGTCAGGCATTCTCCTTCCAGTGTTTGGCCTCCACCGCACCTGAAAACAAACAGCACCACAGAAAATCGTCCGCACCAACGCCTCTGCCCTAACATTTCCGATTCCCACTTCCTTCGCCCCTAATGTGCTTTATTTTAGCCGTTTTTATTTTATTTTAATTTAATTTATTTTTAATTTATTTAACTTATTTTAATTAATTTAATTTTAATTTATATAACTTATTTTAATTTATTTAACTTGTTTTAAATTAATTTAATTTTAATTTATTTAACTTATTTTAATTATTTTAAGTTAATATATATATATATATATATATATATATATATATATATATATATATATATTTTATTGACTTATTTATCTACTTATACTTAACAATTGACTACAATTTATAACTTTTATTTTATTTTTTAATTTTTTTATTTTTTTTTGTACTGTTTACTAACCTAACATAACTTACTGACTAACTTAATTATTGTTAGTTTATTGATTTATTACATATTTCTCTCCAGTCTAGGCTCTGCTCGTACTAACCACTGCTGTTTTCCCACTCTTAATTTCCGTTTCTAGTGGTCCGAACCTTTTCCGAGAAATTTTCCTAATTCTTTCATGAAGTTAGCTCTTTATCCCTAGAATGTTTTGGGCGAGCGTTACGTTCCTATGTTGAAGTAGTAATTTCATTCCCATCCATTTTCCTCTCCAAGTTTCGCACTGCAAATTAAAAGGATATGGATCCAGTCTTCCCTATCACCGCAAAGCACAGATGCCATTACCATTCGAGTCCTTTAATCTACGTTGCATCCACCCCGACCCTGAACCAAGCGTATCCCTCTGCGTCCTTTTGCAGCGTGTTTACGTAACGTTCGCAACCCCATAACGGACTCGCGTGAATTTGCGCAACTAGCGAACGTTTTTGGGCCGTTGCTGCCAGGATCTCTTGCCTTTAATATCCGCAAGTCTATCCGAGATTAACTGTTCTATGTCACGTGTTCCCTATCTCCCACCATTTCCGAGAAACGTCTCCCAGACCTGAACGTTCCAGTAGCAGTTTAATTTATACGACCAGTAGCGTTGGTTGCTTCCTGTAACTGCACCGAAAACATCTATTTATAAGGAGTCAGTCTGTTCACCTGCTAATTTAATCCAAAGTTTAATGGGTTTCATTTTAAAATCTTCCAAATTCCTACACTACTGACCTCTTAGACTCCGGCATTTGCTGCGAATCTAGAGACCTGAGAATTAATTTGAAATAATCTGTTTCGACGCTTTCTAGTCGATCTATCCTATCCACTCCCAAATTTCTGCCCCATAATTCATTGCTGAGAACTAGCGATTTAAACATCGTCTCGCACACCTTTAAAGGCAATTCCGAACCCCTGCGCACTGCGCAAACGATTTCTTGAGCGCAATTCTTCCTTTACTGTGCGCGCCACTATGTGATTACTCCATCCACCATTCATGGAAAATTTTGCCTAAGATATGTAAATGTTTACCGGTCAATCTCCTCCTGAGCGTAAAACCATTTCTCCTTGTTACCCCAGATAAATCCATTCTTTAAGACAACTACTTTGGATCTTTCAATATTTACTTTTAATCCCCATGTTTCACTATACGTTTCTAGGATATTTAAACTTTTTGTAAGCTGTCATTAGTCTCCGAACATAAAACTAAATCATCAGCATATAGTAGTCCGGGAATGTCTAGGCCCTCAATTTCCGGCGCAGATGTATCCGCATCCTGTAACCACGTCAATAAATCGTTTATAAACAAGATAAACAATAGCGGTGAGAGAGGACAGCCCTGTCTTACTCCTACTGTCGATTTTATTTTTCGCGTTGTACTTCCATCACCGCACCTGACACAGAAATTTACGTCTTCGTATATGCTCTGGCAACACTTTTAAAACTTACGTGAGACGCCTCAGCTCATTAAGTTTTGCCATAAAGCTTTCCTATTTATAGAGTCAAAAGCATTTCGAAATCTACAAAACTGCAATATAAGTGGCTCCTGCTTACGCGCAAGCGCCTGCTTTACTAGGTATCTAACACAAAGATATTGTCGGTAGTCGCGAAGCCTCTCCTAAAGCCTGCTTGCAATTCTGATATTTTCTGTGCTTTTCCGCCCATTCACTCAGTCGCCTGTTGAGTATTTTACAAAATAGCTTGCTCAGCGCTGGTAAAAGACTAATTCCGCGATAATTTTGTGGGCAATCGTATTACCTTTATTCTTAAAGACTGGTTGAGGATCTGCACTCCACGTTTCTGGATACGATCCAGAATCAACTATTGCATTAAATAAATTTAGAATACTCTCTGGGCTATGCCACAATTCCGAAATAAATTGTGTCGGAATGCCGTCCGCGCCGCCTGCCTTCTTATTATTCATGGCTAGCATAGCCCTATTCACTTCATTCCAGGTTATCGGTTTTGTCTAATTCAGGACATCCCGGTCCGTGATAATATATATCCCTGTTTCAATATTCGCTATTTCGAGCGCCCGTGAAAAGTACTGCTCCCACGCGTCTGATGAAATTGCATTACTTACATTTCTTTTATTACGCAGTGATCTTATAACGTCCCAAATTGATTTATTATGATTGTTTCTTAAAATTGCCCCTATTCTTGCTGTCTCACTCTCCTGCCAAGATTTCTTCGATTTCTTAATTGTGGCCTCGTATTGCCTACGTAGTAACAAGTAACTATTTCTCGCTTCCGCAGTTCCACTGTTTCTGGAACATTCTAGGCTACTATTGCTTCACGCCTGCTCACCCGACACTCCTCGCTAAACCATCCTTGGGTCAGTACCCTTCCTCCTCTCCCCACAATCGCATGCCCTCCCTGCGCGAAAGAGTCTCCTTCTAAATTCTTTGCTTGCCTTTTCCGGTGACCGCTCCTCTCGTGCCCACCCTACCGAGTTAAGAATAGCCTCTGCAAATTCCTGTCGCTTTTCCTCTTCCATATAAACCGTCGTCTTGCTATTGTGAAGTTTGTTGTCCGCTCGTGCACTGCCTGGCAGTTCAGTAGCATTTACTGCTAAATGAACGCACACAGGCAAATGGTCGGATTCTGCCTGTAATTCGATTCCAAAATCTAATAAATTGTTTATTCTTTCATGAGACAACAGAGCATAATCTATTACACTCACCTCCATTCCCACTAATAAAAGTTAGTTCTCAGTATCCTGTCCATAGTTGCCATTTAAGATTTCGAGATTAAATCTCTGCATAATTCTAACAATTCCTGACCTCATTATTGATGACTGAGTCTTTGCTTTTTCTAGAATTAGCCCCGCTTCTGCCGATCGAACTCCGAAAATACTTCCTGCTCATGACCAATTCTAGCATTCATGTCACCTAAGACTAGTAAATCAGTATTCGGATACCTTTGCTTCAACGAGTCTAAGAAATTATTGATTTCACCAAAAGCTTCTGGAGAATAATAACGCGAGCCCTGTGGGTGACGGTATATAAATACAATTGCGAGGTCTGTATTTTGCATTACTAGTCTAATACAAAGAAAATTGTCGGAGTTTGTTGTAATTTCATAAATAAATTGCACTAACCTATCCTGAAATATGCACGCAACACCTCCCGGGTACCTACCCCTTTCCCCTCTACGTTTTTTAGTTTTGCATATGGCTGTAAAACCAGACACATTTAAAGTCTCACAAGTTTGACAAAAATGGGATAAGGACCATATTTGGTACCGTTTCAGAGAAAAAATAACTCAACTTAGCTCTCGCCTGAATTCACTAATGGAGAATGTCGCTAATTGTATGTAACTGTGTGGCTGTTGTCGAAAATCGTGCCTCCGTTGGGAGTAAGACCTTAGGATCTCTCGGTCAGAGGCACCGCTGTGACATCTGTTGATGCCCTGAGCCACCCCTCGCGATCCTAGTCCATCGCTGCCGCCTCCGACACCAGGCCTCCTTCTCTGGCCGCGCGGCCGGGAGCCATCAGCGAGAGTAATAGTGCGTGAAATGAGTGCTGCCAACGTCCCCCGCAGGAATTCCCAGCTTCTTCCGCTCTCCGGCGCCCCTCCCCCACCACCCTCCCCCTCCTCGGCGGCCACTGGCGTCGTTTCGAAACTGTCTCACTCTCTCATCCCGTCCTGCCACGCCCTGCTCCAGTGCGCTCCTCCCCCGCCTCGCCCCGCCTCGCCCCGCCTCGCCCCGCCTCGCCCCGCCTCGCCCCGCCTCGCCTCGCCCCGCCCTGCCCTCCCGCCCCGCCCCGCCACGCCTCGCCTCCCCCGCCTCGCCCGCCTCGCCCCGCCCCGCCTCGCCCTGCCCTGCCTTTTCCGCCCCGCCCTCCTCGCCCCGCCTCGCCCCGCCTCGCCCCTGCCTCGCCCCGCCTCGCCCCGCCTCGCCCCGCCTCCCCCGCCTCGCACCGCCTCGCACCGCCTCGCCTCGCCTCGTTCCACCTTGCTCCGTCTCGCCCCGCCTCACCCTGCCTGACCCTGCCTCACCCTGTCTCACTCCACTTTCTCGGCCTCGCCCTGCCTCACTCGCCTTCCCATGTCACGCCCCTACCCGTCACACCCCGCATCTAACCATCCATTCCCTTCTCTGCATCTAACCCCCTCACACATAATGGTCCAGCGTGATAATGCTCCTGGGGGAAAGGATCTCTGTTGGCAACGTCCTCGTCATCCTCGTCCCTTGCCACCAACTTCAGCCCACTTTCAAGCTCTTCCCATGTCCTTCGTTCTTGCATTCGGCTAGTGGGTTTCCCCCAAACCAGGACTCTCCCACCAGCGGGGCACCGCCCCAGCCGGGACAAGCTCTAAGCTCCCGACCGGTCTCCCGAAATGGGGTGTAGTGCATGTTAGTGTAAGTGTGTGGTAAGGGGGAGAGGATAGGACAAGGAAAAGGAGGGAAAGATCGCGCGCGGTCCGTGGCCCGTTTTGTAGGGTACTGCTCCGGCATTCGCCTGGTGTTGATCGGAGAAACCACGGAAAACTACCGATCAGAGCAGCCGGCCCTAGAATTCTCCTCCAGACAGCGACTGAATTCGACCTAGCTGAAAAGCTAGTGTCGAAAATCCTGCCGCCGTGGGGAGTGGGAACCTAGGACCTCCCGGTCAGAGGCGCTGCAGTCGCATCAGTTGATGCACTGAGTTACCGCTCCCCGTCATAATGTCTTATAGATTTTTCTTCCATTTCTTCTCTTTTTTGTCGTGAATTGGCCATCCTGGGACCACGAGAACACTCCATCTATACCCACCGATGCGCAGTTATATTCTTCCGGTGACAAGAGCAAGTGAACTTTTCGGGAGGATTAAGCACTTTTTTCGAATCCATTTCTTTTTTTGTTATTATTATTATTATTATTATTATTATTATTTTATTATTTTATTATCATTGGCCACTTTGTACTAGGTTTCCGTTTCTTTCCGCTTGGAATTTTTGTACCATATTTCTCTATTTTTTCATTTCATGGGTACTTTTGTTATGTTTGTCCTTTCCCATCTTTAACCAACGTGTATATGATGTTGACCACCTTTTCTCCAAATTTAAAATATTTCTTGTTATTTTTTACGGTCATATCTTTAGCAGTGACCGAGAAAAATTAATTTTCTTGTAGTTTCTGATTTTTTCTAAGATCTGGTCTTTTGTTCATTTTAAGATCTATTTCTTTAAAGAAACACACAGAAAGTTTCTAGTTATTCTTCTTTATAATATTTATAGTTTATAAAATATATAATTGAAATATATGTAATTTATAAGGAATTAAGAGAACCCGGAAGGTTCTGTACCTACAATGTTAAAATCAAAAAAGCCTTTTTTTCAAACTATATACACCAGAGGATTGATTTTTTATTGTAGTTTTTTGGTTATATTTTAAATTTTTTATCATAAAATTTTTAAGAATATTTAATTTTTGGTGGATATATGAATTTAAAAATTGCAAAATATTTTCACCCACATTTTTATTTTTTCAGGTACATAATTTGTTTAAATAATATGATATAATAAAAAAGGCTATGAGAAGTTGTAGTTTAACTTGGTTAAGAATTTCTAAAAGTTTAAAGTCTGAAGCTCTAATAGTTAAAGAAATAAGGTTCCTTTTATACAAACAAACAAAAAAAACAGAGGAATCAAGCTTCAAAGTTTGCAATGTATTTCTAGTACATTCCCAGCCCATATGATGGATTTTCAGAGACAGTCAACACATACCCGTCTAGTTTCTTTCTCACTGTTGTAATGGTCTGCCCGGCCTGCTTCTCACACACCTCTAGTTTTTTTTATTTCTTTCATTGTAAAGTAAAACACCTTGGAGAAAATTTCATATCGGCAACCATGCTTAGCAAGGTCGACGCGCAGCATATTTAATTTTTAAAACATATTTAGAATCAACGTACCGATGAAACGAATACATCATTGAAAAGGGGAAATATTGAAATTAATAATTCACTAAAATTAAATCGATATTTTTTTAATTTTTGCTTCAGGGTCCTTGGCCGTCAATCTTTAGTTTGAACTTTATACAGAGTCAATAAATCTTAGAAGTTTTCTTGAGGCAATTCAAGATTGATGAAAATTATAATTAACCTTAATAAGTCTTGCTGCCACTGGAACTCTTATCACCGTAGGTGTCAGATAGCATCAACGCGCCTTCTGACTTTGACCTAACTTCTCAGAAGATATTCAGCTGCATCCTGCTCAATACTAGGTCGCGTAAGATTTTCAGCAGTGACTAGACGATTGTATTTCCTTTTGAAAGTGTCCGTTGGCCGGACTTTCTACTCCGCGCGGGTACCAATGTGGGTGTTCGTTTTCTTTCGATAATTGCAGGTTTTTTTATTTATCGAAGTAATTGAACTAATTTATTTTGTTTTACATTAGGAACAATAAAGAGAAGAATAATGTTTCGAAAAATCAGATAGTATGTGAATTATTACACGGGGAATCGTTAAAAGACGAAATTTGCGATGCTGCAAATGATCCTGAAAAAGAAGTTATAATGGACGAGAGTGAACATGACACAACTCCTGAGCTTCATTATGCTTGTGATAATTCGAGCAGCGATTTAGAGTGTAGAGATGGTTTCACTGGCAAATACAAGGTTACAAAGTGAAATAAAACACCGCTTGTCAGCAAATTTACAAAAACTGGAAGTCGTAATGATCAACAATAACTACAACAAAATTAAGAAATGACTCTCACACTTGTGGATGAGCGAAATCCTGCTCTACTACAGTTGTTATTACACTTACTACTATCTAGTGCTACAAATTTTCATGCAACGAACATATTATTGAAGTCATCTAATGCAAACATTTTTGTGAAGACTAATATGCTGAATTTTATATTATTATTATTATTATTATTATTATTATTATTATTATTATTATTATTATTTAATTTTGTAATATGTGTTCATTTCAAATATAACTAAATAAAAATTATGTTTAAATATTATTCACCCCTAGCAGAGGTCATTTTGTAACAAAATAGATTTGGCGTGTAAAATACGTCTCGCGGGAACTTGTGCGACAAAACAGAGCGCGAGTAACTACGGGTTAAAGTTGAACAAAATTGAGGATTCTAGGATTCACTTCTTGATTGATTGATTTTTTCGTGTTTCCGGGCGCGTCAACTGCTTCGGTCATTAGCCCCGTTAGTGTAGTACATGTTTTTTCTCGGGAGATGGCGGCGATCTTCCCCCGCTGGATGGCGAGACCCGGCGCCGACCTACCATCGACTAGTGGGGTTTCCCCCCTAACCAGGACTCTCCCACCAGCGGTGCACCGTCCCAGTCGGGACAAGCTCTAAGCTGGCGACCGGTCTCCCGGAATATATGGTAGTGTAGTGCATGTTAGTGTAAGTGTGTGTGTAAGGGGGAGAGGATAGGACAAGGAAGAGGAAGGACACATCGTGCGCGGTCCGTGGCCCGTTCGTTAGGGTACTGCTCCGGCATTCGCCTGGTGTTGATCGGAGACACCACGGAAAACTACCAATCAGAGCAGCCGGTCGCTAGAATTCTCCTCCAGACAGCGACCGAATTCGACCTAGCTGAAAAGCTAGAGTCGAAAATCCTGCCGCCGTGGGGAGTGGGAACCTAGGACCTCCCGGTCAAGGCACTGCAGTGACATCAGTTGATGCACTGAGCTACCGCTCCGGTTTCACCTCTTGAGAAACGGGTGCGAGGCGGGTAGAAATCGCAACATCTGCTTCTCGACTGAGCACTCTTGAGGCGAGGGCCGCCCTCTCGATGCGATCGATGGCAAAGAGGTGCGAAGCAAGTGGGACGGATGACTCGCATGCATTAGGAAATTGAAGTGAAAATGGGGCGAACGTCGATGGAAATTCTCGCGCCGCCGTCATCGGATGGATGGGGTTCCAAGAGGAACTTGAGAAATTCTCCCAAGCTGCGTGTAAAAATGCGAGAGAGAAAAAAATCACTTTTGAAAATATCGTTTCGTAATACTGTACAGATATATTGACATAACGCCATCACTAGACATCCCATGTTTGGGGAAATGCCTATTTTTTCTAGAGAACTTTTCAAAAGCTGATAATATATGTCCACGAATCATGACAAATGATGACATATGACGAAGTTTTATAATGTTTATTTTTGCTTATTTTAGCATAAATGCCTATTTTTTGCATAAATACATTTTTTAGGACTTTTTGTCTTTTGTTTATTATATTTATATAAGATATCGGAAAATGGCGATGGTCCAACATGACCATTCATTACGAAATCTTCCGTTCATGTCTTGAAATTTCAAATTACGGGTGAATTCCAACTGATTTTTCTCCATTTCCCTATTTCATAAATACCAGCCATGATCTGAGAACATGGACGATACATCGAGGGAACCGTAATTTGGAGTGGAAATAATATAAATTCCCAGAAGGTTTCAGTGGTGCTAGTGTTGGATTGCTAAAATATATGCCAGTCACATTGTTCAGCTATCCTTCTCCGCATTCAAACTGATTTTGTCTCCCAGTCGTCGCAAATTTGAAATTGTGATCGTTCAAAAGTTACTGGTAATATGTAAATATTACTGGTTAATGGAAACTATTAAGAATAAAATGTAGAAGAGTTGTAAATGTGTAAATCTAGTTTCACATTGAAATATACCAACTGGTTTTGTGCATTTAGGTTTACAAAATAATATAGACAAAAAATACAATTTTCCCATTTTATGGCATTGCCACTCCCACTGTTTCACTCTGACATTCTCACTCATATGACCTTGCCTTTTTTCTCCTTATTCATTCTTGACTTTTTCAGCGCCTTTTTAGGCCCTAAAAGACGATATTTTAGTGCCTAACTATCCTCACGATTCTCCACATTATATGAATTTAGTAAAACACTGTTTTCTATTTATAAATATATCATGAGAATCAAACAAAACATTGTGTTCACTGATACGATCTGTAATTATTATGCTTTATATCATTTTCTGTAGAAGTACTTAATTTTGTCAAAATTGTTCATTACATCCCCCAAAATTAAAATATCGGTTTCAAATTCAAGGCGCTTCGACATCAGCCAGATCGATTGGAGAACATCAATTTAGGAGTAAATCGGCTGAACGGTTTAGCGCTAGCGTTGTTCACAGGCCGAATGACTGACGGATGGACGGACAGACAGACGTTTGTCATCATTCGATTTTTCGGTATCAAGGACTCACGAAACATGGATTCTGTCTACACGTGTTAGAAAATTTTATTTCTAAATTTTGCAAATGGATTTATCCATTTCTCGTTATTAGTGCCTTATAATACGAGTTTCTCTGACGAAAATTCGCCTTTTGCGCCTCTGACGAAAATCCGCAGCATTGCATTACTTTTTCTCTACTCCATAGCGAAAAAGTAAAAAGCAGGTCATGTGCTTCCAAATGCAGTTTTGTGTTTTTTAAAGTCTATTAACTTCCAAATCCGTTTGAGTCTCCACAAATATAATAAATGCAGCTTGACAGTGAATAAAGAAACGGATCTCAAATGTGATATATGAACCGTGATGACGCGCGGCGCACTTTTTGCCCATTGCAGTGAAATATTCAAATGGTCTGAAGCAAGTTTCTTAAAGGAAGTATTTCAAGCTTTAATTTTGTAGTATCCAATCAAAAGGCAAGAATTGATAAAACGATTTTTATTCAAGACCAGGACAATTGCCGAAGTTCCGTATCACCAGAAGAATGTATCAAAAGCGGAGCCGTGTTGTCGTTGTCCAGAAGTCCCAAAATCAGCCGAGTCGTCAAATATCCGCAAGAGAGTTCCACTTTCGTTGCACAGGTCGTCGTCGTAGCTGATCTCCACTCTTCGCTCACCAAGTCACTCCCAGGATCCAATCACTAACACCGTCGCTCGCTATCTGCCCTGGCGTCGGGTCGGAGCCCTCTTAAGCCCGCTAGGGCTAGGGCCCGCGACTAGCTGCGGAGTAGGGCGGTGGCGAGTCCCTACCCGCTTGCTCGGGCGTGACGGCCGCGCGCGGACAGTCCAGGCCGGCTCGCACCGGTCACCTACCTCTCCCGCCAGGGGCGGTAACGCCCCGCTGACGTCACTCGGCGGCGGCTCCTTCAAATGCGTGCGGGCGGTCACGATAAATTTTATTTGAATTAAAATACTTTCGGTAAAAGTATTCAGAGTTATGAGTTGGGCTGTGATTTATAAGCCATAAAAACTGCGAATATGCACATATATGTAAATATATTTGGTAATAGTATATACAGTTAAAAAGAAAAATATTCAAAATAGTGTTTTGTAATGTATAAGTGTAAAAATAAATAAAAAGGATAATTTGGAAAAATTTTACAGCAAAAATGATACGGAAATCATATAAATTGTTACAAGCAAAATTAAATTTACAAAATTTTAAAAGGGTAAAAAAATATAGGTATTGCAACAAAAATATGATTTTTCTAATTAAAGTCTAGAACCCAATAATCAACTAACTTAAAACTTGAAAATCTTGACAATGCGTTTCACCTGTGAGCCAACAATATTTGGTCAAAAGAGAAACGTTAGCAAATTGAAAAAAATAGGACATCCCTTGAACAAAGTCTATTGATCACTTGCAAAATTGTTGCAATTACTAACAACCATCTTTTTCAAGTTCTCAAACTCGAACATCTATTTGGCCTCAAAATCGCTTTAAACCGGCTAAATTCCCACTCCACATCAACAATCAACAGATAACTTAGGCAGAACATCTTTTATTTTATAAAACTAGTTGAAATAGTACTCAGCTGTCTTCAGCCAAGTACCTCACCTTGCGATGACTGGTTGGGGAGGAAAAGATCAAGGTAAATTATCTTAAAAATACCCACACGACTTGGAGACTTCACGTATACTTTCTTGACAGTTGATGTCAACTGATCTATATCTGGGAATTCAAATCACATTACGCTGAAAAGCGTGAGCAAGGCAAGTTAGATGAAGTTTAGGATAAAATACTTTTATCGCAGCTCCTGCTTTTCACATTTATGGAGCACCATTCGACAGAAATAGTAGAACCTTTTTCATGTTGAATCCACTCGACCAAAAAACACTCATTGATTCATTGAAATACTTCGCAATGAGAGGTGAATATGCTCTTTTCGCGAATGAGGGGTGAATATGCAACAACAATATGCAAATGTGGTCCAAAAATGCAAAAATATGCAATTATGGTGATATATGCGAAAAAATGCGAAATAAAAATAGTTTAAATTGATTCTAATGCCCCAATATGTCATGCCTCAATAACAATTTGTTGAAACGGGATGTGTTAGGTAACAGAAAAAATATGAAAATTCATGTAAATCACAGCCCTAGATATGAGTATTTGAAAAAGTCTATTAATGTAATTAAAAATGTCTAATATAAATGACTAATGTCGCACACAGTTTGAGTCAAATATGTAATGTTCGGTAATCATAAAATTTATGAAAGTATAACGTGAGATCTACCTCAGCAAAAACACCGTTGATAAATATACCAATAATAAGAGTTATTCGTTATTTTTTTTAAGTAGCGGAAAAAGACCGACATATGTAGTGTTTGTGGAACTTGCACCCCTAAACCGATTTTAAAAACTGTTTCCTAGGCGCTGATGTTTTTTCATCGAAAACTAACTTTTTCGCTAAGCTATTGAATTATATTTTTTCGATGCAACCTAATATATGCTGTATCGAGGTGTGATATATTCAAACATCACAAACGTCATTCTTTCTGAACTTGTGACGTAACATACTATTTACTCATACATCATTTTTCTGTGTTCCTTTACAGAATACGTAACACGTTATTTCGAAAATGTCACAAACTAATCACGATCATAATACACCTATTTCGTTCTTGTTATAGTTACTCCATCTCTGCTACATTGTATCGGTTCATTGAGTTTGAATTAAAATGATTCTTTTTTAAATACTCCCCAACTCTCTCATATCAAATAATTGAAGAGCGCTGTAGAAAGTTGTTATAAAATTCTTCAAAAACACTCAGTAGGAAATGGAGAGTGAAACTCATTACTTTTCACTGATGGAATCGATAATGGTCGGGTGTTCTAGAAGTAGAATGTACATTTACTCTTCATTTCTTTTCAAATTCTTCATTTCGTGAGTTGATAACTTCTTGAAGTAATTCTCTCAGTTTATCGCAAAAAGAAGTCGATATCTCCTGCATTTCATCTCGCTGAATGATACGTTTGGAGTAGTACGAGGAATTCTTCCAGTTTCCCTTTCCAAACCCCAATTTTAATTTTTAAAACTTTCCTTCATTTGCTCTGTGACTCGTATTTTCGTGCTGCTTCATTAACTTTGTTTTCTTTTAGTATTTTCAATTTTGCTCTTTACTTAGGTTTCATTGTTTTCGCACGTTTTGTCATTCTTTCGTTTCTAACAAGTGTATTTCTTTTTGGTTTGGTTTGTTTTTTTCGTGTTTCCGGGCGCGTCAACTGCTTTGGTCATTAGTACTGTTAGTGTAGTGCATGTTTTTTTCTCGGGAGATGGCAGTGGTCTTCCCCCGCTGGATGGCCAGATCCGGCGTCGACCTACCGTCGGCTAGTGCGGTTTCCACCTAACCAGGGCTCTCCCACCAGCGGGGCACCGCCCCAGCCGGGACATGCTCTAAGCTCCCGACTGGTCTCCCGGGATATGTGGTAATGTAGTGCATGTTAGTGTGTGTGTGTGTGTGTGTGTGTGTGTGTGTGTGTGTGTGTGTGTGTAAGGGGAGAGGATAGGAGAAGCAAGAGGAAGGACAGATCGCGCGCGGTCCTTGGCCCGTTTTGTAGGGTACTGCTCCGGCATTCGCCTGGTGTTGATCGGAGAAACCACTGTATTCCTTATTCAAGTCCATATATAATATAATATAACATACCGAGAGTTTGAAGGGTTCGAGTCCTGATGGAGACCGTATTTTCGATATCAACTACACAGCTAGATCGAATTTACACGCTATCTGGAGACGAATTCTAGCCGCCGGCTGCCCTGGCTTTCTCGGAGGACCTGACGGGAGCATAGAGCTTGTACAGGCCACAGCTGGAAAAGATACCTGGAGGAGGAAATACCTTGCGAGACCGATATGCCGAATCTCACCATCCAGCGAGCAAAAATCACCGTCAACTGCATAAAAGTATCCACTAAGCGTACGAAACTAATGACATTACTAGAAGCTTCCGAAATCACAATATAACCAATCATCATTTAACTATTTGCCCATCCCTTTTCCTCTCCCAGTCCTATTTCCCGTTACTATTATCTTTTCTTCTTGCCTCTCTCCCCAAATATATCCTACGCTCTCTTCACATTTCTCGTCTTCTCGTACATCATTCTATTCTTATTTTTTCTCCCTATTTGTCTCCCTCGCTTTCTTCTACTTCTGCAGGTATTAATTTTTAAAAAATTCCCTCCCTTTCATTCTTCCTTTGGGCCCTAGCACGTCAATTCTCTCACGCTGGGGAGACGGCCTTCCGCAGGCGTCGCTATTGCTGTGATGCGGGGTCGTAAAATTTTCCCCTTATCTCCGCAGCCCTCCAGCTCCGCGTGAGAGTGCAGCCCTCTGCCGGAGAACGACCAAATCGCCGCGTTCCTTCTCGTGCCGCCATACCTACTCCACTTCCCCCCCTTGTCGCCATACCTACTCCACTTCCCCCCCTGCAGAGCGTCGTCATCGGGGATAATCTGTTTGCACCAGACTCGCACTGAGCACGCCTGGAACGGATTATTTCTTTCTTGAAACGGAGTAGAGAGAATGTTATGTTATGCTACGCGAAAAAACGGCGAATTTTTTGGCAGAAAACTCTTATTACATAGCCTTGATAACGTAAACGGGGATAAACCCAATTGTTAAATTTAGAGAAAAAAAATCTTCTAACTTGTGGTGTAGCCAGAATCTGTTTTTTGTATCCTTGATAGTGAAAAATCGATTCCTCCGTCCGTCCGTCCGTTCGTCCGTCCGTCCGTCCGTCCGTTCGTCCGTCTTGAACAACGCTAGCGGCTAAAGCCGATTTTCTCCAAAATTGATTTTCCCCAATCGATCTGGGGTATGTCGTGAACCCTTGAATTTGAAACCGATATTTTAATTTTGGGAGAACGTAACATGACACCTCTAGAACATATTCAATTTTTTTAAATGGCTCCCTCGTTGTTTATTAAATTTTGTTTTTGGAGTCTATTATACTGAAATATCGATTGACGTCAATAGTCTGACTGGACGTTTCTGTACCCGAATGTCGTTTTATCAGCTTGTACCAAAACCGTTCAGCTAATTTTCACCAAAATTGAGATTCCTTGGTCTTTTAAATCCTTAACCATATTGTCATCGTCAGATTGAAACAGGAATAACATTTCAATAATATGGAAATAAATATATTTGATCTAATTTTTTATGGTTAAGCGCCAAAATTAAATTTGCGCACAGTTGGTTTTCACGTTTCTGCCATTCGTTTTGGTGATCGCACTCTGTGCAGAACACTCAGAACTTCTCAAAACCTTACCAAAGCAGATCGAGGGAGTTTGATCGCCTGGGTGCGGCAGCAGAACGATCGGAAGGCGCCTGCTGAATGTAGCAAAGGCAACCCGTCAAACGGCAGTGCATATAGTGCAAAGTGTTGCGTCAGAACAGGGGCACTCTCAGTAATGAAGCCTCCGAAGATCGTTTCATTCTTTTTCTACTCTCATTGTTTAACTCTCTTATGGCTGTAGGTCGTTCCATAATAGTAAGCCATTTCGACACACCTTAATTTAAGTGTGGGTGTTTGACTAATCACAGAGAAGTTTACTACCCAAGCTTTGAAATGTTAATTGCAATTAGCCATAATATATTTGTAACAGTAAACATAATATTCGTCACCAGATAAACAGATTAAGTAAACTTGTGTCGTTTTCTGGATGTAAGGAAAAAGGAAGATAAAATGCTGTAAGTTAAACAAGTGTACAGTAGAGAATTTTTTTTAAGAATTCGAATTTTTGTAGATACAAAAGTTTTTTAAAATTTTTTAATTTAAAATTGTATTCAGTATTCTAGGATTGTAAATTTTCTTTAATATTCGGAAGTGACACTAGTTGATTGGTTGATTAGTGATTCCGGACGCGACAATAGCTTAGGTTATTAGTCCCGTAAGTGTAGTGTGTTTTCCTCAAAAGATGGCGGTGATCTTCCCTCCCTGGCTGGCGAGATCCGGCGCCGACCTACCGTCGGCTAGTGGGGTTCCCCCTAACCAGGACTCTCCCACCAGCGGGGTACGACCCCAACCGGGACAAGCTCTAAGCTCCCGACCGGTCTCCCTGAATATGTGGTAGTGTAGTGCACAAACAATTAAGAAATATGAGGTCATATTGGGAGTGTGAAAACGAAGGATTGAAAATGTTGAATGACGTAAGGGTAGAAAAATTTTAAAATTTTAAATTAATTTTTTGGTAGCTTTGATGGGTTGGTAAGTTTTAATAGGATTCGTACATTTTGATAAGATTCGTAATTTTGATTCGTAAATTTTGCTAGGATTCGGAAGTCATAGAACTGGACATTTTGATAGGATTTAAAATCAGTTTTAGAATCGAAAATTTGATTAATATTCGAAAATTTCGGAAAGATTACACTCAATATTTTACCTCTATTGCATTCAAACCTTCGAGTATCTTTCCTCTCACGACAACTGTAGCGAGAGCTCGTAGCCGCCCTGAACCAGAACGCACCACGGCCCCGCCCCCGTGTCTCTGAGATTCCAGGTGTGCATGCAGCCCGTCCACGCACCAGACACATTTCGATAGTATTCGTGAATTGTGATAGGGTTCATAAATGTTAATAGAATTCGTAAGTTTCGATAGTACTCGTGAGTTTCCATATGAATTTAAGTGTCGATGTGAATGGTAACTTCGATGTGAATGGTAACTGTCGATGTGAATGTAACTGTGATGTAATCGTAATGTGATTGAATCGTAAGTGTCGATATGATGTAAGTGTCGATATGCATCGTAAGTGTCGATATGCATCGTAAGTGTGATATGCATCGTAAGTGTCGATATGCATCGTAAGTGTCGATATGCATCGTAAGAGTCGATATGCATCGTAAGAATTTGTAAGTGTGGATAGGATTCATAAGTTTCGATAGGATTCACAAGTCATATAATTGGACACTTTTGTTAGAATTTGAATGATGATTTAGGAGTGAAAAGTTGAATTAATTCTCGAAAGTATCAGAAAGATTAGACCTGACATTTTACTCCAAACACTTTCACGCTCGCATCAACTGCGCCTCGTAGCCGCCCTACACCCGAACGCTCCACGCCCCCCGCTCCCGAGTCTGTGGGATTCCTTGGGCGCGTGCCGCCCGCCCACGCACCAGCCGCGCCCGCGTGCCGCTGGGCCCGGCCCTCGCCACCGGCATGCCCGATAACTGCCGCGCGCGCCCAGCCGCCCGGCCCCGCCGGAAATCGAGATATCTCGAGCCGAGCGGTGAATCGATGCGTGTGTGAATGTGAGAACGCGCCGAGAATCGATTCCGCGTAATTACTAGGTGCGCGCCGCCCGAAGTGGGTGAGTTTGGGTAGTGGGAAAGGGAGGGAGTGTTGTTGGGGCATGGCTGCCGCTGAGTGGGAATCGTAAGTATCGATATGAATCGTAAGTGTCGGTATGAATCGTAAGTGTCGGTATGAATCGTAAGTGTCGATAAGAATCGTAAGTGTCGATTTTTTTTTCGGGGGCAGGGTTTTCGTTTACGTCGCTCATGGGCGATGGTCACGTTGTGACTTGACTGTGTATTATTTATTAATTTTTTTACATTTAAACATAAATTGTAATTAATATACACTGTCAAATTAAATTTTGATACGCATGAATTTCGTGTTTGTGTTTTCGCTTAGGGCATCCTTTAATGTCACTACACTCCTTTGACCGGATTGTCCTAGGGTTCGAGGCCCAAAAGCGGCAGCATTTGTGGGGATGTGCTGCCTCTGAACGGAGGTTCTATGGTTCGAGTCCCGACGGTGACAGGGTTTTCGTTTACGTGGAACATAGATTGTGACTTCACTGTGTACTCTTTTTTAATTTTTTACATTTAAATATCAATTATAGTTAAAAACACGGCCACTGGCAAATTAAATTTGTTGCGCTGAATTTAGTGTAAAGGTTTCTAGGTCACCTTTTAGACATTGATTTTTAAAACGTTGATGATTGTTGGCGATGTATTATTAATATTGATGTTTTTATTTAGAACATCGGTGTTTGGTAACATCGATGATTTGTTACGGATGTCGCATCACCAATAACAAGTGGAAGGGCTCAAAATGAAATACTTCCTATTCATAGATTCATGTTTCCGAGCGCGTCAACTGCTCTGGTTATTAGTCTCGTTAGTGTAGTGCATTTTTTTTTTCAGAGCAGCCGGCCGCTAGAATTCTTCACCAAACAATGAATGAACTCGACCTAGCTGAAAAGCTAGTGTCGAAAGTCCTACCGTCTTCAGGACACGAACCTAGAACCTCCCGGTCAGAGACGCTGCAGTGACATCAGTTGATGCACTGAGCTACCGCTCTCTTTATGACAACGAACTCTGTTTCACATATTTAAAGGAAAATCAATTTATAAACACCATACACTAATCTCATATCATATTCTAATGAAGACCGACGTCACATTCTTCTAATCAATCGAGACCCCTGCAGCCTATGCAGATCCACTAAGCCTGCCTATAGGTGAAGAGACCAACGCCCCCCTTTAGCACCGTTATTTCGTCTTTCATAAAAGAAATATTGAATTGAATGTGCCTTATTTTACGTGGCGAGACTGAGGCCATGAGGCCTGCTCTTGCGTCTGACCAAGCAACTTTCGCTACGCTCCTTTCGCCAACCGTGGGAGAAAGAAGGTATCTTCTTTCTTCTTCACATATTTGGGCGACGAAATAGGCGATTTGAATTTAGCTCAGAGGCATCATTTAGACTTGAGGATCTTTTACATGCCGTCAGGCTCGAACAGGTTCAGGTCGAGTCCAGCCGCCAGGACTGGAACCTAGGACCTCCCGGTCAGAGGCACTGCAGTAGCATCAGTTGATGCACTGAGCTACCGCTCCCGGTACCAATAGATAAATTATCAAAGATAAAAAGAGGGAATAATTAAATATAAATATCTACAAAACCAAAGTTGGTATGCCACAATATATAGATATAATTGTTAAATGGTACGTGATATATCTTATGTACCTGTGCTGTTCCTTCCGGTGCCTCTCTGAATTAATTGTGCATTGTTTATTTTGTTTCAGGTGAGTACTGGTGTCTTTTGTGAAGCTTTCCCTCCTTTAAACGGTGAGTTGTCTGATCTTCCCTTTATGTCAGAGATTATGGCTTCAAGTGTGGAGTTGGTGTTTGAATTTTCATAAAGACAAAGTTAATATTTAATGTGAAAAAATATGATGTGTCGTAAGTTTGTACCAGAGTGCTCTTGCAAACAGTCTCCATAAAATTTGTTCGTAAATAATCTCATTCTTCCAACAAAAGTTAAATTTGCTTATTGCATGTCTCTCATGTTCGTAATGTTCTTCTCTTCAATCCATTTTAAAGCAGATAATTATGTCTTATGTTTTGTTGTTATTATTATTGTTATTATTACTATTAATATTATTATCATTAATATTGTTATTATCATTATTATTATTATCATCATCATTATTATTCCCCTACTACACGACTAAAAATGTTATGAATCAGTTGAATATAAAATTAACTCCAGGCTGATGCCAACCTCCTAAGGACCAAATCCGGGGTCTGTCAATGCCTCTACAATTCCTTGCTTAAAATGTGGGCTTTCTCCATTAAAGCAAGGTCATGCACTCCCAATCATTTGTACGATCTGAGAACTTATTTATTCTCAATAACGGGAAAAAGTATTTGGGTTTGGTTTTCTCGTGTTTTTCGTGCGCGTCAACAGCTTTGGTCATTATTCCCGTTAGTATAGTGCCTGTTTTCTCTCGGGAGATGGCGGTGAGATGCCCCGGTCCTGCATAATGGCGAGGTCCGGCGCCGACCTACCGTCGGCTAGTGGGGTTTCCTCCTAACCAGGACTCTCCCACCAGCGGGGCACCGCCCCAGCCGGGACAAGCTCTAAGCTCCCGACCGGTCTCCCGGAATATGTGGTAGTGTAGTGCATGTTAGTGTAAGTGTGTGTAAGGGGAGAGGATAAGACAAGGAAGAGGAAGGAGAGATCGCGCGCGGTCCGTGGCCCTTTTTTAGGGTACTGCTCCGGCATTAGCCTGGTGTTGATCGGAGGAATCACGGAAAACTATCGATCAGAGCAGCCGGCCGCTAGAATTCTCCTTCAGGCAGCGACTGAATTCGACCTAGTTGAAAAGCTAGTGTCGAAAATCCTGCCGCCGTGGGGAGTGGGAACCTAGGACCTCCCGGTCAGAGACGCTGCAGTGACAGTTGATGCACTGAGCTACCGCTCCCGGTTGGGGTTGGGGTTCCCTGGTTGGGGAAAATCTCGCTATCCGATGGGGAAAGATCACCGCCACCTCCAGATGAAAAAATATGCAATACACTTACGAGACTAATGCCCTCAGTATTTGACGCGCTCGAAATCAGAGCAATCATTCAATCAATCAACTAACAACCACCCAAAAGCTAGTTTTCAAAATCTTTTCACCGTTGTGACTCCAACCCTAGGGCATCCCGATCAGAGGCACTTCAGTGACATCAGTTGATGCCCTGAATCTGTGTTGTCGGTAGAAACCTAAAGAGAAATCCTGATATTCCTCCCAGCTGTAAAATTCCTCGCGAAATCATCGCATCTCCAGAGGCAAAGCAGCAAAATCTGCTACCCTCCCCACACCAAGCTTCCTCCCTCTACCAGCGACAGCTGTTGAACTCCGCAGCCCGTAATTCTCACATGGGTCACCAGAGAGCTCTCACGACGCGATCGTTTCGACTTCGCTTTGTCCATTAATTGAAAAAAAAGTTTTTCGTTCTGTGCTACAAGCTTCGTCCGGTCCGATTATCTTTTGGCTCGGCTTCCGTTTTGGGTGGAACACTCCAAATCACACATACATACTCACACTTACATATGTGCACACACTCGCCAGCGTAGCGGACGTCGTTCATTTGTTCTTGCATAGCTGGACCCTCCCACGCGGAACGATCGTCTTCTGTTTTCCGGGCGGGAGTCAGCGGGTGATTTTGTCGGGAGTCCCAGCTCTAAAGATGGAATGGCAATATTTCAGGTTCGGGTATCCTTATGAATGCGTATTTCGGGAACAAAGCCGACTGGTTTTATTACTCGGCAATACTGTGCCGTCCCACAGACGAAAACTTTGTCAACGGGGAAACAGGCTTGATTCGAATGTGTGGGTTTCATAGATATTGTCGATTTGTTGAATTCGAGTTTGCTTGGAAATAATGGTTGGTCCCTTCAGATTTTTATACACTTTTTTTTATATTACTCGAATTTTTCTGACCGTTTTTGAGTTCCGTACGAAGTACGATAATAGAGTAATGAAAAGTGTTGCAGGTTGCACCTACACGCTATGTATGTTACACACTGCTTCTTTGTATAAACTTAAATTATGCCAATTCACATACTCCTCCATGTGTGCAGTATGATTAAAAATGTGTAAAGAAGTGTATGTCTCTTCTCTCTCTCTCTCTATATATATATATATATATATATATATATATAGAGAGAGAAAGAGAAAAGAGAGAGAGAGAGAGACATATCCAGATTCGAAATTCAGCGAATTTCATTAAAAATAACACTTTATTAGCAAAAAGACGCTGGTTGCTATGGTACCGGAGTGCAACATATAAACAATGCCTTAGTTCAAAAGTGGACGACAAGTAGCATCCGTGGTTTCGCCTACGAAGAAAGATAAACAAACTTAAGAGATGCTTAGTTACACGAATGAGAAAACTCCATTCTAATATACCGGAAGTGTCATGGGAATGTGAAAAAGTGAGTTATTGGTCAAAAATAATTATTTAGATGACGCCGCGAAGTAGATCGCATAGTTTTGTTTAAACAAGAGAGTAAAAGATGAAGAAAGTTTACATGTTGAAGAAGGATACAAAAATATTCATTGGAGCTTTCGACTCGATAGCGATCGTATCAGGGTACAAGATACATAGCAGTTTATTTAAACATAGAAAATTTATGCTTGTTCGGACGTGTGATTTGTCGTTGTTAGTATTCAAAAGATAGAACTCAGAAATTGGTTTATATGAAGTGAACAGTGATTGCCAAAATGACTAAATTTTTATGACTAAATTTTATTAAAAGCGGACAATGATAATCGAACTTAGTCTCCGATGATAGAAACCCGTGTCCGAGGCTTATATAATTTTCATGGACGTAATTTATATCTTGGTGAACTCATATGGTAATATTTTAACAGCACTTAAGATTTTGCTTAGAGAATGAGCAATAAGGAGCATTAGAACTTGTAGCAATTCAATCAGGTGAATGGGAATGGAAAGCCAATAGACATACATATGGATATACATATAATGGATATACATAGTGGTTTATGAGAAGAAACGACAAGATACGGATTTGGTCGGTAGCAAGAAAGAAGATTGGATGAGGCCCATTGCTGAAGTCTACGGGGAGACATCCTTTACCAGGACAGCGCCCAAGATTCTCGTGGATAACAGGTTCTATAGCGCTGTAGTAAAAGTCATGACCAAAAAGAATGTTATACTTGGTTTATTTTAAAAGAAGTTATTAAAATTTATCAATAAATTGGTTACTTTTTATTGATGAAAGGTGATTATCATTTGCCGTCACGTGCAATCCAGTAGGATATTTAAATTTTGCATTTCAGATTCCACAATTGTTCGTATGGGGGGCGAATGAAGTAATCGTAAGCATTCACGATTATTTCGGTAAAGAACCCGCCGACTGAGTCAGCCATGGATTATAATTAAATATAATTTAGGAGCTCATTCTCGTAACCATTTCCTGGCCCGATATATTTATTAGAAACAGGTTACAGGAATTTGAGGGCAGCAAGACGGGTATATTTCAATATATATATATATATATATATATATATATATATATATATATATATATATATTTTTCTATTCATTATGCGTATTTTTCTGATCGTTTGCCAGTTATGTACGATAGTAGTAATATAAAAACATGTATACAAGAAAAACCGGTGGGACTACAGCGTATTCATATATACGTAGATTTCCTACAGCTTAGCCCTCTGCTCTAGTCCCTCCGGTTTTTCTTGTACATACGTTTTTTCTCTTCTACTATGCGCGTTTTTCCGTCCATTTTCGAATTATGTTCGTTATGTATTACACCGCGTTGGGGGTTTCATCTGCACGCTATATATTTTCTTTACTTTTATACATTTGTAACACAAATATTACACAAATTTGAAACACAAATTTTAACTTCCCGCTCTCCTTCTCGATATAAAATTTCACTATACCAAATCACACAATCCTCCGTGCGCACAGTGTGATTAAAACTTTACTCTTTACGTATTATATACAGATTTCCTGCTGTTTACCCCTGGGTCGTAGCCCCTCCAGTTCTTCTTTTACACTGTTTTTTTATCTACCACGCGAGTCTTTCGCGTCGTTGCGGATGAGTGCCTGCAGGAAAGGAGGTCTTGCAGCGGGCTTTGGAGAGGGCGGGAAACTTGAGGGGGGGCAGCGGCCGGTCGTCTTCAAAGGTCTCCTTGACCTTCCAAGAGTGGAAGGGGGCGTGGCGCACGACGCTTCTCATCTCGCCGGGAGGGGGCGGGGCTCCTTCAAAGTCGCACTATGTCACCGCTCTTTTGGTATTCAATAGCGAAAGCGTACAGTGGGGACTCCACGAAAGCCATGGAAACAACCGGGAGCGGTAGCTCAGTGCATCAACTGATGTCACTGCAGCGCCTCTGACCGAGAGGTCCTAGGTTCGAGTCCTGACAGCGGCAGGATTTGCGACACTAGCTTTTCAGCTAGGTCGAATTCAGTCGCTGTCTGGGGAAGAATTCTAGCGGCCGGCTGCTCTGATCGGTAGTTTTCCGTGGTTTCTCCGATCAACACCAGGCGAATGCCGGAGTAGTACCCTACCAAACGGGCCATGGACCGCGCGCGATCTGTCCTTCCTCTTCCTTGTCCTATCCTCTCCTCTTACACACACACTTACACTCACATGCACTACACTACCACATATTCCGGGAGACCGGTCGGGAGCTTAGAGCTTGTCCTGACTGGGCGGTGCGGTGGGAGAGTTCTGGTTAGGGGGAAACCCCACTAGCCGACGGTAGGTCGGTGCCGGATCTCGCCATCCAGCGTGGGAAGGTCACCGCCATCTCCGGAGAAAAACATGCAGTACACTAACGGGACTAATGACCAAAGCAGTTGACGCGGCCAGAAACACGAAAAAATCAATCAATCAATCGATCAAAACCATGGAAACGCGGGGATTAAGAAACATGAAGAAAGCTGCTGGACACGGTTGAAATTGTAATAGTTTTCTGACGTAATTAAGTACAGAACATAAATTATGTTTTATTTTTTTTAATTGAACGTTATAGCTTATTAGTGCCCGCTATACGGAGTTCGATATGCACTGCATAACTAATCTGGATCGAGAGAATCATAGGAAAATATGAAAACAGTTGAATGATGCTTCATGTTCTTCTATGGATAGAGTTACGGGAGGGAAATATGACAAGACAAATTGAATCATGTTAATATCTAGTTAATTAGTAAATCAGTTAATCTAAATCAACAAATTAGTTCAAAAATAAAATTACGTATGCACCACAGGCGTTAACTGTTTCTAACGATTTCGGGTCTAAGGCCCCCTCGCATTTTGTCGCCGCTCGATCATAATATATCGCCCCTTATAACGCCCTTAGTTTGTTGAACTGTTGAACAGTGAACAGCTGAATGATGTTTCATGTTCTATTATGGAGGGAAATATGACAAGAGAAATCGAATCATATTAACATCTAGTTAATTAGTAAATCCGTTAATCTAAATCAACAAATTTGGTCAAAAATAGAATTATGTATGCACCACTGGCGATAACTGTTTCTAATGATTTCGGGTCTAAAGCCCCCTCGCGTTTTGTCTCCGCTCGATCATTAGAATCATTAACGCCCTTAGTTCGTAAATAACTATTTTATATACCAGATTAAAACATCTTTTCTATTTAATGAAATGTTCATAGAAATAATTTTAAGGCATAAATAATGACATATAAGCATTTTACGGCATCAGTGATTCATCATCACACGTTCAGCCAATCGTAGCAAGAAGATCGTGGGGACATCAGCCAGCCCCCGTCAACGTATAAGAATCTTGTATCACAATATTAATTTGATCTTGCTTATAAATTTAAAATGCTGTTATACAAAATATACCGTATCAATTTGTTTAAATGTTGTTTTATTGTATTCGTACAATTTTGATATATTGTTCCTACCATCTGTTATTTTCAAAATATGTACTCATACAATAAAGCTTAACATATATACTAATTGCATAGACTACTATTTTTTTTTTTTTTTTTAATAAAATTTTAGATCAATGTACAACATACCCCTTTTTTAATTGATAACTTACATAATAATCAACATGCCCTTTCTTCATTCCAGGTTTCTTATATCAATCAATCAACTTATATACTAGATCCCTTTGTTCGTTCCAGATCCCTGTATAACAGACAATCAATCAACTTATATACTAGGTCCCTTCTGTTAATTACGGGTAACTATATCAATCAATCAATCAATCACCTGACACGCGCGATCAACTGACGCGCCGATCTTTCCTTCCTCTTCCTTGTCCTGTCCTCTCCCCTTACACTTACACACTTACACTACACTACCACATATTCCGGTCGGAAGCTTAGAGATTGCCCCGTCTGGGGCGGTGCCCCGCTGGTGGGAGAGTCCTGGTTAGGGGGAAACCCCATTAACCGATGGTAGGTCGGCGCCGGATCTCGCCATCCAGCAGGGGACGATGTCCGCTATCTCCCGACAAAAAAACATGCAGTACACTAACGGGACTAATGACCAGAGCAGTCGACGCGCCCGGAAATATGAATAAATCAATCAATCCCTCCGTCTGTTGATGTTCGCGGCGTGGCCACCGTCTCATCCGCAGCCAGCGTGTCTCCGCGCGGCGGTCGCCGTGTCCCTGCCCCCACCCCGGCCCCACCCCACCTGCCCCACCACCCCACCCGCACCGCCCTCGCGTCGCTGCGCTGACAGCTGAAGGCGACTCCGCGCAAGTTTTAATTGCGGGCGCCGGGTGCGCGGTGGCGCCGGCGCCGCCTCGGTTCGAAGCCTTTCTGCCCCACTCCGCCCCGCACGCTACGCCCACCTCACCGCGTGTTCCCCGTTGACCCGGCCCTCGCACCGCCGTGCCCACTCCATGCTCAGACAACGCCCCGCCCCATGTGCTCCCCGCTATGCCATCTTCACCCCACGCCAGCTCCCCACCCCGCTCGCTCCCCGCCACGCCAACCCCCCCGCCACACCAACTCCCTGCCACCCCCCGCCACGGCAACTCTCCGCCAACACCAGTAGCGGTAGCTCAGTGCATCAACTGATGTCATTGCAGCGCCTCTAACCGGGAGATCCTAGGTTCGAGTCCTGACGAGTCCAAACTGCCCATCCCGCCATCTCCCCTTCCCACCACCGGCATTTACCTCTTTTGCAACTACCCTCCTCTTTTTCGTACTCCACGCTGTCTGCCAACCCTGACAACTCCATGACCGCGTGGTCACGCCCTCCCTCTCTTCTACCACTCAGCCCTCCATCACCACTAACGTACCCTCTCTTCCCGTCACAATGATCCACAGCCCCGCCCCTTCCAAATCCCAACTCCTCGCGTAAAATCTCTGCCCCGCCTCGCAAATTTTCCAGAGACCTTGTTCCCGACTACCGCGCCCTTACCTTATCTCTTCTCACCCACCGCTCTCTACCCACCGCCTCTCACTTACCGCGCCTTTCTCCCGCCAACGAATGTACCCACTGGACCGCACCCCGCCCTTCCAACCCCCGTTTCGTCTCGTGTGGGCGGCCCGTGGCACGGTCGCTGCACTCGCCATGACACGTCGTGCGTACATTCGCTCCGAAACCGCCCGCGCACCTGTGACCTCCCTGTGCTGCGCGTTTGCCAGCGCGGGAAGGAAGTTGGGGAGTGGGGATGAACAGACCGGCACATGTGTCGTGGTTTCAAGAACCTTTTTAACTTTTTGTTTCGCGAGAGAAAATGCAAGCACTACTTGCAGTTCGCTCTTGTACGTTTTAATGCCTCGATGCTTGTTAACGCTTAAGTACTCGCAAGGGACATTTTCGTGGAAGTGGTTGCTATGCTTGCCTACGACACTACACCCAAAATTTAATTTTTGTTGCTTGTGAAATTTCTTTGATAAGAATCGATTCAGATGAAAGCAAACTTAATGCCTAATGTTCATGTATTTTGTTACTAAAATACCAAAAATTTCGTTTTAAATCAATTGCTGGGAATGTATATTTGAACCGTTTAAAGATATTATTTTAATATTAGTTTTTAATGTTTAACATCGAAAGCAATCTTAACCACCTCCTAATAGATAATGATTGAGAATTGTTTGCCAAAATGGAGAAGGTTTTCCGGAAAGAAATCAAATGGATAAGTTTTATTTCGCTTCAACAAAAGGGATGAGAGTGCCTTTCAAATATGGAATTCTAATTCTCAACTAAGCAAGTGACTCACGTTTTACAGATAAGACCTATTTCCAGAGTCATTCAATTTTTTGTGAGTGTTGTTTACATCTAGCGCATTGGTTATGTGTTGAATATGGAGTAGACGATTGATTTTATTTCCGGACACACCGACTGCAATTGGCATTAGTATTGCTAGTGCATTAGGGTTTAGAGAGCAAAAGGCGCCAAAATCAATTGCAGAAGTGCCATATATGAAAACTATTGGATTTTAGAGCTTAAAGAATGATGTTTTTCGAGTCCCTCGAAAACGTCCTCGGCGTCGTTTGTTTCGAGTTTTTGAAGAGAGATTGAAGCGTGAGTTGGATAAAAGTTGCCACTACGTTACTATTATTACGATGCTTGTTAACGTTTTTTGTTACCATTCATTCTGCCAACCACTTATTCTCTCGGCCATTCATTCTCCCGACCACAATAAAGTATGTGCTATTGAAGCACCCCTAACAATACCCAACCCACAGCGAAGGATATCAGACAGATATCCTTCCATCTCTTTATTCTTTCTTTGTACCATCGCTCTATCCCTCCTTCCATCAATCCTTCCAGTCCACTTCCAGATCCCTATCCGATCATTTCCTACCCCCCCCACACATCCTCCCAATTCCCCTCCATATCCGAATACCTATCCACTCATCCAACCATCTCATTCGCCCAAAATCCCAGCGATCCATACACACTCATTATCCCCCATCCAGCGTTTCACTCTCTCAAACACCCATGGCTGGGTAGCCACCCCCACCGCCACCCCACTCCACACATCCGGCCCCTACCCACTCTTTCCCCCCTTCGCACGATCTTTCATTCTCCCGACCACTCATTCCCCCAACGCTCTTCTCCCGACAACTTATTCTCTCGATTACTAATTATCCCGCCCACTCTTTTTCCCGACCACTAATTCTCCCGCCCACTATTCTTCCGACCACTAATTCTCCCGCACACTCTTTCTCCCGTCACTATTTTTCCCGACCACTAATTCTCCCGACCCTCTCGACGACGTATTCTTCCGACAACTACCCCCCCTTCCTCCCCACCACTCACTCCCGACCACTCATTCTCCCAACAAGTTTTTCTCCCGACCACTCTTTTTCCGACACTATCTCCCACATTCTTTTTCCGCACTAATTCCCGACACTTTTCACATAATTCTCCCCCACTTCTCCCCCTTCTTCACCCGTTCACTCTCTCTCCCACCTATTTCTCCCGACCCCTCATTCTCTCGAACATTCCTCCAACCGAACGCCCAGCCACCCACACACCTGCCCTCTCACCTCCAGCCCCGCACCCCAGCCCCCGCGCGGCGCGGCGGGGGGGGGGTGAGAGCGGACGGGGGCCAAAAGGCGCCCGCCACCGGCCGCCCGCTGCGGCGCTGCGTGGGCGCGGAGCGGAGCGGAGCGCTGCCGACGCGCCAATTATCTTGGCTCTGCCACGACGCCCACGCCCACCCCACCCCCGCTCTCTCGCACGGCTAGCAGCCGCGCCCCCGCAAGGCCCCGCTCCGCTCCCCGCCACCCCCGCTCCCCGCCACCCCGCTCCCGCCACCCCGCTCCCCGCCACCCCGCTCCCCGCCACCCCGCTCCCCGCCACCCCCGCTCCCCGCAACCCCTGCTCCCCGCCACCCCGCTCCCCGCCACCCGGCCCCGCCAGCCAGCTCCCCGCCACCCCGCTCCCGCCACCCACGCTCCCTGCACCCACGCCCCGCTACCCACGCTCCCCGCTACCCACGCTCCCCGCACCTCGCCCCCGCCACCCACGCCCCGCCACCCACGCTCCCGCCACCCACGCTCCCCGCCACCCCCACACCCCCGCCACCCACGCCCCCGCCACCCCCGCTCCCCGCCACCCCCGCTCCCGCCACCCTGCTCCTCGCCACCCACGCTCCCCGCACCCACGCTCCCGCACCCACGCCCCGCCACCCCGCCCCCACCCCTGCTCCCGCCACCCCGCCCCGCCACCCGCTCCCCGCCACCCACGCTCCCCGCCACCCACGCTCCCCGCCACCCCGCTCCCCGCCGCACGCCCTCTCCATCATACCCGCCCCGCCACCCCCGCATCCCCCTTCGGCACACCCTCTCCGGCACCCCGCTCCCGCCAACCACTCTCCCCGTTACACCGCTTTCCACCGCCCCCATGTTCTCCCGGTCGGAGCCGCACGCTTTCATGCCCACGCCCCGCCCCCCCCCCGCCCCACCTCCCCCCGCCGCCACCCCTGCCCGCCCTCTCCCCGCCACCCCACCCCCCCGCAATCAATCTTCGGCACCCAACTTCCCGCCTCCCATCTCCCCGACACCCATCTCTCTGCCATTCCGCTCCCCGTCAGCCACTCGTCCCCGCCACTCAGCTCCCCGCCACTCAGATCCCCGCCACTCAGATCCCCGCCACTCAGATCCCGCCACTCAGATCCCCCTCACCCATCTGCCCGCCACAGCTCCCCGCCACTCAGATCCCCGCCACCCAGATCCCCGCACTCACATCACCGCACTCAGATCCCCCATCACCCATCTGCCCGCCACACAGCTCCCCGACTCCCAGCTTCCCGCCCCCACCCCCGCCACGCAGCGTCTTGCCCCCCGCCCCCCCGCCTCTTTTTCCCTCCGTCCTGCCCCCGCCCCGCCGTTTGCCTTTCCCCCACCCCACCCCGTGCACCGGCTCTCACGGCTATCGGCGAGGGCCCCCGCCACCCGCTCAATGAGCCGACAGAGGGAGCGAGCGACAGGTGAGGCCGCAAGGGCTCCTGCACACGCTGCTCGCCAAGTTACGCTCCTCTTCGCGCTAACGTTACTAGCTCTCAGACATTCATTGATGTTTACGAGCACGTCAACTGATACGGTCAGTAATCCCGTTGGTGTAGTGGACTTTTTTGACAGGGGGTTGTGGTGTGTCTCGGAATCTGAAACATCAGATCAGGCGCCGACCTTCAGGTCGACCTGGGATTTCTCACGTACTGCACTTACAAAACTAATGACCGTAGAATTTCACGTGTTCCGAAACATTCAATAATGGAACTTTTCGCTTATGATTGAACATAGCAGAGTAGTTGCTAGACGTTGCTTGAAAGATAGACATGCTACAACAGCAGTTACTATCTCGAATGATTTATAAGCGTTGGCAGTTTGGAAAAAAAAAAGTTCAACGAAAATTTCATTTTTAAGCGTCGTTTTTAAGTTTCCTTTTTCTCTATCTGTGGAAAAAATTAAAGTAAAATTTCGACCCGTTTTTTGACATTTCTTTTACGAAATTGTATTAAGTGAAAATATATTCAAAAAAATTGCACATGACTCTTTTACCGCATTTTTGAAACCGCAGAGATTTCTCTGGAATTGAAAGCAGCACCAGTTTCTTGAAGTCTTTTGTCATATACAAAGGAAAAAAAAAAGGAAATATTTTTTCAGCCGTTTTAGAGAAAATAATTGTTTAAAAATTCCCGATACGTACGCACAATTACGCAAAATCTCTCCATATTTTAAAAAAATTTGTACATAACCTTATTCCAAGATCTATCTGCCAACAACATATTTCGTTAAGGAGAAAATACCGTCTTCAATATTGTAGTGGTAGGGAGACGCCGAAAAAAGCTTGAACTTTTGCGAATTTGAAAACTTAGTCATTTCAAGGCAAATCAAAATGCGGCATTTTTAAGCTTCGCTTACCCTATCCAAGGACAAAGATTAATAAAAAAATACATTCATTTCTACGAAAATTGGGAAAATGGCTTTTAGACTTCATGTGATGTACCCCCAAACTCCAAATATCTCTCAGAGAATCGTCTAAACGGTTACTACGCTGCCTTTGGCAACATACGGATCGTTAATCGATATTTTGGTATCATGAACTCACAAAAGAGTTGTTTTTTTTTGTTTTTTGTTTTAATTTATTGTCTTCCTGTTCAACTGAAGTGGCATGTTTTTCAGGGTTGTAAATAGAAACATACATGACGTTTGGTTTATTTCCTATAGAGCGATTTTCCTAAGAATGAGTCCAAAGTGACATCTAGTACTGGTAACATAACTGAAGGTTCGATGGTCGTTGTGCCCTTGAGCCCATTAGACTCCCTTCCCGCATTCGTTCGTTTCCAGTTGGCTAACCTGTAAATGGCTTCGACACTTCCTTTTGTGGTGTCATTGTCCGACAAAAATATAGTGCACCGCGAGAAATAATTGATATTAGGAAGTGCAGTGTAATGTGCTCTTCTGTAAAAATTCTTTTTTCTTTATATATTACATTGAATTTTCTTTTGTGTGATAAATAATATGTTTATTTTAAAACCGAGACTTGAATGCGAGATGCGTACCGGTGCACATGTTTTCGGCTTAAAATCATTTTTCTTTCTATTGACATTCATGGCAGTTTCCTGATAGTGAGAGCATGTTAAGAGATTTTCCACATACCAAATTAAATTTAAATATTTCCCGGACTCACGTAGGTGCATATATCTCAGCGAAACTCTTAAGACTTCTGCATAGGGATGTTTTCACAGGAGCCATTAGTACTTTACGAAGCGGCGTAGCTGAACAGCTGTCGCGGCGGAGGAATACTTCTCTGAAATACATGTGATGTTCACTTGTTTTCGTGAACTGTCACTTGGCTCATTCTTAGGAAAATCGTTTTATAACTGGGTGCGTTCAATGTTTTTGGTTTATGTTGAAAAAATTCGATTACTTTTGAAATAAAATTGAAATTACAGAGCATGATCCTGTAGTGAATGAAGTGGGTTCGGACTACGTGTGACGTTTTAGAGAAAGTAATCTACTACGTATAAGGCCAAGGTGGCAATAGCCGAATGGAGTAGCGCCTCGGCCGGAAGGGTCGCAGGTTCGAGTACTGCGGTGGGCATATTGTTTGTACCTGTATTGTTTCATGTATGTGTGCTTTCGCGAAAGACCTTGTGAGTCTGGGCGGCGGCAGGATTTTCGACACTAGCTTTTCAGCTAGGTCGAATTCAGCCGCTCTCTGGAGGAGAATTCTAGCGGCCGGCTGCTCTGATCGGTAGTTTTCCGTTGTTTCTCTGATCAACACCAGGCGAATGCCAGAGCAGCACCCCAGCAAACGGGCCACGGACCGCGCGCGATCTGTCCATCCTCTTCCTTGTCCTATCCTCTCCCCCTTACACACATACTTACACTAACATGCACTTCACTACCACATATTCCGGGAGACCGGTCGGGAGCTTAGTGCTTGTCCCGGCTGGGGCGGTGCCCCGCTGGTGGAACAGTCCTGGTTAGGTGGAAACCCCACTAGCCGACAGTAGGTCGGCGCCGGATCTCGCCACCCAACGAGGGAAGATCACTGCCGTCTCCCGACGAAAAATCGTGCACTACACTAACAGGACTAATGACCAAAGCAGTTGACGCGCCCGGAAACACGAAAAAATCAATCAAAAATAACCTTGTGAGTCTGCAGACTACAGACCGAGGAGCCCGCAAGTGAGCCAAAGTGTAAAAGTTGAAATTGAAACGATACGAGGCATTCTCATTGCCAACAATACTGTTTATTTCATTAATAGCAATCATTAATGAAATATACAGTATTTTTGGCAATGACAACGCCTTGTATCATTTCTATTATGTAGAAGCCATAAGAAAATATTTCACTGCTAAACCAAAACAAGTGTAAAAAGTTTATTTATTTATTTATTTATTTTACGTCAAAAAAACAGTTAAAAACTGCGTATGACGTGCTATGGGGAAAAGTGAATTGTGTGCACATATTCAAAATTCTGTGATCCCTACACTAAGTCATATACTACTTAAATTTTGAATTTTGAAAGGAGAAAAAACTCCCATGTAAAATCTATTTTCAAAAATAAATAAGCAATAAATTTTGGCTCTTATTACTTCCTGCCGCGACGACATGGAAACGATAATTTGAATAATTGTATTTCCCACTGAATTCTAGAAGACGTGCACAGAAAATGAAGTTACATTTATGTCCAGAAGCAAAACAAGGGGCCATCTCAGCATTTGCTCAATGGATCAGGGAAACTGGACGAAAAACCTGATCGAGATGGGGGTCATTGACCCGGAAGCTGTAGTACAATAGTTGTTACAGGTTGTTTATACTCATTTACACAGTCCAAATGGTAAATAATGCATTATGTATCATTGTTAAAATTAATGTTACTTTTCTTGTGATGCTCAGTATAGTCTCTAATTGTATAGAAACAGTTATGCAGCAGAAACGATTTAGAAAGGTTAATGTGTCCCCTTGAGCGACATAGTGGCTACCCGGTGTGGGTGGTCGAAATCGGCATCCCCCGAAGCTGGACAAGCCCCAGTAAGGAAAAACATCTACTACATTTAAATACAAGATTTTTCTTTCTCGTGACCAATTAACATGCCATCACACTACCACACATGCCGAAAGACCGGTAGGGGACTTAGAACTTGTCTCGATTGAGGCGGTACCCCGCTGGCGGTACCCAGTTGGGGAAAACCCCACTAGTGGATGGTTGATCACCATCCAGTGGGGGAAGATCGCCGCCACCTCCCGATCAATAAAACATGCACTGCACTTACGGGGCTAACGACTTAAGTAGTTGACGCGCCCGGAATCACTAACCATCAATCGTGACCAAGTTCCAAAAATACGTGTTTTCGTGTCTAAAACTTGCACATTTCCACTGCAGAGAAACAATACTTTATGTTTACTTCGACAAAACGCAGTAAGACAAAGTAAAAATCCAGTCTTAAACCGCTCCCCTCTAGTTTCCGCTTCCCGCTTCCTCGGCCGGCGAAACAGATTACATCGTGCGAATGTGGGCGTGGACTTGCCCCGAGTTGGGGACAGCGGAGAAGGGGGGTTTGCGGTTCATACCCCACGTCCCCCCTCCCGACATCTGTCGCTTCTTGTGTAAGCGTCATCCCTCCCTTGTAAGGGGTTGGGATCGCCGCAAAACACTGTCCAAGAAGTGACCTGCTGCTCGCCCGTCCCTTACTCGGTTGGTACAACGCCTCCACCGCAACCCCCGCCGCCTGACCTCTGAGTTTAACGCAGCACCCGCGTTTACGCTCTCTGCACAGTGCCTCTGATCGGGAGGGTCTCGGTTTGGAGTTCCGAAGGTGGCGAGTTCACAACGTCGGAAAGATAGCACTAGATCGAATTCAGCCAATGGTTAGTGGAGAATTGTTGCGGTCGGGTGTTCTGATGTGTTTTTTGTGCTTTCTCCAATCAGGACCGGTCGATTGATTCATTGATTGATTTTTTCATGTTTCCGGGCGCGTCAACTGCTTTGGTCATTAGTCCCGTTAGTGTAGTGCATGTTTTTCCTTTGGAGATGGTGGTGATCTTCCCCCGCTGGATGGCGAGATCCGGCGCCGACATACCGTCGGCTAGTGGGGTTTCCCCCTAACCAGGACTAAATATTTCAGTTGTTTTTGTAGATGCTTATGTAGAGAATGCCAAAAATTTGACACACTAACCAAGCGAGTTCATTTTGACATTAATTTTGTTTTTGTCTGCAGACCACTTCTGTTTGCCAGCGGTACTGTTCTTGTGAGGGAGAAAACCTTTCATGCTGGTATAAATGCAAGAAGAACACGCAATTTCGCGTGTCGTACAAAGATGGCACTTGGATGTTACATTGGAATGTACAAGCAAAATAAAATTATAATTGGGTACATTTGACGTGTAGTACTTCACACGTACCTGAAAAACTAATTTTAAAATTTGGGACTCGTATTTACTCGAGTAATTTGTTACGGATCGATTTTTATTTTCCTCGGGAAGTGGCTTAAAGAAAAAAAATAGCTTTCAAATTTCAAGATCCTGCAATATCTCAATTTAAATGAAGAATTCATAGATCTATGGCAAATAACGGCAGCTAAATTGATTGGCACTGATGTGTTAACACCGAGTTGTTATAAAACACCACCGATGAACAACAGGTACTGAAAAAAGTCAAGAAACCACCAACTAAATTAACATGTAGTTCACATTTTGAAACAATTTTTATTGGAAATAAATACTTACTCCAAGACAAGTTTAGACCAACATTTTTTTTATTTTTAATACATTTTGTTTTGGTTATATGAACCATAATTAGTGGAAATCTAAAAACTAGAAAATTCTTATATTTTACATAAAATACAATATATTTGAATAATGAAAACATTGAATTACTTTGTATTTCATTAATTAGTAGGGCAGTTGACTTCTGAAACACAGGTTTAAACCTGCTTTGTATGGCACAACCTTTAGACTCCTCTAACTCCTTTTGATCCTTAGTTCTCTTCGACTTACTCAACCGCCAGATCTGGAATGTTTTCACTCTAAGTTCCTCTGTCGGAAGTTTGATGTGAAACTTTGGAACGTGGTCCACTGCGAACGGAACCACTGTGAATTGAACCACTGACACCTGAACCACTGGGCCGAGAAGTAGGATCTTCAACGCGTGCATTAACTTTACCGGGTCGTTTGACTTCACGGGGTCGTTTACCTTTACCGAGTGGTTTAACTTCTTCTGGTGCCTGTACTGGGCCTGGCAATAGTAACAAAAAAGAATAATAATAATAATAATAATAATAATAATAATAATAATAATAATAATAATAACAACAACAACAACAACAACAATAGAAATTAGAGTGTAAATTTTAAAAAATAATTGGTAGTGCTATGCTCACAAACCATGCTATTCTCACATCGCCTTCAAAATAAACTTCATTGTTCATACTCTCATAACTGTGGCCTAATTTAATATTTAAATATAAGCCAAAAGAATGTAAAAATGTGTGAGACTAATTATATTCTGCTCAGCCGTGATATGAAACAATACATCAAGATACTTAGGGGAAAGATAGGTCAAATCTTTAACAATATTTTACGAGTTCAGCATTGAAGAAATCTAATGCTTTCACAACACGTAATCGACTTTGTGAAGCGGAGATGAAGGATAATAAAGTATAATTTTAAACACGACTATTTAACAAAAATTTGTAGACAAAATACGTACTTAAAAACGTGCATTTAAGTTTGCATTTTTATAAGAAAAAACGTTATCATTCATCATAAACATCATTCATATTACATTACAGAGCATAATCACAGAACCATTCAAATGCCAATTTACAACTTCAACCTTTTAAAATAAATGGATAGTAAAATAAAACATAGATATTATTTAATATTTGACAAGTCATGGTCTGGGGAGACGAGGCAATAGGGTATGACCTTCTCCAGCGTGCAACGTATATTCAACGTGTACTTGTCTCAAATACCATGCCCCTATGCTATTTGGACAGCTAGAAAGAATAGGATAATGTTGAAAATCTGAAGGAGAATGATGTTATGCACACCCTCTTCTACCATTCTCCTCCAGAAGCGTTTTAAATTCAACATAGCTATGTAGCTAGCGTAAAAATCCCGCCTGCATGGGAACCCTTAACCTTCTGATTTCTTAGAATATGAAAATACTTAAAATTTGAATATTTTTTTTTAAAATTATACTTGAATAATCTAATAACTTACAAATACAGCTAAATTTTTCAAAACATAAATAAACACTCGTGTAAGGAACACTCCTATAACATCTGCAAACTTCCATGAACTGATAAGGCCTAAAAACCAATTACTAAGTTTCAAGCAACATATATTCCCCACTACGTAATGAATTACAAACCATTAACAAAATTGATCAAAGTATTTAGTGGCGCAGTTTCGGGCCGAAACCACTCGTACAACTACTACTGTAAATTCGAATTTAAGTAAAAATAAGTTTATAGGTACTTATATTCACTGTCGGTTCCCTTCTCAACAGGTTTACTAAAAATATCTTAGGTTTAAGTAAATTATAAAATAAATAATTGCAAAAACAAATCTCCTGCAATCCAGAATCAATAACACAGTGTCAACGTTTCCTTTTCAAACTTCTAAACCGGCAGTACTAGCAGTCAGTTCTTGGAAGTACGTCAGACTACCGCTAAATGTGGTAGTAGTTTCTCACTAGTGTCGGAGGTTTCGCACTAGTGCGGAGGTTTCGCACTAGTGCCGGAGGTTTCGCACTAGTCCGGAGGTTCGCACTACTGTCGGAGGTTTCGCACTACTGTCGGAGGTTTCGCGCTAGTGTCGGAGGTTTCGCGCGAACGCCCCTCGGGACTTCGAAGCAAATTAAATGAAAAGGTGGTTTCCGGTAGTGATGACCGGTTCTCAAACGGTTAACCCTCGCGACCACCCGGTGAGAGTGCCCGGCGCGACGGTCCCGAGCCACACCCAGCCGGTACGCACTCACTTGGTCTGGGCCGGCGGCGGTTGCGGCGGCCTGCCGAGCGGTGGTGCGGGCGCGCGGCCGGCACCGCACGGGCACGCTGATCACCACCTGGTGCCACACCAGCGTGCCGGCCCCGAAGAACAGGCACCACATCCACTCGTCCTCGGCCAGCGGCACCGTCCGGAACATGGCGCCGCCGAACTGCACGATCACCACCTGCGGCCGAGAGAAACCGTGCGCTGCAACTTCCTGCTTTCTTTTCTTTTAACATTCCGTCACTCGCGCAGCCATTCGTAACACCAGTACTCGCGCGTTGGACTCCGTCCAACACAACTATTGAAGAGTTTATTTTTCTCATTAACATCATTTCTACATTTTTCTTATATATCTGTGCTTATATTATAATTGAATATACCATGGAAAGATACGTAAATAATTTAGTTGCAAACCATTTTGAAGATTTTATTATATTTCCGTCACTCGCGCGGCCATTCGTAGCACGAGCACTCGCGCATTGGACGACGTCCAACGCCCGCATTATTTAGTCGTAACGTTTATGTTTTTGCACACTAACGCAGAAAGGCATAAGAAAAAGGCATAAACACAACATTTAAAATATTAAACATTCTTATATTACAGAAAAAATATCATTTTTATCAATTATACAAAAACGCCGTTCTATACGCCAGTACCCGCATGTTGGATTCTATCAAAGAGGCACTAAGATTTTACTTCAGGGTATGGTGACACTATGCATAATAGAGATAAGACGTTTATCGAGATCCTTCCCAGATTCCGTTCGTGGAATAGAAGCATTGTTTTTGTACGTGAAAAGCTAACATTCCTTTCTTAACAAGAAAAGAAACTTCTGTTTGACTCTATGCAACAGCGCGAGTGACGGAGTGTTAACCCGATAGTGCCCGCAATAGACTCACGCCAGTGCCCGCAATGTATCTCTCAGATATAGCTCAAATTTTGTCTGAATTCAAATGATCTGAAGGTCCATTTACTGAAATACGTACTTTATTTTATTTGTATATGTTCACCAATGCAATTGTTCATGAATGTTACACTGCAGAATTATTGTCTGAATTCTTATAGAGCTATTGCCTTTTCTTATAAAGGTAAAAATTGACAAAGACAAGGAATTTACAGCTTGTCCCGGCTGGAGCGGTGCCCCGCTGGTGGGAGAGTCCTGGTTAGGGGGAAACCCCGCTAGCCGACAGTAGGTCTGGACCGGATCTCGCCATCCAGCGGGGGTAGACCACGTCCACCTCCCGACAAAAAAAACATGTCCTACACGTACTGGACTAATGACCAAAGCAGTTGACGCGCCCGGAATCACTAATCTCGAACCGTATAGGACCTCGCCCCGGGGCCGTCGCAAAAACCGACCTGCACGACGAAGCAGACGACCCAGATGGAGATGAAGATGGCGTTGCGGTGGAGGCCGGCCAGCACGTTGCGCTCGCCGTAGATCTTGCGCGACGTCAGCTCGTTGCTGAGCGTCATCATGACGAAGGCGTTGAAGATGAGGGTGAAGTGCGCGGTGGGGTGTTCCACGCCGCGACCGGACTCCATCTCGATGAAGCGCTCGCCCAGGAAAAGCAGGCAGAACAGCACCGCCAGCTCGTATATCGCGTGGCCGAAGATGGCTGCAGGCACGAGAGGGGGGTTTTGTTAGTCATATTTTGTTTTCTTGTATACGAACGTACAGTAATGCTCCTCGGTGGGTGAGGGATTAGCTTACTGGCCTCTGAACCCCCAGTGCGCGGGTTCGATCCCGGGTTTGATCCCAATTTGGTGCCTCGGAATTCCAACCCCCGTCTCTGGGCAATTGCTGGGATACTGACACGTCTCTGAAGCGCTTGTTGAAGGTGGCGACTCGCCTCTGAGCGATAGCTAAGCCAGTGAATTACCTCTGGGCAATTTTTCGGGGCAGTGACTCGCCTCCGAACGCTTGGTAGAAGTACTTTTCGTCTCTGGGTAATTGCTGGGATACTGACTCGTCTCTAAAGCGCTTGGTGGAGGTGGTGACTCGCCTCTAGCGAAGCTAAGCCAGTGAATTCCTCTGTCCAATGACTCGCGCTTGGCGCAAGCGGCCTTGGCGACTCGCCTCTGAGCATGCTCCTGGAGAGCAGCGAGCGCGTGCGCCCGTAGGGCGGGCGGGAGAGCAGCGCGGCGGTGGGCGGGTCGGTGGCCAGCGCCAGGGAGCCCAGCGTGTCCATGATGAGGTTCACCCACAGCATCTGCACGGCGCCCAGCGGCGACGCCTTCACCGCGCACGCGCCCACGAACGCCACCACCACCGCCACCACGTTCACCGTCAGCTGGAACTGCAGGAACCTGCCCGCCCGCGCAAGCCACGTGGAGTTAGTGGGCAGACGAGCACTTACTAACGATACGATGAGAATGGTATGCTTCAAATGCAGGACTCTGCCCACCACGCACAAGCGACATGATATAAGTGTGCTGCCACTTCTGCAGGAACCAGCCAAGTAGTTGATAAAATGATACAATCCGAATATTGGATCCGGTTTCACAGGGAAACGGTAAACAAACCACAAAAGATCATTATAGAAGATTAGCTGTTTCTCATTCCAACATACTGTAGATAGTAAGATACTGCCACCAAAAGATAACGTAGAGTTTACATACCTGGAAATATTATCGTACACGTTACGACCCCACATCACAGCCTTCACCATGCTGCTGAAGTTGTCATCCAGCAGGATAATGTCGGAGGCCTGCTTCGCTACGTCTGTGCCGGTTAAGCCCTAGAAGAAAATCTTGTATAGTTAAATAACTTTCTTTCCAAAAGAACATAATCAGTCTTTCCCAACAGAGCTCTAAGCATTATTTATGTGTTCCAGAAGAATGAACATATGAGACCATTGTCTTTCTCAACAAGTCTAAGCATTATAATTATGTGTTCCAGAAGAATGAACAATTATGAGATCCCATTGCTCTTTCTCAACAGAAGCTCTAGCCATTACAATTGTGTGTTCCATTTCCAGGATTTTACATGGACATTAGAGTGACGTCTTATGTAGCGTAGAGGAAGCGAGTGGGAATGGAAGTAGGTTTAGCTATTCAGCGGTCGCATAGACTACTATTGTAATCTAGTCGTATTAATTTGCTATTTACAACAAGATTTGACATACGTTAGGCACGGACTTTTCAGTACATTTTGTAGAGGGTCTCAGCTATCGAATTATAGCGAAATGTGACTCAAGTGCTGACTGCTGCACGAGCGATAAGTGTCGGTAACAACTTGGATTACAATAGTAGTCCACGCGATCACTCGCGGTTCAGTTTCTGACGTCAGCTGACATCATAAATATCGCTGCAATTCATGCTCTGAGAGTTTATGCAAAGTGCAACAGTTGACTAGAAGGGGATTTGTAAAGGATCTTGCTATGTCCTTTATGAAACCAGAAACGCAAAGGAAGATCCAGAAAAAAATATGTGGCGACGGCAATAGGAACACGCGGGAGAATTCTACTGGGATTCCGAGAAGGTTCCGAAGATTCAGCGGAATCACCAAATGGTAGCGCGGGACGTTGTTATCTCTGTGGACGTCTACGAAACAAGAGCACTCGACAGTACTGCGTAAATTGTGTCCACTGGGTGTGCCACGTTAAGAAAATCTGTGTGATTGATTGATTTTTTCGTGGTTCCGGACGCGTCAACTGCTTTGGTCATTAGTCCCGTTAGTGTAGTGTATACTTTTCTCGGGAGATGGCGGTGATCTTCCCCCGCTGGATGGCCAGATCCGGCGCCGATATACCGTCGGCTAGTGGGGTTTCCCCCTAACATGGACTCTCCCACCAACGTGGCACCAGGACCGAAATAAATACTTTCTTCAAATGATCTACATTAGAAAATACTGTTTGGTGATCTGTAACGACAGTTGGTGATTTAGTAAAACGACGTTGGGATAGTTAGGACAGTTGAGGACAGTGTGGTGATTTAGTACACGATGACGGTTTGGGTTTAGTCAATTTGGTTGTATAGTATAGGACAGTGTGGTGATTTAGTAACGATCGACGGTTTGGTGATTTAGTACATGAGCGATAGTTTGGTGATCTGGTATAGGACAGTGTGGTGATTTAGTACATAAGCGACAGTTCGGCGACCTAGTGTAGGACAGTGTGGTCATTTATACACGATCGATGGTTTGGTGATTTAGTACATGAGCGATAGTATGGCAATCTGGTTTGGACAGTGGTTACACGATTGACGGTTTGGTGATTTCCGGACAAAGCCGTCGGCGTAACTCACCATGGCGAAGCCCACGTCCGCTTTCTTGAGCGCAGGGGCGTCGTTGGTGCCGTCACCAGTGACAGCCACCACCTCTTGGTCCTTGGTGATTTTGCTGTCGATCATGCCCTTCACCAGGTTGTATTTGTCGGTGGGCGACGACCGCGCCAGAACCCTCAACTTGGGCCAAACCTATCGGCAAAAGAAGATGATAGTGAACAACACAGCCAAATTAAAGGAAATGAATAAAATATTTTACATTAATAATTTCCAATGCGCCAAAGATTGGAAAAAAATAGTAGGTTTCCTTTCATGTGTGAGGTGCCTATATGTCCCTAGCGAAAGAATATTAGTAATGAGCTTCTCAGATTAGAGTTTCCTGGCGCGGAACTTGTGACGTCATTAACCGCGTAAGTGTAGTGCATGTTTTATCGGGGTGTAACAGTGATCCTTTCCCTCTGGATGGCGATATTTGTCGCTAATCTATGGGTCTGCTTGCTGGTTTTCCAACAAGCAGGCATCTCCCACCAGCGGGTCACCGGCCACACTGGAGACGTTCTAGTAAGCTACCGACTGACATCCCGGCATTTGTTGTAATGTAGTGAATGTAAGTAAACGTGTATGTAAGTAAGGGATGAGGATACGACAAAGAAAAGGAAAAGGAAGGAAATATCGCGCGCGGTCCGTGGCCCGTTTGGTAGGGTACTGCTCCGGCATTCGCCTGGTGTTGATCGGAGAAACCACGGAAAACTACCGATCAGAGCAGCCGGCCGCTAGAATTCTCCTCCAGACAGCGACTGAATTCGACCTAGTGTCGAAAATCCTGCCGCCGTGGGGAGTGGAACCTAGGACCTCCCGGTCAGAGGCGCTGCAGTGGCATCAGTTGATGCACTGAGCTACCGCTCTGGGTGACATTAATTGAAGCCCTGGACCACCTTAGCCGATCCCTTTCGTGCGAGCGGCGCATGCGAGTCCCTAGCGATAGGATAGTAGACGTGCACAGAGAATTCCAGGGTACCTCGAGGTTCCAGGAGGTACCTTGTCCAGGAGCTCCTGCTGGATCTCGCCGTTTTTGTCGCGGATCAGCCGGTTGAACTCCGGCCCCTCCAAAATGAGGCCGTCGGCGTCTCCCTCTTGGATAATTCCGCACTTGCGCGCTATGCTGCGTGCTGTGTTCACGTTGTCTCCCGTCACCATGCGAACCTGCGGGATTGATTGATTGATTAATGTATTTACGTTGAAATCTCGAAATCGCTTTTCCACAGCATTACATAACTTTCTCTATTACATGTATAGTATTTCGTATATACGTACATATAGGAGAAAATAAAATTGTACTTTCCCTAATCCCTGCCCTTTGGCATAAGCAATAGCGCAGAAAGTTCCGGCCGCCAGGGTAAAAAATGTACCCCCGTAATCCCGACTCTTTGGCACATGCGAATAGCGTCCGAAACTTCCGGTCGTACCGTGTAAAAAACGTGCTCCCGTAATCCTGGCTCTTAGGCACACACGAAGAAAGTCAGAAATTTCCGATCGTACAAGGTAAAAAATTAACTGCATTCACGGTAATGGTAGTTCTTTGGCACACGCGGTTAGCGTCGGGCCCTTCGAGCTAGGCGGACTGCTTTGTGGCAAGCGTGTCGTTGGGCGCTCCTATATATATTACTCCATAAGCACATACGTTTCGAAATAAAAAAAATACCCACCAAAAAAACCGCGTCGAGCACTTTGGCTGTATGGCGTTAAAATGTAATTACCGTAAACCCTTTGGCACACGCGAATAGCGTCAGGCGCTTCTGGCCGTGCATGGTAAAAAATAAAATATGCTCACTGTAATATTAGTACTTTGGCACACGCGAATAGCTTCAAGAACGTCTGACAATACAGGGTAAAAAATAAAATATGGTTACCGTACGGCCAGCCCTTTCGCTCACGCGAACGTCAGGAATTGCTAGCCGAGTAAAAAAATAAAATGTGCTCACCGTCGTCCCAGGCGGGCTGCTTGCTGACGAGCGTATCGTTGGGCACCCCCATATATTACTTCGTAAAAACGCGAATATAAGAAAGAAAGAAAAAGAGAATGTACTCTCCGCAATCACAACAGTTTCGCATACGCGAATAGCGTTAGCAACGTCCGGCCGTACAGTTTAAAAAATACGTTAGCACAGAAACCCCGGTCCTTTGGCATTCGCAGATTGTGTCGAGCAAGCACAGAAAAAGTCAGGAATTTCTAGCCGTACAGGGTAAAAAATAAAAATGCCACCTAATGCCAGCCCTTGGCCGGAAATGCTCACCGTAATGCCAGCGCTTTGGCACACGCGAATGGCTTCAGGCACTTCGGGCCGCACGGGGTCCTCGATCCGACGATGGCGAGAAGGTGATGGTCGACCGGCGCAGCGCGGCCTCGCCATGCTTTCCACGACCGTCGCGCGCAGCGTGGTTCGCATTTTGAGCGAGAGCGGCCGCGGCTGGCCGGCGCCGTCCATGAAGAAGGCGCACTTCTCCAGGACGATCTCCGACGCGCCCTTGGTGTGCACCCGGAACCCGCCACCTGGAGAGACGAATAGTTAATTTAACCCTTAGAGGGCCGGCAGCTCTGATCGGTAGTTTTCCGTGGTTTCTCCGATCAACACCAGGCGAATGCCGGAGCAGTACCCTAACAAACGGGCCACGGTTTGCGCGCGATCTGTCCTATCCTCTCCACACTTGCACTAGCATGCACTACACTACCACATATCCCGGGAGACCGGTCGGGAGCTTAGAGCTTGTCCCGGCTGGGGTGGTGCCCCGCTGGTGGGAGAGTCCTGGTTAGGGGGAAACCCCACTAGCCGACGGTAGGTCAGCGCCGGATCTCACCATCCAGCGGGGGAAGATGACTGCCATCTCCCGAGAAAAAACATGCACTACACTAACGGGACTAATGACCGAAGCAATTGACGCGACCGGAAACACGAAAAAATCAATCAATCAATCAACTGGCTGTCCGATTGACGCCGCGTACTACGCACAGGTCCCAAAGCTCCGGCCGCCATTCCGTGTGAGGCTCTTATTCGCCCTGAGGAAGATCACAAAATGGCGGCCGAACCATTGGCGCTAATGCCAAGGATGCGTCGTCTCTCGGACAGCCTACTCGCTACAAATAAATAGTTTGGTAGATTAGTTCATACTCTCTTCGGTCGGCAGATTTTCTTTCCATTTCTCTTCGGTCGGCAGAGTTCTTTCTTAGCCATAGGGTCTCTTTTCATCGGCTGTGATGCGATGGAGATATCATCTGGGGTGAATACCGGTATTCTAAAATATTGAATGATGTAGGAGGTAGGTTTTGTAATGGCTTATAGGCCTTCGGCCTACCCACAAAGTTTCAGATTATTTACTTTATGTGTAATAATTATATTAAAAATACTATAAATAGTGGAATGAGATATTGGTACGGTGAATGAAAACTATTTCAGTTTGCTAACGATTAGGAAAATATATTTCCTTCATCAGGGCAAACAACGTGAAAACAACACCATTTCGTATCGTATGTCACAGATGTTTGCAACAGAGAACAGTCTTATTTTAGAGCCCGGAGGAGTGAACTCTGTGGTGCAAAACGTGAGCAAACAAATATATTTCATTCACCTTGACCAAAGCCCATTTGCTCAGAAATGATGGCTTAAAAGAATGACACAAGTCTCATTTTCATTGAACTCCCAGAATTTACGAAATTTGCAAATTTAAAAATTATGCGTGAAAGTATGTCTTGTTGTAGCACCACTAGCTTATACTTAGATCAAAGAGTATGATTTTTTAATTGCGACATACCTACCTGGCAGTCGGATGACGGTGCTCATGGACTTGCGAGCCGAGTTGAAGGTGTACACTTTGACAAAGCTCTCTTCCGGTCGCGCACTTCGCACTGTTTCGTAGTTCTGCCCAGCGCGTTCACAAAGCCCAGCAGAGCGCACTCGGTCTTGTTGCCGATCTGGAAGCATGATTGATTGATTATTATTAATTGACTGGTTGATTGATTCATTAGTTAATCGATTATTCGTTATTGAATGTGATTGATTCATGATTGAATGTTGATTAATTGATCTATTAATTAATTGATTGATGCGTTAATTGATCTATTAATTGATTGGTTCATTGACTGATTGACTCGTAAATTGATCACTTGATGTTTCCGAGCGCGACAATTGCTATTGTCCCCTAGGATGTAGGACGGACGAACGAACGGACAGACGTTTCGCTTCTAATTGGTTTTTCAGCATCAAGGACCTACAAAACAGGAATTCTGGCTACACCACGAGTTACAGGATTTTTTTTAATTTAACAACTGGATTTATCTACTTGTTCTTTGTAAAAACCCAGAAATTATATTTTTCCACTGAAAATCCGCCGTTTTTTCGCGCAGCATTACGTAACTTTCTCTACACTACGTATATTACTCCGTACGTATACGAGAAAGTAAAAAACGGGCAACGAAGTGACTTTACATTTATGAGGTCCGGGCTCAATCCCCGAGTCGGTGATCCTGAGCGGGGTTTTCAGGGTTTTCTCTAGGTCTTCCAGGTGAATGCTGGGATGATTCTGGGGCGATTCTATAAGGCCACGACCGCGAAACCGGCATCGCTAGCAAAAGTCGTTAACCACGTAAAGGCACGAATATTAACCAAATTCGAGATTGATTGATTGATTGATTCATGTTTCCGGGCGCGTCAACTGCTCTGGTCATTAGTCCCGTTAGTGTAGTGCATGTGTTTTTCTCGGGAGATGGCGGTGATCTTCCCCCGCTGGATGGCGAGATCCGCCGCCGACCTACCGTCGGCTAGTGAGGTTCCCCCTAACCAGGACTCTCCCAGCAGCGGGGCACCGCCCCAGCCGGGACAAGCTCTAAGCTCCCGACCGGCCTCCCTGAATATGTGGTAGTGTCGTGCATGTTAGTGTAAGTGTGTGTGTAAGGGGAGAGGATAGGACAAGGAATGAGAAGGACAGATCGCGCGCGGTCCGTGACCCGTTTGATGGGGTACTGCTCCGGCATTCGCATGGTGCTGATCGGAGAAACCACGGAAAACTACCGATCAGAGCAGCCGACCGCTAGAATTCTCCTCCAGACAGCGACTGAATTCGACCTAGCTGAAAAGCTAGTGGTCTTACACGTCGGCTTGTGAGAGGATTTTCCTTTCCAGGTATTTCCCCCAGCAGGGTTAAATACAAGTACAAATATAAAAGTTCAAAAATCAATCATGAGTGTCAGGGTGGCCTTAGGCAAAACTCCATCTCCAACGGCTCACATCACATAGGAGAAATTCTCTGTAGTGTGGATACAAACAGACGGGAAAACGAATGTACCATCTCAGGACGCGATTCCGCGATGAATAGTAACTGGACTTCGTCGCAGCCTGCACTTTGCATCGCACAGTGCACTGCATCTGTGCAGGATGGCGAGGCCAAGTGCGAACAATGATAAAACCGCTGATAAAAAACTGACTTATTCACCATCAATTCACTGATTAATATTTTTTCTCGTACGTATCCGCCCAAAGTAGACTTTTATCTCTAGAAACACGGGACTCGAACCGCGACTCTTCCGACTCAGATGCTGAGTCGACACACGCTCTAACCACCTCGGCAATCCAGGTCGGCAATACTGCTACTGCTACTGCTACTGCTACTGCTACTGCTACTGCTACCGTTACCGCTACCCGCTACCGCTACCGCTACCGATACCGATACCAATACGGCTACTGCTACTGCTACAGCTACAGCTAGTGGTACTGCTACTGCTACAGCTTCTGTTACAGCTTCTGCTACAGCTACTGCTACTGCTACTGCTACAACTACTGCTACTGCTACTGCTACTGCTACTGCTACTGCTGCTGCTACTGCTACGGCTATTGCTGCTGCTACTGCTACTGCTAATAATAATAATAATAATAATAATAATAATAATAACAGTAATAACAAAATAATAATAATAATAATAATAATAACTGACTTACCTGCTTGGGTAACTCTCCCGGCATGGTGGGTTTCGTAAGGGTAGACGTGTAGGCACTGTTGACACATATCCCCTCCACCAACTTCTCCCTCACACTATCCGGAATCTCCTCAGGCCTACAGGGAGAGCAGTTTCATGTCCATGAATCCACAAATAGATAAATTGATAACCAATAAGTCGACACGGATACATCAGTGAAAACGTGTAGGTAGTTATTTCGAAGTTAAAAGTTCAACTGTTTATGGCATGAATTCCCGTAGAATGCGTCTTTCGTAAATTTTGTATTTTGTCTCAGCCTGTACTTTCATTGTACTGCATCTATGCTTGTACACTGCATCTATGCTTGATATCAGCGCGAAGCGCTGATAAAATAGTACTCATTCCATCAGTTCACTATTAGTGTTGTTTTGTTATTTTTTGTAGAAATCCCCCAAAGTATATTTTCTCTCCAGTGATTCTTAATCGTATGTTTACTATTTGATGCGCCTAAATGAGCTTCTGATCATACGGTACTATTAGCGTATATATTACAATTTTTTAGGACACGGATACCCACCTTTTCCTTTCTGACTCCTTTAAAGAGAATTGATTGGTTTATTGATTATCTTACGTTTTCTCTACAATTATGCATCATCTGTAATGATAACACAAAAATTTGTTTATAAATGCCATAAAGTAAACAATTCCGTACACCAATCTTCTCTTAAATATCTCCATTTTCAGTACTCGGAGATTCTGCTGCTTGTAAATACCTGAGTTTTAAAAATGTTGAGTGTTTTTAAGAACGTTTTGTAAACAATGGAATCTTTATTATACTGCTCAGTCGCCAGTTAATTTTCGGCTGTTGACCCACAATAGACACCTTGAGCATCATTGACCTCCGTCACAATTTCATGAACCCCCAGCGGTCAAATCGGAAGAAATGACGATATTTCGAATAAGAAAAAGAAATTACGATGTTTCGAATACGAAAATGAAATTACAATGTTTCGAATATGAAAAAAAATTCAATTTCGAATAAGAAAAAAAATTACGATGATTCAAAGAAGAAAAAGTAATTACGATGCTTTGAATAAAAAAATCTACAACCTTTGGAACAAGAAAAGAAATAACGATATTTGAAGAAGAAGAAGAAGAAGAAGAAGAAGAAGAAGAAGGTATTACGATATTTGGAATGATATAAAGAGAATTACAATGTTTCTAATAATAACCAAAAGTGGAGCCTGTGCCATAAGAAGAAAACCACACATCCTACCCGGGAGTAGTCGTCCGGAAGGTGCCCCCGACGTAACTCTGCACGACCGTCATGCGGTTGGTGGTGAGCGTGCCGGTCTTGTCGGAGCAGATGGCGGTCGCGCTGCCCATGGTCTCGCACGCGTGCAGATGGCGCACCAGGTTGTTGTCCGCCATCATCTTGCGCACGGAGAACGCCAGCGACAGCATCACCGCCAGCGGCAGGCCCTCGGGCACGGCCACCACCAGCACGGTGACGCCGATCATCACGCTGCTCAGCACCATGATGGCGCGGCCCGCCGCTCTGAGCACCGCCACGGCCAGACCGGCCTGCCGCTGGATGGCAGACGCGCCAGCTTCTTCTGCAGCACCGTCTGCTGCTCGTCGTCGTCGTCGTCCTTCTTCTTCTTCCCGTCCGCCGCCGTCGCGCCCAGCAGGCTGAGCACGATGCCCGATTGCGAGTTGAGGCCCACCGCCGTCACCACCATGCGGCCGCTGCCTTCCATCACCTGGGTGCCTGCGGAAAGTTTCTTTTTAACTGTCGTACCGGGAGCGGTAGCTCGTGCACAACCGATGTCACTGCAGCGCCTCTGACCGGGAGTGCTGACGGCGGCAGGATTTTCGACACCAGCTTTTCAGCTACGTCGAATTCAGTCGCTGACTGGAGGAGAATTCTAGCGGCCGGCTGCTCTGATCGGTAGTTTTCCGTGGTTTCTCCGATCAACACCAGGCGAATGCCGGAGCAGTACCCTACCAAACGGGCCACGGACCGCGCGCGATCTTTCCTTCCTCTTCCTTGTCCTATCGTCTCCCCTTACACACACTTACACGAACATGCACTACACTATCACATATTCGGGAGAGCGGTCGGGAGCTTAGAGCTTGTCCCGGCTGGGGCGGTGCCCCGCTGGTGGGAGAGTCCTGGTTAGGGGGAAACCCCACTAGCAGGCGGTAGGTCGTCGCCGGATCTCGCCATCCAGCGGGGGAAGATCACCACCATCTCTGGAGTAAAAACATGCACTACACTAACCGGACTAATGGCCAAAGCAGTTGACGCGCCCGGAAACAAGAAAAAATCAATCAATTTACCTGTCGTCTTTTCAAAGTCTTTTACATTTCGTTACGCTCCCCTCACCATGTACCTGCGAAACAAGGTATTACTTTGATGGCGAAGCAGGAGATTTGAATTTAGCTCAGAGGCTTGCGGATATTTTACATGCAGTAAATCTACAACATGGGGCAGTCGGCTTTACTTTCTCTCGAAAAAAATTTTTTCGCCCTTAAAAAGCCACAGCTTCCATCGAGTTTGAACTCGCAAACGTGTTATACTCCGTAATGAATCCGATGTGTCCGATATCCGTAATACCTCGTAATCAATCAATCATATTTTTGAAACTGATAATTCGAATTTTCTGCGTTTCTTTTGCTGAAGATACTCTTTACCGAGATAGCTGAAAGGTTAGTTAGATACAATTTGCATTATTGTGATATTACATATCCGTTACATATAAAACGATAGAGTATGTGCTGTTAGAGTTTTTGTTGAATATGCCTGTTAACACTTTCCTTCTAATTATTTCCGTGGCTTATGTTGTGGCTCTAATGTTTCATGTTAGGTCGTAATACGAAAATGCAACGCCGCGTCACAGCAGTTTGAAATTTTAGATTTACCTCACATTCTTTTCGATCATGTTTTTCGCTCTATGGAAAAGTTTTGGATTGTCAATTTGTGTTGATTATTAGCTTTAAAAGAATTTTTTGTTCTTCATGCGCTAGGTTGGTTGAGTTGCATATGTGACGTAGTGATGTAATGTAGACAGAAATTGCCATATAGTAATATTACGTAACTATTTCTAATGCGAGAAAGTTAGCGCTTTCTACTACTTTACATTTCGATTTCAAATAAGATAGCCACGAACTTTGTTAGATAGTTGATAATATGCAATATTTGTTCTATTTAATTACAAATTATTTGAATCCGAAAAGGGTTGCAGATTTAGTATTGTGTCAACAGATTAATCTAAACCTTTGTGTAAGCATAGAGTCCTCCAAACTTTAATAATAGTGATAGAAAACATGACAAATTTTCCTCTTGAAATTATTTAGGGCAATTTATCAGACCAGTTGGTTGGGAAGATCCTTAGAAAATAGAGAGATTTTATCAAAAAAGTCTCAGTCAGCCAGGAAGTCAACAATACTATGATTTTATTTTAGTTTTAACTGAAATTAAAAACCACATCGTCTTAGTTCTTCGTAGTAGAAATGGGTTAAAAGTTTAACTTATTTTCAGAGTGTTTATTTTAACTTTTACATATCCTTTTTAAAGAAGTTCTGAGCTTGAATTGAATTTTACTGAACATTCCTGATTAAAAGCTGATAACTAGACATCGGATGTTTAGGGAAATTCCTATTTCATTCTAGCGAACTTATTTAAAGGCCGATAATATATGTGCACGAATCATGACAAATGATGACATATGAAGTTTTATTATGCTTATTTTTATTTTTTGGTATAAATGCCTTTTTTTGCAAAAATGCCTTTTTTAGGACTTTTTTGCCTTTTATGTATTATTTTTATATGCAATGCAAAGATATCGGAAAATCAGCCATGGTCCAACGTGACCATTGATTACGAAATCAATTCACGTCTTGGTATTTTAAAATATATAAATAATAATAAGGTAATAATTTTAAATACAAGAGAATTCCTAAAAGTATACCAACTGATTTTTTTCCATTTCCTTATTTCATAAATACCAGACATGTTCTGAGAAGATGTTCGATACACCGAGGGCACCGAAATTTTAAGTGGAAATAAATGTAAATTCCCAGAAGGTTTCAGTGTTGCTAGTGTTGAACTTTTAAATGTATGCCAGGCACATCATTAGATGTTGAGAGATTCTTCTCCGTATTCAAACTGATTTTGTCTCCTAATCGTCGCAAATCTGAAATTGTGTTCCTTGAAAAGTTACTCGTAATATGCAAATAGTACTGGTCAATGCAAACTATTAGGAATAAAATGTACAAGAGTTGTAAATCTGTAAATCTAGTTTTACATTAAAATGTACGAACTTGCTTTGTGCATTTAAGTTTACAAAATAATATTGACAAAAATTACAAACAAATTTTATTTTATTGTGTATGTAAATTATGACAGTGCCTTTTTTCTCCTTATTCTGGAATTTTAAGTGCCTGTTTAAGCGCCTAAAAGACGATTTTTTTGTGCCTAATCATCCGATGTCTACTGATAACTATTCGTATATACTGTAATCGTAAGAAGTTTTCAGAACACACATCATTCGCCAGTGATATTGTTTCATTAATGTTAACCATCCTTGTACAGAATACTGATAATTGTCATTTCTGTAAAATTATTAAATAAATTGTGGTATTTACATATATTACGCTTTTTCATCATGACCTTCCATACTAATCAAAAATGAAAACACAGTTATGTGAGATTACTCACAACCTTAACGAGGGAATTTGGACTATTTAATTCAACCACTTAATAGTAATAATAATAATAATAATAATAATAATAATAATAATAATAATAAGAAGAAGAAGAAGAAGAAGAAGAAGAAAAAGACAAGAAGACGTGATAAAAATGTACAATCTCTCTGGGAATTTAGATGAAAATCCGTGAGAGAGATGGTAGCAGCGCACTTTTCGGTATTTGCCGCTGGACCTGTCCCAACGTCTCATCATTAAACTAAGGGAATGCGAAGGTCCTATTCCCACCAAAGTGTAATCCCTAGTAGCAAGAAAAAGTGTGTGACAAGCATATATATTTATTGACAAACAATGCCTCACTTTTAAAACAGATACGTAATAACTTCGGGATTCCTACCTGCAAACAGCAACGGGTCCACTGTTTCACCCTTTTTCACCTGGTCTGACTCTCCAGTCAGAGACGATTCATCCACTTTCAGGTCATTACTCTGTACGATCACCCCGTCGGCCGGTAACACATCACCGTACTTCACCTGGCAAATGTCTCCGACCACGATATCATGAATGTGCACCTCTAATTGATGCCCATCACGAATCAGAGTAAACTTGGCTTCTCCTTCAATTCTCCTCTGCAATCCACGAAATTGCTTTTCTTTAGAATAGTTCGTAAACGCCGTGGCCAGAACCACAATAGCCACAGTCCCCAGAATGCCGACTCCTTCAATCCAACCAGCCGTTGCTTCCCCTGTGTCTTCAGTCTCATCGTTCTCCAATGATGGTCCGGCCACTGTCATAATGATGGACACGCACGCACAACCGAGAAGAATGATTAGAGTTACGTCGTGAAGTGCTAGCCATATCAACCGCCACACCGATTTGGGAGGTTTCGGAGGAATCACGTTGGATCCGAAAACTGCTGTTCTCCGGGCTATGTCGTCAGGCTGCCCGGAAATGCCTGTAACGGGATGCGAGAGCAACTTAGCGCAGAATTTTGTAGTTCCGCCGTACCGAGAAATTTGGGTGACGGCTTCTTTCTTTCGATGTTCGAACAGATCCCGCAACTCGGCGACTCCCAGAGTAAAATTTATTTCTTGCGTTGGTGATCTTGATCGTGATAGTCGACGCATTTTAAAATGGCGTAACTGGTCGTTCCAAAAAGCGACGTTCTCTTTTATGAGCTTCTATCTCTTTTGTTGATTTTATACTTATGTTGTTGGAAAGTCTGATATTTCATGATTTACTCTTACAAGTAACCATTTCGTAACATACATCGTAAGAATTCATATATTATTCAATCATGTTTCATCAAACGCATTGAAATCATGATTCATCATTATTCATACTTCGATACAGAGGAAGCGCATGTATATATTTAATATCCATTTGCATTGATAATACATTTGTAGTATTTGTTTCTAGCCACAGAGTTTGGAACTATTGCAAATTTAAAATAATGGAGTTGTCTTACATTTCTTCGTATCATATCCTCTTGCATTCTACCAAACTTCCTGGTATTTTGGCTAAAAATGTATGCATAAATACTATCAAATATAGTATATCAAAATCCTTTTGAGAAGCGAATAAAGAAGCTTATGTTTATTATTGAACAGACTGGTCCGAGTAACCTCGTTTTTATTTCGTATTTCACGATTCACCGCGATAATTAAATCACTAATAAGTCTAACTGTAAACAAACACAACACAAATTGTCTTGTTGTATCGATTCACTGTTTTTATATTCGATTTCATTGACCCATAATGTGAAACAAGTGAGACCTGTTTCCATTAAATGTCTGTGCATGACGTATCAAATCACTCATATTATTGCACCGTGTATCAGTAATCTTCTGTGTATCTAATAAGCACGATCAAATAAGACTTTTATTTTGTATTAATAACGCTAGCCGTTATCTTAATGGTATAAAAGCATGCTATATTAATGAATTTAAAAAGGAAATAATTTTAAGACGCTGATTTATTTAAAAAAATAAAGAAAATATAATGATTTTTCAAATGTAATGGCACCTAACCTCTACAACAATGAGATGTGACTTCCTGATATTTCAAGATGTTTTTGTCGTTTTTATGTTTTCTGACATTTTTTATCTTTCAACGTCACATTTTGAAATAAGTATGAAAAAAATGATGGAAATGCGACGTTTAAAGAAAATACGGATTTAATTGGGCATGAAACAAAAAATGTTTATACAGAAAAATTGATTTTTGGATAAACACACCCGATTTTAATAATTATTTTACATTGAACCTTATTTTATTTTTTACATCTTCAAAATCTGTTGATAAATTCCTTAAAATTGAATACGAGTTGCATAGTTTCATCTTTTCAATACGCATCTACCGACACCCATAACACAACGGGTAGTTATGTTTTTTGCTCACAAGCACTAGCATTGAATTTAACCATCTTTCATCTCATTTTAACGAACTTTCCCACGCAATTTACTTTTCATGGAAATTCAATTAATTCTTCTGCACTTTCGTGATAAATCATCAAGCGCAGAAAACCATGAACACCCACAAGTTATAGCGAATGTTATCAGGAAATCCAGTTTCCACACCTTCCTACAAGGTCGGCAACAAGACGAAGCCAGTCGGCCCTTAGGGTCTAATTTAGGATGCCCTCAGGGGCCCAGACTTGGCGTGAGGGGCTTGTCTAAGGCCCACCTCTGCAATTAAGGTGAACGGCGCGCGAACTGTCTAATTGGCCCTTGGCAGTAACCGAATTTGCCGCAGGGGCACAGAGGGAGTTTGGGGCGCCTCGCGAACGGAGGCAGAACGTAGGCAAATGCGATGATGCGAGCAGAGATGTATAAATCCTCCAGGCGCCTTTTCTCGACACCTGATGTTAGTCGGAACGTAATTACTTATACTTCAACAGCACATACTTTCTCGCATTATTTCTTTCTTTTCTTTTTTCGAAGATTTAGAAAAGTTTAACGAAAATGAGACCTGCGTCATTTTTTAAGCGTCCCTTGTTCTATACGTGGGAAAATATGAAAAAATGGAGCTGTTTTTGGGAAAAAATGTTTTTTTTTAATTCCTTTAGCTTTAAGAAGAAATTACGCAAAAACTATTAGCTTTTTAATTATTTTTTTATCAAAAATTTTTTAAAAAAAATTAATATTGCTCTTTCGAATGTTACGATACTTTTGATACGATTTGATATGATTCGATACGATTTTTGATACGATTTGATACGAAAATTTTGCGATACTTTTCAGTTTTCTAAAAAAAAGAATAACGTTTGTAGTACTTCCAGATTTCCGAAAATTTACCCGAAATGAGAGTAGTTTTTCACTGTCCTTTGATAGTGCTAGGAGACAATTTAAAGAAAAATTGAAACCATTTTTGAGAAAAAATGTGAAAACGAGAAAGTAAAGGGGTGACTGTTTCAGGACCATGAACCGTGAATAGATTCTGCACCCCAAAACACAATAAAAACACGAAAATCTGAAAAATATATAAAACTAGAACGCAACTTTTCCTTATAAGGGATGTAAAACTTTTCTAAACATCATTTCTAGACCTCTGAAATTATTTAGAACTCAGAAACATGCAATTCATATTTCTGCATTAATTTTGCAGTACTCATATAACGATTACTCAAGAATATGAATGATATAACCCTAGAATCTAGACCAATTGATGTGATTTTGCAGGTTGTACTGTTTTCTCTTCTACAGTTTTTATATTTTGTTTGGTTGTATTGGGAAAATATGTGGTATATGAAAGTTAGCATATTTTATTCACTCTATATTTTCTGATAATTTTACCCAGGGGTGACGAAACGAGCTGAGAAGCACTTTCAACATTAATTGAGGAGCGACTGTCTCTGCTGTTTTGCACCTTTCCGAGAGCGCTTGCAGAAACGCCTCGTACACTCGTAGTTGGTGGCACGAAAAAATTCATTTTAACTATCGATTCTCTATTCTGCAATTATTTTCTCTTCTCTTCAGATATTGCGTAAAACAGGTTTTATTCATTATTTATTTATTTATGTGGTGAGGATTTTCCTTCGATACAAAGATACGAGCCAAGAACCAGCCTATACTTTATTTGAAGATGAGTTTGTTCGCCGTTTTGCACCACTTCCGAGAGCAATAGATCTTTATGTTTACTGCTTCTCTACTCTCAAATTAATTTCTCTCCAACCATATTTAGATATTGTGTGAACATAGTTCATTCGCTCACTATTTATTTATTAGTTTATTTACTTATTTATTATTTTACTGAGAGTTTTCCACTGACACGACAACACGAGCCAATAATCAGTCTGTACATTACCTTATTTGAGGGGTGACTTTGTTTGCCATTTTGCACCCTTTTCAGAATGCTAGCGGAAAGGCCCTCACGATCGCCGTGTGTTGTCCACGAAACAAATCATTACGTCTATGAATATTCTATTCTCCAATTTTTTTTCTTGCCCCACAAGACGAGCCGAGAACCTTATCCACGTTATTTGGAGAGCGCGTTTGTCCGCCGTTTTGCACCATTCGGATGGTGCTAGCCGGAGGAGTACCGTGCGGTACCCATTTGTGTGCACGAAACAATTCATTGCGTCTATCGATTTTCATTTCTCCCTTTTGTTTCTCAGACCACAATATGAGCTGTGAACCAGTCTCCACGTTATTTGTAGAGCGAGTTTGTTCGCCGTTTTGCACCACTTCCCATGGTGCTGGCCGGAGGAGCCCCGGGCGGTCACCTTTTGCGTACATGAAACAATTCATTGCGTCTATCCGTTTTCTACTCTCCTTTTTGTTTCTTAGACCACAATACGAGTCGAGGACCGGTCTCGACGTTATTTGTAGAGCGAGTTTGTCCGCCGTTTTGCACCACTTCCATGGTACTGGCCGGGGGAGCCCCGCGCGGTCGCCGTTTGCGTGCACGAAACAATTCATTGCGTCTATCGATTCTCGCCACGGACCGGTATGCGGGAGGTGGCGGTACCCGCGCCCCATCCGCCCGCCCGCCCACCGGGCAATTAGCGTAATTCAATTGTTTCGGGCCACGGCGACCGCCCTCGCCTCCGTAATCCCCAGTCCTCGGATCGGCGCGCCCCGTCCTCCGGTCCCTGCGCCCTCACGTGCTTTTCCTGAGGACGCGACCTGGGTGGTCGCTGGTGGTTCGCGGCTTGCTCGCACCGCGCGCTGTTTTTCCGCTGAACGTACAGTCCCTGGATACAGAGAGTAGCACCGGTAGAGGTAGCTCAGTGCATCAACTGATGTCACTGCAGCGCCTCTGGCCGGGTGGTCCTAGGTTCCCACTCCCCACGGCGGCAGGATTTTCGACACTAGCTTTTCAGTTAGGTCGAATGCAGTCGTTGTCTGGAGAAGAATTCTAGCGACCGGCTGCTCTGATCGGTAGTTTTCCGTGGTTTCTCCGATCAACACCAGGCGAATGCCGGAGCAGTATCCTAACAAACGGGCCACGGACCGCGCGCGATCTCTCCTTACTCTTCCTTGTCCTATCCTCTCCCCTTACACACACACACTTACACTGACATTCACCACACCACCACATATTCCAGGAGACCGGTCGGGAGCTTAGAGCTTGCCCCGGCTGGGGCGGTGCCCCGCTGGTGGGGGAGTCCTGGTTGGAGGGAAACCCCACTAGCCGACGGTAGGTCTGTGCCGGATCTCGCCATCCAGCAGGGGAAGATCACCGTTGTCTCCCGAGAAAAATACATTCACTACACTAACGGGACTAATGACCGAAGCAGTTGACGCGCCCGGAAACACGAAGAAATCAATCAATCAGAGAGTAGCACATTCCTTTGCGCCATAGGCGCCGCCATTTTATATCCAGTTGAACTAACCGGTATTGTCAGTGAGTTAGGAACCACCACTCTACCGAAAACTAGTGATAATATACTCGAAATTCTTCATAATGCGTCCGATTGCTCTCATTCCTACTTAACTGTGAATGCTGCCTGGGGTTTTCGAGTGAAAGGAATTAAAGGCGGCGGCGTTCAGGTCGCTACTCGTATCTAGGGACACTAGCTGAACGGAATGTCTCAGAGACGAGGTTCGCTTCTTTGTACGTATAGTAATGAAGGGAGAGAACAAGCGTCGTGTCTCTAGAATGTTGTAACTAAAAATAAATGAAAATAGTCATTTTAGATAAATCGGTTCAAAAAATCATTTTTATTTGAAATAAGTCTTTATTTCTGACAGTCTGTTAATTGTCACATGCTATCAGTTAAATCATTTCATGAAAGGTGATTGCTATTTATTTCTTTGCCAATTCCATGTTCATAAATAAAAAATTTGAGATCTAAATATTTTTTATATAACTGGAATATCGTCTCCTAATGGAAAGCAAATCATGTTTTGGGTAAATTAAATCGAGCTCTTCTGTTCAAAACAGGATTTTTTTTGTGTTACATCAGCATCCCGAATAAGGAAGGAAATGTGTTGAACCACATACTATTAAATCATCATTTTAGTTTTAATCACTATCAAAACCAACGCGCCTATTTCTTGACAATACATAACAATGTAATTATGTTTTTTATGTTTTGAAACGAAATATTAATATTCCCAGCTAATAATTATGTTCTGAACAAAATAAAAATGCATAATTTATTTCGTACTTTCCAAATTGAAATCAAATGTTATTGCTTATTTCATTACGTTTCGAAATCAAAAGCTTACATTCTATCACGTTTTGACACGGAACAGAAATATAATTTATCATTCCACAAACATTTTAACACTAATTTTAAGCATAAGTTTTAAAAATATAAATTTAATTTTATTGCATTGGAAGGCTCTTGTTATGTTCAATTGATTCGTTCTTAAATCATATTTTTAAATTTTATTTTGTCCAGAACAGTTGCAAATAACCTTATTGGTGTACATTTCGTGTGGTAGTACATTTTTAATGTTTTCTGGATATTCTATTTATTGATTTATTTCAATAGTAGTAATCAGGGAGGCTGAAGATCTAGATATAATTATGCAAAGAATGTTCGCTAGTAAGAATGCTTACAACATGCTTTTATCTAGCCTTCATTATTGCACATCACTTCTACTAAGCTACAACATCTGAACAGCGAACATTTTCGAACACATTATTGGCTTAGAGTTTAACCTCGCCCGTAGCTTTCTTGACTCCTCAACCTACTTACCACTAAATGAACCGGTGACGTCTTGGTTGGTTGGTTGGCTGGTGATTCCGGGCGCGTCAACAGCTTAGGTCATTAGTCCCGTATGTGTAGTGCATAATTTTTTGGTCACCTTCCACCGCTGAATGGCGAGATCCGGCGTCGACCTACCGTCGACTAGCGGGGTTTTACCCAACCAGGTATCTCCCACCAGTGGGGCACAGCCCCAGCCGGGACAAGCTCTAAGCTCCCGACCGGTCTCCCGGAATATGTGGTAGTGTAATGCATGATAGGTGTCTGTAAGGGGTGAGCATACGACAAGAAAGAGGAAGGAAGGATCACGCGCGGTCCGTGGCCTGTTTGTTAGAGTACTGCTCCGGCACTCGCCTGGTGTTGATCGCAGAAACCACAGGAAACTACCGATCAGAGCAGCCGGCCGCTAGAATTCTCCTCCAGACAGCAACTATTCAGTCGACCTAGCTTACAAGCTAGTGGTCTTACACGTCGGCTTGTCAGGGGATTTTCCTTTCCAGGTATTTCCCCCAGCAGGGAACGGCTCCAGTCGCGACACGCTCTATACCCCTGACTGGTTTTCCGCTATGAATGATAGTGTAGTGCATATAAGTGTGTGGGTGTGTAAGGGGTAAGATATGAGAGTGGAATAGAAAGGAAAGGTCGCGTGCGCTCCATAACCCGTTTATTTCGAAACTGCTCTCGCAGTCATCTGTTATTGATCGGAGAAATCACGAAAATCTACCAATGAGAGCACCCGCCCCCTCCCTCCAGACAGCGACTGAATTCAAACTACCTATCTAGCAAGAGTTGACAGTCTGCCATCGTCGGATCTTGAATCCTAGAGAGGTTGCTCAGTGCATCATCTGATGTCACTACAGTCCCCCTGACCGGAAGATCCTAGGTTCGAGTCCCGACGCCGACAGGATTTTCGTCACTAGCTTGTCAGTTAGGTCGAATTCAGTCCCTGTCTGGAGGAGAATTCAAGCAGCCGGCTGCTCAAATCGGTAGTTTTCAGAGGTTTTTCTGATCAACACCAGGCAAATGCCGGAGCAGTTCCCTACCAAACGGGCCACGGACGGCGCGCGATCTGTCCTTCCTCTTCCTTGTCCTATCCTCTCCCCTTACACACACATGCACTACACTACCACATATTCCGGAAGATCGGTCAGGAGCTTAGAGCTTGTTCCGGTTGGGGCGGTGCCCCGCTGGTGGGAGAGTCCTGGTTAGGGGCCCCGCTAGTCGAGGGTAGGTTGGCGCTGGATCTCGCCATCCAGTGGGGGAAGGTCACCGCCACCTCCCGATGAAATAACGTGCAATACACTTACGGTACTATGGACCTCAATAGTTGACGCGCCAGGAACTAGTAATAACCAACCAACCATCATAGCGTCAATGCGGTCTCTTGCACTAAGCTCGGCTGGTCCTGACCTCCGGTGTTGGTGGCAAAGAGACTGGGTTCATCTCATTTCGAAGCCTGAAACAGACACGCAAGTCCGTATGTACCGCGAGCCAGTGCCTGGCACGCTGGCGAGGAAAGGACCTCCGCGGCCGAAAACTTCGTCCGACAGGACTCGCTACGCGCTCTTCCACACCGTTTGAGCCCCAACCCTCTTCCCCCACCTCCATTTCCCTCCCCTCTCTCTCTCTCTCTCTCTCTCTCTCTCTCTCTCACCCTTTGGACCCGACCCGCCTCCTGCGAACACACACACACACACACACACCGACAACGCGCTCTCGCCCTGTTTTCTCGGTTCGCCGCCCTCCCTGCTCGCGCGCCGGAAATGAGACTCTCGGTTGGCAGCCCTGGACCGGAAGTGCGGGAGCGTTGTCCGTCCTGCTGGACGCCGCCGCTGCGCCGCTGTGGGTCAGGTTGGCGAAGAATAGTGCGCGAAATTAAACGTTTTCAGTTTGTTCGATTCCGTCCAGGTGTTTTAGTTTTCAAACCGATTAGTTGCATTAATTAACAATTAAATTTCGTTTCGTAATTTATTATCTTCATCCATGAAACACTAACTTATTCATTGTTCCGATGTTTTATGTAGCAAGGAGATGATGCCAATTAAACGAATTTTAACTATACTGTATTTACACGATTTTAAAGCGTACTTTTCTGACTAAATGTAGCACTAAAACTCATGGTGCGCATTTGATTCGATGGCGCATTAGATTCGAGTACAAAACTGTTCCATAGGTAATGATGGTGTAATGTAATTTATTGTATTGATAAATGCATGTTGAATGTGTACATTTGCTGTTTAATGTTCACTAATTTTCTTTTTTGACAATCTGTCACATAACATTGGGAAACTTTCAGTTCTATAAAGCGGTGGTTTATGTGTACGATTGTTGTATTACATACATTTAAATAAAATACCGTACCTGCGCATTACGTTCGATGCAGTTTTTTCATATTTGTAAGCTTCAAATAGGAGGTGTGCATTAGATTCAATGGCACATTTGATTCGCGTAAGTAAGGTTCAAGTATGTTAAAAAATTGCTTACAGTATAAGTAGTCGTGAAGTGTTGTAATGTTACCCAAAATGGTGTTTATTATATGAAACGTACAGCGACTGTAAAAGAAGGTAGAATTGGATAAGCATAGTACGAAACGTGTTAATTTAGAGATGCTAAAATTAGAATTCAATGACAAAAAAATTCTTTTTTACCTTTTTTTTATTTATTGTAATCTGTAATGTGAAACAAAACGATTGCATTTATTGGGTAATCAAAACATCTCTTTCTATTGTTGGGCCGCGGTGTTATTAGTATTCTACCGATTTTAATATCGTAAATCATGAGAATATTTTGGCTTTTGGCGCACAAGACAAAACAGTTCGGACCGAAAGTTTCTCTTCACTCTCTTTCAACGACAGACGTGTTCGGGGGATCAGTGCAAATTACTGAGGGAAGTATTAGCTTATCCGAAACTTTTGATTCAATCAACATTGTCTTAAATATTCATTTTTTATTCCATTTCTATTGTTTCGATTATCAAATTCCTTTTCTGTCTTCTGGAAATTTAATGTTAAGAATTGAAGTATTCACTCAGCAATTTGTCAGAAATTTGAAAAACCTATCTCTAATTTCGATTCTAATTTCATGTAAATTGAAAGAGAATTTCGCATTTTGACCCAATTCCATTCACAGCGAATCGCTTAGGAGAAAGAAGAGTGGTGTATTTTTTTCATTATCTCACCCGTCTGGTTTCTTAGACTTCAGAGTGGCAGGGTTGGGTAATGTGGCAGATGCAAGGAAGTGTCTGTGTACTGAATTTTCAGTCGAGTCCGTTATGGGGTTGCGAACGTTACGTAAACACACTGCAAAAGGACGCAAGAGGGGGATACGCTTGGTTCAGGGTCGGGGGGTGGATGCAACGTAGATTAAAGGACTCGAATGGTAATGGCATCTGTGTGCTTTGCGGTGATAGGGAAGACTGGATCCATATCCTTTTAATTTGCAGTGCGACCGAAACTTGGAGAGGAAAATGGATGGGAATGGGAAATTACTACTTCCAACATAGGAACGTAACGCTCGCCCAAAACATTCTAGGGATAAAAGACCTAACTTCATGAAAGAATTAGGAACATTTCTAGGAAAGGTTCGGACCACTAGAGAAACTGAAATTAAGGAGTGGGAAAACAGTAGTGGTTAGTACGAGCAGAGCCTAGACTGGAGAGAAATATGTAATAAATCAATAAACTAACAATAATTAAGTTAGTAAGTTATGTTAGGTTAGTAAACAGTACAAAAAAAAAATAAAATTTATAAATTGTAGTCAATTTAAGTATAAAAAAAAATATTAACTTAAAATAATTAAAAAAATAAATTAAAATTAAATTAATTTAAAAGAAGTTAAATAAATTAAAATTAAATTAAAATAAGTTATATAAATTAAAATTAAATTAATTAAAATAAGGTAAATAAATTAAAATTAAATTAATCAAAATAAGTTAAATAAATTAAAATTAAATTAATTAAAATAAGTTAAATAAATTAAAAATAAATTAAATTAAAATAAAATAAAAGGAAACGGTTAAAATAAAGCACATTAGGGGGCGAAGGGAAGTGGGAATCGGAAATGTTAGGGCAGAGGCGTTGGTGCGGACGATTTTCTGTGGTGCTGTTTGTTTTCAGGTGCGGTGGAGGCCAAACACTGGAAGGAGAATGCCTGACGCCCGCGCCAAATAAATAAATAGTCTAAAAAACGGATAGAGTAGCATGTACTCGGCTTCTGACGGCAGGTTTTTCCCCCTTCAGGGGTTTTTCCCTCAGCCGTACCTTATGGTCTCGTTTCCCGGCTTTGAGGCGATGGAGAGACCATGGGGTGATACCAGAAGGCGAAAGGTTAGAACGCGGTAGAATGTAGGTATTGTAATGGCTTAAAGGCCTTCGGCCTAGCCACATTGGATCAAGTTTCTAATTTGGCTGTAATAATTACCTATTAAATAAATAAAAAATAAAATTTTCAGTCTTTTGAGATTTTCTTGAATAATGGCTATGAGAGTTGTGCTTGATTTTCAGTTTTAGTTAATTTTTATTTTATTATTGAAATTTTCAGGCGGAAGAACGTTAGCGATTTTGTAATGGTACATTTAATATCAGTTCTTGGAATTTTCTAGAAATTGAGCAATTTTGGGCACCTCTTTGGATTCTGTCCCACACTAAACAGCTTGGGACGCGGAAAGTTGTCGGTGAGGGATAGGATTTTTGTGCTGCTAGGACTACAAACAGTATTAGGTACGGAAGAAATGTGTTAATTTAAGCAAAGGAGAATGTCTCCTTGCCCAGAACATTTTAATTTAATTGAGATCTTCGTATTTCCGTATTATTCGTCTAAGATACATATTGGTTGACCGTATGTATGCTTAATTCGTTTTCTGAAACTAGTATTTGAAGGTTTAAACTTCGAATTCGTTGTCGTCCATCTCAAAATTTCTAATGAATTTGGATTTTCGATTTCGCACAAATTGACCGGCAATTTCAAAATGTTGCCACTTTTTCATGATCTTTTCCAGAGTTGATTATTTAGAACTAAGCTCCAGACATGTGGTACTGTAAAGCGCGCGCGTGTGTGTGTGTGTGTGTGTGTGTGTGTGTGTGTGTGTGTGTGTGTGTGTGAGGGGGAGGAGAGGACAAGTATGTAAAAAGATCGGGCGCAGTGGCCCGTTTAATCTGGCATTCGCCTTGCGTTGATCAGAGAAGCCACATGAAAATATCGATCAGAGTAGCCGGCCGCTAGAACTCCTCCAGTCAGCGACTGCTATTTATTTAAGTATCAGACCGTTTCTAGCGATATAGACATAGATAATTTAAACTCAACCTTTCCCTCTCACTGAGAAATAATTTCGTATTTTGGCCAGTTCTTTGAGTTCTCTCCCTCACACAACCGCTGTAGACGTGGAATAGTAGCGGTGGGAAGTTTCCATGCCTCTCCGGACGACAAACGGGTGGTGGATGGGGAAACTGGCAGAAACGGGGGTGGGGGTGAGGGTAACAGGGGATGGTGGGCATCTCCGTAGCCGAAACTTTTCCTCGCAGTCTGTCGCGCCCCACTCTCCACGCGGCGACCGTGCTGCCCCCTGCCGACCTTCCGAGGGAGGAGGCGACCGGGTCCCGGGGATTCCCCCGGGAGTGGGCAGTTGAGCGTGAAGCGGCACGTGGCCGCTGGCACATGAGTAGGAAGGATCGCGGTTCACGAAAGGGTCGGAAATTGAAAAGACGGTAGAACTCGTAATTTACTATTCCCCGTTTCGTGCGTTTTGGTAAAAGTGGCACAATTTCAATTCTGCGTATGTACCGCGTAGAAGTAGAGTCCAGTTTTTTTAACTTTAAAAACGAACTCACGAATGAGATAACGAACTCACGGATAAGATTGGTGCGATTGATGACGAGACCGGCAGCACTTAGAGAAAATAGTTTTAGTTGAGACGAGAATTTCTATGAACCCCTAAAGATGCAAATACGATGTAATAGTACCCCTAAGATGCAAATAAGTCGATAGTACTCGTAATTCAAAATTCCACGTATTGGAAAAAGTGGCACAAATTCAATTCTGCATATGTACCGTATATAAATAGTATGCAGTTTTTTTTTAATTTAACAGCGAACTTACGAATAAGATTGGTGCGATTGTTGACGAGACCGGCAGCTACCCCCATGGCAGCACTTATAGAAAATAGTTTTAGTTGGGAGCAGAATTTCTATGATCCCTAAAGCTGCAAATATATAATAGTAGTTTATGAATTAAGTTTATAATGTTAATCTTTATTGCATTTCATGTTTTGAAAACGAGCGACGTTCGGAGCAAGATTTCGAATTTCTACGAATGCAATACAGCAACTTGTGAAGTCTCCGGTATTTGACATCTGTGCGAGAAAATGATGGTCTGCTGCTCCGTTTACCTTCATCTCCCCTCGATTCTCTCGTCTTACGTCATCATTTTTGCCGTAAAATGCCCGATTACGTCTGATTTCTTTCAACAGAAAAGGTCGTTTATAATTCTGGTAAAAACGTAATATATATTGATAGTTAATACTTTGTAAACGAAATAAGTTTATTCTCTGTCTGTGTGTTTCTCTCACTCTCACTCTCTCTTTCCCTCCATCGTGTTACATATTCCTATTGTTGAAAATTTATACTTGAAACAGCATTCCAATTGTATATTTTTCGACACTAGCAGACGGTAGATAGGCTCCGGATCTCGCCATTCAGCGGGGGAAGATCACCGCCATCTCCCGAGAGAGACACACATGCACTACACTAACGGGACTAATGATCAGAGCAGTTGACGCGCCCGGAAACACGAAAAAATCAATCAATCAATCGAATTCAGTCGATGTCTGGAGGAGAAATCTAGCGTCCGGCTGCTCTGATCGGTAGTTTTCCGTGGTTTCCTCGATCAGCACCAGGCGAATACCGGAGCAGTACCCTACCAAACGTGCCACGGACAGCGCGCGATCTTCCTTCCTCTTCCTTGTCCTATCCTCTTCCCTTACACATACACGTACACTAACATGCAGTACACTACCACATATTCCGGGAGAACGGTCGGGAGCTTAGATCTTGCCCCGGCTGGGGTGGTGGGAGAGTCCTGGTTAGGGGCAGACCCCACTAGCCGACGGTAGGTCGGCGCCGGATCTCGTCATCCGGCGGTGGAAGATCACCGCCATCTCCCGAGAGAAAAAACATGCACTACACTTACGGGAATAATGGCCAAAGCTGTTGACGCGCCCGGAAACACGAAAAAAATCAAACAATCAACGCACCTTGTGTATGCCACTCGTGCGGGAGAGGTGGTTGAGGCAATGCTGTCTTTTGAGCTTCTCCCGTAGTGTCGTTTCGTTTCCATAATCTTATTTGGCTAACAGCGGTCTCCCTTGTGGAGGTCCAGTTAGCGTTGTTCGGGCGTGACATTCCACAATGGGATTTCCCGGGATGATGGGCGACCTCTCGTATTTGCGCAAACATGCAAATAAATGTATTCATGTACTGAGAGTTGCTGTCAGGTGGGGATTTGACGTATGTGGCCACGTTAATAGGCGTGTCTGATGTGAATCTGATGTGGCCCCAATGCGGGATATGGTAAAGTTGTTATATTCTCTATTGGATCGTGTTCAGTATCATATTTGGACGAGTCGTAGATTTTGTGGTTGTTATTCCAAATACATAACGTATCGAGAAAATACCCATGGAGTCATTGATTCATCAATTGATTGACTGTTTCGTATTTACGGGCTTGTCAACTAATGTGGACATTTGTGCCGTAAGTACAGTGCATGCTTGAAGTGGCGGTGTTCTTCCTAACCTAGACGGTGAAATCAGGCGTCTACTTTCGGGGTCTTTACCATCCTTAAATCTCTCATCAGCGAGGTACCCTTCCAACTGGAACAAGCCCGAATGTTCCGACATGTGTGGTAGTTTAGTACATGATTGTGTGTGTGTAATAAAGGGATAGATAAGACAAGGTAGTGAAGAAAGATCGCGGGCGGTTCGTATCCCATTTGTTAGAAATTGCTCTGGTAGTCGCCAAATATTAATGGATAAACCAAGGAACTACCGATAGGGCAGCCGGTGCTGGACTCTCTTCCAGACGGCCTGGCTATGTAGCTAACGTCAAAAATCTTGCCACCATCGGGACTCAAATCCTAGGACCTCCCAGTCAGTGGCACTGCAGAGACAGCAGTTGATGCTCTGAGCCTCATAACCCGGTCCATTTAAAAACAAAGCGTTCTCTATCTTTGATTACATTGTTCGTATATCCAGGTGCGTGCAGGACAGACCGCGCGCTATCTTTCCTTCCTCTGCCCTGTCCTGTCCTATCCTCTCCCCTTAAACACACACACTAATATGCACTACACTACCACATATTCCGGGAGACCGGTCGAGAGCTTAGAGCTTGTCCCGGCTGGGACGGTGCCCCGCTGGTGGGAGAATCTTGGTTAGTGGGGAAACCTCACTAGCCGACGGTAGGTCGGCGCCGGATCTCGCCATCCAGCGGGGGAAGATCACCGCCATCTCCCGAGAAAAAAACATGCACTACACTAACGGGACTAATGACAAAAGCAGTTGACGCACCCAGAAACACGAAAATATCAATCAATCAATCAATCAATCAAACCCCACCGCAAGTACACACGAGAACGCCCCCTGTTTACTCTGTTCTCCCACCGCCTGCCCGTCCCCCCTTGGCATTGTGGCGCAATCCCTATCGGAAGGATCTCATCCCCTGGGCGCGGCGTGGAATAAAGCCAGGTGAGCTGGCCGAACGCGCTCGCCCGCGCCCAAAACAAATGAGCGGCGGCGGCGGCGGCGGAGCGCGCGGAGCGCGGCGGGAGCGCCGCGTCGCGGCCGTAATTCGCAATTCGTTCTCGATCGTAAAACGCCGCCAAGCACGGCGCGCAAGCGAGGCGAAGCCAGGGGTGGACGGCTGCGCGCCGTTATGCGCTGCGCGGAATTGGGTGGGGTGGGGGATTGGTTGATTGGTGGTTTGTCGGTACGCCAAGTGCTATGGTCATTACTCGTGTTAGTAGAGTGATGTATTATTCCGGGAAGAAGTGGTGTTCCTCCGCCACTGGATGGTGGGATAGGGTGCCGAACTACACGGTGCGTTGCGGGGCATCGCACGCTGCCTTGTGGGACACCGCCCCAGCCGGGACAAGCTCTCAGCTGCCGATGGGTCACCCGATATGTGTGGTAGTGTAGTGCATGTTAGTGAAAGTGTGTGTGTGTAAGGGGAGGATAGGACAAGGAAGAGGAACGAAAGATCGCGCTCGGTCTGTGTCCCGTTTGTTAAGTACTGCTCCGGTATTCGCCTGGTGTTGATCGGAGCAACCACGGAATACTACCGATTAGAACAGCCGTCCGCTAGAATTCTCCTCCGAACAGTGACTGAATTCGATTGATTGATTGATATTGATTCCACGCACGTCAGCTACAGAGATAATTAGTCCCGTAAGTGTAAAGCGTGCTTTTTCATCGGGAGGTTGCGGTGACCTCCCCCTATTGGATGGCGAGATTCGGCACCGACGTACATGACAGTGGGGGTTCCCCAACCAGGTATCTCCCACCGCGAGGCACCCTTCCCCCAGCAGGAACAAGCTTTAACCCCGACCGGCCTCCCGTGATGTGTGGTACGGCAGTGTTTGGAAATGTGTGTGTTAGTAAGAGGTGACGATAGAACAAGGAAGAAGAAGTAAAGATCGCGCGCAGTCCGTGGACCGTGTGTTACAGTACTCATTCGGCATTCGTTCTAAGCTCCGGACTGGTCTCCCGTCATGTGTGGTAGTGTAGTGCGTATTAGCGTGGGTGGAAGTAAGGGGTGAGGATAGAACAAGGAACAGGAAGGAAAATCACGCGCGCGGTCCGTGGCCCGTTTGGTAGGGTACTGCTTCGTCATTTGACTAGTTTTATCTAAAATATTACAGAAAAAACTACGAAATAAAAGTAATTTAACGTAATTAAGTAAACGTAATTTCGTAAAATAAAATATTAGGAAAAAACTACGAAAACTCTGCTAGAACTATTCTCGTGGGACGGGATGAATTTCACTCAGCTACGTAGGTAGTGTCGGCACTGCCTGTATTAGAATTCTAGGACCTTCGGATCAATAATGCTGCACCCTCCTGGTCGGTGAAGTATCGTCGCTGAATTATCGCAAAACTATCACAGCATTGTAATTAATAAGCTGTTCTTATCCCAAAGGGACGGATTTAATGAAATTTCATTTTTTTCTTGTGACTTAAGAACTTTTAGTAAAGACATAATTTTGTGTTATGCCGAAAGGAAATGAAGTAGTTTTATATGGCATGCATTTGCGTCATCATTTTTGACGATTTCTACTAAGTCATCTTATACTTTTTCCGTCATTTTTAAAGCTATTTTCACTGATTTTATCGATTTCAACATTATGTTAATGGTTCTTGCTTCAAATAATATTTACGAGATGCAACTACTTCTCCACAGAACGTCTGTGTAGCCTATTCGATTTATTTGCTCAGATATTGAAATGTCAGCCGTTGTGGAAATCTAACGTCTGGTTCCTGCCACACCTATCAGCGCCACTGTTGGTTTGGCCGATTTCGCGATAACTAAAGGCAGAAAATCGCCTAGTAAAGAACAAACCAAAAGTTCGCAAGCTGAATTCACTTGAACGAAATGAAGAAGCGTCGATTACATTAGCAACGTATCGAGGAACTTGAGGTGTTCTTTTAATCTGGTTTTGATCAATTTTTTATGTCATTTTCCTTTGCTTTTTAAAACGTTTTAAAATTATGTTATTGATCATTTTTGGTGATGTTTTAGGTCATCAAAATCGAACCCCTACTCATCACTCACTGCAGGTATTCGCTGTTCGCACTTTTTGACCACGTGTCTTGTTGCTCCCTTTCCCCGATTTCCGTTGCTTTTCCCCTTTGCTCCACACTGATTTTTAAAGCCTTATCACCGGCTTAATTTAGCCTAGAAGCCTTTGTTTCTGCTGCTTTTGTAACTGGGCAATTATAAACTTCGATCCAGATGGTTACGGATTTTCGACACTAGCTCTACAGCTTCGTCCACGCATAGAGGACGTTCTTTCGTCTGGAGAATTCTAGCGTCCGGCTGCTCTGATCCGTAGTTTTCCGTGGTTTCTCCGATCAACACCAGGCGAATGCCGGAGCAGTACCCTACCGAACGGGCGACGGACCGCGTGCGATCTGTCCTTCCTCTTCCTTGTCCTATCCTCTCCCCTTACACACACACACACACACACACACACACACACACACACACACTAACATGCACTACACTACCTATATTCCGGGAGACCGGTCGGGAGCTTAGAGCTTGTCCCAGCTGGGGCGATGCCCCGCTGGTGGGAGAGTCCTGATTAGGGGGAAACCCCACTAGCCGACGGTAGGTCGGCTCCGGATCTCGCCATCCAGATGGGGAAGACCTCCGCCATCTCCCGAGAAACACACATGCACTACACTAACGGGACTAATGACCGAAGCAGTTGACGCGCCCGGAAACGCGAAAAAAAAAAACCAAACCAAACTAATATATCCGACTCTTGGCTCGATTTCTCGCTACTGCCTGCTCCCAGTCGTCCCCATCCCACAGACCCTCCCCACCCCCCCGCTGTCACCGCCGCCATTGCATCGTTCTCCCTCCCCTCCAAACCACCCCACCGAAACCTCCCGCGCGCCGGGCCTGCTACAAATAAGTGGATAAACGGCGGCATTACAAGAATTACAAGGAATCCGACGGCCCCAAGTTATGGCGGCTATAATTCCCAGCCCGAGCTCTGTCAGGGAGGGGAACATACGCGCTACGCGGAGGGATCGAGAGAGAGAGAGAGAGAGAGAGAGAGAGAAAGGGGGAAGAACGAGATAGCAGGGGAAATGGAAATGATGCTGCGCCATGACAAAAGATAGAGGCACACGGCGAAAGACTAAAGAGATATGTCAGTTTCATGTCGTTAGGTAGGCCTCTCATTAAACGGTTTAAGTGAAATATTAATCGCAGCTATTTTGTACGTGGATACCTGCGAGATGTACGTAGAGATTATCAATGTTTGCAGAAAATCATTCAAGTTTTAATATCAATTTATTAAAGCCGATGTTTCGTAACATCAATGTTTCATGGTCGATGTTTTTTCAATGTTTATGTTTCATATTTGAATAGTATTTACATAGTATTTAAGAAAACACAAAAAAATTTTACCTGCAACCTTTACCTGCGCAATTTGTTCTGCACTTTGACTGCCATTTTTGCATACACAACAATATTTGTGTGCAAACTTTGCTCTATTCAATGCTTAATTTCTGCTGATAGCTGAAATTTCGAGAGGTAGGAAAGTGTAAAGAAATCTTCCTGCCTCTCGGAATTTCTATAAATCATCTGTAAGCAGAAATAAAACGTTGGGTATAGGAAGTTTTCGACAAAAATTTTCACTGGGCCTTCCTAAAGTTTCTTCTATTCAGAATTATCATTCCCAGTGAAATAATGTTTTAATATTGGAAAATTTTATTGATTGGAAATGTACGAGTACAAGAGACAAGGCGTAAAGGAGAGCGATTCAGAGAGAGGGGGGGAGAGACAGTTTGAATGGTGACCGTGATTGTCCATAAAATCTCAATGAATCTCACTGATTGGAAGAAGAAAGAAAGAAAGAAAGAAAGAAAGAAGAAATATGAACACAAATAAAATGAAAGGAAAAAGTGCCTCTTTCTTTGGAATAAATGAGAGACGTAATGACAACCGTCCTTTTGCATAAAAAACCAACGAACCGGAAAAAAATATAAACACAAAAAATTAAGGGAAGCGTTTCTTTCTTTGGAATAAATGAGACACATAATGACGACCGTCATTACGCATGAAGTCCCAAACGAACCTCGATGATTGTTTGATAAACTAAATACTAAAAATAAAAATAAAGCAACGGGAATAAACTTTTCATGAAATTCATTTCACCTTCCTCACATTTTTTCTTCACATCATCCCACTTTAGATGATTTTTTAATATGAACGATTAGCAATGTAGTACAAATGACAAGAAGTAAATGAAAGCATGTATCGAAAGAGATTGATTGATTGTTAGTGATTTCGGGCGCGTCAACTACTATAGTGATTAGTTCCGTACGTGTAGTGCGTGTTTTGGATCGGAAGGTGGCGGTGTTCTTCCCCCACTGTATGGCGATCTGGCGCCGACCTACCGTCCGCTAGCAGGTATTTCCCCAACCAGGTGTCTCGCACAAGCGGGGCACCGCCCCAGCCAGGACAAGCTCTAAGCCCCGATCTCCCGGCATGTGTTGTAGTGTAGTGCATGTTAGTGAAAGTGTGTGCGTAAGGGGATAGGACAAGGAAGAGATAGGAAAGATAGTTCGCGGTCCGTGGCCCGTTTGTTAGGCTACTGCTCCGGCATTCGCCTGGTGTTGAACGGAGAAACCTACCGATCAGAGCAGCCGGCCGCTAGAATTCTCCTCCGGACAGCGACTGAATTCGATCTAGTTGTCCATAATCCTGCCACCGTCGGGTCTCGAACCTAGGACCTCCCAGTTAAAGGAACTGCGGTGACATCAGTTGACGCCCTGAGCCTTCTCTCCCGGTACCGAAAGAGGGAGAGAGAGAGAGAGAGAGAGAGAGAGAGTCGAGAAAGAGAGAGAGGGGGAGGGAACGGGCGCGGCGTATTGTAATGCAGAGTGGATGGGGGCCAGAGGAAGCGGAGGGGAGGGGCGGTCCAATTACAGCCCTCTCACTTCTAATTAATTCCCCGTTCGGGCCGCATTGCCTACATAGCGCGCCTGGCAGCCGACGCCCTGCCCCACGCACGTCCGTGCACGCGTTATTAATTATTAAATAGCGCCCGTCCGAAGGCGGCGCTATGTTCATGTTCATCGGTGTAGCACAGTTTTTCGTGGAACCTCCGTAACTCGAACCGTTGTAACTCGAACCTCCATAATTCGAACCTCCGTAACTCGAACCTCCGTAACTCGAACCTCCGTAACTCGAACCTCCGTAACTCGAACCAAAAGCCATAATTAACCAAATTAATTGCTCAATCATGCTTAAGTTGGACATCCTTAACTTGGATAATCGTAACTCGAGCATCCACGCTCTGATCGTCTGTTACTCAAACATCCCCTACTTGAACATCCATTACTCAAACATTCATAATTCGAAATCCATGGCTTTAACGCCCGTAACTTGATTATCCCTAGCCTTTATATAGATTACTGGTATATCCGTAGTCCATACATCCATAACTTTAGTATCCACAATTAAAATGGCCATAATTCGTAAATAGTTCTACACCTCATTCCGAAAATTTTAAAAAGGCTCCCTTGGACTTACATGATAAAATATTTTATTTGTCTTCATATGTTCAATACCTGATTTTGTCATTTTTTAACCTGACAATTTAAGAAATTGTTATGGCATATGGTGAAGAAGGTATCCAAGTCATCTAGCGACCGGGTACATTTTTTAGCATAATTTTATTTATTAATTTTATCGTTAAAGTCAGTCTCTTTATTCTATACATAAATTTTCACGTTGAAGTTCTTGATTTATTCTTTTATATCTTACTCGTTTACGAGTAAAATATATCGTACATTCAATGAAAAGGTAGTTGCGTTTTCCTCTTCTTTCATTCTTCACAGGATAATGTAGAAATTATTTCCCTGAAACCATCATGACTGTAACACCCCTTGCTTGGAGATGTCAATGTTCCACAATATCTGCTTTATGAACTCGTTATAAAATCTTAACACGGAGTGTATGTTCCTTTCATTTCGTGAGACTGTCACTACAAACAATTATCGGGATAAAATCTACGAGTATTAGTAGTGACTTGGAAGTCTAATGGAGCCTTACGTTTGGAAACTCTGTCTAATGGAGCTTCACTGACAATCGTGTGGAAGAACAGTAAAAGCTTGAAACAATCTAAATCGCAACAACTAGCGCTTAACTGCATACAGTTTGTCCGTTGGACGTAAGTTACTCTACACCACAACAGTACGAATAGCGAATTTCTGCCCTTCCGGGAAGAACATACGATGAGCGTTAATTGCATAGTAATCCCAACATAACTCTAAACTCCGAGACAGTTGCAGCGTTTATTCCTGCAAAGGTACATACTCGTTTACTTACCAGCCTCCCCTGTCATGGGAGGGTTGGTAGCTCTGCCTTCACCCACCTGGTCGGTGCGTCTTCGTACTCCATTCCTCTTCCCTCGCGGTTTGTCACGCGACGCGCAGAGCAAAATTCCACTCATGGTTGGCATCCCTGTAGATGGGAATGTGGTCGGAATTAAACGTGATGAGATGTGTGTGTGGCGTAGAACGGGGAGAATTTGAATGCATACCCGTTATTACGTAGGAATTTTAAAACCGCCTGACTGTTTGCAAGTTCACCAAGCTGATACGTGGCTTACCAAATCAGGTCAGTTACTGTGATACTGAGATGTCTTAGGACAACGCAGGTTGTCAACTCCGAGGTTGACCGATAGGTCCTTGTGTTGTAGTTTCGGAGATGACTGATTTTCGACACTAGCAAGCACTAGATTGCTTGGTTGAATGCAGCCGCTTGTCTGGAGGTAAATTCTCGCGATTCACTGCTCTAATTGTTTGTTTTCCGTGATTTCTCCGATCAATATCAAGTGAATGCCGAAGCAGTATCATAAATGGGCCATGGACCGCGCGTTTTTCCATTCTCACCCGATACTATGTGTGTTACTGTATACACACACCACCACCACCACACACTCTTTCTCTTTCTTTCTGTCTGTCTGTCTGTCTGTCTGTCTCTCTCTCTCTCTCTCTTTCTCTTACTCTCTCTCTCTTCCTCTGTTTCGTTCTCTTTCTCTCTTCCTCTCTCTCTCTCTCTTTCTTTTCGGTTTCCTGTCACAGATCAGCTTATCCCCGTGGGATGATAGCCTGCTGGGGGAGATACCTGGAGGCAGATTCGCTTTTCTTTTTTTACTTCCTCGCATACTGTTTACGAAATATAGAGGAAGTAATGCGTTCTTGAACAAACAGTACTGTGTAACAGACTTTCTGGCCGTTTTATTCTTTTGGTTTTGATTCATGATTCGGTCCATGATTCCAACGGCCACAACTATTTCTAATTGATAGTGTCAGAAATGTATTATAACACATAATAAACGTTAAATTACATTTACCATGATATTAAATGGTATCGTCATGTCAGGTGACAAGATACCAGGGTGTCAAGAATGCTAGTTAGTCTAGAGTATTGTCTCTTCAACGAGAATTCATGGTATAGCAAAAACAGTGATTTTCAACAAAAAAAATTGTATTTTAGGGTCTTCAGACCGAAATGTCCATAATGTTTGTTCTTGTATGTAGTAAACAGTAGGAGTACTGTTCATAAAACCACTTGTCATATTATATTTATCGTTATGTAATTTTTTTACAGCTTGAATTAATTTCGTTGTAATGCGTGATAGATGTATCGTGTAACCGTAGACACATGTATGTAATACATTTATTCATTTGTTTAATAGTATCGATTCATATATTATGTGTCTCCGTGTGTTTGACACAGTTTGTTTCTTAAAGCATATCATTTCAAAATATTGAAAACCTATGCTTTAATTGAATGACTGAATGAAGTTTTACTTCAATGAATGAATTTATTTTATAACTTTGTAAATACAGCAGTTGGTTTCGCTTAACAATAAAAATACAATAAAACTTAGTATATTATGAGTAGTGACAATAATATCCATCTCACCTTATCTTGAACATTCCATTTCTTCCTTCCTTGAACTCTTTTCCCATTTTTTCTCACTATTCAGCCAACATCTATTCGCTCTTGTGTCATTTCCTAACCTATACCGTGCTATCCTTCGTCTGCCACGTTCCTTACATTTACCTTTTAGATGACTTGGAATTATCCAACTGAATAATTTTAAAACATTTGTTATACGTTGAGTTACTAATATTTTCGTATCTTTCTTGCAATAGCTGATATTTATCCTTTTGAATCAATTCTTTAATAAAGTCAATTTCTTCTCCTCTTAACCTTGTCATCTATTCCAACGAATAACCTTTATTATTTCAAAAACTTTCCCTTTCCCAATCAGATTTCTCAGTCTCGATATTCTTATCTATTTCCCACCCAACCTGCTTTAAAAATGCATTATCCCTCCCTCCCCTGATCCTTTTCTCAAACTTCCATGCTATTTCACCCATCTGTATTCTCATTTTGTGTTTCGTTGTCTCCATTCTTACCATGTAACCGGGTGTGCAATAGTCTGCCCCTAGAATCCATCTTAAAAATCTTTCATGTATTACTGGTTTTCTTTGTAATTTTGCTCACAGATCGCTTTCCGTTCTTGTGTTGCAGGCAACAGCTTCCTGTGCGACTGCCGCCTAACCTGGATGTACACTCTTCGCAACGAAACAACAAACGAGCAAGTGCGCAACGCTTTGGAAGAACTAACTTGCATTCTCACGGAACCTCTCCTGTATCTGGAAGGCAGCTCCACTCTTGCCTCGGACGACCTGGGCACGGAGGAACCAGAGTTCGTGAAGGACGCGCCCGCCCCGGTTGGCAATCCTGGCTCCGACGAGGAGTATGACGAGGACGAATCGGGCTCTCCATCTCCTTCGGAACCACGTAAACATCTTTTCGATATCCCGCCGAGTCTCCTGCCGTGCCCGGAGGAGCTCACAGGTTCCGCTCGCGGTACGGCGAGGCCAAACACCATCGAAGATTACGAGTTCGGGCTGGAGCTCAACGCCAAGATGTCCGCCGGGCACGCCGCGCGCGCTTTCTCGGCCGCCATCTTGTGCGTGGTGACCGCCATTTTGCTAGCCCTGGGCACGTGAAGCACGATGCCAGTCCGTGGAAAGTCATCTCGCGACGAGTAAAAATTGAGATAAAAAGGGAAGTAAAATCTTTTTTAGGTCGTGGTTGAATGGAAGATTTTTTTTCAATGCAATATTACTCATTCTCGTTCGTGATTGTTTTTACGACGTATTGTATCGTTTAAATCTATACTTTGATTTTTTCGCGAAATTGTGATCGGCAACTATTTATGAAGAAGATAATAACGAACAATAAAAATAATTAGTGATTTTTTCCTTTTTTTCTTGCGATAAACGAATATTTTTCTCGAAATTTTTGCCTCTGCTTTAATCGTCTATGTATGAGTCACGTGTTTAATGTGTGCATGAGTGTGATTACAAAAGTCGTGTGTAAGTTGAAACAAAAAATATCTTAAGGTTTTTTGCTTTTTAACAGAGAAAAAAGCATGGGTATTCAATAATAACTGATACTATTGATAATATTATTGGCGGTATTTTTTCTGAAACGAAAGATACCGCCGTCTTTGTAAATGTTATATTAAGATAAACGTGCGTCAACCTATAATAGGTAACTGTTCGTTAGATAAGCGTCCCTGTCAAACTTTCACCAATGTTACGAACGTGTATATGGTAAAAAAAGCCAACGTTTGTGTAAACGTAACTCCAAACCCCTATAGAACTCCACCACCCAACATGTACAGAACCACGTAAATTATCAGATTCATCCCTTCACGCATGATGTAGAATCTATATGTACAATATCTTCTTGATTCTGAAAAAAAATGAAATAAATCTTATCGCTACAGAATGGAAACATGTTGAGTAAATAAAATATACGTGAATCTATTTTTAAAAATATAAGAGAAGATTGAAGTTCTTGGACTCGTCCAAGGGAATGTTGCAATATCCATGTACATCAGAGTACTACAGATATATCTACTTTATAAATACATAATTATTCATCCCGAAATGCCTTTTTGAACTACATAAATGCAGAAATATTTAGAAACTGTTTTAATATTGAAAATTTTTGTCTGTACGTTCTGTTGGGGGTTCGTATTTCTTAACTATTGGTTTGCACACATTTGCATGGTTAATTCGCAAAATTTTATCCTGAAAGTAATGCACATTTGGCACCATGTTTTGACCCTCATTAATAATTATCGTGTGTTTGTCTCAGAAGATCACTTACAGAGTCGATGTAAAAACAGATGAACGTCGCTCACAAAATGTGACGCAATAATTGCTTGTCCGTATTTGTTCTAGCACTTCTTCAGTATCTACTCTAAATATTTTGTACATAACGTAGTTGCTAATTTTAATTACAATAAGAATTTGAAGCAGTATTTTCCGTATCTATAATGTAATTGAAAGTAATTGTAAGGTGTATATGTGCCTCTTAGTATTGACGACTTTATATTTCGGTAAATGTGTTTTCATTTTGCTGTAAAATTTCAAATTCAGAAGTAAAGTATTTTCTGGAAGATATTTCAGTTTAATTTTATCCTTGAAATCAGAAGTTAATGTCAGTCTGACCAGGCACATATAAAGCTGCGTATTTGCGCTATATCTGGTAATTTTTTGTAAAATGAAAAAATAATACTGATTTAGAAAGCATTGATTTTTTTCATTGTACGAAAACACGATTTGAATATTGCGTCATCAATAAAGTGATTTTGGTTTTATTAATTGTGTGAAAATATATGAATTGCACTTTCCTTCATCCATCTGTAACCCAAAATTAGTTTACTTGAGGAAAAAATAAGAAGAAATTTAATTATCATGTTTTCCAACATTGGTGGAGACAGTACGTTTTATTTGAACTATATTAATTCCAACAACTCCGCAATAAACCATATCAAGATTATTTCATTGGTGGGAATAGTCAAGTAAAAAATACCAACAACCAAATTTTTATATCCTGAAGTCAGTCAAAGAAATCTCAAGATTCAATATTGTTGGACATTTTGTAAATACTTTAAGGACTTGTGTGGATAGACAAGTGGATTAACACGATAGTTTCTGATAACTGCTTTAATAGAAAAAATATTGTGTATAATTTGGTTTTTTGAGCTTTCCTTTTCAAGAGCAGGTCGTGATGGATGTAAAAGTTTTAAGATCCTAACAATCTAAATTATCGAAACATAATGTTAAAGATTAAAGAATAGATAATTTCAATTTTTTTATTGTACACTTGCAATAAATAATGGTTTTGTGGAAGTAAGATTACGGGGAAATTTATTTTGCTGGCCTCCACAAAACGAATTCAATGGAGACAAGACACTCGTATACCATAGAGCGGGCGCATTTTATGAAATCCGAAGGGTGCCTAGTTTTAATTTGAGTTTCTCGATCCTCAATTAATGCACCAAGTCATTTTCTTGATCTCTCATTTTGCTAGATGCGAGAGAGAGAGAGAGAGTAGATACTTCTTCAACAATACATTCAAATCAAGTGAACAGCTTGTTTGCCAACGCAATTTTTTTTTCTGTGGGAGCGAACAGTTCTTGTTCTCAAATGTTGCCATACACATGCGTTCTATTTTATTCGTAATTCATCAACGAACAGTAAATTATTATACAGGGTAATTGTGAAAGGTTCCGGTCTGGGGACAATGCCATTTGGTCATTTACACAAATCGTCGTCAAAGACATCAGAGACACGCAACTTACTCAACAGTGGGAAAACATTTTCATGCAATACAGAAAATACACTTAGGGTAAGTGGGGGTAAAATTCCGCATTTTTTGTTTTTTGTTTTTGGCTAATTGTGACGACATAAAACATATTATTCATTTGAAACTAGCGTGCCGTTCTAGATAGGAATTACCTCTAACAATTCCATCGACCGCCAGGACGCCAAAAAAGATCCTAGCGTCTTGGGAAATATTTTCCCAAAATTTGCATTTGTATGCGATTGCCCCATTTGATGGGGCAAACCTCCGCAGTGTAAAAAGTGTACGTCGGGAACATTAATCATTGGGTAATAGAAAAAGAGTGCAAAAATTCAGGAAAGATCAGGTAATTAAACAAATTTGGAGAAGAAATTAGAGTTTTAATACAATGGTTATAGTCTTGTAAGATATCCTGGGTTAATGGGCGCAAATGATTGTTCTATTTGTGTACGCTACAGCGAAAGGTCATGTAAACAGTTTAAAAATTAGGTTTTCTCAAAAGTAAATCATAGAAATCATATTTTACTTCCATTTTTCAAATGGGTCAAGCGTCCACCTACAGACGTTTGCACCGCTTACTGTGCGAATCTTCGCCCCATGTTAACAAAATACATTAACAAATGCTATATACAACAGTAACAAAAGTCCGGTATACACGGCACAGTTTTCATGCAGATTGGACGTACAGGTTTTTATATGAACATATTCAGAGTTTTTCATGCAGAAAGCTTACAGTTTGACTCAAGCGCCTCTAGCGGCAGAATGATTCACTAACGGGGATCGGCCATTGCGATTTTGTGGTTAGATGTGTCAAAGTGCGATTGTGTGAAGTGATATATTGTGAGAAACTTCCTTTTTCCCAATTCTTGGCTTCCTATGTTTATTCTCTATGCTCCTCACGGTTAATTAATACCAAATAAAGATCATAACCAGAACGCACACACAGAAATACCACCACTGACAGTACTTGGTGGCGTAATTCAGTTTTCTTGAAGTTTCTGTATTAAAACTGTATGAGAATCTGCACGAAAAACGTACCGTATATACCGGGATTCACACACGACGGCAACACGAGAGGCTATTTCTACATTGTATTATTTCTGTTTTGGTATAACACGGTTAAAAATACGAAATTGCAAGTACACTAATTATTAAGATCTGCTTAATTTGTATTAAAATTATATTGAAACATAAGAACATGAACTTACATCATTTTCTCGGCCATAGACCAAACAAAAACAACGTAACTCTCAACAGCCAGTAACACTCAATTGGGGGGGGGGTAGTGTTGCCACTCCCAGCTCAAAAATCAGTTTCTCTCCCAATTTTCAAGAAGCGAAAGTTTACGCCATATGGACCTTTACCCCCACCCCACCCACCCTGCTGTATACAACTAAGCAATCACATGTAGCAGGTGTTAGTAAAAGAGGTCACTACTAGAAGTTCACGTGTATTAGTTTTTTTAAACACATTGCCAGTTGACATTAAATAAGTGAAATTGATGCCGAGACAGTGTCTGCTACATAACTGCCTCTACAATTTTAGATAATATACTCAGTATGAAAAACGATCTCACTCGATAACACTCGATGTAGAAATCATATTTATCAGATGCCAGTATCAGCAGCTCATTACAAAAACTTCACATACAATATATGTACATTATTTTACAACACTTTGCCAGATGACATTAAACGATTAAATTCGATAGAAAAGTTTAAATCCCAAGTGAAATCGTTTCTGCTGCATAACTGTTTCTATACAATTAGATACTACACTGAGCATCACAAGAAAAGTAACATTAATTTTAACAATGATACATAATGCATTATTTACCATTTGGACTGTATAAATGTGTATAAACAACCTGTAACAAGTATTGTACTACAGCTTCCGGGTCAATGACCCCCATCTCGATCAGGTTTTTCGTCCAGTTTCCCTGATCCATTGAGCAAATGCTGAGATGGCCCCTTGTTTTGCTTCTGGACATAAATGTAACTTCATTTTCTGTGCAGGTCTTCTAGAATTCAGTGGGAAATACAATTATTCAACTTATCGTTCCCATGTTGTCGCGACAGGAAGTATTATTCCGAAGGACAACATGGATAAGAGCCCAAAATGTATTGCTTATTTATGCTTGAAAATAGATTTTATTACATGGGAGCTTGTTTTAAATTCAAAATTCAAGTGGTATATGACTTAGTGTAGGGATCTCAGAGTTCTGAAAATGTGCACAGAATTCACTTCTCCCCATAGCACGTCATACGCAGTTTTAACTTTTTTTTACGTAAAATAAATAAATTAACAGATAAGCCTGCGACATTGCAGTCGAAACGTCGGTCTATCAGCCAATAACGAGGCGTCACCCGGACAGCCAAGAAAGCATGAAGCTGAGGCGCGGAAGCTTACGTTTACATTTAATATCAATGTTGTCATTAAGTGATATTGTACTCGTTTAACATAGAGTAGTGGGACCAAAGACAACTTGATTTCTCCTTCTCTGACGTGCCAGAAAAGTAAGCAATCAAAACTTTTTCCGATATGGAATGAACATTTTTCGACACCAATCTTTAAAAATTAAATACTCACGTTCATATTTTCTTGTTTGTTTGTTGGGTAACAATGATTCTAAAGCAGCATTTCCTACTATTTCTATTTCCAAATCAGAATTATATTAACTCATGTCGGAAAGTATCCTCCAAGTTTCGATTATTCTCCTTGTTGAGCTTAGTATGGCCAGTTATGCGAGAAAAAATGTGAATACTAATTGAAGGTGTGGAACGAAATTTCACATTAAATATAACAATTTTATAAAGTGGATAAAACGTTTTACGATATTTGTGTCGTAACATCTTATTACAATACTTAGTTGGTTACCAAGCTCATCCTAACGACCTCGTTTGGCAATTTTCCAATCTCGTATTGTAATCATATGCTTTACGACACACCGTAAATAACGTTTCCTTAACTCTACCATCACCATCTCGACAAAAGACCGAGGAGCCTTGCATCATATTAAAATTGTGTTACTCGGGGTTGGTTAACCTGTTATAGACCTAGTTTGTCGACGCATACAGCGCTTTGACTTGTGGCGTAAGCTATGTCATCAACCCACGAAACAAACTTCTATTAGCAAGTTACGTAGCAAATTTTCCATGTCTAAATACATTGAGTTAGCTTGCAATACATTCAAATCATGCATTTCTAAATAATATAAATATTTTCTTTGGAATAATTTACAGTAATTGTAATTAAACAGTAAATTAAGAAAATCTTTTCCACTCATTTCGGAAAAGAACGAGAGAAGCACTTCTTTTGTGACACTTCTTATCCCTCTCTTATCTCCTCACTTACAAAATTCCTTATATTCTTTCACATTTCTATCTTCTGATTTTAATGGAAACGACAGAAGATCCAGATCTTGCTTCTTCTAATAATATATTGGGGGGAGTTCTCATTATTTCCAAATTATCACCGGGAGCGGTAGCTCAGTGCATCAACTGATGTCACTGCAGCGCTTTTGACCGGGAGGTCCTAGGTTCGAGTCGTGACGGAGGTAGGATTTTCGACACTAGCTTTTCAACTAGGTCGAAGTCAGTCGCTGTCTGGATGAGAATTCTGGCGGCCGGCTGCTCTAATCGGTAGTTTTCCGTGGTTTCTCCGATCAACACCAGGTGAATGCTGGAGCAGTACCCTATCAAACGGGCCACGGACCGCGCGCGATCTGTCCTTCCTCTTCCTTGTCCTATCCTCTCCCCTTTACACACACACTAACATGCACTACACTACCACTACCATATATTCCGGGAGACCGGTCGGAAGCTTGGAGCTTGTCTCGGCTGGGGCGGTGCCCCGCTGGTGGGAGAGTCCTGGTTAGAGGAAACCCCACTAGCCGACGGTAGGTCGGCGCCGGATCTCGCCATCCAGCGGAGGTAGATCACCGCCATCTCCCGAGAAAAAACATGCACTAAAAATGCTGAAAACACGAAAAAAATAATCAATCCAAATTATCTTCCATTTCAACTTCCATTACATTGATAGAACCTGACATCCTCATTACAACACAAGAATGTTGGGGAATAATGTCAGTAAGTATGTGACCATGCAAACACAACTAATGATCCAGTGATAGCCACACTTCATTTCAATTCAGTAATATTATTTAATTACAGGAAAAATGCATAAAGGGATATAGAATAAAATATACATCACATCTCAAAAATCCCTTTTCATGACTTGACATAATTCCCCGCCTGGGCCTGCAGGTCTCGGCCAGTGAACTCTCTAGTCTCGTCAGAAAATGTCGAATTTTTTGCTTTGTGATGCAAATTACTATTACAGCATCTAATTATACTGACAATGAAATACTCATAACTCGGTATATTTAATTGTAGGACTAATTATCAATTGCCTTGAGGAATATTACCATCCCTCTAGAAAAAACTGAATTCCTTTTATAACACCATAGGTATGAATATCAGTCCGAAAGTGTGGTATTTACCTGCAAACACCACGACAGAGAACGTCCACGGAAGTAATTTATAGAAGCTCCATGGAGCTAAGGGAAGGGGCGGTGGCAGAGCCAGGCGCCGGGAGAGATAAAATTGTCGGAACAAAGGCAATTAATTCATCCGGCGAGAACCAGCAAACGAGAGGGAAAATCGATGGATCGATTAAAAGCGGGTGAGACGGGTGAATTTTACACCCGAAAGCAGAAAGCGAATTACGTGCGATCATCCGTAACTACAGCACGGAACTTTAGTCTCAAAAATATTTTATGTAGGGATCTTAAAGTAAGCCTTTAAAGGTGAAATTAATTTTCCAAAATTTTTCACTTAATTTTTTTTTTTTTATTAAACTTTTGAATAGGAAATATTAATAAGCTACAGATTTAAGTATGACTTTCGGCTCAGGAAGTATTTTTTGGTTTTATTCTCCACAGTTTGAATTACCCAGACACAGCCTACTTTTATTTAGGCCTTTTAAAAACAAGTCCATAAAAGGTCAAAACAGTCCTTTAAATACGGGACAATTATCGATATGAAAATACATTTTTCATATTAATTTTTTGTACATTTAGCAGTTTCATTAAACATTTGAATATAAAATATTAATAAGTTACAAATTTTGGTTTCATTTTCGGCCTATAAACGCTTTCTAGTTTATTGTGCTTTGTTTTAATTACACCCAACACAAAGGAGGCAGTACCCTACCAAACGGGTCACGGACCGCGCGCTATCTGTCCTTCCTCTTCCTTGTCCTATCCTCTCCCCTTACACACACACACACACACACACACACACACACTTAACAACCACATATTCCGGAAGACCGGTCGGGAGCTTAGAGCTTATCCCGGCTGGGGCGGTGCCCCGCTGGTGGGAGAGTCCTGGTTAGAGGAAACCCCACTAGCCGATGGTAGGTCGGCGCCGGATCTCGCCATCCAGCGGAGGTAGATCACCGCCATCTCCAGAGAAAAACATGCACTACACTGACGGGACTAATGACCAAAGCAGTTGGCGCCCGGAAACACGAAAAAATCAAACAAAGACAAAACCTCAGACATCGACACGAAACAACAAGGCGACGTGTTTATGAAAATATCTGAGGTAATTTACAATAAATGAAATGTGTGTTAGTGTAAGTGAGTTTGTACGGGGAGAGGAGAGGACAAGGAATAGGAAAGAAAGATCGCGCGCGGTCCGTGGCCCGTTTGGTAGGGTACAGCTCCGGCATTTGCCTGGTGTTGATCGGAGAAACCACGGAAAACTACCGATCAGAGCAGCCGGCCGCTAGAATTCTCCTCCAGACAGCGACTGAATTCGACCTAAGATACCAGTGTCGAAAAATCTGCCACCTTGGGATTCGAACCTAGGACATCCCGTTCAGAGACACTGCAGTGACATCAGTTGATGCCATGAACCACCTCTGTCGGTTTCAGTGTAATTTAATTTGTCTGTTCCAAACATTTACTTTTTTTTACGAAGGTTAATTTTCTTGATTATTACCTATAGAACTGCCTTTTTTATGTTTTTGTAATTTTTGGAGGGTCCTTTGGTTTCTAGGCAGAAATTTATATTATATCAATATTACATGAATATATATTATACAAATTTTTATGATTTTTAACATTATTTTAGAGACCGTAACGTTTCTTTTACGGGCTTTATCTTCAGGGTCTAATAAAATTAAATGTATACAGAAATTAAAACAAAAATGTTGGAACTACAACTTACTCTAAAAGAAATGTTAAAAAATCATAATAAAAATTTGTATAATATAAGTGTCCGCCTAAAAAACCTCGGGACCTTCCAAGAATTAAAAAAATACACTTTTATTACCCTACCCATGATTTTTTACCCAGTTCGTTAGAAAACAAATGTTTCTACGAACCTGGTGAAATGTTTTTCGCGATGTCTTTTATCAAGAAAACAGTTAACTTGTTTCCACCATATCGTCCTCCTCTATTCTGCTGGGAAAATACCCAGGGGTGTAGGGTAACGTCCTGGACGTTAGCAGGATCATTTCACCCAATCACAAAACTGTATAGCTCATAATTTGCCGCTTTTTGCCGTTCTTAAGATGTGAAAACAAAAAATTTGCCGCGGGTCATTTTCTCAAAAAAATCGATGGTCCTGCTAACTTCCATTGGAAGTTAGCAGGACCACACATCTAAATCCGCTACTAATGTAAGCATACACACCAAACAGTACTCCAAATTTGCCGCTTTTTATTTATAAACGATTAGTGAAGAAATCATACTGATATCTCCATTTTTTCAAAAGATATTTACAAAAATCCAAAAATAAGACCCACGTTCCTATGGTGAGCGACCTCAAGAAGGACAAGACACGTTTCGTCCAAGACCAATAGCCGTATCAATTCATACTCTACGCCAAAATTTGCTCCTAAATGTTGCTAATTGTAATCTGCAATCAAAAAATTTGCCGCGGACCGGTTAGTATAAAATACCCATGTTCGAACCCCAGAATTTAAACTCTTGAAAGCCCCCTCCTCGAGGAAAAGGCACGATACCTCCTAAATTATTAGCCTAACAATTCATGCTCTATGCCAAATTTGCTCCTAAACGTTGCTAAGTGTAATCTGCAATAAAAAATTTGCCGCGGACCGGTTAGTTTAAAATACCAGGTTCGAACCCCAGAATTTAAACTCTTGGAAGCCCTTTCGCGAGGAAAGGGCACGATACCTCCCAAACTATTAGCCTTACCAATTCACTGTTTACTTGCCACCCAACGTTCATTAAAACAGATTGAAATCGCATTAAAATTAGTTGTTTTTTTTCGTGTTCACATTTGAATTTTTTCAGGCACCCGATAACAGTGTAGGTTGCATCGATACACTGCTGCTGCACATCGCGTTAGTTACATTCATTTATGTGGTTTACAATAAATTCTGTCGTCTAGACTTCAGGATTTGTGAGGTTATATTGAATTGTTATTAAATAAGGAGTAATTGCTATTCAAAAGGAACTGAATACTTATATCGTGAAGAATATCGTAGACAAAAATCATTTTTAATCTCCGCAAGTATTTTGAAAAAGCTTGAAGCCAAAATATTTTGTTTCACCTTAATACTTATTTGTTGAATGCTTGACGTATCCAACAAACATGAATCAAATGCACATAAGCATCAGTATTTGTAACATATGCACATACGCATCAGTGTTTGTAATATATGAAAATGTTTTTAAAATGTTCACCTTTAAGAATACAGAGCGTGCCAAAAATGTATACACACTTCAAGCAAATAAAAATTGAGTTTCTATTGCGCTCTCCATGTCTGATTCCGCTTGACTTCTATTTATGGAAAGTCTTAAGAATGATGTACACAGTAGATAACCAGCTACATTGGCAGTGCATTGGGAATAACTTGAAACGGTATGTACTGCAAACGCTGAGGACACTATCGCGAAAGTTGCTCCAACAGTAGTTCAACTACTCAGAAATGTATGGACGTCAATAATGGTGGGCATTTGGAGCATTTGTTGTAATGGTTGTACCTATAAAAGTCTAATATGATTACTGTTCATTATTTTCTATTTACGTGAATTCAGCCTTGTTAAGCCTATTTTTAATTTGCGTGAATTTTATGTACATTTTTGACGCTTTCTGTGTAGTCTGAAAACATCGTAAATGTGATGTAGTAATCGTTCGATTGTACTTGTGGAAGCTTTCACTAATTCAATGAAACTACAATATTGCAGACTATGTTGATTTTCAAATTTTAAAATATAAAACAATATTTTTGTTTAGCATGCATGCATGCAAGTCTATTCTGAAAATGGGAGCTTCTCACTCGATCTTACTTTGCTATATAAATAAAATTTTAAAATATCGTATATTCATGAAGATCCTGATTTGCTCTCACCAATAATATTTTGGATGTGGTCTGCTTCCAGCTTTCAAAAAGCTAATATTTTAAATATTATATGAATATATACGTATTTTTAGATAGCTATACGTATCTACATACTAATAATAATATAGTTATAATATATTATAATATATAATATAGTTATATTAATAATTATATTACATAATGTATTATATTATATAGGTATACTAATAATAATAAACTAATAATATAGAATTATTTGATTATATCGCGGCATAAAAGTTTATTAGTACTTATGAAAGTAGAATGTCTCCAAATATTTTGTAGCTGACGTGTATTACAGGAGGACAATTTGACATGTACTGAGTGAAAAGTTTGAAAAATATCTCAAATAGTATTCAAATACAGGAAACGAAGTCTATGCAATTATGTCTAATAAATACAAGGTATGATCATGAAAGAGTCTGTCTTGGTTAATCTTCCTGTTTGGAGAAATTTTACTGACTGGATGAATATTGATTCAGTGGTGAGTTGTAGTTGACATTTACATAATTGAAATGATTGAAGGCGTTGTCATTGTCAACAATAGTATTTATTTCACAAATAGCAGCTTTCAATGGCTTAGCCATCATCATCAGTTTTCTGCTGTCTGGGAGCCACAAAAACGACTACGAATTTCAATTAAAATCATCACAATGTTAGGACTTGCCCTCAGACACTTATTATGATTGTGCACTGTAATTAGTTAATGTGTGTTATTTATTATTCGAGATGTTTCATATACGGAGGAGCAATATCCACAGTTTTTTTCACGTTACTTGCAAATGTTTTGTGAAGTTAAAGTGTGGGTATTTAATTATTTGCTTTTTATACCACACTTGCAAAAAACGCAACTTAAAGATATATGTTATAATTATCTGAGAAAGAGATACTTCTTACATGTTAATCACACGTAATTATGTTGTTTAATTTGAGAGTTAGAAAGTTCATATTTGGGCTAATTTATTAACAGATAATTAACTAGACATAATTTTTTGGTATTTGTCCTCAACTACTATATATGGATATTAATTTTATGTATTAATACTTATTATTTTTCATACAAAGATACAAAAAATATTGTTACATATAAATTTGTATGAAATTTTTTTCATTATTTCCAGATTGTCCTTTTGTTTGAGATTAAGATGTCTGAATCAAGATGAAAAAAATAATTCTGTATATACGGGTCTCAATTGTAGAATATCTTACTTGGTCTCCCTATTTTTATGTAAACAAGTCAGTTAAAAATACAACTTTTAGAACAGACCTTTTTATATATATTTCTTTAGAATATTATTTTTAATCATAAAAACGCATCAATAATACAATATCTTTCAAATTTATTGTATTGTACATTACTCTAATAAATTGAAAATACTTCTGTATCAAAAGTGCATGGTTAATACAATTGCTACATATCACACTTAAATATTTGTGGTTTCATTTAGTTCATGATCTACTCCTATAAACACTAGCAACCAAGGTACATGTAAGTAATTCACTCATCCTCAATATTCTATGGTTAAAAATGTTTAATGAATTATGAATGAACTCTTAAAATATTTCTCTTTCCTTGTAAATAATTCTCACGACTTCAAAGTTTTAATTTCTTAACTAGAATTCACATTATTGTTTTTTCAACTACGTTTTTCATTCATAGTTTGATCAGCTTATTATTATAATTGTATTTTAAATGTTCACCTTCCTTAACAGGAAAATTGACAAACATTGTACATTTAAAAAAGTTTATTTTTGAAATTTGATTAAAATGTGTCACTGTTGGATCACATTCACTTTCTTTTTACTTAGTTATTTCAGATTCAAAAAAATCAATACTGTATGTGCAATATGGATCGCCAAATATTTGCACTATGGCAAATATTTCAGAGACCATTAATTATTGACTAAATTTTAATTTATAACCATTTAGCAATTTGACTGTAAAAAAACTTAAGTTACTTGCACAAATATCTCAATTTCCAAATACAATAAAACCAAATATGCACATGGACATTTCAATATATATTCAGTAAAAAACAATATAATGTAGCGTTACAATAATGGATTAAAGCTCGGTGAAAATAAATCCATTCAAACAAATGCCAAACATAAATGTACATCACAAAACCAACTATCAGATCAGGTAATACATTGAAATTGCCCTTTCCCATCATGCCCCAGGTTTCCAACGTCGAACGGATCGACTTGCATCAGTTGAGTAACTAAAAGAGATGAATTGCAACGAAATTAAACATTTTTTATTAACAATAGTATTGAGAATGAAACATATTGGAGAGTATTAAGGCCAGAGTAACGAAAGCTTGAGAAATTAATTAATCCACGTTTTTTCGTAGCCTAATCGGCTCTTACAGTCAGGTACCGATGTTGCTGCAGCAGCGCTACGGATTACTAGCGCTGCAGCGGCGGATTGTGGCAACTTTTTCTCACTTCCTTGCCGTTCACCGAAAGGTACGTCCATTTCTCCGAGGACCTTCCGCTTACCATGTTTTTCACCGTTGACTGCATCGTCTTCAAAGTCACACTTTGTTTCTGCAGTGCCAAATATCACTACTGCTCTCAAAAAGGGATGAAGAACAGAATACCGAGTATTGTATTAATTGTAATGATATGTGTGGAAATATTTTTTATCTAGAAAAACTAAGTAATACTGCAACCGCAAACAATTTAATGAGCACGTCCAACGGTTGTGGAGCAGATAATGTATAAATGTGAAATTACGTTTGATATACAAGTAACCTCCATTACTCCAGTTTTAATTTTCTAATTATCGGGGGGAATGGTGCACAGAACTCAGTCGAACAAAAAGGAACTCGTACGCAAATTACACTTGAAAATAGTTAAAAATTAACTCATCTAAAAGGTTGTAAGTACCGAAAAATCAAATTTTAATGATTTTACGTTTTGATGGAAATCATCCATAATGTGAAGTACGTCAACGTGGTTTATGAATAGGGAAAGATCAAGCAATTTTTAAAATTCATACTTTTTTTTTTTAAAGAAAAACTTAGTTTTTCTGACACGGGAGCTACAGGGGTGGATTCAATTTACTCCAAATGCTGTGAAGAGGTCTTCCATCTTTCAGGAAAACGCTTATCAATTTTGAATGAAAATGTTAACAATAATTTGAATTTGGACTATTTATTTTGAACTATTAGGTAGCCATTTCTTTCTGAATAGCATCTCGTTTCCTAGCATCCCGGATAGTGGGTTTCATTGCACACCTCTCGTTTTCTTTCACTCTTACATAGCATCTCTCGCATACTAGAAAGAAAATACGAATGTAATGATATTTGATAGTTTTGAAAGTATGGGAAACAAAACGTATATTTTTACATGTTCTGATATTACTTGCAGTATGGGAACTTCCTTTTTGTAGCCTTTGCAGCGGCGGGCAAAATGCGTCGCCAAAGGGCGACAAGTGACCTTGTCCATCGGCCATCGGCCATTGCGGCGCAGAAACATAGTGTAACAGCTTTGTAACTTGTAGAGGCCGGAGGGCAGTAGCCTTCCTTCATTTCCGCTGCCCCGCGGCACAAGTTGAGCACGGTGTTGAGCGTTCCAATGCACTGAATCACATTTCAAGACTCGATTATCATCTTTTCATATTTCTTTGACCCCGGTGAATAAGCTGATAAGTCAAAAAAACTTAATTTTGCAGGGGAGCAAAAATCCACTTTAAACTAATGCTAAAAAATAAGAAATTAATGATATTCCTACAAAACCTACACAAAAAAGTTTTGTTTGAATATTACCTTCGTTTGAATATCATTAATCCCTGATTTAATTTAAACTTTTTGCTCTTCTGTAAAATTGTTTGACTTATCAGCTTATTCACCGGATCAAAGATTTGAGTGTGCGTGTAACAATTTTGATATTTTATATCTGTGGCAGTATTTTTTGATAAAAGATGTATGTTCTTCGCAAGGTATTAAGGAATAGTCCGATGCCTCCATGAATTAAGAGAATGGATGATATTGATATTGTTTATAAGAATAAATATAACGTTTACATTTCTAACGATACTAGGGGTTCCAGATGTACTCTTGGAAGAGTAAAAGCACTCCATTTTGTACTCTTCTTTCATACTTCGAATAAACAATCTAATATAATTTCTTGAATATTATGTTAATGATTCGAATAAATATTTCAATCTTCACTTTACAAACTCTGATTGTTAATGGTTGATTTTTTATTTCATATGATATGCAGGAACTGAGAAATGAGGTACAAAGCAATGAAACAAAATAAGGTAGAAAATTACATAGGAATAATGCTCGTGACATCCTTGTATAAAATATGGATGAGAATTATAATTTTCAAACTGGAGAGAGAGAGAAAGGTCTATTTACCAAATAACAAACACATTTCAAAAGCGGTATGGGAATTATGGACAATATTTATACTTTGTACTTTATTATAGGAAGGGAGATAAAAGAAGGCAGATAATGGACTGTATTTATTGATCTGAAGCCGGCCTTCGAACATCTGAACAGGAAGTAGTTGTAGAGGGTTATGTTGAAATTAGGAATCGATGAAATCATTCATTGTTTGAAGTTAATATACAAAAAAAAGTTACAGGGTGATAGAAGGTAAATTAAGCTGAATTTTGTATCAATAAAGGGATTAGACAGGGCTGCCCATCGAGTCCCTTTTTCAATTTATATATGGTATGTTTAGAGTTAGTCAAGGAAGAGCCAGGTTGGTGGGTTATTGATTAGTAAATGAAAAATTGTCTTTATCTTATGCTGATGTATTATTAGCTGATATACGAAGGACTATAATCAGATGATGAGATTAGAAACATGTTTAGAGAATAGAGAACTTGAATTAAATACGGAGAAGACCAAAGAGATGGAGTTTAAAAAGGGCAGAAGGAAGAGTAAATGTGAGAAAATTATATGGAAAGCAAGTACGTTAGAAATGGTGAAAGACCATAAATATTTAGAATTTTGGCTTATCAAGGAGGAGGCTGCTATAATAGAAAATAAGGAGATGGTGACTATAAAAGAAGCGTGGGGTATATTACGAGAAGGTACAGGAATTTTGGGCAAAGGGTATGAGGATGTGACAGCATTGTTGCTTCTATTTTGAGGTGGGGAGCAGAAATTTGGGATGCAAGGAAAAAAGGAAACAAGAAGCAACACATGAACGATTTTTAAGACGGATGATAGGAACAGACTATTGCACATCTGGTTACATGATAAGATGGGAGACAGAGGCAAAAAATGAGAAAAGAGATGGGCAAAATGGCATGTAAGTTTGAGAAAACGATTAGAAGAGGGAAGGTTAATGAGTTATTAAAGCAAGTTGTTTGGGGAATAGATGAAAACGTGGAGACTGAGAAATTTGATTGGAAAAGGGTAAGTGTTTGGAATAATAAATGTTATTCATCGAAGTGTCAAGGTTAAGTGAAGGAAAAGACTTAAGTAAATAATAGATTCAAAGAGATAAGGATCAGTTTTACAGGAAGATTACGAACACATAAGAAATCCAAATTTTAGTAAATGGTTTAAAATTATTCAGATGAATGAAATTCCCAGCTATTTAAAAGCTAAATGTAAGGAAAGACAGAATCAGGATGGCAAGATACAGGTTAGGTAATGAACTGAGAGCGAGTAAATATTGGCTTAGTGAGGGGGAAAAGCAGGATCTGCGAGTTAGAAGAGGAAGATTGGGAACATACTCTAGAGATGTCTTGTTTTTAAAGAAGGAAGAATGTGGGTAAGGTGGAATATTCAGGTAAGGTGAGGTGGTTATTACAGGGCAAAGCAGAAAGGATCACTCTGTTTGATAAATATAGGAAAGGGCTCAGTTTGTATTATATTCTTAGTATGTAGTGTATATATTATTTATATGTATACTGTTACTGTTGTATTTACAAAGTTGTTTGCACCGAGGAACCAGAGGACGCTTAAAATCCGTTGGTCTCGTTTTCGTTGAACACCCTGAATTTTCGGAAATTGCAAATTTAGTAATAATGTGAAACGTCCGACGTTGACTGCTAATTTGAAACAAGCTCCGTATTTCTATTTAAGAAGTCCTACTTGGAGCGACATTTTGAAACACAATTATTACTGATAAATGGGATTTGAGCGCCAGGAAAAGGTTACATTTGAAACCGAATGATTCCTACGTAATTTAAATCTCTCTCATTCCAAAATTTTTGTGCTAGCTCAGTTAATTGGGGTTCGAAGTTCATAATTGTTGCTACGTACTCTACAACCAATTATTCAATCTGCCATTCATACGGAGTGGCAAGGAATCTGACATTCTTATATTCTGCGTCATATAAAATAACATTTCCTACTTAAAAATAGTTCATTTTGGTATATCACAAATGTGATAAAATGTGTTATAGAACCACTAATTTCTTGTTACATCATACAAAAAATATTCCAAGGTACTTTACACATATTGAAATATGCGTATGTGGGAAAGTAAAAATGCTGCTGTACAATTACTTTATTATTATTATTATTATTATTATTATTATTATTATTATTATTATTATTATTATTATTATTATTATTATAGCACGTTACAATCCCATAGAGCGCAAGGGCCTCCAGTTGTCGGCTGGATTTCACAATGGTAGAATTCCGAGCACCCAATTCGGGAACTTCCTTATAAGGACGCTATTTACACACAAAATAAGAAAATGTAAACGCCAAGTGACATTGTTCACTTTGTCACTGTCAAATATAAACTGTTCAGTTTGACTTCACTACTTGAATCTAACTAACTAGTCCTTCATTGTACTACTTTCTACATTGGCACATATCAAGTTGGCGAGAAATTGAATAATCTAGTGTACGTTCATTGCGTTGGATTTAGACATGGCCTTCCACTTCAGACGATCCCTTGCAGAGGTAAACCATTATTGCCCAACAGCATTTTCAGTTCTTACGACCAGCTCTTCAGCCTGCCGAACTCTTGAATCCCAAGGGGTAATTCGGTGGGTTCAGCGAGTATGGGAAAGTCGCATGATGTGACCCTGCCCCAACCCATTTCTATGTCGAACAGTGGTAACGATTTGGTCCTTAACAGTGGTCCTTAATTTGTGTTGCTTTTCTTATGTCTTCATTTCGTATTCTACTTGCTAGAGTAATGTTTAAATGTTTTCTTTCAATTTTTCGAAGGCAGACATCAATAAATGTATTCATTCACATTTTTTTTCTGCACAAAATTTTAAAAATTGAAAGGCAATAATTATCCTAGATAAATGTATTCATTCACCTATTAATTTTTTTCTGCACCAACAGAAATTTTTTTTGTGCTATTTGTCATCACCTTTAATTTTCTGAGATTTATTGTAGACTACTTCCTTACTAAGAATCGGAAGTTGAGAGCATTGCTTGCAGTTCTCTGGATGGATTGTCAATTAAGACAATGTCATCTGCAAAAATTAATGTAGATATTTTTTCCCGTCCATGTGAATTCCAAAATTATCCGACATTTTTAGTAGAACGTCTTGTAATAAACGCAGCACTTTGTTGAAAATAATTGTTAGTGGTATTGCTAGTTCTTCAATTCCAAATTTCAGACTTTCATTTTCTTAATAATATATTATTTTAAATTCTATCAACAAAGGCCACAGTGCGAATGTCATCGGAGGGGGAAGGGCAAATTTAAAGCCATCAACCAAATCATATTATCAAATCATAGAGTATAATAATTAGCCGCTGGATTGTACTAAATATATTTTGAATTGTAAAATTTTCTTCGGTATAAATAGTTTATAATAATCGGTATTGTTTCCGGTATAATATGGTGTGATTATTGTACTATAATTGCATGAATATTTTGTTTGGTGAATATTATGTTGCGTGAATACAGTGTGGCGTGAATATTGTACTGCGCAAATAAGTGAATATTGTGTTGTGTGAATAAGTGAATATTGTGTTGTGTGAATAAGTGAATATTGTGTTGTGTGAATAAGTGAATATTGTGTTGTGTGAATAAGTGAATATTGTGTTTTGTGAATAAGTGAATATTGTGTTTTGTGAATAAGTGAATATTGTGTTTTGTGAATAAGGGAATATTGTGTTTTGTGAATAAGGGAATATTGTGTTTTGTGAATAAGGGAATATTCTGTTTTGTGAATAAGGGAATATTGTGTTGCGTAAATAAGTGAATATTGTGTTGCGTAAATAAGTGAATATTGTGTTGCGTGAATAAGTGAATATTGTTTGCGTAATAGTGAATTTGTTTGCGTGAATAACCGTTTGTGCACCCTCGAACGTTAAAGCGCTACCGATCATCTGCGCGCGCGTAGTTCAAGTTTCGCATCACTTCATCGCTGCCGTTATACTCTCATTAACTCAAATTTTCAATGCTTCCTTGTGCACAGGAATATTTCCAGATATTTTCAAAACAGCAAAAATCACGTCTTTTTTAAATAAGAGAACAAAAATGAAATTCACAATTACCGGCAATTTCTCTTTTGTCAGTTTTCTTAAAAAATATGAGAGGGGTTTTTCTATACGCGAATGAAAACTTTTCTCAGGAAAAAAACGAAGCGTTTTCAGACTCACAACACGGTTTTAGAAAATAAAAATCTACGGATACTGCAATTTTTTTCTTTTAATAAAGACATTGATAGGAGCCATAGAATAGGACCTAAGACTGATGGCAAGTGCCGCCCTATTATAGTGAAATTAGTATCGTATAGGAAAAGGGCTGAAATATTTAAAAATAAAAGAAAACTTGCAGGTAGTGGAAAAGTTATACGAGAGGATTTAACCTCACGTAGGTTAGAAATATTGAGAAAATGTATTTCAAAATTTCAGCTTAAAAACGTGTGGTCCTTTGATGGGGCAATATATGTAAATACCACACAAGGGAAAAGACGCATCACCAGAATTGTGAAGTTGACTCGCTAGCTGTAAATGGCGCGTAACCTTAGAATCTGTTTTCAGAAGTCTCTCTTATACTTAGATTATTGTTTATTATTTAATTTTACTTGTAATATATTAATTTTAATTTCTTTCTGCCTGTAAAGTACACACTTTCAAATACTATGTCAGAAGCAACCTGTAGATGACGAAGTCTTGACGGAAACCGCGCCCCTGGACATACCTACCTGGGACATTGGCCCCTGTCCGGCGTTAAGCTTGCTACCTACCCCTCGAAGCCCTGCTACACTCTTTGATCTCAACGCGTCCATTTCGCACTTTCCTCGTGACTTGTCTGTCTTTCACATTAACGCGCAATCTCTAAAGAAACATCACGCAGAAATTCGTCATGTTCTCTCTGAAGCTAGCTCACACGTATTATTAATTAGTGAAACTTGGTTGAAATCTACTGCGCCGTCTGATCTTGTGTCGATTCCTAAATATAAACTCATACGAAATGATAGAAATATAATAAAAATGAATTTAAAAGAGAAATCCGGTGGGGGTGTTGCTATGTTTGTGCGTGATGATATAAATTGTAAAATAATAAACATCTACTAGTAACTCGCCGAACTTGGAATACATGTTTGTTGATATGGTAATTGGGGGAAAACATCTACTTGTCGGGGTTGTATATTGGCCTCCAAATACGGGACGGCTGTCAGAATTAGAGGATTCACTTTCGAATTTAATTAAAAAATCCATCACAAAATCTGCCACTAACTTTATTCATACTTTCAATTCGTATAATTTGAAATATTAAAATTGAATCCTACTCATAGCTCATCTAAAGCAGAATCGTGGATTGATCACTTGATTGTCTCAGATATTTCCAAAGTATTACTACATGGTCAAGTTCCTGTTCCGGGTATTTCAAACCATGATTTACTCTTTGTTGTATATTCGGCTAAATGTACTAAATACAAAAACAAAACAATCAATTACCGTGATTACAAAACTTAGATTTTACAGCATTTCAAGTAGACAGTAACATGCACCTTGGCACCAAGTTTATCAACAATACTCATTAGACTCGAAAGTAAATATGTTCAATGAAATCATAACGAATCTTTTTAACAAGCACGCTCCATGGAAAACTTCACGTGTCACGCGGCCTGCTGCTCCATGGCTTACAAATGAGATAAAAGTTCATATGAAAGTTAGAAACCTGCATTTAACCGTTTTAAAATTACTAAAACCAATGAAAATGAAAAGGAGTATAAAAACTTAGAAATTTCGTAAACAACAAATCAGAAACGCTAAGATTCGTTATTATCATAATCTTTTCCAAACAAATTCCAGTACGAAGGGAGTATGGAACACTTTGAAAAACTTAGGAATTTGCAAACGTAAATCAAATGACAGTTCATTAGAAATTCCCCTAGATGACCTAAATGACTATTTTGCTTCCGCTGCACATAAAATAGACCCTATTATTAAAGAAAAGACACTTTACTCTCTGAATCACATGCACCTCGCACCCCTGTGACGATAGTTTCTATTTCAACAATGTTGACTGCCAAGAAGTCGAAAAATTGTAGAAGGCACTCAAATCAAATTCAAAAGGCTCGATGATATAACGGCAAAGCAATTAAAATTGGTTTTAAAAGATGCTCTTCCAGCGCTTACTCACATAATAAACTTTTCTTTAACAACCGGATATTTTCCCCAATTGTGGAAACAAGCTTACATTCGTCCCCTCCCGAAATGTTTAAATTCGTTAAATCTTTGTGATTATCGACCTATCAGCATATTACCAACATTATCCAAAGTCCTCGAAAAAGTTGTACGTCAACAAATAAACAAGTATCTCACCATAAATGATGCTCTCAATAATTTTCAATCTGGTTTTAGGAGGGTAGAAGTACGTGCAAACGGCTTTGTTACGAGTCATCGAAGACATTCGTCAATCTCTGATGAAGGCAATAACAACGCTAACGCTTTTAGATTTTAGCAAGGCCTTCGATTCAGTAGACCATGACGTGCTTCTGGCAAAATGTAAATGTCTCGGTTTTTCTGATTCTACCTTATCGTGGATTTCAAGTTATTTTAGTAATAGACAACAGGTCGTAGTTGTAGAAAACACTTTCTCGTCACCTAAACCAGTTTCACGTGGAGTGCCAGAGGGCTCCGTACTTGGTCCACTTTTTCTTCCTTATCTATGTAAATGATATACCGTCAGTGCTATCAAGATGCAATCATCATGTACGCAGATGACCTACAGATCTACGTCAGTGGGAAACCTTCTGAAGTGAAACATCTAACTATGCTCAAAAAAAAAAAAACAGGATTTAGCCTCTTTACATGAATGGTCACTGAGAAACGACCTGAAGCTCAATCTATTAAAATCTCAATCAATTATAATTAGCTGTTGGTCCCATAAAGCACTTAAAAATCTAAATATTCCTCATATCGTACTGGATAACACTACTGTTCCCCTATGCTCACAAGTAAAAAATCTCGGTCTGACCATCGACAAATTCCTAAATTGGGAACCTCATGTTCGGGAAACTTGCCGCAAAGTGTATGCGTCAATGTACTCACTCAAATGTGCTTACAAATGCCTTCCACCCAAAACCAAAGAACTACTAGTAAAATCCCTCTTACTCCCTCTGCTTGATTACGGTGACATTGTGTACGGTAATGTAAAGAAACAACTGCTGACGCTCTCCAAAGAGTTCAAAATGCGTGTGTTAGGTTTCAATATAATATCAGAAAGTATGATCACATATCGGGATACTACAAAGCTAATAACATACTAAACTTGAAAGCCCGACGCATGTTTCATAGTTTGTGTCTTTTCTACAAAATATTAAATACGGTGTACCATTTACCTCTCTCATAAAATTTCTTATCTTAAAACAAGAAGATTCGAGAAATCTTGCTATGCAATATTCCAAAAAGCAACACTAACTTTTACAATAAATCTTACTTAGTAGCGACGACTAGAGAGTGGAATAGCCTTCCAGTAAATGTTAGGAAATGTAAAACTCTGCGATCATTCAAAAAACATTTAAATACTATTTTTCTGAGCTGATATTGTATGATGTGAAAGTGTGTACTAAATGTGTTTAGAATTGTAAGGTAAATGTAATTTTTTATATCGCTTTTTAACGTTTTTCTCCTTTTTTCTTTGTTTTCTTAAGTTAGTTCTTAATTTAATTAACAATAGTATAATTAGTCTAAATTAAGTATATTATAGGGTTAAAAGGTTTTTTGTATTATCTACCAGTATTTTTCTAATTCATTATTATCTAACTTTGTCATGGCTCTGACTGAATGCGTCTTTTCCCTTGGTACATGATGTTGAAATCTAAAATCGGCCCTAAGCCGTCGTCCTGGCCGGGTGGTTGTGCATTTCTATATTGCTTTTATGATTCATGAATGTATTTTAGATTTTGTCAACATTTTATACGTATTGCTAAATTAATATCTCTTAGAATTTATATTTTCGGGCAAACCTTTAGAGTTTTCCTGAGTCAGTAATGTTTGTTTTGTTTTTAAAATTATCTTAATTATATTTTTTTTTTGTTGCTCAATGTTGAAGAGCATGCACACTTCCTTTGTTTTCCCTGGTTTCCCCCGGTCACTTAAGGCAAATGCTGGGACGTTGTATTCTTGTCACGTTTAGAGCCCAGGGCATGACATCTGTAAGTTGTATTATTTACTTATTACTATATTATTATTTACTTGTTTTTATTTACTAAATGTATCTATTAATTCAATTCTTATCTATAAATTTATGTATTACGTGGTTAGAGCGGAAGAGCGGGCCTGATGGCCCGAGTCTCGCCACATAAATAGTCATTATTATTATTATTATTATTATTATTATTATTATTATTATTATATTATTATTATTATTATTACATTGCTTCATTAAAAGACCAAACTGAAGAACCCATTGGGATATTTTTAGATCTTTCGAAAGCGTTTGACGTTATTAACCATAACATCTTGCTTTCAAAATTACCTTCTTATGGAATTCGTGGTATTGCCCTAGATTGAATAACCTCGTACCTTAAACATAGATCTCAAATGTACAAATACCGTACTGGCAGGAAAGGACATTATTTACTCATCTTTCCAATTCTTTGTCAATTGGACATGGGGTCGCACAAGGTTGGATCTTTGGATCTATCCTTTTGTTGTACGTAAACTTCAGTGCATCTGCTCATGCGCAGAATCAATAGTGTTGTCCATTATGGCGTGCACAAACCGAGTAAGTTCGTTTTGTATTGCGTGAAAAAGTGAAAATTGTATTGCGTGAAATAAGTGAAAATTGTATTTCGTGAAATAAATGAGAATTGTATTGTGTGAAATAAGTGAAAATTGTATTGTGGAATAAGTGAAAATTGTATTTGTGGAATAAGTGAAAATTGTATTTGAAATAAATGAGAATTGTATTGGTGAAATAGTGAAAATTGTATTGGTGAATAAGTGAAATTGTATTAGTGGAATAAGTGAAAATTGTATTTGTGAAATAAATGAGAATTGTATTGTGAAATAAGTGAAAATTGTATTGTGGAATAAGTGAAAATTGTATTATGGAATAAGTGAAAATTGTATTTCGTGAAATAAATGAGAATTGTATTGTGTGAAATAAGTGAAATTGTATTATGGAATAAGTGAAAATTGTATTTCGTGAAATAAATGAGAATTGATTGTGTGAAATAATGAAATTGTATTGGGAATAAGTGAATATTGTATTGTGGAATAAGTGAAAATTGTATTTCGTGAAATAAATGAGAATTGTATTGTGTGAAATAAGTGAAAATTGTATTGTGGAATAAGTGAAAATTGTATTCGTGAAATAAATGAAGAATTGTATTGTGTGAAATAATGAAATTGATTGAAAGTGAAATTGAGTAATAAATTGTATTCGTGGAATAATGAGAATTGTATTGCGATGGAATAAGTGAAAATGTGGTAGAATATTTCGTGAGAATAAAGTGAGGAATTGTATTTGTGAATAAGTGAAAATTGTATTGCTGGAATAAGTGAAATTGTATTTCGTGAAAATGAGAATTATTTTGATATATTGTAGTGGAATAATGAAAATTGTATTGTGTGAAATAAAGTGAAAATTGTATTGTGAATAAGTGAAAATTGTATTGCGAATAAGTGAAATTGAATGTGGAATAAGTGAAATTGTATTACGTGGAATAAGTGAAAATTGTATTGAGTGCCACTGTACTGTTTGGTTTTAGTGTTGGGTACTTTCCAGTTGCCACGGGCTCGTTTGCCTGAGGGTAATGTTTTAGATAAACCGATTATTATAAACTAATCGTGTAGTGGCAATTTTTTTAATGCAGATAATACTTAGCTCTAACTAGCTGATATAATGCGTTACGCTTTGAATTGATGTTTGGTTTGGAAGATTATGGACATTATTTCTAAAGAGTGCGCAGTTTTTTTTATTATTAATTATGGTGCAGTTAAATATTGCTATGTGAATAGCATGAAACCGCATGATGCATTTACAGTTTTTTATTTTGTGTTAATTTAACTTGATTAATTCTCCATTATACTGAGTACCGTACCTAAGATTGTAATGTGTTGATTTTCGGGATTTAAATTGATGTTGGATGAATTCTCTACTTTCTTCCCTCTCACCTTCTGCTGGCATCGGACGCCCTTCCCGGCAGAGACAGCTTCAACGCACTTCTTCGCACCTGGCCAATCTCATCCTCCTCACCAGGGTAGCTCGTAGTCTGTGTCGGTCTATGTACGTTTCCCGGACTCATTGTGGCGTGTGAGCGCGTCCCTGCTTAACGGGTTTGAGGGAATTCCGATGTGTTGTTGTAGACGTTCTTATGATAAGAAATAAAAGAGGTCATCTTCGTCGAAATATTAGTTTTATTAAGATAGCCGGCTTTCGACGGCTTTGCCGACATCGTCAGTCTCGCTGCTTTTGGCAAAAGTCGGTATACTGTGTAGGCACACGCGTGGTCTGGTGCGCTGGTCGTCCGTAGGCTCATTGCGTTGCACAGTCTGTCTTTCAAATAATTTACCGAGTTAGGGATGGAAACTATTCTGAGGATTAGGATTGAAGCGCAATATTGTGATTGAAAACGCAAACCGTGCACTGCGATCGAGTAATTGCTTGAGTGAAAGGCGGGCTGGGACGCAATCTTTCAAGCTTCTGTGCCATCACCGATAATTTAGAAATGTTGATTTTGCGTTTTTAAATGTTTGTTCTTGCAAGTAATATTGTTGTAATACTATTAATACTAGTAATTTTATGTTTCTTCATTAAATTTAATGTTCCCTTCTTTTATTTCAGAAAGGGAAATGACCATCCATCAAAAAGTGTAAAATTGTCACTAAAATCCAAACTGAAGTGTTTTCATAGACATTCATTTAATGAAACGGGTGTGAGCTGGAGAGACCTCTAAGATCGTGATTCTCCAATGAGAGCGTGGGCTTCCGCGGCCGGAATTAGAACTTACTTGGCTATCCGGGAGACGCCGCGTCCAGGGCACAGGTGCCGACATTGTGATTCTCTAAGATGACGAGCATGAGCGACCGATCGCTTAGAGAATTCGTCGAAACTTGGGTCATAATCATTAAGATGATTACACAAAAAGCTTACCCATGAAATATTGTTGCCACAGTTCATTCAATGATTAGAAGTTTTGTTCACAGGCAGTTTACATGTAAGGCTACACGCTTACTGGAAAATTTCCAACTGAAATGCATTGAAAATCTAGCAAGGGCGGACGTGTCGAGAACTCATGATACTTCAGTACGATCAGGTACTTTGTATTAAAAATTTACTATTAAACCATTAAATTGACAGGATTCTTTCAATAAATTGTATGTATGCGAGCTGGAAGTACTAACCCAACCCAGATGCATTGAAACGTCTTGGCGTATATGATTGTGTAGGTTCTGTGGTGGCAGCGGAGATTTTGTGGTACTCCATGATAAGCTATCTGGGGTTAATGAGGTATCTACCACAATAATATTGTGGTAATACTATTGTGGTAGATACCTCATTGACCCCAGAATCTGTGGGTAATTCTTAGTGTGGTAATTTGTTATATTTTTTGACACTTATTGAATTTTGTCATTACAATACAGTCAATAAGTTGTTTTTACAGATACCTTAGATTTCGAACAATCTGAGTTACTTTCAAATCATTATTGGTACGTATGTCGATTTTCAAACTAAACTTTTAAAGAAAATATATATTGCTTTTACTATTCAAAGTTTAAATAATATGGATACCCAAATCATTTTGTATTATTCAAAGTTTTGCTTTACAACTTTAAGGTTTTTTAATTTTGTAAATTGTTTAGAGCTTTTCTGGCAGCATATATTTACGCGGCGTGTAAAATGCAGTTACAAAATGGTTCTAATAGATTTTTAAGTTTTTCCAAGCTGAATGTGTCGTGCGAATGTCATTACAACTCCACTGAAATGTATATGTATGGTTGCACTTCAGAGAAAGTAAGTGTTGCAACGTATGCCGTTTTTGCAATTTAATTACAATAAGTACTGCCCGGATTTTGACAATTCTTCATCTTTTCTTTCAAAAAAACTTCGTCCTTGTTATTAACAAATGTAACAAAAAATTGAAATGTACCCTAACAATTTGATAAAATTGTTAGGGTACATTTAACATAAACAGACGAGGAACATATTGTATTGGTTTAGATTAGTCATTTTCTAAATTTACAGCCAAGGTTTATATCATCGGTTTTAAAAATATTTCACTTCGACGAGTGCCAATTGTATTTTATATGTATTTATATGAATGTATATAACAAACTCAAGATTGATCTCGAGAACTGCTTCGTTTGGAGATATATCACTAATATCAAATATACTTGAAGAAATATCTATAAAGCCAGAGACGCAAGGCGAAGAGTGCAATAATGTATAGTTCCGGACAGACGTACGTGCAGGCACACACGAACGGACTTACGGACACGGGCGTACATGCCAATCGGAGCAACGCAAGGCGGGACGGACGGACACGAGCACAGACCGGCGTACAGTGACAGGAATATGGAAACTGACGAATGGATGTAGACGGATTGATGGACGGATACAAGTACCACACACAGACCATTTTAAAGTTAGGAGCTTGGATGAGTTCCGTTCACTCGTGCTCTGATGGCAGAAATTTCCATCTGTGCTTGCACCTGGGACTCGTTCTGCATTCATTTTGCAATGAATGTCTTAATGGTTGGCGGAGAACGTTCAAGAATTTTCTGTTGAGCGTGCATCAGGTGAGGAGCATGTTTATTTATTTGTTTATTTATTTATTTATTTATTTTTATTTTATAGAATATGTTGTTTCATTATTTTTTAGACAAATTTTATTGTTTCATAGCGGTGACAACAAAGCAAATAATGATTTTAAGTGTTCCTGTGATCTTTTCTTGTAACTTTTTTCGTGGAAGATCTGCGCACTGTGGGAACTACCTTAGAGGAGGTATAGAATTACAAAATAAAATTAAAAGAACTGGAATTATTTCGATATAATTCAATTAATAATTCCTCATTATTTTTTAGACGTGGCGTTTTATTCTATTTCAGTGTTGCTATGTCTGTAGTTGATAGCAATTTTATCCAGCATATTCCATTTCTACAACGGTTGAAATAGGGAGAACGCATACATCTTCGTACGTGCTCATTCAGAAGTCTCAATAAGGATAGCTGCATCAATAATTCAGCTTTAATACTTAATATGATGGAATTACCATTATTCCATCGATCATCAGTGTTTCTTCAATAACTATTATTAAATGTTAACAGAATGATCTCTCTTCATGTGCATCGACAATTTGATTCACAGCATAGGAAGCTACGTTGCACTCAAGAGTTCCTTGGTTCTCTATAGAAGAAAGGGATAATTTGCATTAAATCATTATTCATTGTCAATGAGTAATAAGTACTTGTTTGATATTTTTAGGTAGCATGTACTTAACATGAAAGGTGGAGGTGCCATATCCGCCCAAGTTCATTGTAAACTCGAGAGTGAGTGTGAGAGTGTTAGGAATTCATCAAAGGTATTCTAGGTATTTTTATTAGTGAATTAATATATTTATGCATGTTTACTTGTCTAACGCAACAAACAGGCTAATAACTGATGACAACTATAATGGTAAGTACTCCATTTTGGCTCGTGAAAACGTTACTATATTCTCCTATGTTGTCTAGATAATAATGGTATATTTTGCTCTTTCTAGGAAGCCGGTATTTAATGAAATGTTTGCGAACTGCAGGATCCATCCCATTCCAAATCCACTGAAAAGTCCCAATAAGGATGGTCGCATCGAGAATTCATCGTTGCATCATGTATTAATGAGATTAATATACTGAAGTATTTACACAGAGACGTGATGGAATTTTCACCATAATTCAATCAACATTGTTGAGAGTTAATAAATTATTAAAAGAAGCTTCCGACTCCACGTGCATTGATAATTTTTTATTCACAGCATGCACGACTGCTTCGTAATCTCCTTGCTTCTCCATGATAGTGCACACTGTATTACGACTCCAGGAATGCGTTGCTACATTGTATCAGTAATGAGAATTTTGTTTATTTTTAGGTAAGCTGTATTAAACGAAATCTGCTTGCGAGCTGCAGAACCCATTCCAAAGAAGGGATATTAAAAACCGAGTGAGCGGTTACGTGAGAAATCGTTGTGGTACATTATTATTGAGGGTACAACATGTACATAATCAGAGAATTTGTCACTATTGTCTAAAACAACCATTGATTTATTTTCAGGCACTTACACGGCTCAAATTGTGCAGTACCATTACAAATTCCTGTTGCTAACAGTTTTGCATAATTTTGAGGCATCTTTTATTTCATGTATGTAATGCCAATACAAATGCATGTCCAAAACATTGCATTTTCTTCGGTAGAACTTAATAGGTTGCCTCTTCATGCAACGTACTCCAAGACAGTACATTTGTGGTAATAATATTCCAAATCTATTTCATGGTTCTTGTATTTCGTGGAAGGTATGTGATAAAACAGTAGTGAATCGAGACTTTGCAGCCAATTCAAGATTTTCTGTGAATAAAAGGTTGGTTAAAAGACGAATGCAGCATGACCCATGGTTTGCTCCCACCGCCTCTACGCTCTGTCGGCAGGTAGCAGCAGCTTTCCCATGAAATTCCAGTACCTGGAGAAAATCACAATGACAAAATGGTTTGGTATATTTTAAAGAATTTTTTTTCAAGAGAAGTTAGGTGTGAATGAATTATTTAGTTAATTTAAATTTAGGTCATTAAAATACTTGTCCTAGTAAGTTAGGAATTTTCTTTTCTAGGGATTTGTATTTCCTTCAATGTCAATGATAATGTTTCTGAAAGAAGTGATAAGTGTTAAATTTCCTTTACAGATAGCTTGCTTCAATACAATGTATATGAAGGCGTTGATATTGTGGTAATAAGAATTTATCTTTTCCGACAGATTGCATTTTATGGAGTATATGTTCTATCACTATAATAGCAAGAAGAAGAAGAAAATAAAATGTATTACGTAATTTTTCAGAAATGTAAGTCATCCAATGTACTTGGAAGTGACCTGGAGGAGCAATCTCAAATTACAGTATGCAATTTAACTCTTAAGTGTGTTCGAATTTCCCTGTCACACTTCCGATAAGAGCAAGATATTCTGATAACTTTCAGACATAATTTCATTGAATACTTACTGTGACATTTTAGTATGATTTTATTCATTAAATGTTTATATCGCTACGTTTTATTGAGCAAGTCTTTGTTCGATATTTTTCAAAACCCTTGAATTGCATGCAACGTGCAAGAGAGGGACGTGCGTTCCATTATTACAATGGACCACTGTTAGGAAATTGACAATGCGAGATACTTCATTGTTTAGTTAGATTAATTAATAAACAAACTGGTAGTCATATACTACTTTGTAGAGTCTGAGGGTACTGCATTTACTATGCTCTTATGAGAATGTCCTAATATTGCCCCTTTATTTACCTTATAATTATGATTACCTTATTTATATTATATATTTATGATTATTTTTTCAGGTAGGATGTAAAATTTGTAACCAGAAAAATCCAAGTCAACTGTGTGTTAACGAGGTTGGCAAGCATACCAAAACTCATACTTGAAAAGTTCTGAATTGATGTCATGAGACGTTGGGCATTTGAACCTCTAAATTATTACACTAAATTATACAGGTAAGGATTGATTGTATCGTATTATTTAATGCACATATCTTTCGTGAATTATATGCAAGATTAACCAGTGTCTCTGAAAAACTTCTCCCCGAGTTCGGTCGGTCCACATTTTGACGGAAGCAGGAAAGGCTCTCGTGTTCCTTTCTACATCTTCGATCTAATTATTCTCTTTCATTTCACATTTACTCTTTTTTCACCTATCTTTTATTTCTCTGTATGCTAACGCCCACCATGTATACTGTATACTGTTTGCCGTGCGTGGCGACACCCTATATTGAAGGGAATGGTGTCCTGGCGGTTGAGATGTCGGCTTGTTTCTTCATATTCTTTCTGGTGTTACACTTCATGCATAGCTAACTTCCGCCGTGATCCAATACACTGGCTTTGGTCTCGTCCTCTTCTAGGCGAGCAGTCAGAGCTCATCACTTCCGATCAATCGGACCGGACTACGTCCTGCCGATTGAACGCCAGAGTGGGTAGGGGATCACGTGACCTCTACGAGTGTACCATGTTACTCCTTGCTATACCCGTGACATTCCTAGCATTCAAATGGAGTGTACCGTTGTTGGGCTCCGTGGTGGAAGGACGACTGGATTTCAGCCGAACAAAAGATATCCAGTTCCAATCATTCTTGATGACTAGACAAGCGTGACCAATCCGAAAATGTTAGCCGGCACGACCATTACCGAGATCGAAAGATTCCAGTACTAACCTATTATCGGGTCGGCGGGTAAATACGCAACGATGGATAACGAATTTGGAAGAGCAGCGGATCTCTTGACACGGTTTATTGCTCAAACATTTCTGTGAAATTTTTAAACGCATCATTCAATTCACTTTCAATGGAGGATAATGAAGTGAAACACAATAGTATGGAATGCTCTACTAAGACGAAACGAAATTCATCGATCGTGCAAGGCGAGATCAATCCTGTTTTAAAATATTTACAATTATTATACACAGTAACCTACAAAACTTTTCAGTTAATCTTACTCCTAACCATCACTGCATAAATGTTTCTATAAAATTAGAGACTATACTGAGCATTACAGAAAGAACATTAATTTTAACAATGATACTAATGCATTATTTACATTTGAACTGTATAAATGTGTATAAACAACCTGTAACAAGTATTTATTGCAGCCTCGGGTCAATGACCCATCTCGATCAGGTTTTCGTCCAGCCCTGATCCATTGAGCAAATACTGAGAAGGCCCTTGTTTGCTTCAGGACATAAATGTAACTTTATTTTCTGTCTACGTCTTTTACAATTCACTGGAAATACTATTATTCAAATTATTGTTCCATGTCGTTGGGGAGGAAGTATTATTCCGAAGGACAACATGGATAAGAGCCAAAATTTATTGCCTTTTCAACCTTGAAATTTTATTACATGGGAGCTTTTTTCCCCCAAAATTTAAGTAGTGTATGACTTATGACTTAGTGTAGGGACCACAGAATTTTGAAAATGTGCACACAATTCACTATTCCCCAGCACGTCATACGCAGTTTTACTGTTTTTGGGTAAAATAAATAAAAAATCACTTACTAAGCGTGTGATTCCTGCACTTTGCCAACGAAAAAACTAATAGTTATTTATGCGCCAAGGACGTTATAAGGGCTCTAACGATGGAGCGACGACAAAAAGTCCGAGTGCTGTTGGACTGAGGGCTTTTTGTCATTAGAACCAGTCAAGACCCGTGGTACATACTGTGATAAACAAAATGAACCATTTTTATTATGGAAATGTCATTTTATATGACACAGAATATACGGATGTCAATAGACGATCGCGAGGGGTCGCTATGTGATAAACAACCGGCGTTAGGATCATTTTGTTAGCTTGAAATGACAGAGCAGAGGCGGAATTAGCATTGTTTTGAGAGACAAAGAAAAAGATATAAAATTCGGATGCTTCCGATTTTTTAGAAGAACATTCATTCGCTTGAGAAACGGGTGATGAGCGGGTCGGCTCCTGATATATTTTACTAGATCGAGGAAAGACTGTAATTGACAGTTGTATAAAGTTAACTATTGTTCCTTGTATTAGGATAGAACGTTCTTGTAGGAAGTAAATACGTGTCTAGGCGTCCACCCGAGACGCAAGTGAGAGAAGACACGGATTATAATAGTATCGCCGGGGGAATTTGGAACCAGACACGGACATTAGGCGAGGACTTTATCCAGAAGCAAGATTCTGCTGCGTCGACGGAGAAGGTTCAACGGGGCGCCATCGAACGAAGTGGAGAGCGCGCGAAGACCCACGAATGAATAACAAGGTTTTATAACTATTGTAATGTAGGTCATAACTAAAGATGAATTAATTTTGATTATCATTATAATAAATTCCAATTTGTTAAGTCGAAAGAAATCATTGTTAGTTACGTGCAATCCAGCATTTTATAAGCTTTATTTCAGATTGCTCGATCATACACTTTCGTACACGCAGCCATACACGTTAACCATACGTTAACCATACACGTTAACCATACACGTAGGAAAACCTACAATAAATACACTACTTCAAAATCCTTAGGCTACTTAGGTTTTTACCTGAACCTTTGTTGTCTGACCAGTCTTTTCGTCTCGAAAGTGGAGGTAGAGCCAATTTAAGTAATGTTCATTAGTAAATCTTGGACTCTATAGCCCATCCCCTTTTTTATCTGATCCAGGCAAGAACAAAAATAACCGCTTGCAGAGTGCATTACGTTTCGACTGTAGGATGTGTTCCGCGCTCACAACACGGCGAGCGCGGACATTTACTTAGCATTTCGCTCTCCAGCCCTGAAAGGTTGCTAACCAACGTCAGGTACATACGGTATTTATTGAGAAATTACAATCTTACGTTTTCTTACAAGACCCGCGTTGCGGATCAGACGGTATTTCGTCATTACTGCTTACTTAATTTTAGTGGAGAATATAATTAGGACTTACGAAACTGTTGCAATATTTTATCTTCAGAGAAATCAATTACTGTATTTTTAATGTGTTTTTTTTCAGATAGTTCGGGTTTTCCCGTAACTACAGCGAGTTAGAAGTCCCATCTGATACTGAGAATTCAAAATGAATATTGTATGGCTACACCGGGACTTCAACGATGGAGTTTGCTTAAAGGATATAAGGATATAAATAATCGGTAAACTAAAAAATAAATATTCGTCCGGTTTAGATGAATTTCCGGATTCTTTGTTGAAGACTTGTGCGTATGCCATTATACACCCGTTAACTCACATTTACTGCATCTTTATGCACTGGAACGTTTCCAGATATTTTCAAAACAGCTAAAATTAAGCCGCTTTTCAAAAAAGGCAACAAAAATGAAATTCAAAATTATCGGCCCATTTCTCTTCTATCAGTTTTTTCAAAAATATTAGACTTTTTTACGTACGAATGGAAACCTTTCTCACTAAACACGACGCGCTTTCAGATTGCCAACATGGATTTAGAAAATCAAAATCAACGGAAACAGCTATATTTTCTTTTCTTAAAGATGTCGCCTCATCATTGGATCAAAACGAGGCACCTATTGGATTATTTTTAGATCTCTCAAAAGCTTTTGACATCATTGATCATGACATTTTACTTTCAAAATTACCTTCATATGGAATTCGTGGTATTGCTCTTGATTGGTTATGTTCGTACCTTAAACAACGATCTCAGAGAGTTGAAATACCTTACTGGAATGATGGAACATTACGTACGCACCTTTCCGACTCTTTGCCCATTGCACGTGGACTTCCTCAAGGATCGATTTTAGGCCCTATTCTGTTCCTACTTTACGTAAACGATATGCCCTCGACGATTCGAAACGGAAGAACGGTTCTCTTTGCGGATGATACGAACATCCTTTGCAATAAAGAAACAGTAAATAGTACAATATCAGATGTTTCAAATTGGTTCCGAAATAACAAATTAATAGTAAAGGAAAAGAAAACGGTTTTAATGCAGTTTTCCATTTCAAATAAACAATTCTGTGCTCCATTGAAAATGAACAATGTACCATTGATTGATGTTAAGGCAACAAAATTTTTAGGTCTCTCAATTCAGTCAAACCTTAAATGGAACGTCCATTTAAATGAATTGAACACAAAATTAAGTTCATTTTGCTACGCGTTCAGAATTCTTGCAAAGGCAGTCAGCCTTCATACTGCTCGTTGTGTATACTTCGCAAATATTCATTCCCGCCTGAGATATGGCATAATATTCTGGGGAAATACATCTTATAGCTCCCAGACTTTTAGATTACAAAAACGAATTGTACGAATAATAACCAAATCCCACCCACGTGATTCATGTAAGCCTCTCTTCATTAATCTAGGAATTCTACCATTACCGTGTCTTTTTATTTACGAATCAGTGGTTTTTGTAAAAAAATGTCTGGCTCAAGGGCAGGAATATTTTTCAGAAAATGCCAGTCTATTACTATAACACTCGACGTAGAAATCATATTCATCAGGTGACAGTATCAACAGCTCATTACAAAAAATTCACATACAATACATGTACATTATTTTACAACACTTTGCCAGATGACATTAAACGATTAAATTCAATAGAAAAGTTTAAATCCCAAGTGAAATCGTTTCTGCTGCATAACTGTTTCTATACAATTAGAGACTATACTGAGCATCACAAGAAAAGTAACATTAATTTTAACAATGATACATAATGCATTATTTATCATTTGGACTGTATAAATGAGTATAAACAACCTGTAACAACTACTGTACTACAGCTTCCGGGTCAGTGACCCCCATCTCGATCAGGTTTTTCGTCCAGTTTCCCTGATCCATTGAGCAAATGCTGAGATGGCCCCTTGGTTTGCTTCTGGACATAAATGTAACTTAATTTTCTATGCACGTCTTCTAGATTTCAGTGGGAAATACAATTATTCAAATTATCGTTTCCATGTTGTCGTGGCAGGAAGTAATAAGAGCCAAAATTTATTGCTTATTTATCTTTGAAAATAGATTTTATTACATGGGAGTTTTTTTTCCCTTTCAAAATCAAAATTTATTCTGCCCTTTCAAAAATTCAAAATTTAAGTAGTAAATGACTTAGTGTAGGCATCACAGAATTTTGAAAATGTGCACACAATTCACTTTTCCCCATAGCACGTCATACGCAGTTTTTTAACGTTTTTTTGACATAAAATAAATAAATAAATAAATAAAAATAAGAGAGGGCTGATTTTTACTTCTTCGTGCCTAAGAAGAGAAAGTAGTTCTTCGCAAAAAAAACGGAGTTTTCAGCCGAAAAACTCTTTTTGCACGGTCCTGGCAACGAAAAATTTGATAAATACAGTTGCTAAATTTAGAAAAATATCTCTATGACGTGCGTAACCAGAACCCCTGTTTTGTGGGTCCTTGATACTCGAAACCCGATTGACGGCAAAACGTCTGTAAAAAAAACACTATCTGATAAACCGTTCAATTGATTTTCTCCGAAACATATTCCTCAATTGATATGGCTGATCTCGCTGACCCTTGAATTTGAAATCGATATTTTTAATTTCGGGGCAAACCTTACATTAAGCTCGTAGGACGTTTTCAAAATTGAAAAAATGGCGCCGTCGATTTTGATTAAATTTTGATATTGGATAGTCTGAAGGACGTTTAAGAGAATGGCGGATGGTGGTTTGAAACTGTGATTTTTCGAAAATTGAAAAAATTCAAAATTGTTTCGGCGACTTCCCACAACTAAAAAGTTATGAAAATACATGTTTTCTTAATGAAATGTACATGAAAACAGTTCTTCAAATAATCATGTTGCATTTTGAGTAATTGTGCATGAAAATTAATCGCCCGTTCTGAAAATCTTGCGCTTCGTGATCGTAATTTTAGAAGTCTTTTGAGGCTGCTGATGCTACGCAAGTTCGAATTTGTACATTATTCCATATTATTATTATTATTATTATTATTATTATTATTATTATTATTATTATTATTATTACATTTATATTATCCTTATTTCATTTTAAATTGTGTTAAATATGAAAATGAATAGTATTTGATATTGTCTGGAAATTGACGTAAACTACGTGATTTGCACACACGATGTACACATGTATTAATTTGCACACATGGACAAAATCTTCATTTGAAGTGAGAAATGTAGCGATTTGATTATGAAAATGTTGCAAGTATTTTTCATATAACACACATGGAGGAAAAAGGATCTTCCTTAGCCAAGTAGTTTTGATAAATGTGTTGACGGATGTATCACACTTGCGCATACATAAAAATCAGTAATGAATTTACTGATTTTACATTTACTGAATTTTCATGATAAATCATTTACTGAAGTAAATGCTTAACATTATTTCAGAGCAGTTGTATTGTGTAAAACGTACACAAGAATCAACTATATTAGCACAATAGCTATGGGAACTGAATTCAGAGTCAAAGATACCATCACATTAGCTTAGTTGCTAATTCTTCATATAATATGAGATATATGTACTGCTTGAAATCAACACTCGAGAGGATACTAAGAGCATTTTTAAAATTTTATTTGCTTTTCACCTCTTTTGTGTAATCACATCGTCGGCGCGAATGAATCGCCGAAGAACTCAAGTTGGTAAAGGCCAACGACTCTCGTTGATTCAGCGCAATATTTTGCACGTTTTTTTAATATCTTGAAAAGGAAAACAAAATATTAGGAAGGCTATCGACGGTGTTGCAATTCTTCCACCTGTTGGCAATAACTTATAATTACCTTACGTTCGACTACAAAGCATTGTAATTTTTATTGTCCATTTGCTGCGAAAGATATTAAGCGTTTAGATTATTAGGGGAAATATCCCTCAGGTCATACCTAATGAAATTCTTGCGTTTTCTAGAAGCAGCTGATATTTCATATTGCGTATGTGGGGTGGGGGGTATGTCCGTACTCGAGTATTTCATAATGTGAACATGTAAATCCTCGTTTCGAAATACAGTGTATTGATCCATTATTAACATTTGCAAAATTATATAATCATGCGATAAGAAGAAATATTTCTTTAAAAATCAAATCAAGTAAGTAGACCTATTTATCTTTGTGGCACCTGCATTTTCATGCTGCATTCCTAGAACACTTGTAATACGTTGAGAAATGTTTTTTCGTCTATATGACGAGAAATGTACATTTAAGAGTTTTGTTGATGTCTTGTTTAGTCCATAAAGCCATTTTATACTAATAACTATCCTACATGTTAAATACTGGAGTGTTATAGTATACTTGTGAGAATTATGCATCGTGTATGTGTTCGTGAACGTACGCCTCGTCTGATTTATTTCGCCATAGACTTTCACATACCACGTCACGCAATACAATGTTCAAATGTTTATTACTTGTCATGAACACCAATCATTTTTCTTTTAAAAAGTGAAGAAATATTGCCCTCTGATACAGGGCTTACTTAATGTTGACGAGATTACTATTCTGAATCCTGGTCTGTAATGTGATATGTGAAGAGTTAAAATGTGCTCGCATTTTTGTCCCCGGTGTATCCAAGAATTACCCTCCCTGGCGCGAAAATGTTTCACAACAATAAACGGAGAAGTGAATTGCACGAAGAAAAACGGATTTTTGTAAAAAAAATATACAAAAACTATATTCTGTGTACACTCTGTTTTCAAATAACATTATATCCTAACTTTACAAGAGTGAGGTTTAATCGTATTAAAATAACGTTTCGAAGAAAATTCAGGTTGTTACACATGTGAGATACATGTCGCACGACGATTTAACTGTAGCTAGTAATGAAGGATATTGTTCTGTTGTTTTTTGAATCCATTATCAAAACTGATTGGTTCTGAACTTGATATACTTATATTAGTGCTGTAAAATTCTATGAATCAAAATTTGTTCTTATTTTGAATGTGAATACTAATGTTGCACACAATCACAAATAAATTCACTCACAGAGGTACGAATAATCAACTTTGAACCTACAAATGATTTTCACCTCGTCGGTTTGATTTTTATCTAACTTGTTCCTTCGCAATAAATATGAATTGCAAATGAAAGTTTAAAACAAATTGAGAAGGCAGTATTGAATATGTAACCTTACAAAACACACTCACGCTAAATACCTGATGACATTTTGTAAGAGGAAAAAGTGACAAACCTTTTCATTTCACCATCTTCATATAAGTTTTTTTTTGTCTATTGTAAAACCATGTGTTTGATTTTTGAAATCCCGACGAAGAGAACTATAATTTGCACATTTTCTTGAGATCCAGATCCTTTGTATTTAAGTACTATGTGCCACAATGTTCTCTGCGCGTGGTGAGTGTTAAAGTAATGTCTTTATTCATTTAGTCAAAAACAGTAAAAAACTGTAGGTGACGTGTATGACGTATGTTGAGAAATTATGTACGAGAGTGATGAGTGTTGAAATGTGTGATGCGGTTGATACGTATAAAGTGAGTGTGTTTACAATCAACTTTCCTATCACACATAATATCTGTATTTTTAATTCTAGAGCAGTGTATTTTTTTTAAATCGATTATATGGTGTGGGAAAATTGATTTGTATCATCAATCGTTTAATATTAAAATTTGTACTATTAGATACCTTTTCTACCCAATCAATTGACTAATTACATCGAAATATGATTCTTTCAGTGAAATAAATGAAATTATAATTTGTCTATTCTACATAGTATATTAGTATTTGTGTTAGGTAAACTTAAGTATATTTTATTTCACTATTGTGAAAACTACGACTTGAACATTGTTATTTCTTGAACTTACTAACCATCGATAACCAGTTGTGATGGTTGGCACTATTCAACTTATAATTTGTCTCTTTACATAGTATTTTTTGTGTGTAGCGTGCTTTTTAACAATATTCTTATTTCTTAACGTTTATAAAACTAAGTTTTTGTGAACATGCAACATCAAAAACCTAGCTTTAAATCCTAATATAAGTAAAAATTTACAGATATGTAATAGGTATATTTCCTTAGACAAAGTATATAACATAAATAAATTTATATTTAAAATTTACAGCAAAATTTGTTATTGCAATATTTCAGATAACTGGTTTATATTATAATATTATGATGATGATGCTTCATATTGAGTAGCCTTAAATTCATCGCAAAGACCACAGTTAAAAATGGTTCCTACAGGTTTAAGTCTCATGTGTGTTTGACAGATGAGGCAATCACAGAACGAGGTCTTAAATGACCTTAAGTAACCCCTCTCTCCCTCATTTTGTGTGTCTGTGTGTTATTGTCTGCTATCACGCGTTCCATATTGTGAAAATTTATATCTTCTCAAAATGCAGTACTTATTCACATTTGCAAAATTTTGTAGTAAAAGAAAGATACTACCATGAAAATGAATTCAAATAAGGAAGTTGAGTTGTGTTTGCAGATGATTCATTTTGATGTTGCGTTAATTCTACACTCTTGGCAAATTAGTATTTAAAAAAATTTGTGTTGAACTGTTTCTTGACCATTGCATCATAGACGTTTGTTGGCATGATGGAATACAACATATCGACAGCTCAAATACTATAATGTACTTGTTGCAATGAGGCATAATGTTTTGTTTCGAGTACGTCAACGGTTTGATCATTGTGGACTTTTACATTCTACAACGTTGAAAGGTTTACATATTTATGTGTCACGAATATCAGACTTTTAGTGATTCAAGAAACATTAACTATACAGCCCTATAGAATTGTTGGAAACGTGTTTATGATCTCCTAAATCCGCTTCTATATCTTATGGTGTACGATGTGAAAAAGCCCTCTACCATTTGTGTTTGGGAAAAAATAGGTTTTTCACGTCGTAGTCATGTTCATTATTGACCTTCGTGTTGAGTACACTTTATAACAGACTTGTGTATTTTTGTATTAATAAGATTTGTCAGACTTTTTAAACAAAAGTTAACTTGTGTATTGAATTTTTCACATGTGCCATGTTTGTTGGTAAGTTCATATTCCTATTATATAAGTATGCAATCGTGTAAATCATGACAAACTCTGTAATTAAAATTACTACGCATTTATTTCGTGTGTGTACATGAAAGTATTCGAATGAGTAAACGTATATAATTGGCTCGTGGAGTGTTAACTCCACAACGAAGAAATTTGCTTTTCAACATCATTTGTTCAAAGTATTCGAATGAGTAAACGTATATATTACCTATTGAAGATAAGTTTTTAAACATGTGTTTTGTTTCAGACTGCGGAGATTTCATTTTGAACAGCCGAAAGACGCGTTGCAGCCAGTTGCACTAACACAAGACCTGAAGATTGGTTATTACTTTCTTAAATTTCTCAACACGGAAGAAATAATTATACTCCAAATTTGAACAAACTGTTTCCTTTGTATTATTGCGTATTGAACTACCAATATCAGGTGAAAGATTAAAATGGCAACCATTTTAGTGTAAGTTGTTTAAAAATGCAAGAAACTATATTTTGTAAATATGTGTCAGAGGGCTCTGCTAATAAGAAATGAATGATGAAAGTGCCTGATGGGGTGTGTGTAGCCTAATAACAAATGGAATTTTGTGTATTAATCGCAATAAAATTTTATTTTTGTGTTACAGTGTTAATTAAAATGTTGCCAAGAATAAAACTAATTCGAAAGTTCTGGATCGTCCAGCAGTGTTGCCATTTTTTGTGTGTTGTCAGGTTTCACACTTGTTTTACTTATTTCTTACTTTTCCTTGAAAAATATTAGGTTGTATAATGGAAAGAGGCAGTGTAAGTTAGCTACCTTCTAATGCATGGATAACCCATTGAATTAAATTGCTATTTCTCCCACAGCAGTAAAATTATAATTTTCAGTAAAACTGCACAGGCTTTATGGGGGGTATCGTTGCGAAATACTGGTAAGTAATACTTTATCATTTCTATTAATTTTCACTCAACGATCTCGCTTATTCGTACATATTGTTATTGTAAACATGAAAAGTCTAAAACAAAAAATTTTGCTTAATAAATCAAAAGAATTGTTTTACTGAGTTTTATTTTCTTCAAACTTTAAATGCCATTCCTTGGTGCGTTATACACTTCCCTATCCTCAAATTCATCTTTACTTCCAGAGCGCATACAAATTCAATGAAGACAATTTTAAGTATAGGTTATATCAAGTGTACTGTTTCTACACCGAAGAAAATACGTTTGCCAGTTTATTTCAGGTAAGCGATGTTAGTGTAAATGATATTTTAAACGATACAAAATGAAAATGCTTACTTGAAATATTTGTGGAATTTGATAGCGACGTTCTTATGAGAACAATAAAAGGAGGTTATCTTCAACATAATACTTTGAATCGCTAAAGATTTAGAACTTAAAAATACATTGTAATGTAAAATGCAAAGTTGGGAAAGAAACAAAAATTGAAAGATATAAAATACTTAATTATTCCAGCGATGGTTCAAAGTACATGTTTTTCATCTCAATCTTCCGAAATTCACGTGACCATAGATTTGGGGAATTTGATTACATTTTTACAATTTCTATTTGTTCACTTCGAACGTATTCATTATTTACTAATTCATATATAGGATACGCATTCTGTATCTGTTTTTACCAACGCACCACAGACAAGTATACCTATGCCAATTTTGTTTAAAAGCACAGAAGAAACTGATCTGTATTTATTTTTTTTACATACACATGCACATTCTTTATTCATACCCGCACAGAAGATATCGACAGGATTTATTATTTCCATTCACAAACACACACACACATACACTTCTACAAATATCTTTGTACATACCTTATATTGATTACTTTTAATAACCCTTGGTGATTTGAACCGTAGATCCAATGTCAGAGGCATTTGGTCTGTGCTAACCATCTCAGCTATGGTTACGGCCCGAATCGAAAATCTTACAAAAGTGTTAAATCTCGGTCAAACAGCATCAAATCCCATTTACAATTAATATACCAAAAAGAGAGGTCAGCATCGGATGGTCGAGTGGTTAAGCGCTGGATTGCGAGGACAGGTTAGCAGGTTATTCCCGGCGGCAATGGTAATGCATTACTTTTTTTGAACCTTCCCTTAACGTCAATTGACGGACAGACAGATTCAAATACCTGGCTGTGAAACGGTTTCCGGCGCTCCCGTGGCTTAGTGGTTAAAATATGGTCCTGGCATACTGAAGGTATCGAGTTCAAATCCTGGCTGAACTAATATTTTTCAATGCATTGCATTAGCACGGAAAGAAACTTAACGGAATTAAAATATGTTCTGTATGTGGCGGCTGGCCGGATAGCCCTCGTGGTCTAGTGGTCAAAGACCTGGTGCTTAGTAAGTAAATCATAGCGGGTTCGAATCTCGAGACAGCAGGGCTTTTTTTATATATATACATGTATGCATATATATATATATATATATATATATATATATATATATATATATATATATATAATTAATTGCAAATTAATTTTTTCATTTATAAACGCACGCGTACACGCACGCGTATATATATATATATATATATATATATATATATATATATGTATATATATACGCGCGCGATGATAAATAAAATTAAATTATTTATAATTAATAAAATAATTATTATAAATAAATAATTTAAACAATTATAATTTATACATTGTTTATAAACAATAAATAATATAATAAATGCATATAAATAATTTACATATTATTTAATAATAAATTTTATTATTATGTATATATATTTATATATATACGCGCGCGTGTACGCGCGCGTTTATAAATGAAAAAATTAATTTGTAATTAATTAAATAATTCATATAAATAAATAATTTAAACAATATTATTTTTATGCATTGTTTATAAACAATATGCATTTTAGCAGATAAATATAAAAAATAATATATTTTGTAATTATTTAATAATAATTATATTATATATATATATATATTATAATATAATTATTATATATATATATATACATATATATTTATATATATATATATATGTATAAAAAAAAGCCCTGCTGTCTCGAGATTCGAACCCGCTATGATTTACTTACTAAGCACCAGGTCTTTGACCACTAGACCACGAGGGCTATCCGACCAGCCGCCACATACAGAACATATTTTAATTCCGTTCAGTTTCTTTCCGTGCTAATGCAATGCATTGAAAAATATTAGTTCAGCCCAGGATTTGAACTCGACACCTTCAGCATGGCAGACCATATTTTAACCACTAAGCCACTGGAGCGCCGGGAAACCGTGTTCACAGCCAAGGTATATTAAGTCTGTCTGTCCGTCAATTGACGTTAAGGGGCAAGGTTTCAAAAAAAGAATAATGCATTACCATTGCCGCCGGGAATCGAACCTGCTAACCTGTGCACTCGCAATACCAGCACTTTTAACCACTCGACCATCCGAATGCTGGGCACACGCTCTCATTTTTTGGTATATTAATTGTAAATGGGATTTGATGCTGTTTGACCAGGGATTTAACACTTTTGTAAGAGATTTTTCGGCAATTCGGCCAGCCAACCGGTAGCTGAGATGGTTAAAGCACGAACCAAATGCACTCTGAGCATTAGGATCTACTGGTTCAAATCCACCAATGGTTATTCAAAGGTAATAACAATATAAGGTATGTACAAAGGGTATTTGTAGAAGTGTATGTGTGTGTGTGTGTGTGAATGAAATAATAAATCCTTTTGATATCTTCTGTGGGTATGAAAAAAAATGGTGGTGAAAAAAATAAATACAGTGTTTCTTCGTGTTTAAACAAATTGTCATGTGTATACTTTTTTTGGGTGCTTGGTAAAAACAGATCAGGAATGCGTGTGCCCAATTTTCAATTATAAAAATAAACGTTCGGAATGAAACAAATGAAATTGAAAATGTAAAAAAAAACCCCAAATCTATGGCCCCGTGAGAAGTTTGGGAGTTGAGATAAAAAAACACTGTTTTGAACCACCCGGGAATAATTAATGATTTTTATTTTTAAATTTTTTTTGTTTTTTTCCCCCAACTTTGGTTTTTTAATTTAAAATTAATTTTTTTAATTCTAAATCTTTCTTTGTTTTCCCAAAGATTATTTGAAAAAAACCCTCCTTTTTTATTTGTTCTCAAAAGAACGTCAAAAAATCAAATTTCCCAAAATTTTCCCAAGTAAAAATTTCTTTTTTATCGTTTTAAAAATCAACACTAACATCCACAAATAAACGGGGAAAAAATTTTTCGGTTGAAACATACCGTATCCTATATTTAAAAATTGTCTTCATTGAATTTGTATGCGCCTGGAAGTAGATGAATTTGAGGGAGGGGGGAATTATAAACCAAAGGAAGGCTTTTAAAATTTTAAAAAAAAATAAAACTCAGTAAAACAATTTTTTTGCAGTTTATTAAGCAAATTTTTGTTTTAGACTTTCATTTTCAATCAAAAAAAAGAAAACAGATCAAGTAAAAATTTGAAAATGATAAAATTCCCCCCAGTATTTCCAACACCCCCCATAAAGCCTGTGCATTTTTTACAAAATTAAAATTTTTCTGGGGGGAAAAATAAATTTAATTAAGGGGGTTACCCAAGCATTAAAAGGAACAACACACTCCCTCTTTCCATTATCAACCCTAATATTTTCCCAAGGGAAAAGAAGAAAGAAATAATAAAAAAGTGTCAAACCTGACAACACAAAAAAATGCCTGCTGGACGATGAATTTCGATTAGTTTTTTTTTGGGAAATTTTAATAAAGGAACACAAAAAAAAAATTTTTTACGATTAATACAAAAAACCCATTTGTTATTAGCTACACACACACACACCCCAGGTTTTTCATCATTCATTTTATTGCAGCCCCCTCTCTAAATATTTACAAAAAAATTTTTCCCTGCAATTTAAAAAACACTAAAATGGTTTTTTTTAATCTTTACCTGTATTGGTGTTCAAACGCAAAAAAAAGGGGAAACAGTTTTTAAAAATTTGGAGTAAAATTATTTCTTCCTGTTGAAATTTAAAAGAAACCAATCTTCGGTTTTGTGTTAGTAATCTTCCGCGTTTTTCGGCTGTTAAAAATAAATCTCCATCTGAAACAAAACACATTTTTAAAAAATTTCTTCAAAGGTAATATATCGTTTATCATTCGAATACTTTGAAAAATGATGTTAAAAAAGAAAATTTTTCGTTTGGAGTTAACCCCAAGCCCGGGTGTCTCCCACAGAGTAATTTTTCTCTACATGTTTACACCCCAAAAAGAAAATGGCTGAAATTTTTAATTAAAGTTTCTATTTACAGATTGCATACTTATATAATAGGAATATGAACTTACCAACAAACGGCAATGAAAAAATTAATACCAATTAACTTTTGTTTAAAAGTCTGACAAATCTTATTAATAAAAAAATACACAAGTCTTTTATAAAGTGTCTCAACCGAAGGTCAAAATGAACAGCTACGAATGAAGAAATATTTTTCCAAACACAAAGGTAGAGGCTTTTCCCTCTTTTTCATAAGATATGCAGCGGGGTTTGGAATCTAAACACGTTTCCAACAAATTTTATAGGGCTGTATGGGTTAATGTTTCTTGAATCACTAAAAGTTATATTCGTGACCTAAATATGTAAACCTTTCAACGTTGTGAAAAAAAGTCCACAATGATCAAACCGTTGACTACTGAAAAAAAAACATTTTTGCCTCATTCAAAAGTACATTTTTATATTTGAGTGTCGATATGTTGTATTCCATCATGCCACAAACTCATGATGCAATGGGCAAAAAACGTTCAACACAAATGTTTTTTTAAAAACTAACTCCCCAAAATGTAAATTAACGCAACATCAAAATGAATCATCTCAAACACAAATAACCCTTTTTTAATTCATTTTCATGGTAGTATTTTTTTTACTAAAAATTTTTAAAAATTTAAAAAGTACGCATTTGAAGATATAAATTTTCCAAAAATTTGGGAAAGGGGATAGCAGACAAAACACACAGACACAAAATGAGGGGGAGGGGGTTACTTAAGGTCATTTAAGACCTGTTCTGGATTGCCTCATCTGTCAAAACACAAAACTTAAACCTGTGGAACCATTTTTTAAATGTGGGCTATTTTGATGAATTTAAAACTACTCAAATAAAACATCATCTTTAATATTTTAAATAAACCAGTTATCTGAAATATTGAAACAAATTTTCTTAAAATTTTTAAAAATAAATTTATTTATGTTATATACTTTTTCTAAAGGGAAAAATACCTTAATATCTTAAATTTACTTATATTAGGGTTTAAAACTAGGTTTTGATTTGCATGTTCACAAAAAAGTTTATAAACTTAAGAAAGAAGAAATTTTTAAAGCCCCTACAAAAAAAAATATGTAGAATGAGACAAATTATAAGTTGAAAATGCCAACCATCACAACTGGTTACATGGTTAGTAAATTCAAAAATAAAATTTCAAGTCTGGTTTTCAATAGTAAAAAAAAATACGTTTACCTAAACAAATACTAATATTTAAAACTACCAAATCTTGTTTAGGATCGTCTTTTCGTGAAAAAAAAGAAGGGACAAGTTCTCATACAAAAATTTCAACCACCATTATAATTTCATTTATTTAGAAAGAATTTTTCGAAATTTAAATTTCAATTGATTGGGGAGTGGTTTTAATGACAAATTTTTTTTAAAGAATTGATGATACAAATCAATTTTTTTTACAATATAATCATTTAAAAATAAAAGCTGGGAAATTAAAAAAATTTAGAATGTGTGATAGGAAATTGATTTAATCACCTCACTTTTTTCGTATCAACCCATCACACATTTAACACTCGTCTCACTCAAATAGCCAACGTATTTAAATTTAAAACTCACCACGCTCAAAGAAGTTTTTCGACGTTAGTACGAAAAATAAAAAGGGTCTATATCAAAATCCCCAAAAAATTTTTTCTTTCCCCGTCGGAGTTAATTGTCTTTGAAAAAATCTAAGGAAAATAACATGATAGTTCAACTACACCTTAAAATACATTAGTTATTTAATGTAGAAAAATCTATTTCATTTTGAGAATGCAGAATGCAGAAATAAATATTTCTTTTTGTATCATTTCGTATCATTTTGTATCATTTTGTATCATTTGAGAATTCTTCATCGCTGATTTTATAAACGGGGTTTGAAATTTGGGAGTTCAATGCAGTTGTGTTGGGATTTTCCCTTTCCCGTAATCCCAGAATTCGTTTTAAAAAAAAACTTTTAGAAATTCTGTTGGATGATAAATTTAAATACAATTTAAAAAAATTTAAGTTAATAACATTTCCTTTATTAAAAAAAAAGAATCCTGGGTTTTGGGAAGGCCCTCAACTCTTCAGGGGCGCCCGGGGTTGGGGTTCCCCAGATTTATTAAAACTGTCTGAAAAAAAAAGTTTCTTATTATGTGTATGAATCTTTTTATATTAAAAAGGGTTCTCTTTTAATTGAAAAAAGAATATAAAAATCCTAACCCCCCGTTTTCCGATTTCGCAGCTCAACATGCCCATCCCCCGTTCTGTCATGCTGAAAGGTTAAATACTGCGTGTTCAACTTCAACTAATCCTCATTAATAATTTTGTTATCCCAAAACAATATCGATTTTGCCCTTTACCTGACAGAAGTGTTTCCCCCCTTATATTGCAAAAGAATTCGGGAAACCCTTTTGAATTGACATAATAAATTCCCGCAATTGCGTTCCATCACCCCTATCGTCACTCCCCCGGAATGAAGATACCCCAAAAAGAAACAAATACTTTCCGTTAGCGGTTTTCAATGGCAAAATTTAAAAACGGTTTTTGGGGTACCTAAATACGGTCCAAAACTTTCCCAAAAAGGGAAGGGCAATGGTAAATGATATCAATTGTTTTTTCCAATTCATAGTAGCAAAATTCTTGCCTTATACATCAAAAGGGGTTACTCTCTTAAAGGGAAAAAACCCCGTTAATTAGTGAGGGGGGAAATTTTTTTCCCCGGGAAAGTATTAATATTTTCCTTTCCAAAAACCAAACTTTAACTAAAATTTAAGTAGGGTTTTTATAAATTTCAAATTAGTAACAAAAAATTTTTCAAACATCTTAATAAATTCCCGTTACTTGGGCAACACACCAAGTTTACGTTGGTTTTTATCCTAATATTGATGAAATTTTTATTTTTTGGGGGGGCATTTGCCAAATGGAAAAATTCTTTGTTTTGGGGCCAAAAATAGGTGAAGAATAACATTAGGATTTTGGTAAAAAAATAGGCAATATTAAAAAAATTTTAAAAAAAGATTTTCTTAAAAAAAGTGTCCCGATATTTTTAGGGGTTTTTGATAATTTTCCCCTGAGATTACAAATCCCCTTTGCAACCTTCATATTTTTTTTAAAACTTTCCCAATATAATTTTTTTATATCTCCCATAATATTTGCAATTTTTTTAAAATTGTTTAAATTAATACATTTTTGAGTTCAAGTTTTTAAGTAACATTCTACAAAATTTTAAAAAAACAAAATTTTAGTGACGAACTTTTTTAAATTCCCTTTCAGAGGCAATCAGTTTCTCCCCAAAAAAGGCCCCAAAATTTTTTTTCCCAACATTTTAATCGGATAGTGCTAAATAATACCCAATTTTGGTTTTTTTTTCATGCATTTTTTTGGTTTTTCCGAAATTTCGAAACCAAAATTTTTTGATACATGTCCCAACTTTAAATCCCTTTATTGGCTTTTTCAAAAAAGTTGTACATTTTTGTTTTGGGGGTAAAATACATTAATTGGTTTTTCAGAAAGCCCCAAAACTTCCGAAAAATTAAAGGGGAAAATTTTAAACGACTTTTTCCTTAAAAAAGGCTTTAATTTTTTTAACAAAAAAATTGCGGTCTGAGTTTTCTTTTTACAATATTTTTTCCCTCCCCTTTTATTTAGGAAACCCAAAAAATATTCTATCATAAAGGGCCCAACCTTTAATTTCGAAAGTGACGACACTGGGGGAAAAAAAGCAAGACTAAAAAAACTAATACGAGAAAATCTTGCCCTTCTGTAGCAACAAGTTTAAATTGCCCGGCCACAAAATTACAGGAACCTTTTACTAATATTTGAGAAAATTGTATGACATTTTTTGGAGATCTAAATTAAAAAGGATTTCATTAAACCAGTAGTGATACTACAATCTCTCTTATTGGTAAAATTACGTTATGAAATTTTTCCCAAATTTTTATCCCAACATTTTCAGAGTCAAGTACTGGAAACAAAATGATCGCGGCCGCTGCGGTAAGTTCAGCTTTTGCACGGCGGGCCCAGCCTTTGTCATGACGAAACGTCGCAGGCGGAGCCTCACAAACCATCGTAGCAATCTCAACGCAGGGAGTGCCTCAACAATATTACAATACAAAATGGCGGGTGCCGCTACTTCAGATGTGAAGTATTTTCAAATAAAAATACATGGAAGAAACATTATGCGAACATAAAGTAAATTCATTGAAATATATATGAACACATAGCCTTAACCTCTGTTAACACAATTTTTTGAAGAAATTACATTGATATCAGATAAAAACACTAATTTTAAGACAATTACGTTCTTATAGAATTTTAAATTCCAATATTCTTGTCCAAACACAATTTATGAACTTATCAAATGCCCAGTTTACATAAGAATTTTTTGGATAAGAAAACGAAAATTGCATATTTTCAATTGTTCATATTATATTACAATTGCGAAAATGAAAATACTGTCTTTCTCGAATCGTTAGGAAAGTGGGGAACCATTTCAATTAAAGAAACTAAAATTGAAAAGACCAACTGTATATTTATCACTAAATTAAACTAGATTTTAAGGAAATTTAAATTTTGCATCTCATGTCAAAATTTTATTTTGTTATCATCAAATTAGGGACAACTTGGGACACTCCGCAGGAATAGCGCACATTTCGGAATTGTTTATAAAATTGTTAATTGTTGCAAAATTGTTAATTGCAGTTTTTGGGTTCTGGACATCAGAAAACCTTCTCACTTTAGAATTGCAAAATTGGAAATTGTTTATAATTTTACAAATTTCAAATCTTTTTATTCTCTCATCTCTTTTCCCCTTAATAAGATGCAAATCCAATCCAACCGGATCTATCGCCTTCGTTTTCGAGATACGCAATTGTTTATAGGATCAGCGACTGATGCCAACCATCACTTGTTTCAACCCCAATTCATCTTGATCTGGCGTAAAGTATAAAATTCAAATAGATTTGCGTGTCTTGTTTTTCAGCTGTTAAATTTAAATTTAATTTCTATTCTTCATGTATCGTTGAAACAATACTTTGGTTATTTTGATTCGTCTGTGTTATAAATAAATTTTTTGGCAAATTTCAAAACGCTGAGGCTAACTGTTGTCCTGCAAATTTAAAGATTTCTTTGTCGTTGGATGCATTCTATTCAGTGGTGCAAAGTGTATGCCAATATGTTCAATGTCTAGCGAGGAAATTCCTTATCAACAAATTATTTTGAAAAATGTCTTTTGGACAGAGCGGTGGCATGATAGATCATTTTCATATTTGTTTCACGAGGCAAGTTTTAGGCAGCAGCTATATTCTGTGTATTATTTTTAATTTTGGTGAAATTGAATCACATGTGAATTTTCAAATAGAACCATACATTTTTTTACCTGTAATGAATATATCAATAAGAGGAATTCAATCATGTCTCATTTGTTAATAATTTAAAGAGTAATAATGTATATTTGACACCGGCGGGAGAACCTCAACTCTAAGAGAGAAGCTTATCATTGGCTCTTCTAGTAATTCAAGTGGCCTATCCTCGGAATATTTCCCCATTCTCCTCGCCTTAAAAGGCATAATAGGCGGAGTCTGTAGAATTTGGCACCAATGGAATAACACTTGGAGAATCCTTCGTTATTCCCTTTTGTGGGAACACGTTCTAGTCGTGTATTAAATTGTGAAAAACAATTTAAATTCAATATTATAAACGAATAATCTTTTGTTTACATTGTAATGCCACACATTTAAATTTAGAAATAAAACATGAAACAACAGTACAAACATGTTTAGGAAAACGAAAATTCTTTCTTATTATAACACCATTTGTATACTTTTCTACAGACAATATTGAGAATTACCCATCAATCTGATGATTTGGGTTTTGGTAATAATCGTTTTATAATAATTGACATGTAATGATAGACTTTTCTAATGTCGTGGTATGGGAAATTAAGTATGAGCTCAGTTAATTTTAATGAGAGAGCAATTTCGCGATGAAAATGTTTATTTAATGTATATATTCCAAACCATATATCTTATTTTAATTAACTTGCTTCCATTTCCATTGAAGGCAAGGATATAACATCCCTCACGCGCCTATGTTTGAAAGACCTCAGAGAGGTCACTGCTCGAGTCGCCGTGTTATTGAATTGAACTTTGAAATGTTCTGTTCATACAGTAGTTCCCGAAAAACGTAAATTCCAACAGGCATCTCAAACTTATAGTAGTCACACTACTTTCAAACATTAGTAGATACCGGGACTGTGAGACGCACGTAAAGTTCCAAACAAACTCATTCTCGTTCATGAGCATGTGTTAATCAGTCCAACTTTTTTGTGTCTGAGGGCTGTGGATTCTTGGAGAGATAATAGTGTAGTGGACATGGGAACAACTCTTTGCACATAAGGAGTTCGTTTTTTAGTGTGACAAAAATTTGGGGTTGAAACCTTTCTGGACTTCATGAATTATTATAATAATGCGATTACCAAATAGTGTCCTATTATCATAGTTTTAATTCTATTTTTTCGTCTTTCATTTTGTTTGCATTTTAATCTTTTCTGTTTCTTATAATTTGTTTAAAGTATTTTAGGAATGAGGTTTGACTGATTCCAATGTAATTCTTGATTTAAGCTAGATTCTGGGTTTTCCCAAATACTGCGGGTTTAAGTCCGTCTTATTGCGATCGGTGAGCTGAAGAATATCTGCATTAAGAGTGGAATATGCCAAGCTTCAGAAAAAATTTCAGAATCTCTGGGGGGAATATTGATGAATAAAATAAAAGATCGTAAATGTCGCGATCGTAATAGTTTTGACTGTCCCAAACAAATAATATCCTAGCGAATCTATAGCCAGGGCGGTCGTTATCTCGCATGGGCATTCGTGTTTCAATTTATGCCTCGCGGTGCTGCCACTCAAAATCGTCACTGCAGCAGGCAACGAAAGAAATTTGACGCGGAACATTCCTGGAGGTGGGTAACTGAATTACCAAGGGAACAATGTTTTCATGAAGTCTTATTAAAAAAACATAATAACTGTTGTAAAAAGCGCTTATTTATTGGAAAATAGAAAAGTTCGTAATGAAAATTTTCTGAGAAATAAATATACAGAGTCCCACCCAAATATGGCCACCCATAACTTCTAAACATTCCTGATATCTAAATGCGTTTCGCTTAACAAAAGTGGAATCATAGGGAAATAATGTCGGTAATATATAATTCGGAAAAATTTTTAGTTTTCGAGAAAAATTAATTATCTTTGATTTTTAAATGGAACCATATATATTTTTTCACTAGCGATAGATAATCTAAATAGACGAATGCATTGATTTAAATTATTATTTTTGATAGTATATTGAGTATACAAAACCTACTTTCAGACATGTGATTTTTAACTAAATGTACGAGATTTCCTGTTAGCAATCGTTGCAATTATTGTGGCATTTGTGAAGGTTATTTTCGCGCGCTGGTGCATTTGCGAGAAATAGGGAAAGATCGCGAAGGCTATTTCACCAAAAGCGACAGTGTCGACGGCTGCAGGAGGAAAAATTGCACGTTTAATTTCAAATCTCAAGTCTCGTAATATAAATATATAAAAACGGGTTTATACGGTTATATTATTATCGGTTTTTTACATCACTACCAATGCGTGAACCATTTTTTATTTAGTCGCAAAATATCAAAAATACTAATACAGCCTTGGCCTACCAGTTTGAATTCATGTAATTCTGCAATTACAGTTAATTTTGTGAATGAACTTAAATTAATTAATTAATTTAAATTAATTAAATTGCTTTACAAATTAAAAGACTATTAAAATATTTTATTACGGAAGTTTCAAGAAAATTTTTGAGTCTATCTAAACGAGATGGGGAGGTGTAATATCACGCTTTCTAATTGTAAATTGCAGATAGAAGATAAAATCGAACGGAGAATATTGCCTGGGGAAGTGGAAATGAATATTACGGCAACATTGTCGCTTAATGTCATCATTCGACGACTTTCTTTGTATATCGAAATATCAAAAATATTTTATGAAGATAACATTATTATTCAGCTTTCATTTATAGCATAAAGAACTCCGATAAATGGATTAAGATTTGGTTTCTTTTTCGTTGGGATCATCAGGGCTACTCTATCATTAATGGTAAAGAAATTATTTTGCCTAATGAATATAAGTTGCAAAATTACAGTTTTTTTACGAACGTTATTCTGGTGCTTCCATCACCAAACAATTGTAATATCGGGAACCTGGGAATATTACCATGCACGCCATTAGTTTTTGTCAATCGTACTCCTGAAAAACGTACTGGTCAGAACTGGTAAAACACTTCGGTCAGAACACGGCAACGCGGTGGCGGCGGCGAGGCACGGCGGCGTGGGACGACGGCGTGGGACGGCGGCGTGGGACGGCGGCGTGGGACGGCGGCGTGGGACGGCGGCGTGGGCCGGCGACGCAGCGGCGACGGACTGTCGCGGTGGCGGTGGCGCGGGGGTAGCGACGACGAACGGCGACATAACTGCGCACAGCGACGCGGGAACGGTGGCGAGATGACTTTCACTATGTAATCACGCGCAGAAGGTGAGTCTCTGGTCTTTCTGCAGGTTAATTGTAGGAGTATTTATAATAAAACTGTTCATTTCTGGAACAGTGTAGAATCTTTATAATGTAGATGTCGTGATAGGTAAGGAATCATGGCTTAATGCGGAAATATTAAACGCTGAAATCTTTCAGACAAAACTTTTTTAACATTCAGACGTGATAGAATAGATCACATTGGCGGGGTGTTTTTATATGCGTAAAAACAACTTTGAAGCAGTAGAGGCATGAGATGACAAATTTGAAATAGGTGTACATATTCGAGATAGAAATTCAAAAACCAATGGGAAATTATAGGCGCGTATAGGTCATGGTGAAAGATGGACATGAACTGTTGCGTAAAGCGACTTGTAGAGCGAACCTGTGCAATCAGGGAAAAGCGGAAAATCGTGTCATTATCGGAGGAGACTTAAATTTACTCGCACGCTACCTGAAGGGGGATGGGGCTGAAGGCGCCGCTCAACGCCTCGTTAACGAGTTGGTTTGGGACAACGGCTTAACGTGGTGACTCAACCGACACGCGATAATGCTTTTTACTGACGTTTTCTTATTCGACTCGGTGGACAAACTTCTTTCCTGCGAAGAATTCTGAATTAGCGACCAAGCAAAGGAGTTCTTCTAGAAATGTGCAGAGAGGGTGTTGAAATGATCCTGTAAAAAGAAAGAAAATTTTTCAGTTTTATATAACAGGGATGTTACTAAACATGCAATTATATTTGAAAAGCAAATTTCAACTTGGGCTTCTAGCGGATGTACAGTAGAAATAGATTTTGGACAAACTTTGTGGAACATAATTTTAGAATGCTTAGAAAATTCATACTCTTACCAAGAAAATGGTGCCATTCGATCCGTCAATTTCAATAAAGAAGTGAGGCGACTGAAAAGGAAGGTTAGGAAAGCGTATAGTAAACGTAATGTAAAATAAGGAACAGAAAATAATTACGATTATCTAAAGACTTACTTAGAATTAAAGTTACATACCCAAGAAAAATTACCTAAAAATCAATTTAAACGATAGATTGAACTGTTGGTAACATTTCACATGTAACATATAAGAAAGGGAAATAAAGAAAAATATTCCAGCGATCTGCGGAGCTGATGGTTCATTAATTACGAAATGACAGAAAAGGCGGCTTGTTTGGGGCCAGGGCATTACGTAATGGTTTTCAAGCCGAAGAACTGATTTCTGTAATGAATCAACACTCGTAATATTAGAAACCTTTAGTCGAAGCAGGAATTATTAGAAAAATATTGCAAAAATTAGGAGAATAAATCTGTAGGTCCTGACGGAATACTGGGAGAAATATTGAAATTGGGAGGGGAAGCTAAGGACTCCTTTACCTTGCCTGGTTAATGACGTTACTTTAAATAATAACATGCCGATTCCTCAAAATTGGAAAGAGGTAATTGTAGCGCTGATTCAAGGGGGAGGAGACAAAAGGATTGTTAATAATTACAGGCCTATAAGTTTGATATCAGTTGTATGCAAGCAGATGGAACACATGATTGCGGGAATATATTAGACGAGTCTGGAAACCGACTGGCTTTTTTCAAAATCAACACGGTTCGTCCTAGCTATTCGTGCGACAGCTAATTCTCTTTATGTCAGAACATAGCAGATTCATTAGACGAAGGGAGTAGGGTCGATTAGACTTTTCTAAAGCATTTGATCTGGTTCTACATGGCCTTTTAATTGAAAAATCGTTAAAACTGGATTAGATCATCGAATAATCTTGTGGATAAAAGAATCTCTTTACGGGCCGAACTCGGAGCAGTCAGAATAGGTGACAAACACCTCATCGAAAGTCGATGTAACCTCTGGGGTTCCCAGGTGTTAGGACCATTGCTATTCTTAGCGTTTATTAATGATATTGTAACCGGAATGAAGTGAAAGTTAGACTTTTCGCCGATGATTGCATAATATATGGGGAGTATTGCGTTATGCATCTTGGATGAACATGCATAGAACGATCTTTTAACTGTTTATGAACTAGGCGTGCAGCACAGATGGAATTAAATCCAGAAAAGAGTAAATGTATTTGTTTGACCAAATCTCGCTCGAATGTTCACTCGAATTTAAGGTTAGGAACTAACGATATACCAAGTGTAAAAACTGTAAGTACTTGGTTTGGTCCCCGCGGTGAAAGGACTTGGGTTGGTCGGACTACTATTAATAATACGGTCAAAAATACGGGAGGGCGCTGCACTTTGTAATGCGCATTCTTAAAAACAGTAGTTCAAAATGCCTGGATCCTTGGCATATACTTCACACTTGTTCGTCCTATTTAGAGTACGGAGCGACACTGCTGGGACCCGCAGAAAGGGCAACTGGAGGCGTTAGATAAAATTCAAAACGGGCCGGAAAGTTTGTAAATCAATGGACGCGTTGATGGACGAGATGAATGAACCCCATTCAAGAGATTATTTGGAACGGGCGCGCGAGTGCGTGTTATAGAATAAGACATACAAAGGGGGACTCAGCATGGGCAGATCTCAGTAAAAGATTACAGAAACCTGATTATAAAAGCAGTGAGGCAATCCTGGAAAATACGATGTAGAAAGAAAAGAATCCAATGTAGGTGTTCTCCTTAGAATCGTACTATAGTAGATTGAACAAACTACTCCTGCAAAAGCACTAGAGACTCTTCTCCTTCTAATGGTAAATTTAAAAATATACTTAATTCTATGTAGGTCATCATTAATAATATTGGGACCTTTATCATTATTATTATTATTATTATTATTATTATTTTTAGTTACATTATTATAATCGTTAGTGTTATTAATAATATGGTCATGTCCCTTATACAGTGAAGTGAAGTGAAGTGTTAAGCTATAAGTCAACTTACAGATAACTCAAAATTAATTATAACTATGATATCAATTGTAATTATATTTGTAAATATTCGTAATAGTTTGCAATTCGTATATTTAGTAGTAATAATGTTTGCTACCGAGCATTAGCTCAAAGCGAACTTTAATAAATCTATCTATCTAACATTATAATATGCAAGTTCAGTAGATTGTCCATAATCGTTACACTATGCAAAATTGTGTGGAGTGGATAGTTAACGTCAGAAAATAACTCCAGTAACTCGTATTGATATACTTTAGTTAACTGGGAGAGAGATATTTGTTTTTTTTTTTTTGTTTTTTTGCATTTATCTTAGGTTAGCCAAACTTATTATATAATAATATGAAGTTAATATAAGAAACAGTAATACAAATTATTAATTTTCAAGTTTTAGCAAATTCTCAGAGATGCAGAAACAGACGAAAAAATGATCCACTTAACTGCAGTATGGGATTAACTGAGGCTCTGTTGTGGTGGAGTGAATTATTAAGAGCATGTTGAATTACAGTTTCGAGTATATTATAAATAGAGACAGATTTTAATGAAATATCATTTTACTTTCTTGCATACCTACGTACATACGGAGTAATATACGTAATGTAGAGAAAGGTGTAATGCTGCGCAAAAACGGCGGATTTTCGGCAGAAAAAGTTCATTGCTGGATCTCGATGAAGAAAAGTGGATAAATGTAGTTGCTTTAATTAAGAGAAAAAGTGCCTTAATACGTGATGCAGCCATAATCCCTATTTTGGTTGGTCCTGATGCCGAAAACTCAATTGAAAGCGAAACGCCCGCCGTCTGTCCGTCGGTGAACACTAGCGCATAAAACTATGTGTATGATTTTCTTTCAAATTGAAGAAACATTTCATCTGTAGTTGAAGCTTGGAAATTTTGAAATCCATTCTTTTTAAACTTCGGGGTTTTTGGATCAAGCTCTAATGGACATTCTCGAAATTTTCTCAAAAGTTTTGCTCAAAATTTTTTTCTTTTAAATTTATTGTATTGAATAGAGGAAAATACACTTATAAAAGTGGCATAGGTTCTATTTTCACGGTTAATAGGATTTTCGAAATTGCAAAAGTTTGAATTTTCTGGCATCTTCCTACAACTGAAAAATTGCAAAATTTCAAATTAATTTTTTATCCATAATTACTCCTTCATTAAGGTCTTGCACATTGTTTTGAAAATTTTAATAGTTCCCTCGCAATATGGCGTATAATATTTCAAATTTAAAAAACAACAACAAAAAAGATTTTCTCTGTCTTGTCTCTCACGTGGCTCATATTTTCATTATAGACAATTTGTTCACATTATTGTATTTATGTATACATATGCTCTTAATAATGCTGGAATAAAATGAAAACCTAACATTTCTTTTTTTTTGTGAAATACATAGTTCTGCATTTTAGAAACACTCAAATGCCATTTTCTCAAAAAATTGCTCCAATTTTTTGTTTAATACGTTTTCAACAAATAGTACTCAATTGCACTGTTTGGTATGACGTTAAATCTATTTTTTGTGTACTCTTTCGTTTTTAAAATAAGAAGGATGTAATTTCTTTATGTACCTCTCATACCGTTATTATGAACATTTGTGCATTGATTTGGTATTTATAAGTGGAAGTAGTTTCAATGACTCTGAATGGTTGAAACTCAAGAGATTCCTCTTGCAAAGAGTTTCAAATTCTCCTTTACAGTAATGCTGACTGCCATTTTCTTAAAACACTGCTCTGAATTTTTCAATAAAAATTTCTATTTAGGACAAGGTTTTCTTTCTTATTCTGGAATGTTAATATTCTATAAACGTTCTATCATTTGGAAACCGAAAAAGAGGGGAGAAAAAGTCAAAAATGTTTTGGGTGACGATAGATGACACCTGATGAGAGAATGTAGGAAGATCCAAGAAGCCAGTCCACACAAGGGAAATTTCTTAAAAAAATTTGTTACGAGAAAGTCTGTGCTATCTTGTAGCATTCTAGATACCTTTTTTTCTGCATATTTACATATTTAGTAAGTTAAAAACTGTGGTATGACATGCTATGGGGGAAAAGTGAATTGTAAAAGTATGATTTTCAAAATTCTGGTGATCCCATGACTAAGTCATATACTACTTACATTTTAAAAAGTAACTCCTGCAATAAAATCTATTTTCAAGGATAAAAGGGCAATAAATTTGCCTTGTCCATGTTGAAACCTTCCAACAACAATTACCGCAACATCATTGAAACGATAATTTGAATAATTGTATTTCTAATGATTTCTAGGGAAGACGTGCAAGGCAAACGAAGTTACAGTTATGTCCAGAAGCAAATACCTACGTGGGCCATCTCAGCATTTGCTCAATGGATCAGGGAAACTTCGGACGAAAACCTGACGAGATGGGGGTCATTGACCCGAGGCTGCCATTCAATACTTGCTGTTGGTAAGCTGTTTATACACGCGTTTATGTTGTGTTCAAATAGTAAATAATGCATTATGTATCATTCTTAAAATTAATGTTACTTTTCTTGTGATGCTCAGTATAGTCTCTATTTGTATTGAAACAGTTATGCAGTAGAAACGATTTCACTTGGGATTTAAACTTTTCTATCGAATTTAATCGTTTAATGTCATCTGGCAAAGTGTTGTAAAATAAATGTACATGTATTGTATGAATTCTTGTAATGAGCTTTGATAGTCACCTGATGAATATGATTTACGTCGTGAGTGTTATAGTAATAGACTTCGGCATTTTGTGAAAATATATTTCCGCCCTTACAAGTCGTTTTGACAAAAGCACTGATTCGTAAATAAACAGAGACAAGGTAATATATAAATTCCTATATTAATGAAGAGAGGCTTACATGAACTACGGGTAGGATTTATGTTATTTGTACAATCTGTTTTGTAATCTAAAACTGGAGCCAGGTAAGATGTATTTCCCCAGAATATTATGCCATATCCAGGTGGGAAATGAACATTCATGAAATATAAGCACAATGAATAGTATGAAGGCTGGGACTATTAATTGGTAAGAATTCTGGAATGCGAGGAATAAACTTAATTTTGTGTTCAATTCATTTAAATGGATGTTCCATTTAAGGTTTGACTGAATTGAGACCTAAAATGTTGTTTCCTTAACATCAGTCAATGGTACACCGTTCATTTCTTAATGGAATAATAGACTTGTTTATTTTTGAAATGGAAAACTGCATTAAAATCGTTTTCGCTTGCTATTAATTGCGTTATTTCGGAGGGAATCTGACACCCTATAAACTTATTCATTTCTTCGTTCACAAATTCTATCAACAATCGGGATGAACGCTTTCCGTGTCGCCTATCAACACCATTGGTGGGTGCGGCGGATTTCACGGGAAACTAAAGACAGATTTCCTGGCCCAGTTCAAACCAAACATTTGCAAGTGAAGCTCACTTCGAATTAAAGGCAGCAGACATGATTACACTGTGTAAGTATTCAACAGCTTGAGTAGTTCATCTGACCTTGGATCAATTCTTATGTCATTTTTATGTTTGCTTTTAAACATTTTAAAAACATTTTTAGAGTATTTTAATGATCATTCTTCTCGTAATGATTTAGTTATCACAACCATCGTTGTTAGCAGCAGGTCACTAAAATTTCTCAATACAGGCTGGAATTCGATTACCATTTGAATATAGTAGCATTGAATATTCATCACTGTCGCTCTTACCACAGATGCCGCAGTAGCAACATGGTTGTCACGAAACTATACCAGCTGGTGCCTTGGTGTAAGTGCTGTTTTTTTGTTGATCTTGCTGTCACTGTAATTCTCCTGAATTCTCAATTAAAAATATTAAGATTTTTATACAGAAAGGTTTCTGAGGACTTAACTGAGCCACTATCCACCTAATCTCAAAAGATTTTGGATAGCTAACCGCATTAACATGAACTTTAATAACTTTTAATACGTTATTATAACTAACCTTTAAGCATTATACGCGGCGAAAAACTACTATTACTTCATCAATGGTTAAAGTTCCTGATTCTTCATGAATAATATATAGTTCTTATTTTATTATATTTATTGATGTGCAAGTTTTAATTAAATTATCGAGAAAATTGCACTCACCTCACATTTAAAAGCGAAATATCTCCTTTATCGGCTACCACATTCAGCGACATAACAGCTTTAAATGAGCCAGGGAGTCACCCTTTTAATACAAATTCAAATAATTTTTCACTTCAAGAACATTTTAACTTTCTCAACATCTGTTTTCTGCATTATTTTCTTTAGACATGTTTTTTTCTCTATAGTCACTTAAATACCATAGATGTCCATGTGACTTAAAAATAAATTAAAAAAGTTAAATATTTTAGTGGGCTGACTGAATTAATCCCACATCACCATGCTCACTTTATAGATGAGCTTTTAAATTTCTCTCTAAATTAGATTATTATTCTCAAATACATATGAGTATTCTTTCATATTCTCACGCTCAAATGACATTAGATTCAAATTTCCTCTCCATATATGTTAAAAGTTAGATCTTAAAACGTCTAGCACATGTATTATTATATATATATATATATATATATATATATATATATATATATAATTGTGAATAATTTCACTTATTTATATTACTATATCTTCCAATGGTAATCTAAATATTAGTGTAATTTGTGTAATAAATATTTGGTCGGTTTTTTGGTAGAGGGGGAGGAAGTCCCCACTCCCATGAAAAATTGACCAATTGAATAACAAAAATTCAACTAATGTTAAAACGATAACAATATAGATGTAGCATTACAATAAATACTCAGAAAATCGAAAACTAATTTTTGGAAGGTTTAGAAACCAGTAAACGCTTATCCAAAACACCATTTTTTAAATTTTTGATCACTTTTATCAATAATCCCAAGGATATTTACAGCTTTCATTTAAACAGTAAAAAGATAAAAACGCCTTTTACACGGCGGGCTTTAAGAGTGTAATACAAATTTATTGGGGATCCTATTGTATTTTATTTCAATTATCTATGTCCCCGTCTGAAGTTGAGACTCATGCAGAAGTTGCTTAGGCTGTAAACGACGGCCTTTATGAATAACTATGCAAACCTAGCAGAAACTTCTTACTACATAATATGAACGATGTGTTGGCGGATATCAGCTTTTTAAAAGAATAAAAATGACTCGCTTGTAGAAATTAAGTATCATTTTCCTTATTACCTTATATTACAAAGGTTCAAATGTTACCAACTCTCTGATATTTGGAAACAAAATAAAATGGTCGTTTTTGTAAGCTTAAAATATCTTCGTACACGCCTGTTGAACAAAATATATTGCGGTATTTAATACTGGGTATGAATTCCATTTGCTTTGATTGTTGTCTCTAGTCTTTGCAACATAGATTTCAGCAACGTTACCGTAGTCGCAGGGTCAATTAAACTTCGTTTTCTCAGACATGCATGTTTAATATTTTTTATTAGACAAACTGTATTTTCTATATTCTATCCCGTAACTGACCACATATGACCTACAGGGTCATATGTGATCAGTGAATGTCAGGGAATTTAAGAAGTGAATGCATTTGCTTTCTTAGTGTTTTAAGGTAGTAGATCTAGTGGCGCCTCTCGAGTGACCAGATTAGTAACCAGAGAGGGCACCAAATGTAAGAATATTTACCGCTTAAATGTCCGACCTATTTTCATTACTGGGCATGGATTGATGCACAAGTCTGGTCTAAGGGATCCCAATTCTTTTGTGAATATTCTGTCTTCATAATTCAAGTTTCTGTTGGGTAAATATATTACTTTACTCATATTGTTTTGTGAAATTTTTAATTTAAAACACGTTTACGAATTCTCGTACAGATCAAAATATAACCAATTTTGCACAGAAGCATTGAGGAACAGATTTTTAAACACCGTGCTAACATAAGTTCCTAACGTGCTAGCAAATTTCAAAATTCACGCAGACACATGGCGCGGTCGCACATGATATATGACCGACGAGTGCAATAAGCGCACATAATTCCCTCTCACTTTCTTCCCTACAATGAAGAAGCCGGCGGCGCTAGCCGAATTCGTTTACTACGCTCCGTGAAGTCACGAGGGTTAAGCGAATTCGAGACTCGCGGGTTCGTGGTTGGGTGACCGGCTAGGAACCCCGGGATCTAACGGCGGGATCGAGTCCCTGGCCGAAGGGGTAAAAGGCACTGACTGACTGCGACGTGACGAGACTTTACAAAAAAATGAAATAAAGCACATTAATGGATGATTACTCCCCGGTGCAAAGCGCTCAACGCTCCTTAAGGTGGTGCCTCATGTGACCAATGCCCTGTTGCCAAATCTTGAGCTGTTGCCACTTGCTCGGTTATCGCTTTCGAGCAAGGATAGCAAAATGCACATTGCCGGCGTGGAGAGCCGTTACAGTTCTGTCGGAAAATAAAGAGTTCCAGTGCACTGGAACAGGTAATCACTGGATTCTCAAAAATATTTGATTGAAAACAAATCTACCATTGACACAGTTATTCACTTTCTGTTCATTGGACTACCAATACAAACAATAGAAAAGCCGGTTTAATTTTCTTGTTTTATTGATAACGGTTACGTAATATATTACAACTTTTACACTACTAACACTTCATTCTTCTAATAAACCTTAAGAAAACGACAGAGACACGGCTGAGAGACAAAAAAATATAATTATTAAAAAGCAAAACGACGTATAAAATTCCACGTCTACAATTGATTTCAAAGTCATTTGTCAGATACATACTCTAAATGTATAAAATAAAAAATAAGTAGTGCAGGCTAGGATTTGAACTCGAGATCTTCAGCACAAGAAGAAGCCACCCAACCTAATACGCTACGATATTGTCCGTGGGCAGGTCGCTTATGTAGTGTTTTGAATATTACAATGTTCTTGATGCCAGAAAATTCTTTCGAAAAATCGCAAAAGCTACTGTTTTTTTCAGACAAAATTCTAAATAAAACGTATTTAAAATTTAGTTTTAAAACGATTGTACTTGAAATAAATCTCAGCATGTGTATTGGTGGTGTTCAAAAACATATTTGGTGGTGTTCAAAAACATATTTTCACCATATAACTCAAACTTTTGCGAAAAACACTCATATTTTAAGAAACGTGCACACGAGATGATTTGAAAGACTAATATTAAAGAGCAGATTGCATTAAGAAAGAAATATGTATAATTATCCACAAGGCCCGATCTTAGGTCCTATCCTCTTTCAGTTGTACGTAAACGATATGCCCTCATCTATTAAAAATGGAAGAACAGTTCTGTTTGCCGATGACACGAATGTTCTTTGCAAAAAAGAAACAATAAATAGTACAATTTCAAGTTTCAAATTGGTTTTGTAATAACAAATTAATAGTTAACGAAGGAAAAACTGTCTTAATGCAATTTTGCGCTTCAAATCGGCAGTCGTATGCTCCATTGAAAATGAACAATATGCAATTAGCTGATGTTAAGGTAACAAAATTTCTACGTCTCTCAATTCAATCAAACCTCAAATGGAATGTACATATAACAAATTAAACACTAAATTAGCTCATTATAGTTATGCATTCAGAATTCTTTCTAATTCTGTCAGCCTTCATGCAGCTCGTTGCGTGTATTTTGCAAATGTACATTCTCGCCTGAGATATGGCATAATATTCTGGGGAAACTCATCCTTTTACACCCTCATCCCAGACATTTAGATTGCAAAAGAAAATTATCCGAATAAGGAAATAATCTCATCCACGTGATCCGTGCAAGCCTCTTAATTGAGCTTGGAATCTTACCATTGCCTTGCCTATTTATTTACGAGTCTGTAGTATTTGTCAAAACTGACTTACTTAACGATGGGAACTTATTTTCATGTAATACTGATATTTATAGTTATAACACTCGACGTAGAAATCATGTTCATCAAGTGTCAGTATCAACAGCTCACTACAAGAAATCCACATACAATACATGTATTACTTTTCAACTCATTTCCAGATGAAATTAAACAATTAAAATTGGTACACAAATTTAAGTTTAAAGTAAAATCTTTTCTGCTGCAAAACTGTTTCTATACAATTAAAGACTATACTGATCGTCAAAAAGAAAAATAATGTTTACTTTAACAAAAACAAGATATAGTATAATGAATTAGTCTACATTTGCATTATATAATTTAAAAAAGACTCATATGCCTGTAATAAATAATGTACTTCGGGTCAATGACCCCATCTCGATCGGGTTTTTGTCCAGTTTCCTGATCCATTGAGCAAATGCTGAGATGGCACCTTGATTTGCTTCTGACGTAAATGTAGCTTCACTCTGCGCACGTTTTATTGAACTTTCCTTTTGTTGTAGTGGTAGTAGAGCATAGGGTGAGTTTCTAATTTGTTACAATACAGAAAATCAAATGTTTGTTCCTTTACTGTTAAAATAAATTTTCTGTAATTTTGCAACGAAAATATCTAGTTTTGCATGTCAATCCTCGCTTTTTAAATTTGTTGTTGTTATTATTATTATTATTATTATTATTATTATTATTATTTTTCATCTTTCAACTATTAATAGTTAAATTGTTGGGAAGGGATTCTGTAACTCAAGAAAGCGTGCGCAGATAATTTTCTCCCCCATACGTCACATACAGTTTTTGACTTTTTGACTAAATAAATAAATAAATAAATAAAAACTATCTTTCGTCTAACGAAGTGTATTCTTCAGACAACATTCACAAAAGTAACGAATAGTACACAGAAAACTGCCAGAATAGCGAACATTCGTTTCGGTACATTTTTCATTTTTAGAGGAATATCATTTTGTCACACAATACATCTTCATTGTATTAATTGTAATAATTGATTATATGTATTGTAATAATTTTTTCAAATATACAATTTGTCCGATTTGTCACACACGATTCAAGCAGGAAGCTTTAAGATGAATTTACTATGCGCACGAATAATATGAAACAATTGAATATTTGTAATATTGAAAAAGTAAAACTTTGTAATGGAAATAAGACTATGTTATTAAGTACACGTGCAAAGGTTGCGATAGCTCAGTGGCATCGTTACAGTTTTCCCTGTAACGTTGCAAACCGCAAAGCCCTTGAGTTTGAGTTCCGACGTTGGCGGATGTTCGACTGTGGTTACATATGTAGGTCGAAAAACTTTGGAGCCGTTTTAAAAAAAGTTTGAAAAATGCTCCCCAGGGCTTCAACTAAATTAACCCCAAAATTTAAAGAATTATTTTCAAAATCGCAGGGCCTCGATTCGGGCCAGATCGTTAATGGAAAATTAATTTTGAAAAAATTCTACAAATAGTTTACACACTAGTGTTCACAGAGAAACAGACAGACAGAAGAGCGGACACATGGACGAAGAGACGGACGTTTTGAAATAATAATAACACACTCTTGGTAACTTAAGACCCCAAAAGGTGTATTTCCATTAAAATCTCGACAGCGATTTACTGCAACATTACATACATACCTCTCTAAATATTACTTTTGTTACTCCCAATGTTTACAAGTGTGTGTGTGTGTGTGTGTATGTATGTATGTATATATGTATATATGTATATATATATATATATATATATATATATATATATATATATATAAATATACTAATAAAATACACTTTCACACTCCACAGAATAGGTTACACGCCAAAAAACTCACCAATTACAGAGCCTGAATTCCTCCCCGTCAGAATGCAGTTGTAATGCTATTACATAAACAGGGGGTCCCTCCAACTATGGAGCACCCCACACTTCTAAACGGTTCAGATAACGAAAGCAGGTTTTGTTGAAACGCGGAATCATGGGGCAAGTAACAAACCGTGGATAAATTGTTTAAAATATTTTTAATTTTCGAGAAATATAATCTTCGATTTTAAATGGAACTATATATTTTATCTCCAACAATGGATAGACCATGAAAAGAGGATTAAAATGATGTGTCATATGCTAATATTTTGATAGTAATTTGAGTATAAAATTGAGCTTTCTGACATGTGATTTTGAATTAACCGGTGATCGTGTAGCAGCCCTTGCAACTCGCTTTTGGGAAGGTGGCACCACGGCGTCTAGACTGTGTCTTGACTGGAGAGCGGTGGCAGTGGGGATAAGAGGCATAATCTACAGCAATTCTTAGTAATGACACAGACATCACACTAAGAAATACCAATTTTAACAATCAGAATGGGAGATTTGTTCCATTTATTTATTTGGATTTTACTTGCCTTCTACTAAAATTTCAAAACATTGATCGTTCCAAAGAACGATATAAAAAAATTGGTAGCGTAAAGATGATGATAATAATAATAATAATAATAATAATAATAATAATAATAATAATAATAATAAATATCATTTTCAAACTGAACAAAGAGCCAACCACTCTCTTCGTTGGTAGATGTCATTTTTAATTAAAATGATCGCTCGTCCACTTGCAACCATACGACTGTTGTTCCTGAATGGAAAAGAAAACGGTACACTTCGTCTTCTGCATTTTCAAGTTTGAGGCAGCACTTGGCGCTAAGTGAATGAGAAACTCTCTAATCAGTATGAGCAGGAGATACAGATATGTCTTTGTTAACGTTTGGTAAATATACACTGATAGAACTGTCAAGAGTATTTCAAGTTTTTATTACTTTGTTCTTCTGGTAGTATGTGTTTAAATAGGAAGTTTAGTACCGTGAATAATAAGAGAAAATGTCTACCTATCTATTATTTGATGAATTAATCAAGAGATTACAATGAAAATTTTTAGAATTCTTTCCTTTCCCCATATATTAAAATGACTTTTTCGCACCAGTTAGTTTTTGTTAATTTAGATATGACCTTTATTATTACACTTTTAAATAATAATTAATTAAAAATAAAATAATAATAATAAAAATAATAATAATAATAATAAAAAATTATCGTTTTCCTACAATATTTTTTTATTTCGTTTTTTTTCGATTATCTTGATTTAAATTTCAGAGGAAAAAAAGTTCAACTCAGATGAACAACTGGGAAAAATTTCTTGTCTTTAAAAATTGATGTTTGTTCAAATTTTTTCATTCAAGATCAGGGTGCTGCAATTACACATTCATCCTACACCCCATCCCTCACACTTCTCTTTTTTCCTTTTTCCCTTTCGTCCGGGCTTCCCAAACTGCGACTGTTGCAAAGGCTCCCCGTTTATTGAAAATCAAAACCAAAATTTTTTATCCCAAAACTACTCTTAAAATACTAAATATGATCATTTTTTATTCAATGTTCTGATCTATCCATTTGATGAAAATAAAATTTTCAATTTAAAATCAAAGATGATTAAATTTTCAAAAGAACTATTATAGAAATTCTCTACCAGCATTTCCCTGCCCCATGGTTCTGCATTTTTCAGTAAATTTCTCCCTAAACCCGTTTAAAGTTATGGGGTGGTCTATTTGTGGGGACCTGGTATCAAATAAAAAAAAAACGCTTTTAATATGATTGATGATAAAAAAACGTTGCAGTATACTAAGCAATGAATAAGGATGACAAAATACGTCTCGCAGGGGAAAACCCTGAAATGATTTTCAAGCGTCAAATTCAGTAGCTATATTTTTTTAATTAAACCGAAAAATACCCAAGATTTTTAAAATTAAATAAAACTACAATTTTTTGACAATAATACAAACCCTAATGATTTTTCCAAACAATTGAGAAATGGGGTTTTTAATTTTCATCCTAAATCTTACTTTTAATTTTTTAAATTATGTTAATGTTGCTACCAGAGACACGGCCCACGCTCGAAAGAACACATTAAGTAAACAAATTAGGTTATTATATTTTATTCGTAGTAGCTTTTTGTTAAATGAATGATTTTTTCATTAAAGTTTTTCTTGTTTCAGAAGATGCCCCCGGGTATTATTTCGAAGACATGCTTCCATGATTTTGACGCGATAAGCGATGCCCTCAAACAATCCTTAGATTCAGGGTAGTGTAAAAAAGCATTGGCGTGTTAGTGTCGAATGGAAAGATTGTTTTTGCAATTGTTCGGAATTTGGGAAAAATTTTAAATTTTTAAAAAAACATGTTTTTGCAACTTTGCCCTTCATTGAAATTTACTTAACGATACGTAATTTCACATTCCTTTAAAATACAAATGTCCATAAAAAACTTTTTAATCCATATTATAAGATTATATTTTCCTTATTTATCTTTGATATGTTCAAAGGCAGCAGACTTACTGGTTAGAAGAAATTGGATTTATAACAATGTATTTCTTATTTGGAACGTGTGAATTCTGAGGGGCAATTCTATATTTGTACGTGAAGACAATTAACAAAATTTTTTCTTGTATATTTAATTTGAAAATTTTCACTTTTATTTTAAAAATTGGCTTCCAAGAAGGGGGAAAAATTTTCCCGGAAAACGGTGTTGATTTACCCAAAAGCTCAGGCATTTCCCCTTTAAAAGTGTGGGGAAAGGGACTCTTTTTCCCGGGGGTATTTCGGGAAGCCAAATTGTACTTTTTCTTCCCAAGTTGAAGATTGTTCGGTAGGCCCGAGTAGTATTTTAAAATTTATGCTGTAATTGTTCAAAGGGAACTTAAATATTTAAAATATAATGAAAAATTAGGGCTAAAAAGGGGAATATCAAAGTAAAAATTTTTCTGGCAATATATGCTAGCGTTGGGGCGCTTGCCCCTCCCCCCCGTTAGGAACTACAAATGTATTTGCCAAAAACTGGGCGAAAAACGGCGTAAAAAACAGCGTGGAACTCCCAAAAATAGATGCTAATTTCATGACTGGGAACTGTCTGCGATAATTTTTATAAAAAATTCTACCCAAAAACAAAAGAGATGGGCGCTAATTGGATTGGAAATTTTTAAAGGAAATTTTTAAAAAGCAATCTTTTTTTTGAAAAATTTAAAAAATGTATAAACAATTTCAAAATATTGCAATTCAAAAGGGGAAGGGTTTTATGCCCCAAAACCCAAAAAATCGAATTAACATTTTTGCAACAATTAAAATTTTATAAACAATTCCGAAGGGCGCTTTCTTCCCGGAGGCCCCAATTTAATTTACTAACAATTAAATTTAAAAAATTTAATTAAAATTTTAATCAGCAAAGCAAGACACTGCAAATCTATTTGAATTTTATACTTGATTCCCAAGATCGAATGAATTGGGGTTGGGGAAACAAGTGGGGGTTTTGGGACATGCTAAGATCCTATAAACAATTGCGTATCTCAAAAACGAAGGCGAAAACCCGGTTTGGGATTGCGAATTTGCATCTTATATAAAGGAAATGGATAGAGAAAAAAAGATTTGCAAAATTTTGAAAAGCTATGAACAATTTAATTTTGCAATTTAAAGTGAAAAGGTTTCTGATGCCCCAAAACCCAAAAAACTGCGAATTAAAATTTTTGCAACAATTAAAAATTTTAAAACAATTCCAAAATTGGCTTTCCTCGGGAGGTCCCCGTTGTCCCTAATTTGAGATAGAAAAAACAATTTTGACATGAGATGTTATTAATTCCTTCATTCTATTTCTAGTGATAAAAAATTGGTCTTTCAATTTTGTTTTTTAATTAAATGGTTCCAAGCTGTCTAACGAATCGAGAAAGACAGTATTTTGCTTTTTTAAAAATTAATATACATATGAACAATTAAAAAATACAATTATCGTTTTCTTATCCAAAATTTCATAAACTGGTCATTTGATAAAGTTCATAAATTGTGTTTGGAAAAGAATTTTGGGAATTTAAATGTCTTTAAAAACGTAATTGTCTTAAAATTAGTGTTATTTTATCTGATATCAATGTAATTTCTTAAAAAAGAATTGTGTTAACAGGGGTTTAAACTGTATGTTTCATAAATATTTCAATAATTTACTTTAATTTCCCTTCGGCTTCTTCCATGTTTTTTTTATTTGAAAATATTCCATCTAAGTAGGGCCCCCGCCATTTTGTCTTTAATATTGTTGGGGCCTCCCCTGCGTTGCGATTCCCAGATGGTTTGTAAAGGCTCCCCCCGACGTATCGTCGACGGGCTGGCGGGCAAAAGCGAACTTACCCGCAGAGGGCCCGCGATAAATTTTATTTTTCCCAGTACTGTACTAATCCCGCAAAAATTAAAATCAGCGTTTCAAATGAAAAAACCCAAATTGTCACCGGTTAATAAGAAATCAATTTTAAAAAAGTTTTTTATACCATAGATAGATTTTAAAAAGTTTTGTGTTAGCATAGTTAACGAACGGACTCTATTGTTTTTGGTCCCTCTCAAACTCTCAACTGGATCAGGACTACCCATCTTTGAGGTATGATTTGGTTTATAGTGGACAAAAAAAATTAACTTCGGTGGGGGATTTCGAAAATACACGCCCGAGACGTTTTTGGTTTCGCCATTACAACGATGCCGTAACGTTCTTGGAGTTTTCAGGCGTTTTCCCCGTACGAAGAATTCTCTTTTAAGGGGATACATCAGCCCAAATGTATTGAAAATACGTCCCAAGAATGGATGTTCTAATTACATTACGCAATCAATATAACAAAAAATTTATGCTTATTCAATTAGAAATTTATTTTGATTTTTTAAAACAGTTTTCATTTCAAATGGGGGTAAAGGAACAGACCGGAAAATTTTTTCAAAATTTAGGGGTTTATATTGCAAATTTATCTTTTCCGGGAGTAAAACTCAAAAAGGCTATCCTAATAAAAGGATTTGGAAAAATGCCGATAGTTACTTTAAAACCCCGCTAAAAGCCAATTTGCTTTTCATCTTAGATAAGGCTTTGAAGTTAGTCTCTCAAGAAACTTTCAGGGAGAAGATTCATCATTTCTAAGAATCTCCCAGGGAGCCAGCAAGATGATCCTGATGGGTATCTCTTATCTTAACACAGTTCAAAAAACATGCTCCATGGTAAGATCTATTTTGATTTTTAGAGGGGGTTTCCGCGGAGGAGATAACCTGGGGGGAAAAGGGGGACCGATCAGGCGTGTTAAAATTATCTCCTCCGGGCCCAGCATCCCAGATTAGGAAGTCAAGTTTTGGAATCCTTGTTTCCGTGAGCAAATCTAAGTTCTGTCACTCTGTTTTCCATTCATCGGGTAGAGCGTTTGATAAAAAGGTTGGTCTTCCGCGGGACTGTGGAAAGCCTCACACTTTTCTAGTTGGGGGCTTTGCTGCCTGGTCAGCTATTTTTTCCCCCTATTCCCCCGTGTCCATGGATTCCCAAAAAAAAATATAGTGGTGGGCCAATTGTGATGGATTTAGTGTTGGGTGGTATTGTTGGGTCCCAAAACGAGGAGGTGGATTCCAAAAAGCTTTGTAATCACTGCAGATCACTATTTCAAAATCGATGAGCAAATTTAAGTGACTCCAGAGCGCATGCTTATCCCGGTATAGACCCCCGGAAGAGTCTAACGAAAAACTCGCGGGGCCCCCCTGCAAGAAGGCACATCCGACTTATCAAGTAGCATGGTGCGAAGAATACCGTACCCCAGGGGGTGTCAAACCCTTCCTCTATATCAAAAAAAATTTCTACCAGATGCGACGTAGCCGAAAAGTAAATCGCACAAGGGTGACTAAGTGGTCCATGTTACCGGGGTTCCTGAAGCCCCAATTGAAGGGTGAAAAAGGGTTCTTTTGTTCCGAATAGACCAGACCTGTATTTACCATTCGCTCTAAAAGGGACACACAGCTTTAGGCGAATAAACGAACTGGGGTTTTCTATCTTTCCTTTTTTGGGATTGGAAGAACAATGACCCGCAAATCCTTGGTACTGCATGTTCTGCCCAAATCGTGTTGAAAACGCCGGGAGAGAAAGAAACGAGCGTTTTTTGGAGGTGTTCAACATTTGATGTATCTGGTCTGGTCCTTGAGCAGAATTTTCGCACAACAAGGGCAAGAGGTTTTTTATGGAGAAAAGGCATTGTAATCTTCCTCCACGCGCTGGAAGTCTAATTTACAGTTTCCAACGTTTCTTTTTGGCCCGAAGGGTAGTGTTGGGGGTGGGGTCTTTCGTAGTGATGTTTTTCAGCAATTTCTTGTGGAGTTGTTAGGGGATGACCCTTTCCCAAAACCCCGGGTAGACGGCGAAAGGGCCCCCCCGACCGCACCTTTTCCCCCAATACTGGGATGTACGACAAAAGGGGGACAAAAAAGCTCCAGGACGCAGCCACTTTCCCTTCGTCAATCTAGCTCTGGCCGGGGCTTTTTTAATTTATTAGGTTTTTTCCGGTTGGGGAAACCCACTAAGTTTGCCCAAAGCCCTCTTCCGTTACGGCCCGGGGCCAATAGGGTTTCCCCCATGGCACAGGGGATGTCGTGGGGGGCCCGACGACTTCGGGGGGCCTGAGGCCGCAGAAGGGCGGCGTTATTAAAATGGGCAACCATCGATGTCGTTTGAGCAGTTTTCGATATTCAAATTCTTTCTTGAATGTTTCCCCTCAGCTCGGTGGATTGCCAAAAGGGGGGCGGGCAACTTAGGGCGAATACCGGGGGTTTATCCAATGGGGAAATGGTCACGCCTTCAGGTCGCCAAAAACCTTAGTTAGAAAAGAGGACACAGAGGCAGGTCCCCGGGGGAAAACGTGATAAAAGAGGGTTTTGCGCCAATATTTGGGGAATTAAATTTTGGTTTTCAAATTTTTTATCACCTTTTTTTGGAACCTGCAAAAAAGGCAATTGCACCGATAACCTCTATTTTTTAAAGCTATCTTCGATTAGGATACTTTCCATCCAAAAGGAAAAATTTAAATTTTAATGATTCATAAACTAGGAAACCAATGCATGAACCTATTAATACAGATTCATTAGCCTACTCCCTTTGGTCCCACGTCCCAACAAAACCACTATTAAAGATTAAGCCCAATTTCGAAGAAACCGAAATTTATTCGAATCATTAATTCGGTTTTTGAAGATCCATTCAATCCGGGAAAAAATACATCTAGTAATAGACGTATTTAATAAAAATTTCTAACAAAAGCAATCTTCAGCTCTTTTATTGATATATCAAAACTTCGATAATGTTTTGGGAAAATGGAAATTCTTTTCAAAAAAAAAATTCGATCTCAATGGGCATAATTCTAACCATCGACAAACAACTCTTTCATGTAAAATTTCAAAAAACTATCCTCATTTCGACAAAAAAACCGGGGGCCCAAGGGAAATGTGCTGGTCCGATTTTTAGTCTTTACCGCTGACCTCCCCACTGGCATCACACCCCCAACCTAGAACGTCACAGAGTATGGCCCCCCCTATCCTGTTAAGCATCCCAAAATCCAGAAAATAACTAAAAAAAATTTAGTGGTTTAAAAGCAAATTAACCAAATAAAACGAAATTTACACAAAACCCTTCACTCTAAGGAACAATAGTTGCCTCCCAAAAAAGAATGACAATTACAAACTGAAATATAAAAAATCTTGGTTTCCCCCGATCGCAGACCCAACCTGGGCACCCCCATCTTCAAAACAGAAAGGGGGTGGACCTAAAACTAAACTCTTTGGATGATCGGCAGAAAAACGTCCTGATCTTGTCCTGTAATAAATTCTAGTCTACAAGATGACTTTAAAAACCCTTCTCGACTTATGGAAGACAACCGGGGAAAAGGATAGTCTTTTTGAAAATTGAAATTTTGCAAATTTCAATCAAAAAACTTTTAACGATTCATAATAAATGCACCAAATTGTATCCAAAATACTTTACATTCTATTTGCAGATTCCAACTATCCATCAGATTCAAAAAAAGAAAAAAACGAAAGATCAAAAACCACTGAAACCACAAAAATTTTTTTGGGAAAATCCTGGACAACAGTGAAGACATCAAAGATTAAAATCACCCCCGATTTTAGCCTGATGTAAAATTGCAAAATCGTGTTTTGCAAACCGGGGAGGGCCAGCAGGTTGGCAGCGGCGGCCCTCCGCGGGCGTGGGGGGCGGGGCGACGGGGGCCCGTGAACTGGGCGAGGGGCAGAACCCCAGTAGGGGGGAAAACCCCCTTCCGGGCAAGCGGGCGCCTTCGCGGGCGCCCCGCCCGCCCCTTCGGCCCGCCGGGGCCGGGGCCCTCGCGGCTGCGCCTCGTGCTGGGGCGGCGGGGACGACCCCCTGACCCCGCGGCATCGCGGCGGAGGCGGTCCGTTCGCGTTCGTCGGCGGTCGCGTTCACGTTCCGCCGGAGCCCCGCACTCGGCGAGTCCCGACGCTTTGCGGCTGACAGCCTGGAGCGAGGACTCTTACGGGGGCGATCTGCGGCAAACGCAGCAGCAGGAAGCTCGCGTGAGCCGGGACCAGCAGGTCGCCAAATAGGCAGGAATAGGCTTAAGAATAGGATTTTGGGAAACATCAAAGGTCTAGGTCGGCCGGAAATCAAGACTTCCATGGGTACATAAACACATTTGATATTGTCTTCCTGTTGAAACTTGGTGAAGGAGGGTGAGACTTTAATGGTCTGGTTTTACAGCCATATGCAAAACTAAAAACGTAGAGGGAAAGGGTAGGACCCGGGAGGTGTTGGTGCATATTTCGGGATAGGTTAGTGCAATTTATTTATGAAATTACAAAACCTGACAATTTTCTTTGTATTAGATAGTAATGAAAAAATACAGACCTCGAAATTTGATTTATATACCGTCACCCACAGGGCTGCAAGTTATTATTCTCCAGGCTTTTGGTAAAACCAACTTAGACCGTTGAAGAAAGGTATCCGAATACTGATTTACTAGTCTTAGGTGACAGAATGCTAGAATTGGCCATGAGCAGGAAGTTTTTCGGATTTCGATCGGCAAGAAGCAGAGCAAATTTTCTAGAAAAAGCAAAGACTCAGTCATCAATAATGAGGGTCAGGAATTGTTAGAATTATGGAGAGATTTAATTTTTGAAATCTTAAAATGGAAAACTATGGACAGGATACTAAAGGGGGAAAACTAACTTTTATTAGGGGGAATGGAGGAGTGTAATAGATTATGCCTGTTTTTCCCCAAAGGAAAGAATAAACAATTTATTAGATTTTGGAATCGAATTAGGGCAGAATCGACCATTTCCCCTGTGTGCGTCATTTAGCAGAATGTACTGAACTGCCACAGGCAGTGGCACGGGGGGGAGCAACAAACTTCACAATAGCAAGACGACGGTTTATATGGAAAGAGGAAAAGGACAGGAATTTGCAGAGGCTTTTCCCTTAACCGGTAGGGTGGGAGCGAGAGGAGCGGTCACCGGAAAGGCAAGCAAAGAATTTAGAAAGGAGACTTTTCGCGCAGGGAGGGGCATGCGAAGTGGGGAGAGGAGGAAGGGTACTGACCAAGGATGGTTTCGAGAGGAGGTCGGGTGAGCAGGCGTGAAGCAATAGTAGCCTTAAGAATGTTCAGAAACAGGAACTGCGGAAGGAGAAAAGTTACTTGTTACACGTAGGCAATGAGGCCACAATTAAGAAATCGAAGAAATCTTGGCAGGAGAGTGAGACAGCAAGAATAGAGGCAATTTTAAGAAACAATCATAATAAATCAATTTGGGACGTTATAAGATCACTGCGTAATAAAGAAATAGGAATGAAATCTCCCTAGACGCGTGGGAGCAGCATTTTCACGGGCGCTCGAAGTAGCGAATATTGAACAGGATATATTATCACGCCCGGGGATGTCCCGGGAATTAGACGAACCGATAACCTGAATGAAGTGAATAGGCAGCTAGCCATGAATAATAAGCATGGCGCGCGGTTTAATTCGACACAATTTATTTCGAATTGGGAAATTTAGACCCAGAGTATTCTAAATTTATTTAATGTAGTTGATTCGGGATCGTATCCAGAAACGTGGAGTACAGCGATCCTCCAACCAGTCTTTAAGAATAAAGGTAATGAATTGCCCACAAAATTATCGCGGAATTAGTCTTTTACCAGCGCTGAGCAAGCTATTTGTAAAATGCTCAACGGGCGACTGAGGGGAATGGGGGAAAAGCACAGAAAATCAGAATTGCAAGCAGGCTTTAGGAGAGGTTTCATGACACCGACAATATCTTTGTGTTAGAAAATTTCCCAGAAAACCCAGGGTTTGCGCGTAAAGGGGGCCATTTATATTGCAGTTTAGATTTCGAAATGGTTTTTTGACTCTATCAATAGGAAAGCTTTATGGAAAAAACTTAATGAGCTAGGCGTCTCACGTAAAGTTTTAAAAGTGTTCAGAGCATACAAGACGAAATTTCGTGTCGGGTGCGGTGATGAAGCAAGGGAAAAATAAAATCGACAGTAGGAGTAAGACAGGCTGTCCTCTCGCACCGCTATTGTTTATCTTGTTTATAAACGATTTATTGACGGGTTACAGGATGCGGATACATCTGCGCCGGAAATTGAGGGCCTAAAACTTTCCCGCCCACTATATGCTGATGATTTAGTTTTATGTTGGGAGACTATTGATTATTACAAAAGTTTAAATATCCTAGAAACGTATAGTGAAACATGGGGATTAAAAGTAAATATTCAAAACCAAAGTAGTTGTCTTCAAGAATGGATTTATCTGGGGTAAAAGAGAGATGGTTTTACGCCCAGGAGGGGATTGACTGGTTAAAACATTTAATATCTTGGGGCAAAATTTTCCATGAATGGTGGATGGAGAATCACATAGTGGCGGCGCACAGTAAAGGAAGAATTGCGGGTCAAAGAAATCGTTTCGCAGTGCAGGGTTCCGGGAAATTTCCTTTAAAGGTGTGCGAGACGATGTTTAAATCGCTAGTTTCCCAGCAATGAATTATGGGCAGAAATTTGGGAGTGGGTAGGATAGATCGACTAGAAAGGCCCAAACAGATTATTTCAAATTTTCGGAGTCTCAGATTGCAGCAAAAAGCCGGAGTCCTAAGAGAGGTGAGTGTAGGAATTTGGAAAAAATTTTAAAAAGAAACCCATTAAACCTTTGATTAAATTAGCAGGTGAACAGGCTGACTCACTTATAAATAGATGTTTTCGGTCAGTTACAGGAAGCAACCAACGCTACTGGTCGTATAAAATTAAACTGCTACTGGAACGTTCAGGTCTAAAAAGTTTCTCCGGAAATGGTGGGGGATAGGGAACACGTGACTAGAACGGGTTTAAATTTTGGATAGACTTGGATATTAAAAAGGGAAGAGATCCTGGCAGCAAGGCCGAAAACGTTCGCAGTTGCGCAACACGGAGTCTCTTGGCAGGAAGTTACGTAAACACACTGCAGAAGGACGCAAGAGGGGATACGCTTGGTTCAGGGTCGGGGGGGATGCAACGTAGATTAAAGGACCCCGGAATGGTAATGGCATCTGTGTGCTTTGCGGTGATAGGGGAAGACTGATCCATATCCTTTTAATTTGCAGTGGACCGAAACTTTGGGGAGGAAAAAGGATGGAATGGGAAATTACTACTTCCAAAATAGGAACGTAAGCTTGCCCAAAAAATTCTAGGGATAAAAGAGCTAACTTCATAAAGAATTAGGAACATTTTCGGAAAGGTTCGACCACTAGAGAAACGGGGAAAATTTAAAGGGGTGGGAAAACAGCAGTGGTTAGTAGAGCAGAGCCTAGACTGAGAGAAATATGTATAAATCAATAAAACAACAATAATTGTATAGTAAGTTATGTTAGGTTAGTAAACAGTACAAAAAAAAAATAAAATAAAAAAAATAAAGTTATAAATTGTAGTCAATTGTTAAGCATAAGTAGATAAATAGTCAATAAAAATATATATATATATATTAACTTAAAATAATTAAAATAAGTTAAATAAATTAAAAATTTAAAATTTAAATTTTAAAAAAAGTTAAATAAATTAAAATGGGTTTTATCAATTAAAATTAAATTAATTAAAATAAGTTAAATAAATTAAAAATAAATTAAATAAAATAAAATAAAAGGAAACGGCTAAAATAAGCAATTTAGGGGGGAAGGGAAGGGGAATGGAAATGTTAGGGGAGAGGCGTTGGTGGGAGATTTTCGTGGTGCTGTTTGTTTTCAGGTGCGGTGAGGCCAAACACTGGAAGGAGAATGCCTGACGCCCGCGCCAAATAAAAAATAGTTAAAAAACCCGGGTAGAGTAGCATGTACTGGCTTTTGAGGCAGGTTTTTTCCCCTTCAGGGGGTTTTTTCCCCAGCGTACCTTTTGGTCTCGCCGCTGGCTTTTAGGCGATGGAGAGACCATTTGGGGGGGAATACCAGAAGGCGAAAGGTTAGAACTCGGGAGAATGTAGGTATTGTATGGCTTAAGTTTCTTGGCCCAGCCACATTGGGTCAAGTTTCTAATTTGGCTGAATAATTACCTATTAAATAAATAAATAAAATTGCAAATAGTAACAAAGATGACTATGTAATTGCAAAAGTCATAGAAAATATGTAATCGTGGATTAATATTTTATCTGGGAAATGCGTCAAATGACAACTCTTTACTCGTTTTTTTTATTCATAAAAATTCACCGAATGTTATGTAAAGAACAAATTGTGAATAAAACAGTTGATTAAAAAAGTAATTCGATCCCATGTCGATTCAGAAGAATTAAAAAACTGAACCAAGTTTTTTTTAATTTTTTGTCACGTGTTGAGATTTCATGCAGAATGTTAAATCTTCTAATTGGGAATTAAGTAAGGGGATTTAATTACGTGCTGTTGTAGCACCACTAGTCATGATATGAGCTTTTTATGAATTTTGGGTGAGACGCTTTCCTATAATTTGCATCTCAAATGGGTAGAACCAAAATTAACTAGAAAATGTACCAAACTCTGTTTCTAGGCAAAAACACTTACCTTTAATGAGTCCAAGTGCGTAATGTAGTGCTCATAGTAAAACAACCATCAACTTCTGGCTGCGATTTTTGACGGAATCTAGGGTAGATCTGCTGCCCTTCACCTACGCTGCACAAGGAAAGCGAAATGAAAAATTTCATAAAAATACACGAGGAATCAATTTACACTACACTTGCTCTGTAACCTATTGATTAGCTGTTATGGTTTCGTCCAATCAGAGCTTAAACGTCACCATAGTGACGTCACCGTGATGACGTTTTAGCCTCGACTGACGACACTGTGAATAGCTGATAAAGTGTCATCGACCAGGTTAGAAAAATCCAAGTATAATAACTTACATGCTTGCAGTGTCAACAGCAACTTTGTGAGAAGTCAAAATGCGTAACGTTTTGTAACTTTGTTTGGAACAATATACCAGCGAATTTTTAAATATAGAATTCCTTCAAGCATGGTTCGCTATGTACTATGTGTAATGAATATTTCTTCATACTACGTAATATCAAAAATGAATCTGACAAATTTATAAAAATTATTTCAACAATACTTTTGCTATTGTGTCTATTGCTGCATCATCCAACTCCCTTATGACAAGGATGGCTAAAAAATTGAAACCCTTATAAACACTGTTTATGAAACACTAATAACTAATGTATTTGTTAAGACAATGTTCCCTTTGAGCGGGTTCACATGTATCATGAACACATGCATAACCATGTATCGGCGAGGTTGTTTGCAATGTTCACAACGTTGCTTTTCTCTTGCTAAGAGTTTTCAATACATTTTGGTTCTTGTGCTTCCTCTGCTTAAATGCAACTGACCTGAAAATATACCAAAACATATTAATGATGTAACTGTCGTAAATGGCTGCTAAAGCCGTGGTCTTTACCTAGGCTACACTCCTCGAGTTTTACTGGCACCATCTTGCTGTAGCGTCCGGTGCCTGAATTTTTTCATTTGATGAGATCCTCGTGTTAGTCTTCATATACCCAAGCACCAACAAAACAATCTCAAAATATACCTACTGGAATATAAACGATGTGGCGTACATTATTACTAATGAAATGGGTGTTTTAGTCTAACTTCATAATGTTCTCTACCCGTAAATAATCATACAGCTTTGAAATTTTAACTGTCTTCCTTGAGCCTTGAATTTAAGGTTTTGGGTGGTATAACTGCAACATTCTGAAATGTTCAAATGCCATGTTGAAATACAGAGATAATATCATCTTTACCCTATGAGTTTTCAATGCATCTGAGCTGAGCTGTTACATCGAACATGTTTCGCATTAAACACTGCCTGAACTTGTTATAAAAATACTGATCGAATCGTAATGACAGTTCCAGTAATTTTGAATGGCAAAATGTATACACCTCAAGTCATTAGAAAAATGTTTACCATCAATTCCACCTGCACATCCCCATCTTCCAGCAGTTAATCGCTTATTTTGTCTTGAGGTCCACTCCCTCTGGTTCTTCAATTTTTGAGCTTGTTGAGCGCTCCTTCTGAGCCACCTTAAGGAAAAATCATGCCTGCATTAAAAATAGAAATGATCACATATCTACATTACCTACTTTAAATGTAATGGTTTCCAATATTTTAAATCTAAAATATTATGTATAAAAATAATTTCAACTGTAAACGACTACATATACTTAAATTTCGCTTTCGGTAAAACCTTCCAATAAATTCCCCCACATATCAGCCAGATAAATTATCTGTACCGAATGTCTGGCTTCCTACTGAGTCTCTCACATACAAAGGTTGAAGGACTAAATATGGTAGCTAAATTGTCAATAAGTAAAATGTATATTCTTATAATACAAATGAAACTTAGAAAAATTACAAGGAAAGTTTCCTGTGATGGAATGAAAATACGTACACACAAACAATATGGCAATTATGTTTTGGTATTTCTTTTCCTTTTCCTCATTCTCATCCTCCTCATATTATCCGTAATCCCATAAACAATGCACCTGAAGGATAAATGAATTTCCAACAATGCATTGATGTCCATGAAGATATTTCTACAAAATATAATTTTTTGCAGCGTCCTGAGTTTATCTCTGTCGCAAAGATCCATGAAGGGCGATTTCTTGATGCATCCTCCAATATGGATCTCACATCTTGTAAATACAAGGAAAACAGGTCTAAAAATGTATCAAATGGTGATAAACACACGAAAGATCTCTATGTTTAAATCTCTGAATCAAAATCTAAAAAGTAAGACTGTACAAAGGTTGAATTTATGAGACAAACCACTAATTCAATTCGTTTTGTTTGTAATAATTATAATCTTCATGAGAATATATACTCTGAGTTTCTTACAAGAACCAAACTAGTCCAAATTCAAGATTTTTCAGGTGGCAAATCAAAACTTCATAGCGCAGACATGGCTAGAAATGAGCATGAATTTTCCTGCACCTTGTATCTTTAAAATGAGTTTGCACTTTTCAAAGAAAATTTCTAGCAGATGCTGACACTTGTAGGGAATAACTTTGGAAAATGTCTCAAAATACGGAATTTTGACTTGTTTGACTTTTTGCAAGAAACCCTCAAGAGTACTGAGAAATGGATAAACTTGATACCAAGAAGATATATTTATGTGGAACTAGAGAGACTATCTGGCAGGGTCGCCAAGAGAGATGGGCAAATTATGCCAGAAAGACTTCTGAATGTGCAGCAGTGCTAGATGTTGGCAGTGAGGCTGGTAAAAACAATTTGGTATTTTAAATTCAAAGTTTGATATGTACATTCAAAATACTGCAAGTAAAAATATTTTGAAAAGTTTCACGAAAATGTCTTAAAAGGCGCCTGGAGAAAGACTATTTTGATATCAATGCGGAAATGAAGCACGACGAATTGTTCTGATAAATATCCTGGTCTGTACAGTGCATTTCTACATTTTGGAAGCGGTGCAAGATGTCAAGACGATTTTAAAAATTAAAAATACGAAACTCAAATTATATTATGTTTTGGTTATTCTCTCTACATTGGTGTTAACGTCGATTTGTAAAAGTACTTAAGATCCATGTTTGTGGATTCTGGCGTACATTTAACCGTGTATTATTGGTTGAAATAGGATTACAAATATAACAACTGTAAATGAGGAAAATGGTATGTATTCTCATCGATATACTAATCGCGCATTTTTCTTGATACTCCGCAGCGGGGGAGTGCGGGGTGAGGCGGGTTCTGTCTACATCACGACAGCAGGGCTGGCCAATCTTATTACAGAAATTCGCGTAATAACTCGTCTTGGACTAGATAGCTTTGAGAAATATTAGAAGATATTTTTAAATCTAAGAAATAAATTAATCGTTATAGAAATAATTGGGCAATAAGAAGGAACATGCTGCGCACAGGTCGATAGAAAGAGACCAAAAAACTAGAAGTCCGCATTGAAATGAAAGGGCAGCATCGTAATAATTGAGCCGTGACGTTCCGAATGGAGCTCATATTTTCTACGGGCCGTGCTAAGTGCCGGGCTGAGCGAGGTCTAGGGAGCCTGCGGATCAAGAAAAAGTAAGAGCATAGAACTATGATTGATGATACTATTGAAATGCCAACATAGGGATTTGAAAATCTAAACCAACTTTTGATGAGTAAAATTATAATGTATTGTAGGTGTGTCGCAGTCCTAAATCATGTGTGGCTTACAAATCTGAATGTCTTTTTATAGATACTAGCTTCAATGCATTTAGATAGACGCCTTTGCTACATTTCAAATAATACGTAGAACAAAAAATTAACTAGAATATAGTAAATCTTTTTATAGCAAAACACTTACCTTCTTAATGAGTCCAAATAAATAATGCAGTGCCCTCGTAGCAAAAAAAAAAAAAAAAAAAACACCACATCAACGGCGCAACGAGACTACAAGCAATTTGGGGCTGAGATGCTGCCTGTTTCCATCGTTCAATTGACAAGGAAAGAATATTTTAAAAAAATTAAAAATCCCAGGAGAAAACTGTTCGTGAACATTAATAATTGATATATTTGTAGTAAATTGTAACTTATGAGAAGTCAAAATGGCAATGCTCGTATCCTTGTCGTGAAAACAACGTAATTGACGAATTTTCAACGTAGCAAACCCTGGGCTTGAGTAAGTCTGCATTTGCTGCAAATGCTTGTATTATGTAGGCCCAAAAAGAACCTGAAACATTATCAAGAATTATTTCAACTATACTTCATACTGTTGTGTGAATAGGTTGTATTTTCCAATCCTTCCGTGACATAAGGGATGACTATTAAAAATATATGAACTCTTAGAAAACTGTTTTCAAACACTGATGTAACTGCAGACAATTTTCACTTTGGAAGTGTACATGCATCACTAGCACTTTCGAGCTGAGAATGTCTGTTACATGCTTTCCTTTAACGTAACCAAAGTAATTGGCCTGAAAATATACCAAAAAATATATTAATGATCTAATTGTATAAACTGTAGGTTAAAAAGTCCAAGGTCTTATACTCACTGCAAGTTTCCACTAAAACGATTACTAAAGAATTCTAACCTCCTGTGCTCTGAATTCTCTTTGAATTTGATAAAGATCTCTATACTACTCGTATCTCGAGCACCAAAACTGAATCTGAAAAACATCTGTACTGAATACAACTATGCATTTGATACTGACTGAATTGATATAGATTGGAAAACACTCAAGTAAAGAAATGGTATTGTTTTAGATGTCCAACTTCATTTTTTATACTCACTTCTGTAAATAACCATACGGAGTTGAAATTTCGAACTGTCATCGAAGTTTCCATGAATTTAAGTCTTGGATGGAGATGTCATTCTACGTTTTATACATGGTACATGAGAAAAATGTGGCAAAAATTCCAACCCAGTACAAAACTTATTACCGTCCCCATTTGAGACATTTTAACTAGTGGAAGACTCCAAAGTGCTTCAGATGGCTTTCCTCCTTGTTCATATAAACACGCAGCGGTGTGGCTTGTTGCTAGTAGTAGTGCTATGTTGTCTCACACGCTGTCTCAGAGATAATCTGGAAAATGTCTCTGAAATGAATATTTGGTCTTATAATAATCACACAATCTGCGACGCTCTGGAACTAGCGTATGGGTTGGTGATGGTTCTGCAATCGCACCTAAGCATGAATTGCTAAAAATTACGGAAAATGTAGTTGAATTGTAATTGAATAATTCAATTTTTAAAATGCTGAAGTGTTTATTGTATTCTCATCATAGTATGAAACAAAGCAGGGTCATTAGGATGAATTTACCAAAAATGTTCCTGGTTTTAAAAGTATCCGTTTGGGATATTTTCGTCATTTCTTACACTCTCGTATGAAACATAAAATAGCAGAAAACTATCAAATTAGGGATCATTATTGACTAAATTGTTTAGAATAAATGCAACACTACTATGTATTGCCAAATGCACATTGCACAATTTTTGTATTCATGAATTTTGCTTGGGAGAATTTGTTGCCACACGCCTGCTTTGACTTTTAATGCTGACAAGTATATTTTTCAACTGTTACATGGTCCTTCACCACAAACATGACATAAGATACTTATCAGTACAAAAACTTCCAGTCAAGTAATTTGCTGGGATACTGTCATGGTATTACGTATGTTAAATAAAATAGAGTTCAAATCAAAAATCTCTGAATTATTCACTGAAATGGAAGGTATATTCTTCAATGTAGGTGTCAAGCATGGCTACTATATTCATCACACAATAATACTATTTAATCAGTGTAATTATGCAATGATTATGTCATTCTGATTTTAACGAAACAATTATTCAGTTTCTACGTTTATTTTATACTCACGAATGGTATAGTACAACATGGCGCTGTTTAATATGCAAATATCCTTTAAAATTTCATATGAATGAAGTAAGTCCAGAACTGCCGGAACATGAGAATAAGCAAAGAGGTCTTGTATTCTGTATCATTAGAAACCGGAAGTTAAGGTAATAATGTTTACTAAAATAGGAATGCTAAAAGGTGTTTTTCTATTCTAGTTAGAGCATGGGGTACAGAAAGACATTTAAATAATGAGAACATCACCATTTAAAAGGAATGGAGTGTAAAATAATAATTCAAATTATTCATATTTTTACTCTGATTTAAATTTCATACTAGCACTACGGATTGAAACTATTTGTTACTTTGTTATCTCGATTTCACATGATCACCCGGTACGATGAATAATCATCCATCAGTGACGCTGCTCTTGCATGAAATCCCATTGTGGAATCCAGTTTGAATCTGAAATGGAATTTCCAGTTTCGTTCTTCATTTCACACTTGTGTAATCTCCAGCACTGAAAGAGTACATCGTATATTATAAGCAGATATTAGCTCAGTTCTCAAAAGATATTCGAGACTATACTTATATTAAGAAGGGATTCTCAAGGGAGTGAACTGAACCAGACTTTGGTTTCACTGTAAAAAATAAAAGCTTTGTTATTCTATTTCTCATTTAAGTTTTTAATACGCACTGGACCCTGGAGATCCCACTCCATAGAAAGACAAAACATGACAGCCCATTTTGCAGGTATAAAGCTTCCAGCTTGTAGGACACATTCAGTTCCAGGTAAAATAAGGAAAAATAATGATGAAAAAGGTAAAAGGTAAGAATTAGTAAAATACAAAAATCTATGTATCGTAAGTGTGCTAGACAGAAAATGGCAAAATGAAAATCTATTAAAAGAACTCCAGAAGTAAGCATTTAGTGATTCTATTGTTAAATATCAAAACTGCAAAACATAAACAAGTCACTCAACCTAACCCAGGCTCTACTTATCCCAATGATGGACGACCTTGTAACCTTCAGAATGTTGAGCACAGTCGCGAAATTGCCAGACAGAGGTGCGTTTCCTGCATGTATGTACTGGAATTGTTTCTCCAACTTGAAATAAGTAAAATGTGACCACATAAAAATAAAATTAATCAATAGTAGTCAGAAAAACAATTGTTCTGATTAGTAAAATGAAAGAATATTAATTACCTCTAATCTACAAATTTACGAACGTTATATTTTCAGCATTTTACTTGTTTACTGATTCATTAATAACTAACTGAAATATTCCTTCTGAAAATGTGTTTTAAAATTATTGGGAATTAATAATCGTACATTACATACACATTACATCGATTTTTGCAGTACTTTCTTAAAAACTACTGATAACACACAACCAACTTACAATTGCGAACAGGCCATTCAGCCAACACTCGCAGGAACGCAGGAACCTAGTGGTTCTACTGATTAAGCATATAAACACGAATGAATGTAAAGTCCGTCCGTCCGTCCGTCCGTCCGTCCGTCCGTCCGTCCGTCCGTGTACCCACCAATGCGTTCGTTGATTGTCCGTCCGTCGGTCCGTTGGTCCGTCCTTCGGTCCGTATCGGTCGACCCTGAAATATACCGGTCTACGAGGATTGCTAGTGTATGTCAATTTATGTTAGAAATTTACTAATTTGTTGGGGTATTAATTTAGAAATAACACTAAAGCCTTCTGAATTAATATTCCACCGGACTTGTATGGCTAGCTATTCAGTTATTTAAATCAATTTTTGATCTTTCTTTCTAATAATTTTTAATAAACCTTTCTTATTTAAATTTACTCTTTTAACCTAATGAATGATGGCCACTCGAAATCTCATACTTAATTTTTTGCACTTCACTCTACTTTATTACTAAGATATTTCGGCTCTGAAACTGTCTAATACGACAGTTTTAATTTTAATTACTTAACATATCTATTGCTGAGAAAAAATATTGTTTTCTTTGGCGATGAGAAGTTTCATTTGTCGATTATTAAGCGCCAGTCCATTCCACTATTACTTAAAAATCCAATCCACTCGTGTCAGCACAAGTTTTTTCTACCGTTCATGTCCTAATTTCGACTTGTAATTCTTCGCGACATAATTCGCCGGGTCCGTTCATAATCACGCCCATTTTTCTACTGTTAACTTACACAATTCGTGTAAATCATTTATATCGGATCACGGCATATTCTAAATTAAATTTTTACAACAATTTCTTGTGCCAGTCACTGCCACATCGTCCTACTCCCCACCAGATCACCTAGAGATAAATTCTGACGCAAAATTTTCATCTATCTACTCCAGCTTGTTTGCTCTTCTATATGTTCTAATTGTTACTGCCCGAGTCCGATGCTAATTTATTACCATTAACGAAGCTATCGAATTTCTTTATCTTATACTAATAATGGAACTTTATTAATGTAATTTATTATTTTTCTAATATTTTAAATATTTTCTAAACTTCTTTCTTCTTGCTGTTTAATGACGGCTTCTGTCCCTAATGTCTCATCATTTATTTTTCTTTCGTATTTTCCTTTCTGGCATTCTGTCAACATTTTTATTTTTCCCAAAATACCTTAACAAGTATTTTAACCTACCTCAATATAAAATTTTACAGAATGTCAGAAGCATACCTTAGATTCACAGTCAATTACTTGAAAATAAAACATCTCGCTTACTGCCTATACGCAAGGGGCAACATGCTACACGATAAAAATATTTATGTTTTGGGATCTCTGGGAATTTTCTACCAACAAAATGAGTGCCTAGATATTAATAAATAACTCCTTTCAACTGTGACTACACAGGCTCACGTCAAAAATATTTACTGCCAAAGAGCCAATTCTCTACATTCTTCAGAAATTGATGCAGAACAAATTAAACATGTTTGTATTTCTAATGCGTCTTCTAAATGTGAAGTACTTAATATGAATGTTCATAAGAGACCATTTGCGCTTCAGAGGCACGTCTGCCAATGACAATGGTCGGCAAACGAAACACTGAATAACTTCAGCATCAAATGAGATGTAGGTTTCTTCACGCCGCGACCTTCCTCGCCACGCCGCTGGCATTTCGTTTCCCGGAAGGCCGTGCAGCATGACGGCCGAAATGTTCACACCGTCCAGGGCGCTGACGTCTCCCTGAACCAACAAGCATCTATCTATTTATTTGGCGTCAAACAGTGAATACTGTGTATGACGTGCTACGGGAAGAAGTGACTCCAGCACGTTTTCAAAATTCTCTGATCCCTACACTAAGTCATATACTACTTGAATTTTCACCTAATTAATTAAAAACGTCTGATGTAATACAAAATCTATTTTCAAGAATAAGTAATAAATTTTGGGCTCTTATCCATTATGTCCTTCGTCAAGGAATAATACTTTCAATCATGGACATGGAAACAATAATTTGAATAACCATATATCCCACTGAATTTAGAAGTCGTGAATGAAGTTAACATTTACGTATTGAAGCAAAACAAGGGGCCATCTGAGTCATTGATATGGAACTGCGCGAAAAGCCAGATCGAGATGGAGGAAGCCATTGACTCTGGGAACTATGGATACAATACTTGTTACATATTGTTTAGAATGATGCAATCCAAATGGTAAATACATTATTAATCTTATTACAATTATTAATTCGAACTTTTGTGTCACTTTCCATTGTATCTGTGAATAGTAAATTCTTCAATTGTTTTAAAATAAATGTTTTGGTCCATTTTAAGGAGTATAGAAAAATAAACTGACATTGCAGCGTGGCGTTACTGCCTATGTTTACAGTACCAACTAGGAACCCAGATGTTTGAATTCGCCTGCAACTTCACGGTGCGTAGTTTAGAATTCGGCTAGTACGCGAAGTCTGTCTATTCAAATCTATTATGCCCAACTTGTTGCCATCTGATTCAAACTTGGTACATTTTCTATCATTTTATTTAAATCGTGTGGATCCACTTTGTATTTCATGTGGTAAACTTTTGGCAAATTTTACTTTAAAAATGAGATTAGACTGATTTCTATGACGTAGGAATGTTTCAAATCATACCAACTAGTAAGTAACCACCTAAATGCAATATAACAGTGTCATAAAAATATATAAAATGGTAAACTATCTGTCGTATTTTAAGAATACAAGTAACGTAAATAAATATACATGACTAGAGATAAATCGTTTATATTGGGAATAAATCTAACTTATGTTTCATTCCTGGCAATACCTAATGTTTAAAAGATTACCAATGAAGGGTTGACTGGCTTGAATTTTGATATTTTTTATGATTTTGATAAATTAATACATCGAAATCAATATACTTATTAGATTTGTTGCTCAATAAATGAAAGAAATATCGACTTTACTCACACATTTGACAAATGATAAACCGGCTATATTTCATTAAAAACTATTACATTAAAATATATTACAGCAAAACAAGAAAAATATCAATATCTAAAAAATTGAAAACTAAAAAAATTAAAGGTCATCGCTGCCCATTAGAGCCGCCTCTTTTGTAATGCTAGAGTTCATTATAATAATAATTCTAATTCTTTTTTACAATAATTTACAATTCCTTCAATTTAGAAATTGTACGTATCAAATTCATTGAATATACTTAGCACCCTCCTGCAAACTGACTTTATGTTGGGAGAATTATCGTTTTTATTATTTAATTTGCCTTACTAATAATTTGACTCAAACTCTGTTGATTGTTGCCCCTACGTAAGAAATAATTATTGCATGCCATTTTAAAGCTCATTCATGCTGAACATTATTTTATTCCGATTCAATTTCTATGAAGGTTGGAAATATAAAAATGACCGTGTAACAATTAAATCGTGACGAGGTTTATCTCGAGAAATGCTGTACCAAGATGGTGTAGCTGTTGTAATTAATGCCGCATTTTAATTCCTGGAAAATGGATTGTCACCCAGTACAAATATTTGATTCCATCGGCTTGTTATTCAGATGCCCTAACTAAGCTATAGAATCGAACATTCATCTGGAAACAATTTAACGAACGTCTAGTATCAGCACTGGCTAAACGACACAAGTGTTCTCAAGCGCATTACTGAAATTCAATGCTTGTACGTGCAGTATTACTTCCATCAATATACATTGTATTTTAATATTAAAAAGAAAACGAAACACGTAAAATATGTTATAGACTCAGTCCTATGCTACAGCTCTGCTGAACAGCAGCATATATGGGCGCTTGAACGGTTGCAGGAATTTTGCTTCGAGTTTTATTTACACTACATTTGCAAATAATCATAAATACGCACACTTGGCAGTTTTCTCCCACACTTTGAAGCTCTTCTCAGGATGCACAGGAATTATCTACACAATCAAAACGAAACCCCAGTTTTCAACCGTCAGTTTTGAAAATTACTTCATGGTAAGATGGTTCATGTCCGTGTGCGTTCCACTGCGCTGAAAGAAAGTGAGAAATGTTGCTAGCATCTGCCGCTGAGACAGGAGCGCTGCCATCGCGATACTCCCTGGTAAGAAAAAACATAGAGCTTCCAAATAACGGGATGGATACATATATTTTATCTGCTGCAATGACAGTAATTTAATCTAATTGACTACTTATTTACTTGTTATTCGTAGTAACACCATTTCATTTGAATACATTTTATACAGCTATTCGATACTATTCTATCCGTTAGCGTTGCACTGTGGGAAATAGAGGAGACACTGAGAAAGAGCGCAAATTTCAAATCATTAGGGTTATTTATTTATTTATTTATTTATTTTACGTCAAAAATATTAAAAATCGCAAGAATTTATGGGAAAGTGAATTGCAAAACATTTTCAAAATTTGTGATCCTAATAATGAAAGTCATATAATTACTTAAATTTTGAATTTTTAGTAGAAAAAATCTATGTAATAAAATCTATTTTCAAGGATAAACAAGCAATAAATTTTGAATTTTGAAAGGAGAAAAAACTCCTGTAATAAAATCTATTTTCATGATAAATACAATAAATTTGAATTTAGTTATAGTGTTAACATTGTCTGCAGAAGATTTACAGTGGTGTGTGTACGCTTTAGGCTGCACTTTAAACTAAGAAGCCAATCTGTAACCATTGATAGAACTTTAAATAATTGGTCAATAATTCATTGTTCTAATAATGATTCATGGTTCGAGCCTATGTACATTGGATTTTATGTCTTGTATGCCCAACAAATGAAAAATTAAAAGGAAGTCATTTGTCAACTTCTTCCACACATTCTGTATCTTTATATAATTCTGTGTAATTGTGAATTGAAAGGGACTTATTATTTTAATACCTGCTTTCTAATCATATCAAAACTCCTAGACGGATGATAATTTTGGATGCACTACTATAATATTGTTTTTAAGAATAAAATATATGATATTTTATAAGTGCTAGGCCCAGCCAGTCGTCCTCCTAAACCAACATTTTCTGTAATTTTGTTTTCAAACAATTTGCATTTTTTTAGATCAAATCCAAAGGAGAATAATTTCTACTCTGAATTATTTTGTATTTGCAATAATAATAAAAAATATTATCAAAAATATTTACAAGTAGGGGTGACAGAACAGATAGTGATCTTTCCTCTGAACGTTTCAGAAACTGCTCTGATTTTTCTTTCAATTATGATTTATTTCTAACTATTAAATTTAGTTTTGAAAGAACATCTTACGTCTTGTATTTCCCATGATAATTAATGAAGATGTTATTTCGAAAAGCGTTAATGGATAGGATGTCTGAATAGAAAGTTGCCCTATCCCTGATATCCTATCTGAATCTTCCTCTAATTTGTTATTTGAATTGTGATTATTAGTTTTCAAGTATTAGAACCTTTTAATTTTGTTGAAATGTATTACATTTTATATTTCAAAACAACATTTATACAATGATTTCAAAGCATTTATGTATTTCTGAGCATACAGGAAACATAAAAAGTGAACACAAATAGGGCTGCTGTCTGAACAGAAAGTGGTTCTCTGAAAAGGCCTTCTGGTTCTTCCTCTTGATTTGTTATTTCAATTAGGCTTGTTTCAATTAATAGAACTTTCCAATTTTTTTGGATAATGTTACGTGGATCATGTGTCTCAACGCACATGAGTGTGTGACCACAAAGTGGTTCTTCTGAAATCATTTCTGGTTTTTCTCCTTATTTGTAACATCAGTTGTGATTTGTTTCTGTAACTACTAGAACTTTCCTATTATTTTGATCATTTTCCATTTTATTTTTCAAAGTAATATTTAAACAAAATAAAATTTCAACAGGAAATATTTGAAACCTTTGTATTCCAATTATGGTTTATTTCTCAATTATTTGAACTTTATAGTTCTTCGAGAATATATAGGAATAAGATAATTACAGGAAATAATATATAAAATAACTACTTTCTATGATATCTTGTTAAGTGAAGAAATCGTTATTGAATACCTTTTATTGTTATTCTGTGTCTTTAATTGTGTGTTATCTTTAATAGAGTAAAATGTGTGGAACCAAAAATATCAGAATGAAATATTATATATGTCTTGCATTAATGAAGTATATTTTATAAAGGTGTGAAGTATTAGAAAAATAATGATTATATTTCGTCTTTTAAATTACTCTTCTTTGGGTACAAAATGATACTAATGTGTGAGTGGAAGCACATCTAATGTTAGTTCTAAAACTTATAGCTTATAAAATTTGAATTACTTCTGAACCAAGTTCCTTTGGATTTACTCTATGAAAATACTGCTTTTGACAGAAAAGCTTAGTTGTGAGAGTTGATACCACAAACGGACCTTTTTATTTCTTCCTGTATAGTAAATTACTTTCACGAAATAGAATGTTAGAATCTGGACGTTGTAGGGTAATGAATACTCTGCTCCATTGTTTCCTCTGCCAGTACAAAGAACGCGACCCGGACAGAACTAGTGGAAGAGATACCTGAATAACAAATGACCGCAAACATTAAAGAACTGGTTTTTTTTTTTTAAAATTTTTTAATTTTTTAATACGCAGTTATCTAAAATGAATAATTTCATAAATTTTTTACGATAGTTAAATTATTTATTTATTAAGTACTAATACGCACGATATTCTTAAGTCATTGGTCACCTGGTCAAATAATTCAACAAAGATCTACAAAACATATGTGTTAAAATATTTATTTTGTTCACTATATGTTTCAATATACATTCATATAACAAAACAAACGTGCAACAAAATAGCTGCGCTGACAGATGTTTTCGTCATTCAGAGACTGTTTTTTGAAGCATGTGTTTGTATAATTGATACATTCATAAAATGAAGTAATTATATAATAGGCTTGAGAAAACCTAAAATTTTTTGTAAAATTTTTAGGACATAATTTTCTTTTGAAGCGACGAAGCATATCTTCTCAAGACATGTAGGCAGAAAGTTGAAGATTCTCCCCAAATAATTGATTTTATTAATAAAATTGGAGCTAGAAACTTTGTTCCGTTTTCTCCGCTGAAACAAACTTGCAAAGTTTATCTTTAGACTCAAAGTCATCAATTCCTCATTTTCTACTTGCCTCTGGGAACCAGACTATTATATAGTTTTGATTGTTCACTTTTGAATGGTTTTTGGTATACTGAAAAAGTAAACTTTGGGTGGCCTCGTTTTGGGCCCACGCGTTTTTGAACTATTCATGATATATAACTCTAATTGAGCCCGAGTTAACATGTCGAACTTTGTACATCAAAAGTGGAACTATCTTTATTCTGAAACCCAACGTCGAAGGTTTCTGCCACTAATACTATGAAGTGCCACTAATGCTACACTCCACAAATGTATAGAACGTCCAAAACTGCCTCGTTTTGTAGGTTCCAGGTAAGAAACCTAACACATTTATTATAACTTGAACTACAATTGTCTGCCATACATTTCATTGATAAAAGATTCCAAATTTCAATTTTGGACAATCAGATGGGTTGAAAAACAATCTCATAAAATGAAGATAAAAATTGATAAACAAGACACTTTTTCACTTTTCCTTCACAACGTTTCGGAGACCAATGCGTCACCATTCGCAGACACCTATAAGAGCATTCATAACATAAATTTCGAAAATTTAGCGTATGTGCCATTGAACACATAATGTTTACCAGAAGTTTTTTGAATTCTTTAAGGAAGAATTCACGACATTATCCTACACAGATCAGTGTTAACTATTGTTAAAGGTAACACATGATAAACAGATTTAAATTTCTCTCTGAAGGTGGTTGTGGAGAAATTGCTGCTCAACGAACTACTGCGTCCTTTATCAATAAAACATATGTTGTTTTAGTGGTTCGATTGATTGATTTTTCCGGGCACATCAATTACTACACGAGCAGTCAGTAGTCTTGCTACAATAGGGAAAGGCTAAAGGCAGGTGGCGGTGTTTCTTTTCTGCTGGCGGTGAGATCCAACGCCGACCAACACGCCGTCTTAAAGAAATTCTCCTCTAGGTATCTCTCCAAGTGGGACACCGACCCAGCCCGCACGAATTCAAGGTTCACTGCATGTTTCGTTGTGTAATGCATGTAAATGTGTGTGCGTAACGAGATACGGTACGAAAAGGAAAAGGAAAAAATGATCGCGCGGTCCGTGGTCAGTTGGTTAGTGTGGTGCCCCGGCAATTGCCTGGTATTGATCGAAGAAACCACAGAAAACTACTTATCAGAGCAGCCAGGCGTTGAATAATTAGTGACAGTTACCAATCCGAGAATGTACGTTTATTACAAGTTTCTTAATAGTATATTCTGTAACGAGCGTAGAATGATGGCTATTATTCACGAGTGGATGTTTCCGACGCGAGCGACGTAGGAGGGAGTGTCGGAATTTCCACGAGTGAATAATAGCCATTCTACGCAAGTAGAAGACTATACTTTCTCTACGACTTTCTTGTGAGCGTTTTAACCTTACAAAGTGGCCACAATTATGTGTTTCGTGGTTCACCTGTCTTACGATAGTTGCGGAAGAGCACGCAGCGCCTCTGTAGGCGACTGCGAGAACCCTAAGTCGTTGTGTAATGAACTAGGACGAATGCGATTGGTCGACAGGTGTATTAGAATAATATTCTCGCACGGCTTGTGGAATTGACATGATTACTGCATCCGATAACGTGGAGAAATGAATACATTCTGCTATAGTCGTAGAGAAAAAAATATATTCTTCCACACACAGAATCCCTCTGTTCTGCACTCCCTCTCACAAACGCAATTTGCTGTCTCAAAGTGTGAAAAATGCGATGTTTTTCACTGTAGTATAGAAAAGGAAGGAAATATATTGGAATCGTCTTTGGAACGATCTCGAATTTTTCTAAAAAACGTGCTTAAAGTTCTTTTGAGCTATAACGTCAGCATACACGTGAATGGTTCGTCAGTATGCCATTGAAATATGTCTGCAGACTAGAAAGTTTTGAATCTTGGTGAATTCCTCGGAGTAATCCAGTTGTGTCGAAATGCGGATCGTTAAGATATTAAGATTCTTAGAGGTTACTTTACTAGAAACCCCTGTAACATTTTAAACATTTTCTACAAAATGTCTCCAATTTTTGTATTTATTTATTTTCAAAGAGATTTTTCAAAGATCATTTATAAATACTGTAAAGTTTTATTTTCATTAGACTTCAAATTTGGAATTCAAAATTAAATTTTTAAATTAAACCAGATATTTAGTTTTCAACGCAATTTCCTCTTCAACATAAGAGATATAATTAATGTCCAGGACTTATTTCCTGTGTTCACTATAGTCGAGTTTCGGGTTCACTATAATCGAATCTTCTTATGCTTATTAATAATTTAGTGAAACGGGACCTGTTACTTATGATCACTGTAACCGAGTTCACTATACCAAGAGTGGGCTGTAATTATGTAAGAGATATTCTATACAATGTCTAATGCCCTTATGTTCATCATCAAGAACCAAGTTGCTGAATGTTTAAATTCAAAAAAGCAGATTGCATATAAGCAGTACAAAAGTAGATATTTAAGTGACATTATTCACTTAAAAAATCAGTACTTGATGAAAAATAACACTAAGACGAGGAAACGTTTCGATATACCACACTTTCCCACCACTTTCGTTCCAGAAACACCTCTAATCACGACAGCCAACGCATTAAAGACAAAATCCCCAAAGCCAGTCCGGGAGCGGTAGCTCAGGGCATGAACTGATCTCCAGCGCCGCTGACCGGAAGGTCCTAGGTTCTTGTCCTGATGGTGGCATGATTCTCGACACTAGCTTTTCAGCTAGATCGAATTCAGTCACTGGCTGGAGAAAAATTCTAGTGGTCGGCTGCTCTGATCGGTAGTTTTCCGTGGTTTCTCCGATCAACACCAGGCGAATGCAGGAGCAGTACCCTAACAAACGGGCCACTGACCACGCGCGATCTGTCCTTCCTCTTCCTTGTCCTATCCTCTTCCCCTTACACACACACTTAACTAACATGCACTACACTACCACATATTCCGGGAGACCGGTCGGGAGCTTAGAGCTTGTCTCGGCTGGGGCGGTGCCCGCTGGTGGGAGAGTCCTGGTTAGAGTGAAACCCCACTACCGACGGTAGCTCGGCGCCGGATTTGCCCATCCAGCGGGAGATCACCGCCATTCCCGAGGAAAAAATGCACAACACTTACGGGACGAATGACCTAAGCTGTTGACGCGCCCGGAATCACTAAACAACCAACCAACCCAAAGCCAGCGACAGCATCATCCCAGATTCTACTGTTCTTTCCACAGGGTAGGTGTGCCGCTTCAAAATACGAGGCCGGCGATAAATTTAATCTGCACCAGAAAAAAAGGGAAAAAAAGAACGAAACAAAGGCGAACGCACGCACGTGCGTAAGAGACGGGCATGCGTAAACGCGTCGACGCCGCCGGCGATATAAGTCCCTCTCACGCGGCTTATCACTCGCGTAGTAATTCAGTTGTTGCGTCTCCCGTTCGCATGTGCTTCGGGAGTGGGTGCTAGGCGCTGGGTACAGCCTGCCAAGCGTGTTCCGGACCGGTTACTGCAGCGCCTTCACATATATAGTCCAGGCCGCGTATTAGGTTCGGTTTGGTTTTTTCGTGTTTCCGGGCGCGTCAACTGCTTTGGTCATTAATCCCGTTAGTGTAGTGCATGTTCTTTTTCTCGAGAGATGGCGTTGATCTTTCCCCGCTGGATGGCGAGATCCGGCGCCGACCTACCGTCGGCTAGTGGGGTTTCCCCCTAACCAGGACTCTCCCACCAGCGGGGCACCGCCCCAGCCGGGACAAGCTCTAAGCTCCCGACCGGTTTCCCGGAATATTGGTAGTGTAGTGCATGTTAGTGTAAGTGGTGTGTAAGGGGAGAGGATAGGACAAGGAGAGGAAGGAAAGATCGCGCGCGGTCCGTGGCCCGTTTGAGGTACTGCTCCGGCATTCGCCTGGCGTTGATCGGAGAAACCACGGAAAACTACGATCAGAGCAGCCGGCCGCTAGAATTCTCCTCCAGGCAGCGACTGAATTCGACCTAGCTGAAAAGGTAGTGTCGAAAATCTTGCCGCCGCCGTCAGGACTCGAACCTAGGACCTCCCGGTCAGAGGCGCTGCAGTGACGTCAGTTGATGCACAGAGCTACCGCTCCCAGTCCGCGTATTAGGCCGTACTAGATTCGTAATACGGTAGCATAAACAATTCCCTGTCGGAATTGCCAACTTATGAAACTATTACTCGGATCACGTTTCTCGCTTTTGTTTTGTTTCTGATCTTCCACACTCCTAGCCCGGTTGAGAGACTGTTAACTGTACAATAATATATGCATCTTTTTTTTATTAGAATTTAAAAAAAGATGTTCATCTATAAATGAATAAAAATCAAAGACGTTAAAAATGTTAAGTGCAAATGAAAAGTATAACCTTAAAAGTTATGTGGTCAAATTTTGTGTTAATAATGCTTTTGAGATGGTAGTATTATCAATTTCTAATGATAAATAAATATCTTATTAAATAAACATTTCTAACGATTAATCCCTCTCGGGTGAACCTTCCTTCTTTAATAATTATCAATTTCTTAATGGTTTTAACTCTTAATGACTGATATTGAACATAAATAAATTCCACATTATTTAACTTAAATAATTTATATATATTATATATATATATGGAATTTTTAAGTGACATAATGAATTGTTTCTAACAATCAGTGATGTCAAAATTAATGCAAATGCATCCATTACATTTAACTGTCTAATTATTCATTACTTTTTAAAAGAAAAAAAAAGAAAATTAGAAAATCATCATTTATGTAACCAAGTCTTCAGTAACTTGTCTGTTGTTACCCCGAGACAGTCGTATTTCTTTTCCATTTCAATGGGGTGTGATACATAAGATTCGGATATTTATGGTAATAAATGAACGTTTTGATTTTGTAAGTTATTTATTGAACAGCAACTACTATGTTATTGTAACTACATTACTATAACTCTACCAAGACATGCGTAATTAAACAGATAACACTCTCATTCACTTGTTAAATAATTCAAATGAAAATTATTTCATACACCATTTTCCATAAAAATGCATGCCAAATAATTCCCAATAGGCAGTCAAGCAAAACAAGATAATATACTTATTACACCAGCACACACTCTTGTGCTTATAGGAATTGTGAAAAAATTCAAGTGGTTCAAACACAATGGTTATTTTCAGAATTAAAATGAAAGTAAAGTGTTAAAGAAATTCAAAATGTATGCGGGATTTAAAGAGAGAAATGTGGTGCCATTTGCAAAACCAGTTTTAGAAATAATATCACAAATGCTTCCCATCAAATAAGTTACAACGGGCCACAATAAACTGAGAAAAATTAAAAAGCCATTTACACAATATTTATATACGAGACAAGTTTTGCGTGAAAACTAAAAATGATTGGAATAATATAATGATAATGGTGAAGATGAAATATACTGTATGATCCTCTCTGGGAAGTAATTCTTCTGAAGGGTTAAAACATATGTCTAGATATAAACTACGTTTAGGATATTACAAAATCAACATTTTCTATTGACAATTAAAGAAAAACATTATCATGTAAAATAGAGTCAACAAAACTGGATCCTATAAAAGATTAAAAAGTGCTAGTCCAGACATTTCAAAGGCTGGGGAAGGAAAAATTATTTCATCAATCGTGCCTCTACTTCGTACAATATATTAGCCATTAACCAGTATATTAGTTATTAGCAATATATTAGCCATTAAAATACAATGACTTACCTGAAACCATACCAGGATATGCATCACGTTAAACGTTTTTCCAAATAGATGGAACATAACAGTTCAGATGCAATGCATAGTGCATAATATAAATAAATAATTCCATACTTTTGTTAATAAATTATGAATAAATATCGTGATAAAACTCTTTGAAATATAAGAAACATTGTAATGAATAGCATACCTATTATCCCTTACTGTCATTATCATCCTCTTCTTCAGAAATGTTCTCCAAATTTATTATGATTAATCAACTTCTGAAACATCTTGGATTTCTTTCCTCCAATATTCTTTTATTGTTCATTCTGTGTGCTACACATAATTGTTCTACTTTCATGAAGTCACCTACAAGCATGTGTCAAAAAGGAAATTTAGATGATATTGGATTCCATATTAATTAAAAAGATAAATATTGAAAACATAAATATAATAATAATAAGGAAAAACAACGAAAAACAAAAAATACGGATAATTGTAGTAAAATACCTGCATTCAAGAGTTAAATATTCTCTTAGAAATGTTAGGCCCATTAAGATTATTCATTCATTCCATGACCATACAGCTTTGACTCTTGCATTCTAATATATGTGTACAATAAACTTAATGTGAGTTCATGATCTTTACTTTAACGTACATTTTAATTAAAGTAATGCGCAAACTTCTGAAGTGTGGATCTGTTTCTGCAGTGCTTCCGAAACACGGCCAATACAAATGATTTGATTTTTTTTTATTAGTATGTAATTTCTTAAATAATTTTGTGCGTGTAGGCGGTCATCGTGGAACCTGTCGAGTAATTTTGGATTGTTACAGCAGTGTCTTCTATTTCAAATACAACTACAGTTAGCCTTGCGTTAGGGAGATATCGTGGGGTAGAGCTTGCTAAATTTATTCTGGATCTGTTACTTCAGTGCCTTCACATATACGTCAAATATAGTTAAACTTCGCCTTGCGTGTGGAAAGTCACTGCATGGTAAAGCCTCCAAGAATAATCTGGATGTTACTGCAGTGCCTTCGTATGTACTACTTCAAATAGAAATACACTTCGCCTTGCACGTGAGAGTCCAAGAAACCTCCGGCAGCCGATAGGCAGGTTTGAGGGAACATAAAATATGGAGAAACGATTCCAATGTACATATTTTAAAAATGGGGAAATTATTCTTATCACATTTGACTAACACTTGTTTGAATATACGATTTTTGAAAAAAAATCAAAAATGAAATTCTTATTATGATTTTTAGTAAATGTATCTTTATTTAATTGCATGCCAATTTAATAAAAATCTACCATGCATTTTGTAAATTGATTGATTGATTTTTTCGTGTTTCCGTCAACTGCTTTGGTCATTAGTCCTGTTAGTGTAGTGAATGCTTTTACTCCGGAGATGGCGGTGTTTTTCCCCCGGTGAATGGCGAGATCCGGCGTCGACCTACCGTCAGCTAGTGGTGTCTCCCCCTAACCAGGACTCTCCCTCCAGCGAGGCACCGCCAGCGTGAGGTCCTAGGTTCGAGTCCTGACGGCAGCAGGATTTTCGACATTAGCTTTTTAGCTAGGTCGAATTCAGCCTCTGTCTGGAGGAGAATTCTAGCGGTCGGCTGCTCTGATCGGTAGTTTTCCGTGGTTTCTTTGATCAACACCAAGCGAATGCCGGATTTTAGACCCTAACAAACGGGCCACGGACCGCGCGCGATCTTTCTTTCCTCTTCCTCGTCCTATCTTCACCCCTTACACACACACACACACAAACACACACTAGTATGCACCACACTACTACATATTCCCGGAGAGCGATCGGGAGTTTACAGCTTGTCCCAGCCGTGGCTGTGCCCCGCTGGTGAGAGAGTCGTGGTTAGGGGGAAAGCCCGCTAGCCCACGGTATGTCGGCGCCGGATCTCTTTTTCACGATAACAAAAAAATTACGAACAATATCTCTTCAGCATATTACTTGACCAATTATTCAGCATTGTTGAGTGAAAACTGTACTTCAAAGTTTTGAGAAGTTATGGAAGGTGTAAATTAATCATTCCTTAATTCCGACATCTTAGCCTTATAGGCAACTGTGTGTACAGTCAGTAACTAATTAAGAAACTGTATCTCCACATCCAAACAATAGTCCATGCATCCAGAAGTGCGGAGTTTGCATGAACAAATATGTAAAGGTACAGAACCGAGATAGACCTATTGAGGACCTATTTGAGGAGCGTGAAGATGCTCATCACTAGAAATGAATCCACAGGAGTGGTAGGTACCTTAACTATTGGGGTCTAAATGACCTGGAAGGAAATTAACTAGTTCGAGAAAGTCTGTGCCTCTGTGTAACACTACCAGATATCTAAAGTATGTTTTTCACTACGTTTGATAATTTTTGTGCACCTTTCGGTAAAACATTAATTCTATTCTATGTGTTACATTTCATGTTTGTATAGAAAAAGAAAGTTTTATTTGGAAGATAAAAATGAAGCACGTTTAATTCTTTTATAACACATCGATGAAATGTCAGCTTTAAAGGCAAATATAACTTACAGTTTTTCCCTGCTGTCGCACTCACAACTTCTACGTTATTGATGATTTTAGCGAAACATTGAGCAGTTCAGTTTTAACTTGTTTCCACTCTTTTTGTTTTAATGAAAACAGTGCCATTGAATTAATGTTGGTTATTTATTTGCCATGTTTGAGCGAGAAGTTAAAACTTCCAATAGATTTCGCATTCCGTTTGGTGCATAAATAACGGAATGCCATTCATAAATAACGACTTTTTTGTAATAAATCACGAACTAATATTTCGTTATTGCATAGAAATCGGTTACAGCGTTTTCAGGAGTTGTTTGCACGTTATAGTTGGTGACGTGCTTTCGCTATTATAATGTTTGTTTGTACACAATTGATCCTCAATTTCTAATATATGACCTTCTTTCTGTATTGAGCACTTCTATGAATAATGAAAATTAATGCGTATTCGCACTCAGTTGTGTGGCACTTCATCAACATCATTTGGTCCATTCCGTCTTCAACACCGTATGATCATCAATTTGATTAGTGACTTCGGGCGCGTGTACAGCTGTCATTAGTCCCGTATGTGAAGTTCCTTTTTCTCGTGTGGGGGGGAGGCGGTGATCATCTCCCGCTGGATGGCGAGACCTACCTGTCAGCTAGCGGGGTTTCCCCAACCAGGACTCTCCCATCAGTGGAGAGCCGCCCCACACGGGACAAGCTCTAATCTCCCGACCGGTCTCCCGGAATATGTGGTAGTGTAGTGCATGTTATTGTAAGTGTGCGTGTGTAAGAGGAGAGGATAGGACAAGGAAGAGGAAGGAAAGATTGCGCGCGGTCCGTGGTCCGTTTGTTAGGGTACTGCTCCGGCATTCGCCAGGAGAAACCCGAAAACTACCGATTAGAGCAGCCAACCGCTAGAATTCTCCTCCAGACAGCGGCTGAATTCAACCTGGCTGTCTAGTCTGTGACGATAAGCTGCCACCGTCGGACTCGAACTTGACTCCCTTCAGAGGCTCTGCAGTGACGACTAATGCTGAGCGACATCTCCCGTTATGGTCGTCTCTATATGATTGGCCTGTCTCTACTTATCCCGTTGTAGGCGTTAAGGTTTTTTGGCATTCAATCTGCAAGAATTCCTATGAAATGACCTTTCAAAATCATTCACGTCATGAAATGGCCGTATATCTTTGATCCCGGTGAATAAGCTGATAAGTCATGAGTATTTAATTTTACAGGAGAGCAAAAAACAACTTTAAACTGAATTAAATCAGGGATTAATGATGCTGAAAAGAAGATGATATTCAAACGAAACTATTTGTGTGTAGATTTTATTTGAATACAATTAATTCCTGATTTACAGCATTAAAGTTGTTTTTTGCACCCATGTAAAATTAAGTTTTTTTTACTTATCAGCTTATTCAACGGGGTCAGAGATATGTAGCACGATTAAAGATTACGTTCATTGATCGGAGAGCACGGAAAACTACAAATCAGAGCAGTCGATAGCTAGAGTTCTTCCCCAAACTGGTAGAATTCGATCTGGCTATCTAGATAGTCTAGAAAATACTGCCATCGTCTGGACTCGAACTCTAGGACTTTCCGTTGAGAGCTGCAGAGTCAAGGATTTTTTTTTAAATTATTTATTTAAGGTCGCCTTATAAACAGCTTGGTCATTGGCGACCACAGCTACAAAAATACAGTATTTACAAATTCACATACTAGTTACACATTTTCATGGGATACACATACACAAATCCTAAATCTAGATGTTATACATAGGGCAGACATGTATAGTCATTAGCTAAATACTATTTAGCATATTAAATTTGGTGAGGAGTTCTATAATTTTCTTTTGACCGGGATAAGAATTGAATATACAGTAGAGATTATCATTGATGTTAAGGTTTGTTCTCACAGTCGTCATCACGTGTCAATCAACTATAATATGCTTCGTGGAAACTGGGAGTCAGCAATTTGGGCAAGGATCAAGAGTAGCCTTTTTAATTAGGTAGTTGTGAATGAGTTTAAAATGTCCTGTACGGAGTCTGGTTACAACCACTTGATGTCTTCTGCTAAGTCTAATGGAAGTGATGGGAGATTCCTCGATATTCTTCCTAACTGCTTGTAATTTGGAAGGCAACATTTTGCAGTTCCGGTCCCAAAGCTTCTTAACTGAGTCAAGGATTGTTGCTCGGTGCTTTGCTGGAATATTGCAGCGACAATCGGAAACCTTATGGTGAAGGCACGTGCAGCTACCTTTCCTCTCTCATTGGAGGTCCGAGCCTTTTGTCAGCGGGGGGGATGGGGAGAAAGGGGAGGGGGAAGGGGCGGTGATTTCTCTTGGGTGGCGGAGGGGCGCGGCGTGGTTGGATAAGGCAGATGGATGCACGGCTCAGAGGTATCCCCTCCCCCTTGGCGAAGGCTGCCTGGAAAGAGCCGGTCTCCATCCCACCCTGCTACGCTCTGCTATCTTCCCTTCCAGTTTCATCCTCGACTCCCTCTACCCTATCCCTTTCTTTCTATCTTTCCCTTGTTTCTCTTGTAGACCTCTGCCGCCCTACCCTTCATTTTCCTTCCGTCTCTTTTTTTTAACCCCTCTCTTTCTTTTTCCCTCTCTCCTCTCTGCATTTCCCTCGTCTCGCTCTTTCTCTCTTTGTCACTCTCTTTCTCTCCTCTCTCTCCCCCTTTCTCTCTCCCTTTCTCTCTCCCTTTTTCTTTCCCTTTCTCTCCCTCTTTCTCTCTCTGTTTCTCTCTCCCTTTCGAGAGTAGTTTCTATAAAACAGTCAGGGTTTCAGGTGGTAAACACGTTGATACAGCTGTAGTTAGATGGTATGAGTAAAAATTAATCAATGAAATCTACACTTGTATGTAATCGTTTCGACAGATAACTCGTTATAACAGCACACACTTTATTGCATTATTCTTAACTTATGAAATTTTCGAAAATCTCTCATTTTCTCCCTTTCTCTCTCATTTTCTCTCTCTCTCTCTCTCTCTCTCTCTCTCTCTCTCACACACACACACACACACACACACACACACACACACACACACACACACACACACTTCTCTATTTTTTCTCTTAAATAAGTTCATGTACCATATTTTTTAAAAAAGCAAGTAGTTTTCACGTCTGATCGTAGTTTCTCTGATCATTTCCGGCAAACGCTAAAAAGATCCCTGACAAACGAGTCAAGGACCGTGGCTTTATTTCTTCGTCAACATGTCTTGAAAACAACAATTTTGTATTAGAGATTTTTTCTTTTTATAAAACATGTACAAAAAATTGATCTTTAAATAAGTTCATGTACTTTTTTTAAAAAAGCAAGTAGTTTTCTTACTTGAGTTAAAGATTTTTTTAAATTAAGAAATTAATTTTAATATTTAACTGATTTAATAAAATATTTTCTAAAAACGGCTCCGATTTTTTTCCTTTCATTTTTCTCTAAATTAGAGCAAAGTACATTTGAAAAACTGGCACAGAATCCTTTCTTGGTAAACTCTGTATTTTTAAAAATTGCGAAAAATTTAATAATGAAACACTACAATAATCTTAAGCTTGTATATAGTATACAAGCTCAAGCAGCTTGTATAAATCAGTCAGGGTTTCAGGTGGTAGACACGTTGATAAGCTGTATTAGATGAAATGAGTAGAAATTAATCGTGAAATTACCTTAGTAACATTTCGATAGATTACTAGCTACAACGCACCACTTTTTCGAATTATTTTACTTATGAAATTTTCAAAAATTGAGAGAGTCAATAAAAGGAGACCTGCGTCATTCTGTTACGAGTTCTTTGCTTTATCCGTGGAAAAACTCACAAAAATATTGAAGCTTTTTTTATTTTTTAAAGGATAACTTCAAGCAGAAATTAGGGGAAACCTACCAACTTTTTAAAACGATGTACATTATTTTTTAAAGATCTAATTTTTTACACAAGGTTTATTTAATAAAAAATCTATAACATCAATATTGTCCTTTTGCAATGTTATTTTTTTGATTATTTGAAAATACAGAGAAATCGCTGAAAACGGGACCTGCAAATTTTTATTTTCCTTTGATACATAGGAATAGAAAATTTAACGAAAAATTTAAAACTGTTTTTGAAAAATAATAGTTTAAAAATTGCCTATAGTTCGCGTAAAATTACGCAAAAGCTACCCATATTTTTGAAAAATTGTACATGACCTTATTTAGAGATCTGTCTTTAACGAAAAGATTCGTTTAAAAACATTAAGAAATTAAGATTAAAAAATGTTTAAGTGCCACATTTTAATCATCGTTAGACTATCCGAGGCTGAAATTTAATAAAACAATTTTGACCTATTTTTAAGAAAATTTAAAAAGTTGTTCAGGTTTCAAGTATAGTAACCAGAGTTTAGGCTTCAAGTAACCAAAATATCAGATTGAAACTCGTACGGTCTTGATTTTTCGTATGATCCTTTCAATTTCTTGGAAATCACAATAATTTAACAATTTGATTAATTTTAAAATGATTACAAGAGACAAAATAGTTCTGAGCATTTTACTCACAAATTTTATCCAGCCTCTACCACATCCATGCTGATAGAGATATACATGGATACCTCGATTGTCGAGAACAAAATCGCGTTTATCTCGTCTCTAATTCACCGATTTAAACCATATTTGGAACATATTTAATACAATATCTTAAGTCTGTCGGTGAGCAGGTTAAAGCTCAAATTCCTTAACATAATTTTAAGATCGATAATTGAGATTTATTTTAAATGATAAAAGTATTGACATAGTCAAGTATCTGCTGTCATTGCAATATGAGCATATATATGTACTTGCTGTCTGGGGAAAATATTCATTTTGTCTAAACAATTTATGAAAAAAATAATAAAAAGTGTTCTTAGCATGCTGAATAAAAGTACATATGCCATATTAAATAAATAAAAAATTTTAATTTTCCAAACCAAAAGGTTTTTTTTAAATGAGTATGCATGAAACACACAGTAAAAATGCAGTATCTTTACATAATGCACACATTTGTATGAAACTTCTCACTCCAGTAACTAAAAAAGTTTTTAAAACAAGTAAAAACGTCTAAGGATGCTTTTGCATGTCACAAGATTACTGTTTGGTTAATGAGGTCAAATTTCACTTGTCCATTCATCTCAGTGTACTGTAGTCACAATCAAGTCACATTCCAACATTTAAATTCTATTAGAAAATGTTTGGTTTCATTGTTTTTTTATATCTTTTTGCATTCACTATGTTATTTTACATTTGAAATTCTGTAAAAAGATCACGATAATATTGTTATAAATTAGTTATATAACAACATTAGTTATATAATTATTTGACTTACAAACCTACAATCAAATGATTACAAACTACGAAAAACTTTTTTTCGTGAAATTACAAGAAAATATTAAGAAATAGTTACGTCAATGCTTCTGTTTAAAAACAATGAAATATCTTCAGAGTTTGATACATGTAAAAGAAAATTACATTTGAGCACAATGGAAAGATATAAAAGTCATGCATGTTTACTTACTACACTACATTGTCTGTACGTGTTTGTTTTTTAAATAATTGAGAACTTATATTTACAACTGAAATATAATAGTTATTTTTCTAGAGAAAACTAATATTAGTACCAAATACTAATTTATGAATCATTAAATAAAGACAAAACTTACCGATCCGATTATCTCTAAATACACGTTCTATTTACATTACATTTCTGTGCCTGAAAAAAAGAAGATCGCCAAATATTTTTAACGTGCAATATAGAGAGGACATTCTGCGTGCTAGTAACCTCAAACACATCACGACAAATGGTTCCAAAATTCGCTTTGAACACGATCGACTTCTGTTCTCGTTAGACTCACAACCAAGCCTTCCGAAGTGTTCGAGCTGCAACAAGTGAAGCACTGGACTACAAAACAAATACAAGTATTTATCGTCACATTTAGTTAGCAAACCAAGGACGTAATTGTTATGCTAAAGGTAATGTGAAATGCCATTTTATATCAATTAGCGCTACATCTCACGTTCGTGTGTCAAATGTCAAAAAAAACACGCGAGGAAAGCGTGTAAATATCGTCGTCCCTCGTGATCAAATAAATAAAATAGAAGATCGTTGTCACAAGATCGTCCTTGAATCGTTGCTGTCTTGTGGATGTTAACATCTTCGGACGGTCAGGAGAGCGTGTTTCTGTTTAACACAGAATAATGAGAGAATTGTTTTGATGCAAGATGCCACCGAAGGTCATAAGAGGTCAAGGCGCTTTAGAAGAAGATAAGAAACGCTTACTACCAAGCTACGCGCAGAAACACCCTCTACAACATTCCTGGACATGGTGGTTTTATGAAACTGACAAGACCAAATCGTGGGACGAAAATCTGAAGGCGATAACAAGTTTCCAGACCGTGGAAGACTTCTGGAGCGTGTATACGAGCGTGAAACCTGCCAGCCGCTTGTCTCACGGCTGCGACTATTGCGTCTTTAAAGAAGGAATTACTCCCATGTGGGAGGATAAGGCGAACCGACGTGGTGGACGTTGGCTTATGATTCTTCCACGACGAAACAGGTTACTTCAACTGGACTATCTGTGGCTTGAGACATTAATGTTAATGGTCGGTGAGTCCTTTTTCCATTACGGCGGTGATATTTGTGGAGCTGTGGTTAACATTCGTCCCAGATGCGACAAAATAGCTATTTGGACTAAAGATGCTCATAACAAGCAAAATATATTAGCAATTGGGTGGAAACTGAAGGAAGGTTTGGGCTTAGGACCACATATTCCGTTTTCCTACCAGGTTCATGCGAATACTATACTGAAAGCCCGAAAATATGATCAGAAGGACGAATAAATAAAACCATTAAAACCAAAAAAACATAACAATAAAAACATTTTAATTCTGCACGTCCAGAAGGTCAACAACCTGACATAACCTGCAGAGAAAAAATTAAGTGTTCCCAGGACTACCTCTTTAGAGTGCATGTCACTGCCCCTTGACATAATTTGTTAAAAGACTTTTGATACGCAACATTTTGCTAATTATTGCACAACAGGGCTACCGTTCTGTTGTAAAAATATATTTTAATAAAAAACGTATAATACATATATGCATGTTTAAGAATACATATATTTACGTTTTTCATCAATTTGTGTCATAGAGAAGAAGAAACAGTGTAATATTTAGAACACTGCCTAAGGTGATCATATAATTGTTTGAATGTAAATTAAAAAATAATTTGCATTGAAAGTAATTGTAAAACATTAATAATGATGAAATGTTGTTTCTAATGTGCATATTAAAAAGTGTACAATTTCCATGTATTTATTAATGGACATAATGTTTTGTTTCATTGATAATTTTCTAATAATGAGATACATTTTTCAAAATGTGCATTATGTATTCCACTTTTCTCTTTGCATTTTTTTATTCTGTTTTTATTTTTTTGCTAATTTAATACAGATTAGTATATGTTAATTCTAATTCTGCAAATTATCCTTTATGCATTTCAAAAAATGTTACTGAAATTGAAACAATGTGGCATATAATTCTTATAAATAATATTAGCAATAGATCTGTGACTGGATAAAATTATAATAAGGAAGAACCAGTGATAACAGACAAAAGTTTCTCAAACAATTTTTAATGATGAATTTTAAACAATGTGTGAACAGCTCAGATTCTAAAATTCACAGTGTTTAACTAAAATCAAATCTTAAAAAACTGACAATCTGGAGGTTATTGCTCTAAAATGTATTATGCATACTAAATGTGTAATGCATACTGAAACGTTGTATATATTGGTTAGGTTACATGTACAATGAAATAATTCATTTCAAATCCTCAACCAGGGAATCCCTACATCTTTAGTAAATCGTTACACATTCACATAGTAATAATATGAATATATCAGTAAATTGATAAGAGATTTATTTATTGCTTCAGAGCTTGGTGTTTAGAAGTGTGTAAGTATGGTACAGTATTTGTGTTTTTTTATTCGTTGAAAAGAATATCTTTTACAAAATTGTAGGTCCCAAAGATGAATGTATGTATAACGATTTATTAGGAATTTTAGGGAAAGTTTACAAAAATCAAGCGGATCTGTCAACCAACTGTTGTGTGCCTCGCAACTTCAAGATTGATATTTAATTACTGAAGATGCGTAAAAATATATAAACATAAATGTAAACTGAATAAATATAGTACTTGCTGTATTTATGGGCACAATTACATTTGCGTTTAATCAAATGAGAATTTTCTTTGTTTTTAATCACCCCAGACAACAGAATCTTAATACATTGGGGGTTATAGGAAACAACATTTCAATTTATGCTTTGTTATCAGTGAACATTTAACAGAGGTAACAATAAACATTATTCAGCTATTAAATTCTATCGCATTTTTTCTCGATTTTTATTTTTATTAATACTCGTAGTGACCAAAGTAAATGTAAAAAGCAAACCGATAGTGCTTGTCTTGAAAAAGACATTGTTGTGAAAAATAAATAGTAGTAATAAATATTTACAGTCTATGGCCATAGTTCTTTGTATTTGTTCACATTATCTCTCTATATAAAAAATAGATGTTGGTTTGTTCGAGATCGATAAACTCCGACACTGGTGGACCGATCTCCATGGAAGTAGGCTCACATACGTGTTTTCTCATGGGCATGGGAAGAGTTTCTTCATGAAGAGATTCTATGCTGCTCATTTTGCTCTAACTTAACAAAATGGCGCTGCAGCACAAGATGGCATATCAGTTAAATGCAATTCCCAATCCACCTAAGTTTTACTGTTACTGAGCGTTGCTGTGTGACGCGGGGCGAGGCCGAGGAGGACAAGAGAACTGGGCGGCGTGGGAATGGAGAGAGGTGAGAAACGGAAAACGGGAGAGAAAAAGAAAAGAGAAGGAAAGCGAGAGAGTGGGGGGAAGAGAGAGTAAACGAGAGGGAGAGAGAGAAAGACGTGGAAAGAGAACGAAACGGGGAAAGAGAAAGAGACGAGAGAGAGAGAGAGAGAGAGAGAGAGAGAGAGAGAGAGAGAGAGAGAGAGAAAGAGATCAGAACGTCTACCGGGTTCTGCTAGTTACCAATAAGGGAAACCTCAACAATTTTTTTAAACTATTTCTTGAAAGTGTTCTTCCTGTTTCTTGACCCCCCCTCCCTTCCAATTCTAAATTCTAAATTCTAAATTCTAAATTTCAAATCATCCTGGAGGGGAGCGTATTGCACGCGATAATACGAAACATTCCATTCACGATAAAAACATTGATGGAGGCATGATTTATTTATTTACTTTTACGTCAAAAAAAACCAGTTAAAAACTGCGTATGATGTGCTATGGGGAAAAGGGAATTGTGTGCACATTTTCAAAATTCTGTGATCCCTACAATAAGTCATATACTACTTAAATTTTGAATTTTGAAAGGGAGAAAAAAAAACAAAACAAACTCCCATGTAATAAAATATATTTTCAAGGATAAATAAGCAATAAATTTTGAATTTTGAAAGGGAGAAAAGAAACAAAAAACTCCCATGTAATAAAATCTATTTTCAAGAATAAATAAGCAATACATTTTGACTCTTATTACTTCCTGCCGCGACAACATGGACGCGATAATTTGAATAATTGTATTTCCGACTGAATTCTAGAAGACGTGCACAGAAAATGAAGCTACATTTATGTTCAGAAGCAAAACAAGGGGCCATCTCAGCATTTGCTCAATGGATCAGGGAAACTGGACGAAAAACCTGATCGAGATGGGGGTCATTGACCCGGAAGCTGTAGTACAATAGTTGTTACAGGTTGTTTATACTCATTTATACAGTCCAAGTGGTAAATAAAGCATTATGTATCATTGTTAAAATTGATGTTACTTTTCTTGTGATGCTCAGTATAGTCTCTAATTGTATAGAAACAGTTATGCAGCAGAAACGATTTCACTTGGGATTTAAACTTTTCTATTGAATTTAATCGTTTAATGTCATCTGGCAAAGTGTTGTAAAATAATGTGCATGAACTGTATGTGAATTTTTTGTAATGAGCTGTTGATACTGTCACCTGATGAATATTATTTCTACGTCGAGTGTTATAGTAATAGACTTTTTAGTACATTACTATAAAGCTAGTAGTATAGTAATAGGCATTTTCTGAAAATATATTCCCGCCCTTGAGCAAGTCATTTTTTACAAAAACCACTGATTCGTAAATAAAAGACACGGTAACGGTAGAATTCCTAGATTAATGAAGAGAGGCTTACATGAATCACGTGGGTGGGATTTGGTTATTATTCGTACAATTCGTTTTTGTAATCTAAAAGTCTGGGAGTTATAAGATGTAATTCCCCAGAATATTATGCCATATCTCAGGCGGGAATGAACATTCGCGAAGTATACACAACGAGCAGTATGAAGGCTGACTGAATTTGCAAGAATTCTGAACGCGTAGCATAATGAACTTAATTTTGTGTTCAATTCATTCAAATGGACGTTCCATTTAAGGTTTGACTGAATTGAGAGACCTAAAAATTTTGTTGCCTTAACATCAGTCAATGGTACACTGTTCATTTTCAATGGAGCAGCATACGATGGAGCAGCAATGATAGTCAGCATACGATTCCACTGTATGCATGGCCGTCCAATAACAATAACAATGAACGTTAAACTTAACACATCGATATAATAACGTAAAAACAGGACGTAGAAATTTGTTACTCAGTTGAATAACAATACAAATAATAAACGCGACCATATGAGGTTGATAATAATTTTAAGTATGAATCGTTTCATGAGAATTGATAATAAAGAATGATGAGAATTGATGATAAATAAATTATCTTCTCCAACTGCTTGGCTTCCGTCTAACAAAAACGCTAGAGAGTCTTTGAAAGTTTCTGCGGTGCTCAATAGTCTTTCTCAATACCACTAATAGTAGCAGTAGTAGAATTAACGAGGTTCTTTACAGGTGACACGTTTTGCATCCCAGTTGAGCACGCCTTCGATCCCAATCTTCTCTTGAAGATCCCGTTCCTTCATCGCCTTTTCTATCTCATTTTCTCATGTTTTTCTTGTTCTGCCACGCTTCCTGTTTCTTTGAGGTAACCATTTTAAAACTTTCTTTGGCCATCCACTTTCAGACATCCTTTGGATTAATTGATTGATTTTTTCGTGTTTCCGGGCGCATCAACTGCTTTGGTCATTAGTCCCGTTCGTGTAGTGCATGTTTTTTCGCGGGATATATGGCGGTGATCTTCCCCCACTGGCTGCCGAGATCCGGCGCCGACCTACCGTCGGCTACTGGAGTTTCCCCCTAACCAGGACTCTCCCACCAGCGGGGCAGCGCACCAGCCGGAACAAGCTCTAAGTTCCCGACGGATCTCCCGGAATATGAGGTAGTGTAGCGCACGTTACTGCAAGTGTGTGTGTAAAGGGAGAGGATAGGACAAGGAAGAGGAAGGACAGATCGCGCGCGGTACGTGGCCCGTTTGGTAAGGTACTGCTCCGGCATTCGCCTGGTGTTGATCGGAGAAACCACGGAAAACTACCGATCAGACCAGCCGGACGCTAGAATTCTCTTCCAGACATCCTTTGGATATGACCATACCAGCTCAATCTTTTTGCATCAATTACATCCATTATATCAATATCAATACCCATTTTGATTTTTCATGTCAGCACTAGGTACTTTATCCAATAATGTGAGGCCACAACAGCGTCTCAAATAGTTCATTTCCATTGATTTTAAATTTTGTTCTACGCTCTCACTTAGAATCCATTCTACCGATGTCCATGTAAATAACTGGATTAGTTCTAGCCGTCACAATCTATAGCATAGGTGGTTTCGCCCTATCGTGTGCTCCTATGAAACTCACATTTTTAACCGCAAACCCGCAGATTTGAACCCAAACGCGCGCTAACCGGGAGGTCCTAGGTTCGAGTCCTGACGGTGGCAGGATTTTCGACACTGCTTTTCAGCTAGGTTGAATTCAGTCGCTGTCTGGAGGAGAATTCTACCGACCGGCTGTTGTGATCGGTAGTTTTCCGTGGTTTCTCCGATCAACACCAGGTGTATGTCGGAGCAGTACCCTAACAAACGGACCGAGAGCGATCTTTCCCTCCTCTTCCTAGTCCCATCCTCTGGCGAGAGGGTTACTAGTACACACACACACACACACACACACACACAACCACATATTCCGGGAGACCGGTCGGGAGCTTAGAGCTTGCCCCGGCTGGGGCGGTGCCCCGCTGGTGGGAGAGTCATGGTTGGGGGGAAACCCCACTAGCCGACAGTAGGTCGCGGCCGGATCTCGCCATGCAGTGGGGGAAGATCACCGCCATCTCCCGAGAAAAAAAACATGCAATAACTAACGGGACTAATGATCAAAGTAGTTGACCGCCCGGAAACACGAAAAAATGAATCGCTCAAAAACACCAACGTGGCCAAGATCTTAAGTCTGAATCTAAATACTTCTACTATCTCTTCTTCTGCACCACAACAGTAATTAATAACATAAGTACATAAGAAATAACAAGCGTATCCGTGCGAGAACGCGTGCATGTTCAACCTCTGACTCTTCCCAATTTTTCCATTTCCATATTAAGCTTGTTATATACAATTTTCTTCAAGGCCTTCTTATCTTTCGCCACGTGATCTGTATGTTTGCTTGCAATTGATAACATTACAATACACCTTTGTCAATACAAACTATTCTTATTTAACGCTATTACCGAGCAGAGAGGTACACCTGTGTAATTCAACCGCGTACAATTATCAAGCAATGACCATAGTAATGACCATAGCAGTCGACATGCGCAGAAACATCATTGAATTCCAGCCTTAGTACCTAATGTTGAGCTGCTTGTCTGTTCCCACGTGGCCCATCCCTCATGAAGTTGGAAGTATGCAATTACTCTTAGAATTAAAATTATTATTTATTTTTTCTGTCTATATTTCTTAAATATATTTCAATGTTTTTGATCTTTGATTTTAAAGACAGAACATTTTTCATTTAATTGCTTTATATTAATATCCATGACTCTCCCACCAGCGGGGCACCGACCCAGCCGGGACAAGCTCTAAGCTCCCGACCGGTCTCCCAGAATATGTCTGAATAAAGTGTATTATTGTTATTTGTATATATTGCAAATTGTGGGAAAATTCTAATTTATTACATAAAGAAGGCTTAGTCGCACGTGTTATGATCTAATTCTGATGATTATAACTTGACCTTTACGTCACATTTTTTGAAAAACGTAACCCAAGGGGATAGAATGTCGGAATAAAATGTTACCAAATTTAAGTTTTTACTGTCGCGGTATTTCACTTTTTTATTGTCATTAGCAGTACGCACGCATCCTCTCTCTTTTTCGTGAGATTATGACTTTTAGCATTTTGCGGTGGCCTCATTTTTTGCACGTTGGCTGAGGGTTGTGTGCAACTTAATCCACCACAAACGTGCCAACCACCAGCTACGAGATACGTAGGATGTACGAGACATGAATATCTCATGTAATTGTTTAGGGCGGTTTAACTTCTAGCCTGGATCCGGGCCTTCATTGTAGGTTTAACTCAAAAATACTTTCATGATGTTATCTGTATTGCTAATATCCAAAGGGCGCAGAAATTGACAGAAAAAATACAGCGCTGTGAAATATGAGAGGTGTACCGTATATAGGTTTGGTTTATATTTCTGCACATGAGGAAACTCCAAAAACATAGAAAGTTTGATTCTTTAGTAAAAAACGCAAATATTTGATTGTGTTATTCCTCCTATTATCATTCTGTTATTAACAATTAAATTGTCAATAAACAGCCTGTGTTATTTCATAGACCAACTTTATTGACATTTTAAAAAAGGGCATTCTTTAGAACATTGTTTTTGCTCGATGTTGCTTACAATGAGTGTTGACATCATACATTGTAACACAACGGCACTGATTACTATCGGTGAGTTTATATTGTATATTGAATGAGTGTTGATATTTAGTACGTAGAAACCACCGTTTTATTTGACTTTTCCTGCACGAAAGCTATCCATAAAAGTGAAAAATTGCAACTGAACTATCGTTGTTTTTTTTCGCTCAGAATTGTGTTACCTGTAATTGATTCATAGACCAAAACACTTTACAAATAATAAAATAATAATGTGTAAAGATCAAACATGGAATACTTTTAAATAAATTAAAAAAATTATTGTGGACATCAGAACTTGTAAACCCAAATTGCAGATTGCCGTCCGTAAACACTTACACAGTACCTTCCATAGAGTTTACATATTTGATCAGAAAGTGGACTATTTTCTTTGACTTTTCCTTCACGAAAGCAACGGAGAACAAAAGAAAATCGCGTCAATTCGTCACCGAGCGTGACAGAAGAAGAGCGAGCGAACTGCATGTGTCGTGGGCTGTGCTCGGCCCCCTATGCATCATTAACGACAACTCGTTGAGGCCAAGGCTCGTTTGAAGTAGGGGACTGGATCTGAACTCGCTGTGCAGTGGGGGAAGCGAGACACTTAGAGGACAAAAATATCTTATTTATTTTTTTCTATTTATTTATATTCAAATGATGTATGAAGGAGAGTGTAGAATTACCGCACGAATTTATCAGCGGAATCATGCGTTCTTTCTTTTACTGAAGCCTAGAACTACTTGACTACTTGACCCATGGTCATTTTCTCATCCAACGAAAAGTTTGTGGATCGACATTGCCAGCCGTTCTTCACTTCCAATGGCTTTTTATTAATTTATCAGGAACGGCCGTCTCAAATAACAGCTTCGTTTCGATATTGTGTATGCAGTTTAATTTTACTTCTAGCCAGTCAATTTCTAACAAAACGTGCAATGTTTTATGTAATTGTGTATTAACATCTTGAACTATTTAATGATGATCTAAATATCAATATACATATTTTCCAAATTTCGTAATATACATTAGGAAATATTGTAAATATGTTATCTAAGCACACGTAGGGATACTTGAAACAAGATGTATAGGTACATTGGATATTATTGCAAACAAAATATAATCTGAGCATGCGGTCTCATGTTCGGAAGAGCGAACAAAAACCACGGTCGAGATAGGCTCCAAAGAACATAATTGTCTTCTATTTTCTTTTCTCATATAATTTTGTGTTATTTTGATTTTGATTCTTATATCACCGGTTCTCTCAGCCACACTTCTACTTACAGTAAGAATATCATTTCGCGATATAAATTTTGTTGATATCCCTCCGGGTCGCTATTCTGCTTTTGGGCATGCTGGTAGGATGGGTTAGCCGTTACATTAGAATGTTTGTATTTATACTTAATGCGTGAAATTATTGCTTTTGGTATGATCGAGATTAAGTGTTTTACCGACATCAAAAAGGCGTATTCCTAGTCCGTATGTATAGGTTGCATGTATCTAAATATGAATCTGTCCTTTACTTTTGCACCATTTGTTCGCCTAAGAAATGATCAAAATACTCAGGTATTTGGGGGTTTAAAAATGTTATTTATTAAGTTATTTGAAAATGTTATTTTTAACTAAGAAAAATAATGAAAGTATAGTGAAATAAAGTAAGTGATACATTACTTGAGTAACGAAAAAAAAAAGAATTATTTTAGATCAGAAAAACTCAATTATTCATTAAAAAAACACTACACAACACGTTGTATCACTTCATTTCATGATACGACCTTATTAACAGAGACATTCCTGTTTAATGTCCGGAACCTATCAAGAGTGAATGAGTGAATGAACGAGTGAGTAAGTGAGTGAGTGGATGAGTGAGAGAGTGTGTGAGTGAGAGTGAGAGAGAGAGAGAGAGAGAGAGAGAGAGAGAGAGAGAGAGAGTATCACGGAGTAAAATTCCATTCAAAAGTCTCCAGTTGCTCACATTGTTCTTTTTGATTTTTTTTTCTAAAACACTAGCTGCCATGCGTTTTAAAAGCATCAACGTTGTCGAATAATAAGTTCCTATTTTTCTGACGTAAAAATATGGTAGTATATCGGTTGTGACAGGCATTCCTGAAATATTAAATTGTTCGTGGAGAATAACAGGCGAATTCCGTAGCAGTATCTTAATAAAAGGTCCACGAACCGCGCACGATCTTTCCTTTCTCATCGTTCTCCCTCCGTGTCTTATCACACACACTTACTTTCATGCACTGCACTCCCATACATGTCGGGAGTTAAGCCGGGAGCGGTATCTCAGTGCATCAACTGATGTCACTGCAACACCTCTGACAGAGAGGTCCTAGGCTCCCACTCCCCACGGCGACAGGATTTTCGACACTAGCTTTTCAGCTAGGTCGAATTCAGTCGCTGTCTGGAGGAGAATTCTAGCGGCCGGCTGCACTGATCGGTAGCTTTCTGTGGTTTCTCCGATCAACACCAGGCGAATACCGGAGCAGTACCCTAACAAACGGGCCACGGACCGCGAGCGATCTTTCCTTCCTCTTCCTTGTCCTATCCTTGCCCCCTTACACACACACTTACACTAACATGCACTACATTACCACATATTCCGGGAGACCGGTCGGGAGCTTAGCGCTTGTCCCGGCTGGGGCGGTGCCCCGCTGGTGGGAGTCCTGGTTAAGGGGAAACCCCACTAGCCGACGGCAGGTTGGCACCGGATACCGCCATCCAGCCGAGGAAGATCACCGCCATCTCCCGAGAAAAACATGCATTACACTTATGGGACTAATGACCAAAGCAGTTGACGCGCCCGGAAACACGAAAAAATCAACCACTTCCCGTGCACCAATCGAGACATAAGAGCTGTCATTCGAGGAATTTCGCTCTCCTCTCATTTGTTTTTGAATCCGGTCAGAAGACCCTAAGAAATTTCCAAAAACATATTTTTGTATGTTTTAGCACTACAATTTTGCTACGGGAAATTAAATCAACGCCACCTAAATAGATCTATCTAGGTGGTGATGATTAAACTCCATGATAATGTGGTTGTTTTCAGTCCGCAGCACAATAATTTTCTTCCATGAGCATGGCAACACTGTTGACCAATGAGCAATATTAAATGAATATCGCCCGGCAGAATATGTTAGGAATTCGTAAGAGTGAAGTATTTCAAGCTTGTTTTTTATACAGCAAATATTCATTAACACGAATTCCAAGGGAATAAAACCATCAGAGTTCGTGTTTTAAAAATTCGTGTTTTTCGAGTATTATGAATGGCAGTATTACCGTAATATCTTGACAGGACGAAAGTGTTGTTCGGGCTACGGCGAAAATCGTGTTAAGCGAGTTCATGCTAACGAGAGCTTACTGTAATAAATTTGCAAATTACCTTGGGATATTAAATTTGAAGGACATCAAGTGAATACGAAGAAAACAAGATTTGTAAGTCATACTAGAAAATATACTTCTTAAGCGCTCAGAGATCGATTTTTAATTTATTGTTTCTTACAGCTTTATTCATATAAACATACAAAATAGTAACTTTCTACTATATTCACCTTCAAAACACAAGTCAGACTGAGTTTGTGAAGTTTTAAAATCTTAAAAAATTAGAAGACAAAGATATGGACAACTCAGGGTAATCTGATTGTAGCTGTAGAAGATATTGCTACAGAATTTTCCGAACTAATTGAAAATGATCTTATATTACCATTAGAGATATCGCAGAGCAGCATACAGATCATCACTTATATTCATATTAGAAAACAAAACGTAAACAATATAGCTATATAAATTTTAACTATTCGCTTCATTCTATCTGCAAGTATTTTTTTACGGCAATTACAATTTTGAAATCGCAAAATCCTGTAAATTTGTGAATTGCAATATCCTGTGAATTTTGAAATTGCAATTTTGAAATTGAATTTTGAAATTGCAATCTGGTCCGACATCAGTTGATGCCCTGAGCCATCTCTTCCGGACTCTCCATTGAGGGAAGTTATGCCTCTACATCGAGCTCCGTACCGAACGCAATAAGAAAATGAGTAAAGACCGGTAGCGGTAGCTCAGTGCATCAACTGATGTCATTGCAGCGCCTCTAACCGGGAGGTCCTAGGTTCGCGTCCTGACGACGGCAGGATATTCGACACTAACTTTTCAGCTAGGTCGAATTCAGTCGCTGTCTGGAGGAGAATTCCAGCGGTCGGCTGTTCTGATCGGTAGTTTTCCGTGGTTTCTCTGATCAACACCAGGCGAATGCCGGATCAGTACCCTACCAAACGGGCCACGGACCGCGCGCGATCTTTCCTTGCCATTCCTTGTCCTATCCTCTCCCCTTACATACACACACTTACACTAACATGCACTACACTACCACATATTCCGGGAGATCGGTCGGGAGCTTAGAGCTTGTCCCGGCTGGGGCGGTGCCCCGTTGGTGGGAGAGTCCTGGTTAGGGGGAAACCCCACTAGCCGACGGTAGGTCGGCGCCGGATCGCACCATCCAGCGGGGGAAGATCACCGCCATCTCCCGAGAAAAAAACATGCACTACACTGACGGGACTAATGACCAAGCAGTTGACGCGCCCGGAAACACGAAAAAACAATCAATCAATCAAAAATGAGTAAAAACTAAAGAGTTTTTGAAACGCGGATTTCGGAGCACTGTGAAGTGGCAGTAGCTGCTGCGGCGGAGGAGGGGACGGCGGCGGTGGGGACGTGGGGAGGGAGGGGGGCAGGGAGGGTCGGGGGACGGTCGAGTCGGAGATAGTAGCTGCAGTAGTACAACAGTCGCGGAGGAAGGCAGTTGCAGGAGCCGGGGAAAAGGAGCTGCTTTGCTTCCAACCAGGTCAGCGTCCCTTGACTTGCGCGCTTCCACGTTAGCGGTTATCAACAATCGAATATTCAACTTCTTTTTCACCTCGTTAATCCATTACGGTATTTACGGAAACAGTTACTAATACTGCTCTACTAGGTCTTAAAGGTGTATTTTGGAAAAAGAAAAGGTTTGGCACGTGTATAGAATAGAATATTTATTTTGCTACTTAGGAATACATAGAATATTTCCGGTGGTAGCGTTTTCTAAGAAATTTCTTAAAATACACAAAACAAACATCAAACAACATTAAAATATTAACATGTTACCAAATACAATTTTACAAAATCAATCTATTAACCATATTTACTTAGTCTAATTTTAAAATTTTTGACATTCTGAGGGAAAGTCTCCAGCACTGCAGCAGGTAATTTGTTCCAATTTTGTATCGTTCTGTTTACAAATGACAAATTTACCTTTTTTTTTTTTTTTTTTTAATTTATTGATTTTGATGATAGGTACATAGATTAGTTGTTAGCAACTTTACATATGTATTGATTACTTATTAACTAACTTACAATTAACTTATAATTAACTTACAATTAACTTACAACTATTACATTGGGAGAGGAATCCCTAGTGGATCCTCTAATCAGGTTCCAAATTGGCGAATTTGATGAGAAATGAATGGTAGGGGTATTTATTTGTAATTCTGGTTTGATGGATGGGATTTTTACCGAGTCTGAAAGGTACCAGGGAGGGGATTTGATTTAAACTAGAGTAAAAGTTAGTGGAAAGATAAGCTATATGCTGTGATAACGGTTCGAGGTTAAATTCCTTATGAAGTTGGAGGTTGGATACGAACCATGGGGCATTAGCAATTGTTCTGAGGAATTGATTCTGTATTACTTGAATTCTGTTAATGTTGGTTTTGGAGGCGTTGATCCATATGGGGCAGGCGTACAGTAGTAGAGGTCTTATAACTGTTTTGAATATTAATATGGAGGAATTGAATGGTACCGAGCTATTTCTGTGAATTAGTGGTTTTAGCTGCAGTAATTTTATTTTGGCTTGAATTAGTTTGTTATCTATATGTTGCTTCCAGTTTAGTTTGGTGTCTAGTTGAAGTCCGAGATATTTAACAGGTGTGTTGGGGGGTAACCATTCTATTGTGTTATTGTTTAGTGTCATAGGAGTGGGTGGAGTGTAAGGCCTTAGTGTGAATATTTTGGAAAGTTTTACTTGGATTTAACTGTATCTTGAGTTTGGAAGCCAGCTATCCAACATGTGAAGGTATAATTGCATTCTGTTTCTAATTAGATTCATGGATGTGTCTGAAGAGAATATGGCCGTATCATCCGCAAATTGAGCTATTTGAATATTATGTAGTTTAGGAAGATCAGCGACATACAAGTTGAATAAGGTCGGAGAAAGTGGGGAACCTTGAGGGAGTCCAGCGTTTATTAATCTAGGATTTGAAAGGTGATTGTTGACATTTACCGAAAATGTTCTATTGTCAAGAAAACTATTTATTATTGAGAGTATGTAGTGGGAGTGCCAATTTTGATTAGTTTGTAGCTCAGGGCTTGATGCCATGTTCGGTCAAATGCTTTTGTAATGTCTATGAAAATCGCTATGGTGTGGTGTTTTTTTGAAAGGCTGAGTATATGTGTTCCGTAATACGGAGTAACTGATGTTGTGTGGATATTTTTTCTGTGAATCCAAATTGTACTATTGGTATAGCTTTTGTTAGATGGAGATGTTTGTTTAATCTTTTTAGGATAATTTTTTCGAAAATCTTTGATAGGTTTGGTCAAGCTTATGGGGCGGTAACTGTCGGTGAAGGCAGCGTTTTGTTTGGTTTGGGGATGGAATGATAATTGCATGCTTCCAAGTCAGTGGAAATAGCCGATTCTGAAGCATGAGTTGAAAATGTTATTTAAAATGCTATTGCTGGGGTGGTAAATGCTTTAGAGCTGTGTTATTAATGCAATCGTGACCTGGGGATTTTTTAGTTGGGAGGTTTTTATGATTTTATTGATTTCAGTCGGAGATGTGTATTGGATTTTGTGGTGAGGTCCATGAATACTTTCTCTATCTGTTTTTATAATGGTGTTGTGTTCGGGGTGAAATTGTGAGTTATTTAAGGTGAATGTCGAAGCAAAATAGTCAGCAAGTTCTTCAGCTTTATGATATGATGAATAAGCTTTACCTGTCGTGGTTTTTAAGGGAGGGATTGTGTTTTTCTTTTTTAGTATTTTCTTGGTGAATTGCCAGAGCGAGTTGTTGTTGGTGTTCAGTGAGTTTAGTAAATTATGAAATTGTTGATTTTTGTGGTTTTTTATGAGTTTTTTGACAATGTTAGTGATTAGATTTAGTTCCTTCTTAAGTTCTCTAGTTTTAAGTTGGATCCACAGTCTTCTGGTTTTATTTTTTGTGATTATTGCATTTTGTATAGATAGGGGTAATTTGCTGTATATGCTTTTGCTAGCGTTTGGTAGTATGGTGGGTTGAGATTTTTTAATAGTGGAAATAATTAGTTCGTTCAAATAGTTTATTGATTGATCTATTTCAATTGGAGTTTTCAGGATCTTTATTCTAGGAATTGAATTTCTAATTAGTGTTTGATAGTTTGCCCAGTTTATTTTTAAAGTATTTATTTTAGGGGTAGGGCGTGTTGAGGGGTTAATTGTTGGGTAGTCATTAAAACCGGAATGTGATCTGAGTCTAGTTCAAAATTGTTGAAATGTGGAATTTTATTTTTTTGTTGGTTATGGCTAAATCAAGGATATCCGGTTTGCGCAGACGATCGAATGGGTAATATGTTGGTTCGGGAGGAGATAAAACTTTTAAGTTAAATTGATTAATTATATTTGCTAAGATTTTGCCATCGTGATTACTGGTTTGGCAGCCCCAGCTTGTATGTTTGGCGTTGAGATCACCTAACAATAGGACATTTTCCGTGGGCTGGAAGAAATTTTGTAGGTTTGCGTTTTGAATTTTGGTTCTTGGTGGCTTATATACTGATATTATTTTCCATACTTGATTGTTTATATTTATTTTAATTGCGATGGCTTCAATGCCGGGGGAGTTCGGAAGATTAGATTGGTAGTGATTATAGCATGATTTTACCGCTATTAGTACGCCTCCACCTTTGGTTTCAGATCTATCAGATCTGTAAAGAGTGTAATTTGGGATGAACAGTTTGTTTTTTTGATTGAGGTGCGTTTCAACTATGCACGCAATGTCAACGTCGTAATGGTGCAGAAAGTGAATTAATTCCACCTTTTTGTTATTGATTCCATTGGCGTTCCAATTTAAGCAGGTTAAATTATTGTTGGGTTTATCTGCCAGTGCTATTGGTTAAGTACGCGGTTACGGAGTTTTGTATGGTGCTGATTATAGATGGTATTAAAGAATTGATGAAATTAATTATGCATGAGGTGATGGTATTTATAATTGTGTTGATTATCGGGTTGCTGGCGTGAGGGTTTGGTGGTTGAGAATTTGGTGGGAGATGTTACGGAGTTTTGGGCAGTTTTGGGTTGATTTTGGGAGTTCGATTTCTGGTTGAAGTTCGGGATTGTGTTGGTTTGAGGCAATGGTGGGAATTGTTGATTAAGGTTGATTTGTGAGGATTGACCAGTTAAGGACTGGTTTACATAACTATTATCATTGGGCGGGTTTTGGTTTTTTTCACTTATCTCTTTAAAGTACAAACAGTTTTGTTCCTAATGTCCGCCCTGTGGTTTCCTTTACAGAGAGCACACGTCGGAGTTTCGTTCTTCTTGGGACACTTTACTGAATAATGATTGCCCGCACAGAACGCACAGTTAATGATGTGATTGCAGTTATTTTTTGTGTGTCCGAAATCCAAACATCTTTGGCATTGCAAGGGCCTTTCGGTTTTTACGTCTTTCTACCTTCACTGATGGTTACATATTTGATCTATTGATAGAATGATGTCGATTGGCTCGGTTCCGTTAAATTCAGCGGCCACTACAGGAATGGGGTTGCCGTCCTTTGGAGCCTGGTCACTTTCAGTATTGAAGGGTACCGTTGTTTTAAGTCTAATGCTATTTCGGATACTGTTATTGATTGATGCAGGTTTTTAAAAACCACTGAAAATGTTTTGTTTGAAGGATCTTTAAACGAATGAAAGCTCCTTTGTGTTTGTATTAGGTATTTAACTATGTTACGGAAGTCTGTTGGTGTTTTGGCACTGATCTTGACTTTGTCAAATTTAACATCTGATATGAAGTTACTTGTAACTTTGTGCTTAAGTTCCTTGGTGAAATTATTTATGTTCATTATATTAGACACATATATTGGAGGAATTTTACCTGTTTGAGACAAATGATCAATTGGGTGATTGTTTAGGTAAGCAAATCTCGTGTCCTCGATTTCATCATTGATTTGTCCTAATTCACTAAATCTGTTATTGGTAGACACATTATATTCCAGTTCACTTGAGAATTGAGATGGATCACTAGGTTTGTTGAGATCTACACTCATTTTTTGTTTTCGTGATTATTTGAGATATCACCGACTGACCTTTTTCTGGTGAGAGAGGTTGCCGTAGAAGGGTAGGTTTGACCGTTGGTCGCGTTTGCTGTTGAGTTGCCAACCTCGAAATTCACTTCGGGGTTGTGCTGCATCAGGGCTGCGTCTGTGTTGAAATCCATATCTTCGCTAGATGGTAACATATCCGGGTTTTGAAGAACATCGTCTGTGAAGGAGGTGTCGAATCCACCGTTGTTTAAGGTTAACAGAGCACTGCTTATCGCATGCCCTGTTGATGAGTTGATATCGAATGACATTCACCTATCACACGATATCATTTAAGTTGCTACTGCAATTTCGAAGTTCACTCACTACGGGATACTAGTTAACTGGCGAACTGCGGGAGCTCCGCTTACTAGGTCCGCACGGCTCGGAGTCGAGCACTAGAATGACAAATTTACCTACATCTGTTCTCTGTTTTCTTTGCCGAATTTTGAAACCATGATCCTTTATATTTAAGTGAATGTATACTATTTAAGACAAAACATGTGATTCCTTTAATAATTTTCGACTTTTCTTAATACGGTATAACCTTCTTTCTTAGAATAATATCCGGTATTTCATAAAGATACAATGAAAGCACGGAAAAAGTAAAAAAAATGAGATCGTCTGTTAGACTTAAGGGGGCATAATGGGAGTGCATGACGAGTAAAGTAAAAAGTATTTGTTTATCAAATAAGTAACGAACGTAATTACGATGCGAGAGAAAACATTTACCGCAAGATTAACAAAGGAGTTCTAATTATTCCAAATTATCTGTTGATGTAACATTCATAACTCGCATGTATTGTAACATTACTCCAGTGAAGGTTATTGAACCAGCAATGTGTTTAATACTATCTCTAAACCTGAATGATTTTTTCGAAGCATACAAGGAGAATTTTTTACTAGTAGTTCGGGAAAATATGAAAACAGATATTATAATTCTCCTCTTGTTTCATGATTAAGAATTCGTTACATTCTGAACTTTCACTGCAAAAGATTAGATGTAAATTAGTGAAAATGCAACTATTATGCAAATGTCGGAAAAGTTGCTTGTGTTGAAAATTGATTTTTAATATTTTTAATCTTAAGTTTTTTTATCAGCGGTTTTCGTCTTTACCCACAAAAAACTATATATATATATATATATATATATATATATATATATATATATATAAAATTCGTTTTAAAATTGTAAATATAAAACTTCATGGGAAAAGTATTCAAAATAAACCGAATAATGGATAACATATGAACATTATTCAAAAGAAAATTTTGATCAAATACGTGTTTGGTCACATTTTGTTGGCAACGAAAGAGATATATATTTTAAACAATCACCAATTTCCGCCGACTGGTTAATTTCTTTTAAACAATTTTTTCTGCAATGAATTTATAAGTAACTATTACTTTAAACAGTATTTGAATTGCTTTATACTTCAAATTTCAAAATTTTTGTTGGTTTTAGATTTCAGATTATTTTTAGATTTCAAAATAACCCTGTCATTACCAATTATTTTGGCATAAACTCCACCTATACTGATATTTGTATTGGCCAAATTTTGCTTGAAATTCGTCGCTGATATCAGAGAATTTGCATTATTCTAAAGAAAGTATTTGGTTTTACAAGAATTCTTAATTCTTTTAGTGATCCATATTTACTTTTTGGACGTGAACCTTTGAAAGGGGAAGTGCATATTGAAAAACAGAGAGATTTGTCCAAGTTTTCTAGGCGGAAAGTAGTCTAATTCCTCCTGTCATGGGGGCACATTATTATCTTCTTTTCAAAAAACGAAAATACTCTTCATTACCCTTCAGAAACATTATTTGCAATAATACTGTGGTATCAGGATGAAAGGTCTTAAGAACATAAGTTTAGTTAAGGACTTTTACCCCGCCATCACAGAATAATCGAACGCTGGCTAGAGCGCCTATAGTAAAGTTTGATAAATTTTCTATATTTAAATATCCTGTTCTGCCCTACCCTGAACTACATTCTCATCATTTTTCAAATAAAATGCGAAATCACTTGTTACCAGAGTGTCTGGTCAACCGAGTAATTTTGGCAATGTCAAATGCAAGAGGTGGAAATTATATTTCGAGTGTGTTTGCATTTTTTGATGAAACATTTACGTCAGGCGAATGACATTTTGAAATACCATCTCAATTAAAGCAGGCACAACATTTAATTTCGGATGTTTCCACATTCTAGGTTAATTGCTGTTGTCCACCTGAAAATGAGCGGATTTCGTTTCGAAATTTAAATATTCGTTATAGGTAGTACAAGTATTTATAGAATTTCGTCAATATCATATTCTGCAGAAGATTGATAATAAAAACGTATTCAACTGATATTTGTCCATTCATTTTCTGAGTACAAGAAACGAATAATAATAAAACAATTGCTATGTAGCAGCTAACATCTATTTTGAGAGAATTATTAAAAGTTTATCAATATTCATTTATGTAATAAATACAATAAAATTAAAGAGCAGGTGAAAGTAAATTAAAGGGAATGTAAGAGTTTTGGAGTAACCAGCGGTCCCATTTTTACTGTTTCTACGAATATGACATGCGAACATAATCCGTTTTTTTATGATCCATCTATTTTCAACGCAAACTTATTTCAGTTAATAGATTATTAAATAATGAAATGTCTGGTGCTACGATTAACTTATTTTTCCTTTTTACCTATTTCTTGCTTCCAAATGACAAACATTGAATGTATTTGTGCAATTAATGATGGTGACATTCTGTTATTTCATTTTTGTTTCGAAAATAAAAAAAGTGAGGGTTGAAAATTCAACAATGAAATTTTTTAAAAGTTGTTCTTTCTTGTTTTTGATTCCTTTAATTGACATTAGCTCGAGAAACTGCAATTATCATGTGATGAGATGTTATCCCTCGTTAAATTTGACAGTACAACCGATCTAGTTGAAACGTATCGTTTGGAAGTACTTGGAAGGTTCGTAATGAGAAAAGTCACTGCGCATGTAGTTGGTCTTTATTCGATCTTGATATTTTGAATGTTTTATTATTTCTGAATGCTAATCTTTTTGTGCATTAGCTTTGTTTTGGTCAATAGTCGTAATTGCGTAGTTATTCCGCCATGCAATAAAACTTGTATGCACCATTTCAATCTTCCTTTGCTAGTTGTAATATGAGCAGATCCGTGGTGTGGGTTGCTATTTTTTTAGCAATACAATACAATTAAAACGGTAGCACATTTGTTGATGCAAATAAATTTTACTCGGAGGTAAAAATGTATAGTTTTCAAATGTTGCTAACTTCGCTTTGTTATACAGTCGACTCCGGTAATAGTGAACTTCGGGGGCTATTATATTCGGTTTACTATATCAGAGGTTCACTATATATGATGATGTCAAAATTAAATATAATTTCTCCACAATTATTTGTTTTATTAATATAGAGATACAGCAAACTTCATTAAAAGTACGAACTGAAAATTCCAATATCTTTATTGTCCTTAAAAAATCAATTATTTTTAATTGTTTTTTTCGTATATTTTAATTAGTAATTTCTCTAGATTCTTCTCCAGAGTTCATGCTCTCTCCATATTTGATTCTGCCTTGTTTTCTGCCTCTAAGTATCGTAATGCAGTTTTGATACCTTTCAATACTTCTTGCACAGTTGGAACGCCGTCCCACTCTGCGAAGACCCTTTTACACTCCTAATAACGTATGAGATCCAATTCACTTATTTCCTACGTTCGCTATAGCCGAGATTCAGGTTCGCTATAACCGAATATTCTTATTCGCTATAACCGAATGCTTATTTGTAATGTACGTGAAACGGGACCAGTGACTGAAGTTCACTAGACTGCTGGCCAGCTAAAAAGCCGAACTAACAGGACAACTTTTGAAAAATGTCACTGTCGAATGAGATCATACATTTATACTCGATTTAGGGTAGTTTCGATTCGTTTTATGTTGGCTAAAGTTGTTGCCAACCGTCACACAAATACCCTGAATATATTACCTTCAAGCGGTAGGGATATTTTTTAAAATTTAAGTTTGCAATGAAACAATGACTACTTCCGTAGATACCGCCAACATTCGAAGCCATCCAAGTGAAATTGTGTTAGTTTACGAGTGTTGCTAAAGATTTGCATTTTGCGTTTTGGTGCTCTTCGTTCTTTGCGTTTTATCGTTCAATTTATTTATTTAGTAGTACTAGGCGTTTTTTAGTTTTATTTATTATTTTCCAATTGTTTTCTTTAGTAATAATAATAAAGTTAATTGAAATAGTTATAGTAGTTCATTATTTGTTGTTGTTAAGTGTCCCTTTAGTATTTCTTGTTTTAAGTTAATTATATTATATTTATTATTATTTTTCTGAATTCATTTTAATTATAACTGGAAAATAATGGTAAGCCTAACAACATCTGGGTTTATACTTAATACTGAACCTTTGAAGATAACACGTTTTCAAAGACTGTCTCTGGTAACAATGGATAAGTTATTGAAAACTTACTTACACTAATGATGATTTTCATTATTTTTTTAACTTACTTTTAAAAGCTAATGAATAATTGAACAGATAAATTAAATGAATGTATTTGCATTGATATTGACATAACTGGACTGTTAGGAACATTTCATTAGATCACTTAAAAACTACCATGTATATCACGTTAATTAACTTCAATAATTGTGGTATTTATTTGAGTTCTATAAAACTTATTACTATCACTTCAAAACGTGAAGGAACTGTTGACACACATCTCAAAAGCGTTAATAACATAGAAGTATGACCGCAGATAACTTTTGAGGTTGTATTTTTCATTTGCACTTGACACTTTTTAACACTTCTTAAGCTCGCAATAGTTAATAATGATAATTCTTAATTACCTTAATAATTATTCACAGAGTTTAATATTCGTTTATAGATGAACATTTCTTTTTAATTCTACCGAAAAACGAAACATGTATTATTGAACAGTGGACCGCGCGAGGATTGTGAATGAGACAACAAACAAAACAAAAGCGAGAGACTTGATCAGAGTTATAGTTTCATAAGTTGGCTATTCCGACAGGAAATCTTTCAAGCTGCCATATTGCGAATTTAATGCGGCCTGATACACGGCCTGGAGTCTATTACCAAGAGTTCACTATATCCGAGTTCCCTATAACCAGAGTCGACTGTACTTCCATTCATTATTCAACTATGTATCTTAAAAGAGTCGGATAGGGATTCTGGAGTTCAAGAACACAAGCACAGTTTTCACTTCTCCCTGTACGTCACATACAGTTTTCTTTGATGTTTTTTGATTCAATCAATCAACTCACAATCAAGTCCAATTTTTATATCTAGTCACAGAAAAAATGTACATAAGTTATTTGTGCTGGAATACCGACTTAATGTCATGGTACGATCAGCTGATTATGTTAATAGCAGATTATGCAACAGAAAGTTTGAAAACAGCTGCAGGAAACACAAAATTCCTTAATTCGAAAGAAACAGATTAGCAAATTTTATGAAAAGTAATATTCCAAACTTAAGAATTGGATGAATGTAAAACTAGACGTTGCTTCACGCAAGACTGTTTTCCTTGCGTATCAATGGAAGTTGGTTGGTTAATAAGAAACTTTGCACTTTCTAGAATAAAGAAGGTAGTTACTACAATATATGCTATTTTAAATATGAAGTCCACAGTATGAAAGCATCGACAAACTTAAATAATTGCAGTATTAATATTCACGAACATTAAACTTACATGAGGTGTTTTTTGTTTATATTGTTGTTGTATTTTCCAAAATAAAAGCAAATATATTTTCAGAAGAGTGCGTAAATCAATAAACGAGTCTTTAACATTGTACTTTTTAATAGTGTTAATTTTACTGTGAGCGCTCGATTGATTAATTGATTTTTTCGTGTTTCCGGGCTCGTCAACGGCATTAGTCATTAGTCCCATAAGGGTAATGAATGATTTTTCTCGTGAGATGGCGGTGATCTTCCCCCGCTGGATGGAGAGAACCGGCGCCGACGTATGGTCGGCTAGTGGGGTTTCCTCCAAACCAGGACTCTCCCACCAGCGGGGCACCGCCCCAGCCGGGACAAGCTCTAATCTCCCGACCGGTCTCCCGGAATATGTGGTAGTGTAGTGCATGTTAGTGTGTGTGTGTGAGTGTGTGTGTGTGTGTGTGTAAGGGGATAGGATAGGACAAGGAAGAGGAAGTAAAGATCGCGCGTGGTCCGTGGCCCGTTTGTTAGGGTACTGCCCCGGCATTCGCCTGGTGTTGATCGGAGAAACCACGGAAAACTACCGATCAGAGCAGTCGGCAGCTAGAATATTCCTCCAGACAGCGACTGAATTCGAGCTAAATGAAAATTATTAAGAGCCCTAGGTTCGAATCCTGCCGCCGTCAGGATTCGAGCCTAGGACCTCCCGGTCAGCGCATCAGTTGATGCACTGAGCTACTGCCCCCGGTGCGAGCGCTCGACTATATTTACATGATACACTACCTTCTTTATGCTCCAAAACTAGACTGTGAAGTGGGGTGTGAATATAGCCTCGATGACTCACATTTCATGCATAAATAGTAATGACGAAATTTTTCTTCGAATATGACACATGTAAATGATTCTGGTAATCAAAGAAGCCTATTTGTAGTGCTCATACACAAAAAAATCCTGTGTATTACTACTTTGAGTGGATATTACCACTGCAAAAACCGATAGCGGTAGTTCAGTGCTCGAATTCAGTCGCTGTCTGGAGGAGAACTCATATATTTGTCTACATTATTTGTATTTCATTTAATTTTCTTCTTTTATTAGTACTCTCTATTCAAAATTATGTTTATATATATTCCAAATTTTCTATTTCACTAAAATTCTTATTTCATTTATAATAATATAATAATTTGATAATATGCATTTGATAATATATCCATTTGATATCCATTATATATCCATTTGATAATATTATTATTGTTATTTGTATCACTGAAAATGGCCGCAATGCGGCCGAAAAAGCTTTATGCTAAAATAAATACATACGACGAAACAACGCCTCAAATTCATTTACATGATGCGAATGTCGTTAACGCCGCACCATTTCCTACCATATGTATTTAAATACAAAAAAATTAACTGAGACGTCGACTGAACCTTGGTAACGACTTATCCTCGGCCTTCCTTCCATTTTCACGACCAAGCACGACAAAAACAACCTCCACAGTCGTGAGATCAAGTGTATATGGGCCGGCGGAGGCACAGTATCGCCCGGTTAACAGCTGGAATTAGCAGTATCTCGCATGGCATGAAGTCTGTTTGCCTCGGGCCTTGAGTGGCAATAGCCGCGGCGACCCCCATTATCACCCATCGCTTTGATTATCACCGCCTGCTACGTCGCCTGACGGGAAGACATATAACTCCACGAGAGGAGCAGGAAAAACAGGCTATTTTCGGAAGGGTTTGATTGACAGAAGACGTCATCCTCGATTGACAGTCGTGCTTCTCGATTTGATATTTTTTTGCTGAATTGAAATTTGCTCATGGGCAGTCTTCTCGTCACTCCTTTGCTTTAGTGGAATAACCAAATTTTTACATACATTGGTTTATTTACATTCATTTATGTTAACGAGGGTTTCACGTGTTAAAAATTAAATAATTATATTATTGTATATATTATATTGTGGTGTTAGGTGAAAATGTTTATCTGTACTTATTTGAATATTCTTATGAGTAGGGGGCGTATTTTGATGACCTAAAACATTGCCAAAATGATCAATAAAATGCTTTAAAAATTCCCTAAAACCAAAGAAAAGTGACGTAAAAAATATGATAACAAACAGTTCCAATGAACAACTCAAACTGTTGGATACGTTACTGATGTAATCTTCTTCCATTCGTTCGAGTGAAATCAGCTTGCAAACTTTTGGTTTGGACTGTTCTTTACCAGGAAAACTCGGTATTTATCCCAAAATCTGCCAAACCTGCAATGGCGCTTATATGCGTCATAAGAATTACATACTTACAACGACTGTCAAAACAATTTATGAGCAAAAAATGAATAGTACTGAGTAATTCGTGAAGAACATTTGTTGCATCTCGTAAATATTTTTTTAAGCAAGTACCATTAAAAATGGCATTTAAATCGATGAAATCAGCGAAAAATGCATTACAATGACGGAAAAGGTAAAAAATGACTTCTTAGTCGAAATCGACAAAAAATGCAAAATAATGTCCTAGAAAAAATGGGCCATTTCCTTTTATCATAACATAAAATGAATTTCTAAACTAATCGGCATTCTTCCAAAGTGAAAAGAAAAAAGTCATTTCATTAAAATCCGCTCCCTATTTATGAGTAAACAGACGCAGATTTGTGAGTTTGCGTGAGTTCATAGGTCTGCATGTGTATGTACGCATGTATGTATATTTGTGTAATGTGTAATTTTATTTATGTAAACGTTAGTACTCATGATTTTCAACTAGTAGCAGACGTACATTTCATCTGCCTGTGCTAAGTGGTGACAAAGATAATATATTGCTTTTTGTATTTGTTATTGTATTTTATTGTAATGCAGTTTCATTTGCGTAAAGTTTGAAACTGTTTGATAGAACTCAATCATCGTGTGCTTCTCTTTTAGCATTCTAAGCTGATTCATATGATATTCCTCTCACTCAGTTGAAGTCTATTGGTATTGAGTCTCCATGCTTTTCAGTACTATCCGACCATAGAACCGACTACCTATGTATATTTTGGATAAAATGTGAAATACTATAATAAATTGTAATAAGAAAAGACACGAATGGTTCTGAAAACTATATATCCAATGGACGGTCGGACAGGAAGACGTCAGACAGACGTACTCGTACTAATAATGGACCGACGTTCCGAGAACTGACGGACAGATGGATGGAAGGGTACACGAACAGACACACAGACGGACGGATGGCTGGATGAACGGAAGGTTCTACGAACGGATTGATTGATTGATTTTTTCGTGTTTCCGGGCGCATCAACTGCTTCGGTTATTAGTCCCGTTAGTGTAGTGCATGTTTTTTTCCTCGGGAGATGGCGGTGATTTCCTCCTCGCTGGATGGCGAGATTCGGCACCGACCTACAGTCGGCTAGTGGGGTTACCAGTTACCAGGACTCTCCCACCGGCAGGGCACCGCCCCAGCCGGGACTAGCTCTAAGCTCCCGACCGGTCTCCCGGGATGTGTGGTAGTGCAGCGCATGTTAGTGTAAGTGAGTGTGTAAGGGGAGAGGATAGGACAAGAAAGAGGAAGGACAGATCGCGCGCGATCCGTGGCCCGTTTTGTAGGGTACTGCTCCGGCATTCGCCTGATGCTGATCGGAGAAACCACGGAAAACTACCGATCAGAGAGCCAGCCGCTAGAATTCTCCTCCAGACAGCGACTGAATTCGATCTAGCTGGAAAACTAGTGTCGAAAATTCTGCCGCTGTCAGGACTCGAACCTAGGACCTCCCGGTCAGAGGCGCTGCAGTGACATCAGTTGATGCACTGAGCTACCGCTCCCGGTTCTCTATGAACGGACAGACGGATAATCTGAAAGGCCGAAAAACGGACGCAAGGGCAGATGAAAAGATGGGGAGTCAGATATTTGTAAAATAAAACTACCTCGGTGTCAGATGTACTATATCCTGTGTCAAGTATCATTCGTTGGTGTCAGTTTCATAACGTGTAATTACGTCACAATCTAGTTACCGACATTCCACGATTGCAATACTTGTAGGAGAAAGTTACGATGCATCAGAGAACACCAATGGTCCGAAAAGTAAAAAAAGAAAAATCAGCCAACGATAACACCTATATTAATTTCATCTTTAAAATACAGCCAAGACTTTTCAGCCAATTATCGAAACGTATCCCTGTGGAACACTGTAATATCTTTTACAGTTTACTATATAATTTATATTATTTTGTTATTGTCTACTTTTGGCACTGAGCAAAGTTTTCGCCCTAACAAAATTGTAGAAGTTTGATTAACATAAGTAATTAGCAACAATAAACGAAAGGTCAAGCATCGTGTGTAGAACTCAAAATGTCTATAGAAATTAGTTTTTCATTGGAAAATGTTTATTTCCGAGTTAATGGGAATGCAGTGAACTTTTCAGGAAAATTTCGTGTACCTATTTATTGCCTGAAGTGCCTACCTCTGGAAGTAAAACCGTTAGAATCTGTATTGAATAAACGTTCATTAAAACTTTCTATTTTAATATAAGGTGAACCTGTTCTCCAATGCACACATATATTGAGCTTAAACTTACCTTAACTATACTACGCCAACCCACACAATATATCAAACAGGTTAGGTTTCAATGTTTCAAACACATTACAGCGACACCCAACTTTCGTAATAATAGAAAATGAAATCTCGGACGTAGTTCCATTGAAGCTTTTTTAATACAGCAAAATACACATTCTGTGCTATAATAAATAAACAAGAAAACTTGTAATTACAACGGATAAAAAAGAAATAAAAACATAAATTAATTAGTTACTTAATTAACGATGACCTTGACATCTTAAAGTGCAGAATTAATTAAATTAATAACATACAGTGTTTGAAGCTAATGTAAAAGGAATATTTAAAGTGAAATAACTTTTTAGTTGTATCCCAAATTTATTATAGCTTGAATAATTTTCAGTTTTTTAAATATGAAAATAGTATAAAACGATACGCAAAGCAAATGAAATATGTAATTTAAATTAAGAAGGTAGACATAAAGTTGATATAAATAAACTGAAATATTTAAAATTGATTTAAATGCATTATGAACGAATGCTATATTTCTATGTAGCCCCGAGAGCCAGAAATTATAATCTACAATTCTTTTAATTTATCGTCAAACTTATGTCAATTTTATATGAGATTTAAATAGTTTATGTTAACTAGGATCGGATTTTGATGACCTGAAACATTGCTAAAAATGACCAATAAAATGCCATTAAAATATTTTTAAAATGCTTTAAAAGCAAAGAAAAACGTCGTAAAAAATGTGATTTAAAGGGACATCTCAAGCTGTTGGATTTGATAATGATGTAATCGAGGCTTCTTTCTTTCGTTCAAGTGAACTCATCTTTCGAACTTTTGGTTTGGACTGTTCTTAGGCCCTAACAAACGGGCCACGGACCACGCGTGATCTTTCCTTTCTCTTCCTTGTCCTATCCTCTCCCCTTACAGACATTTACACTAACATGCACTACATGACCACGGTTGTCGGGAGACCAGTAGGGAGCTTAGAGCTTGTTCCAATGGTTTCATGCTGATGGGAAATACCTAGTTGAAGAAAATATCCACAAGCCGAGGTAAGATCTCACCATATTGATTCAGTGGTGAGGTGTAATTGACATTTACATAATTGGAATGATTGAAGGCGTTGTCATTGTCAACAATACTATTTATTTCACAAATAGCAGCTTTCGATGGCTTAGCCATCATCATCAGTTTTCTGCTGTCTGGGAGCAGTCGGTTTGTGGCTCCCAGACAACAGAAAACTGATGATGATGGCTAAGCCATCGAAAGCTGCTATTTGTGAAATAAATACTATTCTTGACAATGACAACGCCTTCAATCATTCCAATTAAGATCTCACCAACCAGTGGGAAAAGATCTCAGCCACTTCCCACCATAAATCACGCACTACACTTACGTAATTAACCACAGCTGTTGAGATGCTTGGAATAACTAATTAATTAAGCAATCAATCGAAGCAGAACCATACCCATGGCAATATTAAGGTAAAAATAATCCCATTCTATTCCATGGGGAGAAGCTCTGGAGCCACTGAAAAACTTTTAATTACATTTTTGACTATTTTGATAAATTAATAAATTATAATAACTAATAATTACATATGCATTTCTGTTAACAAAAAACATTAAATTTAAGGTTCTGCCAATGAAAACAATCGACTTTCGGATCAATCGAAACATTTGCATCAATATTAGTTTGTAACATAATTGAAGTTACTTTTTTGTGTGAACGTAAAGCCGAATAATATAAAAAAGTAATGTATTAAACTATGTTATACTAAGACTTATAATACTATAAATATTTACAATATATTTTCTGAATGTTTAGAATAAATATTATCATTGTTTTAGGGAGTATAGTCACAAATATGTTTACCGGATCCTGTAATAACACGAATTGAAACAGTTACGATAAATGGCATCATGATTTGACAAAAATGACGTCGAAAAGAGTAAAATTAATTTTCATCTTCCTAAAACAATTGATACCTAGAAAAAACAAACAATTGTCGGAACAGAAAACTACAGAAATGGACAGAGAGAGAAACAAATAAACAGAAAGAAATGGAGAGGAAGAGAGAGGGAAAAGAAAGAAGACAAATTAGAAAAGTCAGAGAGAGAAATAGGGTTACAGAAGTAAATGAAGGGAAAATGGAGAAAGTGTAATAAGTTAGGATAAAGGAAAGAATGAGAAAAACTGACAGGGCGAAAAAAGAAGACAGAATAAAGCATAAAAAGGAGGAGAGAGAGAGAAAGAGAGAGAGAGAGAGAGAGAGAGAGAGAGAGAGAGAACGATAGAAAGAGGGGGAGGAGAAACAGTACCTTTGATGAGATTACCAATGTCAATCTATTTTCAGCATGATTGTTATTGAAATACGATGGTGGCTGTGTCAGAAAATCATCGCAGTGAGGGCATTTAAATATAACAATGTCGGAAGAAGTAGGTAAATTTAACATTGTGGGAATGTAGGAAGAAACTCATCTGCAAAGCGACAACACGCGGAGATATTTAAGCTACGTGTACAAGACATCCTTTGCCCTCGAGTTCATAATACCCCGTGTCTTGGAGATCAAAGCAACAGTAATTACATCCGTTTACAAATACATAATAACTGGAGCGAGAATGGTGACAAAGTGAGCAGCTGGCACTCGTACCTGAAATCAGGAAATGAAACCAGCAAATTGCTGAGCAAAACAAAACGACCGTTTTGGAAATCATATCCAATATGCTACAGAAATGAAAACAGTGGAACTGAAATTATTATTTATTCACCAATTTATTAACCGTAAGCTAATTATTAATTACTGAAAGTCAGCTCAGAGAGAAATCAGAAAGATATTCGTGAAACACCATCTCCAATTCCTTCATTATTATTATTATTATTATTATTATTATTATTATTATTATTATTATTATTATTATATTTATTCTACCGCACCTATTGCTGGAAGGCTTATTACTGGAAATAAAAAATAAGAAAATCGTAATAAAAATATTGATGTAATATTAAAAAATATTTAATTGGTGACTCTGTTAAAACGTTTCCTCGTTAGACATTAACTAGTGCCGAAGTAAACTTCCACCAAAAAGTCACATTGATCCTCCGTTAATATTATGAACGCAAGTCCTCTCACAAGCCTGAATAAACGAGAATGAATGACTGCCCAATAACAGAAACAGTGATTGCTCTTTTCTACATCTAAAGTAGTACGACGCACTCTCTCTCTCGTTGAAGGCTGAGACCGGTAGCGGTAGCTTAGTGCATCAACTGATGTCACTGCAGCGCCTCTAAGCGGGAGGTCCTAGGTTCGCGTCCTGACGACGGTAGGATTTTCGACACTAGCTTTTGAGCTAGGTCGAATTCAGCTGTTGTCTGGAGGAGAATTCTAGCGGCCGGCTGCTATAATCGGTAGTTTTCCGTGGTTTCTCCGATCAACATCAGGCGAATGCCGGAGCAGCACCCTTACAAACGGGCCACGGACCGCGCGCGATCTGTCCTTCCTCTTCCTTGTCCTATCCTCTCCCCTTACACACACACTTCCACTAACATTCACTACACTACCACATAGGCCGGTCGGGAGCGTAGAGCTTACCCCGGCAGGAGCGGTGCCCCGCTGGTGGGAGAGTCCTGGTGAGGGGGAAACCCCACCAGCCGACGTTAGATCCGCGCCGGATCTCGCCATCCAGCGGGGGAAGATCACCGCCAACTCCCGAGAAAAACATGCACTACACTAACGGGACAATTTTTGTTAGAAACTCTCATTTTTCGAAAATTGCAAAAGTTCAAAACGTTTTAGAAGTCTTCCTATAAGTAAAATATTGACGATAGAGATTTTTCTCTTAACGAAATGTGTTCCCTAAAGGTGGCTTTTGAAATAAGGCCATATACAATTTTTTGAAAATTTAAGTACCTTTCGCGTAATTGTGCGTGAATATATAGACGAGAAAGTACGTGCTGTTTTAGCACCACTAGTTTAAAACTAGTGTGATTGCCTAACATAAGATTTCCTCTTCTTGGTGTTCTTTCTCAACAACTACCGACACAACTTTTTAGCAAATGTGAATGCCATCATTTAAATATCTAAATTAAGGGATATTTACGTTGATACCTGGTTTTAATATTGAGGTGTTGACATGTTCGAAAATAAATTTGAGTTTGCAATTTTCGAAATTTCAGATGTAATGAAATTCCATACAACTCGATATTTATATTGCACTTTCTGTAATTTGAAAAACAATTAAGACAACATAGACAGGTTTCAACCTAATATTTGAAATATCACTCTTGGGAATCCTTCAATACTGTACAGTTGAGTAAAAGAGTAAAATGAAATATCCTAATCGTCCATCAAGTTTAACAAAACACACTCAGTTCTGTAGCCGAATAATATTCAAAATACTAGACAACTGTTTCACTATGGCCACTACTGGTGTTATCTACTTCTGAATTCTACTACTCAGATATGAACTCTCGAAAATATGGAGAAACCTTAAGGCTTATCAAACAAGTAAAAACCTTAGAACTTGTTTAAACATCACATTTATTCAGTTCCACACAGGCCTTAAGAGTTTTATCACGCAGTCAGTCTTTGTAGACTTCAGTTGCAGAGTTTGAAAAGCTCATTTCAAACATTATTAGCTTCTTGGGATAGACTCTTATCGGCTACGAATTACAAGTCTTCTGCAAATAAAGGAACACAAATAGAGAGAAGCTTTGATATACTATTTGGTTACAACGCGTTTTCACGATAAGACTATCACTAAACGGATCGTCTGTCTTGGTTAAACAACATACTCCATGCCAAAAATCATCACAAATCATTTTTCAATACTCCAAGTTGAATTAAAAATACTCTTACTCTAGTAAACAAAATGGGCAAATAGATTAGTATGCTTGGTTAATACATTTCGTTTGACAGTTACATTCGTGCATGGTATAATAGAGCATTGTAATGAGATATTTGGAAGGGTAGCCTTTAGGGCGAACTGAAAAGCGAGCGAACTAAAAACGAGGCGAGCTGAAAAGAGGCCTACCTGAAAAACAGCCATCTGAAAAGGTGGCTACAACGAGCGAGCTCAAAAGTAATTTTGCAGGAAAACGGCGAGCTGAAAAGTGGTCGAGCTGAAAAGTGAGCGGGTTGTAAAGCGATAAACTGAATAGCGTAGGAGCTGAAGGGCGGGGGCTACCTAAAAAGCGACGACCTGAATTCATTGATTGATTCTGTCGGGTTTCCGGGCACGTCAACTGCTTCGGTCATTAGTCCCGTTAGAGTAGTGCATGTTTTTCCGGGAGATAGCGGTGATCTTCCCCCGCTGGATGGCGAGATCCGGCGCCGACCTACCGTCGGCTAGTGGGGTTTCTCCCTAACCAGGACTCTCCCATCAGCGGGGCACCGCCCCAGCCGGGACAAAGTCTAAGCTCCCGACAGGTCTCCTGGAATACGTGGTAGCGAGTGAATTAAAAAGTGTGTGAAGGGGAGGATAGGACAAGGAAGGACAGATGCGCGCGGTCCGTGCCCGTTTCGTAGGGTACTGCTCCGGCATTCGCCTGGCGTTGATCGGAGAAACCACGGAAAACTACCGATCAGAGCAGCCGGCCGCTAGAATTCTCCTCCAGACTGCGACTGAATTCGACCTAGCTGAAAAGCTAGTGTCGAAAATCCTGCCGCCGTCAGGACTCGAACCTAGAACCTCCCGGTCAGAGGCGCTGCAGTGACATCAGTTGATGCACTAAGCTACTGCTCCCGATGCGACAAGCTGAAATGCGAGCGATCTGAGAAGTGAAGGGTTGGAAAGCAGGCGAACTAAACAGTGGGCGAGTTGTGAACGGTGAGCTGAGAAGCTTCGACCTGAAAAGCGGCGAGCTAAGAGGATTCGAGCTGAATAGCCGGAGATTTATAACGCGGGGAAAAGCGGCAAACTAAAAGCCGGGAGAGCTGGAAACAGGCTATCTGAAATGCAGGCGAGCTGAAAATCGGCGAGTGAAAATCGGGACTAAAAATCGGCGAGCTGAAAATGGGCGAGCTGAAAATCGGGCGAGCTGAAAACCGACCAGTAGGAAACGGCATACTGAGAATCAAACGAGTTGAAAAGCAGGCGAGATGAAAAGCCGGCGAGGAAAATAAGGGAGAGCTGAAGGGCGTTCGAGCGGGCGGGCGAGCAATCCGAAGGGCAGGCAGTAGGGCTTCTGGTGTAGCGTGTGCGTTGAAACCCGGAAGGGGGGTAGGACGCGAGTCGCTCCGCCAACTCGCGAAATTGGTCTCCTGTTCCCCCTCCCCCGCTCCCCCGGGAGGTGCTGGCGCCCTGGGGAAGGGGCGCTGTGCCAATTACGGCGCTGCAAAGGTGCGCTCAGGTGCGACACCCAGTGCCCCGCCCACCTCTCCCCACTCTCTCTCTCTTTCTCCTCTCTCTTTCCCCTTTCTCTCTCTTTTTCTCGATCTTCTCTCTCTCACTTTTCCCCTTTCTCTCCCTAACTTTCTCTCTCTACTCTCTCTTCTGTCCTCTCTGCCTCTCTCTTTCTCCCCTTTCTCTTCTCCTTTTCTCTCCCTCTCTCTCCCTCCCTCTCTCTCCCTTCTCTCCCTCTCTCTCTCTCTCTCTCCCTCTCTCTCTTACCCCTCTCTCTCCCTCTCTCTCTCCCTCTCTCTCTCCCTCTCTCTATCTCTCTCCCTCTCTCTCTCCCTCTCTCTCCCTCTCACTCTCCCTCTCTCTCCCCTCTCTCTCTCCCTCTCTCTCTCCTCTCTCTCTCCCTCTCTCTCCCTCTCTCTCTCTCTCTTCTTCTTCATTCTCTTCTACCTCTCTCTCTCATCCTTTTTCCTCTCTCAGGCACTTTCACACGAACGAATAGACACACAAGCGCGCCACACAATTTACATCACTCACCCTCAGCCGCACGCATACACACACGAACACACACATGCACACATATGTACATTTTCACACACACACACACACACACACACACATAGTGCTTCGTATCACCACCGAACTATCATTTTTTTAATATTCGAGCGGAGACTGGATTATGCGCTGTGCGATGTTCGTTTGTCCGTCACCGCTGTGACGTAATGCATATTAGTGAACTTAACAATTAAAGTGCTTTCTTATGAAAGTGAATTGATAATTATGCGGTGGATAAACTCAAGGTTGTTTATAGTGAACGCGAGGGCCCAAGGCCCGAGCCTCGCCGTGACTTGGATCCGGGCGAGCGATGTAAGAAAACTTGCCTGAAGAAAGTATATGCGAATATGGAGTGTGGCCCTATCCAGTCCCGTTTTATATTTCTTCCGCTTAGGTTGGCAGTATGATTACAACTAGTGCTGGGGATGACGTCAGCGAACAGCGCTCATAACTAAGTTTGCGCTAGTATCTCCCAATTTTTTTCTTCTTTTTCATCCTCTCCTTTTCTTTTTTCGTCTTCTGCTGCTTCTTCCTTCTCTTCCTCCTCCTCTTCTTCTTCTATTTTTCTGCGCCTCCTTTCTTTCTTTTCTATTTTTCTTAAGCGCAGTTGAAGTATAGCCAGAGAAGCGTAAACAACGTTTTGCACACGCTTTTGTTTTCCTTGCTAGCCGAATCAATCTTCCATGAATTTTACTTTTCTTATTCGTAGTGCAGATAAAGTTATGTATTGTTACAAAAATAGCTGCAGAGATTTTGACATAAATACTTTTTGGTAATCCGTGAAAAAACACAGAAAAAATATTTATTAATAGTTTATTTCTTTCTAAAGTTAGATTTTACAAATTGTTTATCGTCCCTAATAAGAATTGTTGCGCCGCACGAGAATAAATCATTTTACCCATTTCAGATATGCGAGTAAAAATTATTTTTTGCTATTGGCAGCGTAAACAATGTTTCTATCCATTTTAAATTGCAAAATGTCATCACAACTGGAGTTTTATTTCGTAATTTATCTAAATCGCAGTGTCAATTTGTTTACATCAAAAAAGCATTTCAAAAAGAATAGACATGTTCCTTCATAGCATACTTGCTATTCTTGGAGATTTTTATCTCAATTTTATTTTTTTGTTTACATAATGGTAATGAGTAGAAGGCATATAGCATTTAAAGTTTCTAAAAATGTACACTTGAGATAATTATCGTAATTTGTACAATCATGAATAAAAACTTATTTTTTCTTCTTCCCTAAATTTCTAATAACGGTTCAAATCATTAAAGACCTTACGGAATTTCGTATGAAAAGAGAGAATTAACTTACAAGTATTTTAATTGGATACTTTCTTTCAATGAATTTAATGATATATATAAACTAATTTTATATGAATACTAAAGTAAAATACAAAATGTATTTACACTATTTAAGTTTGTTTTGTTTTATACTTTTGGTGTTTGACGCAACATCTCTACTCTTCGTTGTGTTTTAATATTACATAAAAAGTTGCTAGATGTTACACTATTAACTCGTATATCTTTTTGCACTAATATCAATTGTAGTAAAAGCCTCCAAAAGAATGTAACTTTTAAAACTATAATTTGAAAATATTAGTTAATAAGAATATTCTAGGCAAGTGAACAAAAATCGATCACAATCCCCCAGTCCGAAAAGTTGCATTCTTTCTCTTTTTGACGTTTTCTGATCATCCTTCCGAAAAATGTAAAGTTCTCGGCTCCGACTCATAAATAATGATTTCTATTTCATATGCAGCACAGAATTGTTATGACGTTAAAGAGAGAAAGAGGGAGTGACAGAAAAAGAGGCTGACATGGCCCAGGGCATCAACTGATGTCACTGCAATGCCTCTGACCAGAAGCTCCAAGGTTCGAGTCTCCACAGTGGCAAGAATTTCGACACTACCTTGTTAGCTAGATCGAATACGGTCGCTGTCTGGAGGAGAATTCTAGCGGCCGGCTGCTCTGATCGGTAGTTTTCCGTGGTTTCTCCGATCAACACCAGGCGAATGCCGTACCTTACAACCGGGCCACGGACTACGCGTGATGTTTCCTTCCCCTTCCTTGTCCTATCCTCTCGCCTTACACAAACACACTTACACTAACATACATTACACTACCACATATTCCGGGAAACCGGTCAGGAGCTTAGAGCTTACCCCGGCTAAGACGGTGCCCCGCTGGTGGGAGATACCTGGTTGGGGAAACCCCGCTAACAGACAGTAGGTCGACGCCGGATCTCGCCATCCAGTAGGGAAAAATCACTACCACCTCCCAATGGAAAAAACATGCTCTACACTTACGGGATTATTGACCTCAGTAGTCGTCGCGTCCGGAATCACTAACAACCAACCAACCAGACTGCGAGAGCCGGAAGGATAGAGAGAGGTTCTTCGAATGTAGGTTAGACACGAGCAGCCGCGACGAAATCTTGAAGACGATGTGCTAATATTTGTTTGAGAGGGACGTGTCAGGAATTCGCTTCGCGATCCGCCCGTGGACCTGCAGGGAGTGAAAATCAGACGGAAGTTCGTTGGCGAAGTAAAGGCGACGTGACTAGAAATGTACTCCGCGCTTATTTGACAGAAGTTTTCGTTTATTTGATGCTAATTCCACAGACGTAGTAAAGAGATGGATTATAATATAGTAGAAGACTACAGGTTCTCATACTAATACAGAATCTTGTTCATTCAACGTTCAAGAGACACAATTGCGGTGGCGATGGTGTATCGGTTAGCGAATCGGACAGCTATACCCCAGTTTGCGGGTTCAAACTCCATCGAAGCTGTGTCTTTTTAAGGGCGAAAAAATTCTTTGTTCGCCTTTCTTCGGAGGGGAAGTAAAGCCGGCTGTCCCATGTTAGTAGATTTACTGTATGTAAAAGATCCTCAAGCCTATATGATGCCTCTGAGCTAAATTCAAATCGCCTGTTTCGTCGCCCAAGTAATACCTTATTTCTTCCATGGTTGGTGAAAGGAGCGTAGCGAAATTTGCGTGGTAAGACGGAAGAGCAGGCCTCATGGCCTGAGTCTCGCCACGTAAAATATGGCGAAATTCAATTCAATACAATATTACTTTGTAACTAAGAAACTATAGACATTGATTTTGTGGATATAACTATTGGAAAACGATCCGTTCGTTATGATGCTATTTATGAATTAATGTTCACGAATGGGTTGAAAATATTGTCTCTATTTGAAACGTCGAAGTTTGTTGGCAAAGTAAAGGCGATGGGACAATAGACATATTCTCCATGTTAATTGGTCAGAAGTTTGCATTTATGCTTATTCTACTGGCATGAAAGAAAATTGGTAATCATATACTAGTAGAGAACTGCAGATTTATTATGCTCTAATAAAAAAATTCGCTCATTCAACTAGCAAGGCATAAGACGCCTTTCACGCAACGGAACTTAAGCGTTGCTATACAAAAAATCTTTGTTAACTGCTCGTTTTTTTGGATATTATTTATTTATTTATGCTTTTTCATTGTTAACGAATTGCATAAAACACAAAATTATTTTAAACAAGATCATAAATCGAAGGTTGTAAACCGGCCCATTTTATTCAGGATCAAAGCAAGGGACCCTCTCAGCGTTTTCTCAACGGATCACGTGATTCTGAATGAATATTCTGATAGACACGGGAGCTACGTATCAAGAACGTAACTATACTATTATCAAATAAATATTATTTTAATTGTTTCGCTCATAAAATTCTCTGTTATAAGACATTTATGCACAAGAAATACTTTACTTGGAATGGAACTTTGCAGAAGGACAGGGGTTATTCCTTCAATTCCTTAAGGTTGTTAGAAAAACGTGAGGTATTTAACAGACACTTTGAATAATACTAATAGATATATAAGACGTTTTTCAATGAACTGGTGCAGTTTGAACTGGTTTCACCGTCTTGTGTTTTGGTCATAAGTCCGTAAAGTTTGTCCTTTTAACATTGAATCTTAAGGTGACTAGACAGAGACCACATAATTTTTAAATTGTTGAAAATAAGTTTTGTACTTTAAAAAAATTCCTTAGGTAGATAGCATTACGAAGAATCAATGTGCGCTATTTGAAGGATACCTGTAGTTTCAAATGAGAGAATTCAGCAAAATAATAAACCTAATTCAGCCCGAAGGCAGAATGTTACCCCGATCTGGGACTTCTTTGGAAAGGAGCTCTTACTTCTATTTGGGTCAAGTTGATGACGACAATGGAAAAGCACTGTAGCTCGTTTGGTCTCCATCATCAAAGGGACTTCAGCCCCCCTAAAGCTCACTATTGAAAAAGAGAAAATTTAACCTCGTCCTGTAGTGCCGTCTTCCTCTTTGGTCCATTTCCGTGTTCTGATAAATAAATTGGTGACGAAATAGTGTTCAAATGCCTACACACTATTTGTATATGGTAGAAAGGGTACCCCCGGATAAGATGATAAAACGTTCCCCTAAACCAAATGACATGTGAGTGGTTACATTATAATTCTAACATAAAATAACATTTCAGAAATGTTTCTTAACCCGCGGTCCCACCACTACCCATCTACAACCAAAAACGTGTTTTTTATATTTTAATTTTCTCGCAACTTAACACATTTTATCGACTGAAAAAATATGATAAATTAGAGTCAATTTATACTATCAGAAAATATATTTTAACCAAACCCAAATTCAAACACAAAAAAAGATTTTTGAAAAAATATAACGAAAAATAATTTTTATTGTGTCTTAGAAACATGGAACTGCTAAAAAATCTCAAACGTTCCTCTTAAAACAAAAATTGTTGTGAATTTTTTTCAGATTTTTTCATGCGCTCGGGTGCAGCTAAAAAAATAAAAATCATTTTCCGGCCTTAACGTCACCTTGACTTTAAATATACTTTGAAAATGACTGCAATAGTTCTATGCCCTTATTTCAATGTTTATTACACATTTTTTCACATTTTGTAGCACTATGTATTATTTAGTTTTGGAATTTAGTTACAAATTATTTTTTTTAATCTTTCTAATTCTTTGCATAAGTACATCAAACGCTAAGGGAAGACGACCGTTTTTGGCAGTTTATTTGAAAATAATTCAGTCAGAGTTGAAGGATACGTGACGGATTTCAAAATTAAATAATGGTAATATTTAAAACACTAAAAGAATCTATATTAAAGATTCATGCCAAAACAGCAAAAGAAACGAAAATTGAAGCAGTTTCAAGAATTTTGTCAAGAAAGAAAATACAAATGACAGCAAACTACAAATGAAGAAATTACACATATTTTAGGCAATAATATGCGAAGATTAGATGATGAAGAAAACAAAGACATCGTCTTTGAAAACAAAGAAGAGAAAGAAAACAAAGACAAAGACATCTAGCCCGGTCTCTCTCTTTTTCTCCCTCTCTCACTCGCCTCTCAAAAATAAAGAAGAAAAAAGCGAAGTGGCCATAGCTGGCGCAAACAGCGCAGTAACTTGAAGCGCATATTCCAATCCTGTTCCTTGCAAACGGCCCCTCGAGGAGGGCAACCTCATCAAGTGGACGTGCTGCCACTGCCAACGGGAGAGGGCGCGAAATGGGCGCCGGAACGCACTCTGGATGGACGCACGAACAAACGGACGGACGAACACCGCGGCGTCTCTTACGGTCAGGAGTAATTCTTCGAGACGGCGGACAGTGGGTTGAAATGCTCTCATACGCGCGCCTTGAGTTTCACGACTTTTTGATTGATTGATTGATTTTTTCGTGTTTCCGGGCACGTCAACTGCTTCGGTCATTAGTCCCGTTAGTGTAGTGCATGTTTTTCTCGGGAGATGGCGGTGATCTTCCCCCGCTGGATGGCGAGATCCGGCGCCGACCTACCGTCGCCTCGTGGGGTTTCCCCCTATCCAGGATTCTCCCACCAGCGGGGCACCGCCCCGGCCGGGACAAGCTCTAAACTCCCGACCGATCTCACGGAATATGTGATAGTGTACTGCATGTTAGTGTAAGTGTGTGTGAAGGGAGAGGATAGGACAAGGAAGAGGAAGGACAGATCGCGCGCGGTCCGTGGCCCGTTTGATAGGGTACTGCTCTGGCATTCGCCTGGTGTTGATCGGAGAAACCACGGAAAACTACCGATCAGATGAATTTTATATATATATATATATATATATATATATATATATATATATACACACGCACGCACACACACACAAACCTGCGGACCGACGGACGAAATCTAAGGTTAGGAGTAATTTCTCGGGACGGCGCACAGTGAGCTGATATGGACGGCAATCAATCCAGGAGTAATTCTGTGTAAATAAAGCTTTCAAAATGTTGCGAGCTATAGGTCTTTAATGTAAGATCCAAAACAACTAAGTTTTGTAACCAAATGCAAATTTCAGATGGCGTTACCCATAATTTGAATAATTATTTTCGTGCGGGTGTGAGGGAGATTAAAAGGATAATTAGAAGAAAATAAAATATAAAATTGGTTTAAAATATTAATATAATGATTATTTGGAAAAACTGCGAATTTATTTCAGAATCGTAAAATTCAAAATGGCGAATCCGATATGGTGAATAAATTTTTGGGAAGTCATTCAATTTTACCTAAAATACATTTATAATGCTAATTTTGGAAAAACTTCGCTGCGAATTTGACTTCAGAATCGTAAAATTGAAAATGGCAAATCCAGTATGGTGAATATTTATGAGAAGCCATTTATTTTTTCCTAAAATACGTATACAATGTAGATTTGGGGGGTAATTTAAAGCGAATTTCATTTCAAAATCGTAAAATTCATGATGATGGATCCAATATGACGGACATTTTTATAAATTTATCGATATTACTAAAAAAAAGTACGCACGGACAGACAGAAAGAACGTCGACTCTCGGTTAGAAGTAGTTCTCGCGGGAGGCTCGCTGCAGCGAGGCGCTAAGACTGCTGGGCGAAGACACTCGCACTGAATATCGGTGTTCCTAATGAGTTACGTGACGCGAATAGACGCAGGGCGGCCAGGAACACGGCGTAGGGCACTCGCCGAAGGGCGCCAGGGTTAAACGCACGCTCAGATGGAGCGGGCAGTGGGCCGAAATGAGTTCAAGTGAGAAAAAGTGACTTGGGATTTATTTATGTTTTTATTGATTGATTGATTGATTTTTTTTGTGTTTCCGGGCGCGTCAACTGCTTCGGTCATTATTCCCGTTAGTGTAGTGCATGTTTTTTTTCTCGAAACGTGGCGGTGATCTTCCCCCGCTGAATGACGAGATCCCGCGCCGACCTACCGTCCGCTAATGGGGTTTCCCCCTAACCAGGACTCTCGTTGGCATTACTGTAAATAATAAAGTGGCCGACCAAGAAACCCCCATTCCGCCCGCTTTTCTTCAATCCATCGATCAAGAAAAGTTTCACGAGTATATTTACATCCCTCTTTCAACTATGACATCTTAGCTCACACGCAAGCGTGTGTGTGTGTGTGTGTGTGATTGATTCATTGATTTTTCGTGTTTCCGGGCGCGTCAACTGCTCTGGTCATTAGTCCCGTTAGTGTAGTGCATGTTTTTCTCGGGAGATGGCGGTGATCTTCCCCCGCTGGATGGCGAGATCCGGCGCCGACCTTCATCGGCTAGTGGGGTTTCCCCCTAACCAGGACTCTCCCACCAGCGGGGCACCGCTCCGATCGGGACAAGCTCTAAGCTCCCGACCGGTCTCCCGAGATATGTATAGTGCATGTTAGTGTAAGTGTGTGTCTGTAAGGGGAGAGGATAGGACAAGGAAGAGGAAGGACAGGTCGCGCGCGGTCCGTGGCCCACTTGATAGGGTACTGCTCCGGCATTCGCCTGGTGTTGATCGGAGAAACCACGGAAAACTACCGATCAGAGCAGCCGGCCGCTAGAATTCTCCTCCAGACAGCGACTGAATTCGACCTAGCTGAAAAGCTTGTGTCGAAAATCCTGCCGCCGTGGGGAGTGGGAACCTAGGACCTCCCGGTCAGAGGCGCTGCAATGACATCAGTTGATGCACTGAGCTACCGCTCCCGGTGTGTGTATGTGTGTGTGTATGTGTGTGTATGTGTGTATGTGTGTGTATGTGTGTGTGTGTGTGTACGTGTGTGTGTGTGCGCACGAGGAGCAGAGGGTCGTCTCTCGCTGGGTGCCCCGCCTACTTCCCATTTAGCTCTGGCTCCCCGCCACACGTCGAGTAGCGTCTTCCTGTCGCGCCTCCACCCCCCACCCCACCTCCGCCCAAGGTCAAGGCCCCCTTCGCCCTACAGCTCAGCTTCGATCGCATGATCTTCCCACCACGCTTGCTACAGATTGTGAAATCAGTTAACTTTTTTTTGTATACCAGCATATAAATAGAGCCAGAAAAATATGTACATAAATACGTAATGGAAAATACACAAATTATAAAACACATTAACCTATTCGAAATTACATTTATCAAATTTCGAAACAAGTTTTAAAAATAAGTCAAACGTTTTAAAAATCATATGAAGAGCACAAGTTGATGCACCTTTTGAAATTTTATAACATTCTCGTCAGTAATAACAGCTTTATCTATCGCTATCCAGGTCCATAGTTTAGCAGCCACAGTAGACGCAATCGTACAAACTGGCCCTCGTACAAACTAGCAATACCTGCAACTAGCAAACAATCACTGCAGCGTGAAGCATTTTCGAATTATTGCACGTCGGCGATTGACAAAGTTTTTCGAAAATTAAGGTTAAAGATCATGAAACGCTACGTCCATAATACTTTTCATACCTGAAGGTTAATGGTTTACCATTTGGACTGTATAAATGTGTATAAACAACTTGTAACAAGTATTGTACTGCAGCCTCCGGGTCAATGACCACCATCTCTATCAGGTTTTTCGTCCATTTTCCCTGATCTATTGAGCAAATGTTGAAATGGCCCCTTCTTTTGCTTCTGGACATAAATGTAACTTAATTTTCTGTGCAGTCTTCTAGAATTCAGTGGGAAATACAATTATTCAAATGATCGTTTCCATGTTGTCGTGGCAGAAAGTATTATTCCGATGGACAACATGGATAAGAGCCCAAAATTTATTGCTTATTTATCCTTGAAAATAGATTTTATTACATGAGAGCTTTTTTTTTCAAAATTCATGTAGTATTACTGTGTAGGGATCACAGAATTTTGAAAATGTGCACAGAATTCACTTCTCCCCATAGCACGTCATACGCAGTTTCAACTGTTTTTGGCTAAAATAAATGAATTAATAAATAAAAATGATCTCAGTCGCGTACTTCCCCATTACTGATCTAACTGAAGCAAGGGCGCCTGACTGTAAAAACATCCGACCGCGTCTTAATGTAGCCCACCTCCAGTCGACAGCACTTAGTGTTTATGTAGGAAAAAAATTCTAATTTTTAAAAATATTTTTTCATAAAGATGTAATAAAATTGAAGAAAATTGATTATTAAAAAATAGTTTGAAAATAGAAAATAAAAAGTAATATAGTACTAAATATGTAAAAACATGTAACGATTTTTTTATATTGCGTTAGAATAGCGACGATTCGCCAAGATTTCAATATGGAGAACAGAAAGTAAAATGGCAAAAATGAAATACATAAAAATCCGGTCTCTAATTATAAAAAACCTTTTCTGCTGCAAGAAATCGTTCATAAAAGGGCTTTTAGGACGCAAATGATGACGTATTACGGTATTAAGATTAGCATGATCACACATTCAGCCAATCGCAACGAGCGAATCTTGGAGAGGTAGCGGTTAACGATACAGCTAACTATCGTTTTCTCGCACAGATGTCAAATACTCGAGACGTCACAAGAAATTTCTTGCGCAAAACTAAGTTTGATTCTCTTATAAATTTATAATGATATTATACAAAAACAGTAACTCGTTTATAAGGTTGCTTTATTGCATTTGTACAAATTTTTTTAAAAAAAAACTTAACATTATACACGAATATCATAAAATACTATTCTGCGTAATCTACATTTTTAAAGACTTTCTACTCGCATATTCCCCTTCATTATTTAAATATTATCTCTATTCCTTGTTTTTAAAATAGTTATAAACTTTTACTGAAGATTCTTCCCGAATTTTCTTAGTTTCTAAATTGTTTTGTACGAACAATATACAATATATTTCATACAATTGTTGGTACAATATATTTTCAAGTTCGTTACTGTTACTTGTATAACTTTACAGAAATTATATTTGATTTACTTATTCCAATCCCTTGATTGCCATAATTGTCTCGAATAAGGAAATACATATTTTTTCTAAAAATTCCATCATAGTTAGAGACCCCCACCTGCTTTTTAATTTTTTTCCTTGTTAGATTACAAAAATATTTCATGATTTCAAATAATATACATAACTTCATTAATTCACTTGACTGAGGAAGAAAAAATTAAAAATAAATGTTTTCTTAATAATATAAAAACTCGTATTAAATGAAACAAGTAGTCACATTAAGGGGTAGCTACAGTTAAAATATAGTAATATTTCACAAATTTGAAATTTTATTTGCTCCAAAACTGTTAATCCTTTGTAATCCAAACTTTGAATTATTAATATTGACACATTTAATTCCAAAAATTGATCTTTTAAACAAAAATTCAATTTTTAAATATGTTAATTTGCCATTCAAAATGGCGACTGCAAAATATGCAGGCACTTACTATTTTAATGATTGCAAACATAATTTTGAAACTTTTGCTAAAATTCTCATTTACCCTTGTAGAAATTAATTGTTTACAACTTAAGATAAAAATAGCATGATTTTATATTTTTTGTATTTTGTTTTGATTTATTTCTGACGCATGGAATTTTATACATTTTTCACCTAAAATTAATTTATTATTTTTGAAATATGAAGAGTGACGATGATGAAAATGGTTCAATCTGTAGCTATGGGTAACTGTATCAGACCCTGAAAATTTCAGAGAGATCACAGCATTAGAAAAAATGTTATCCTTAAAACCAATATAAAAATGTACTTTTCTAGATAATTAAGTTTAAAGATTTAGTAACATGTTGCATTACCTCTGAATTCTTTTAGACCACTAAAATGCACCAGAAGCATAGGAAACTTCTTCTGTTTCTTGTTTCTTAGCCTCTTCTTTCAATTTTAACCTTTTCCTGGATTTTCTTGCCTCTTTTGTTGCCTGGGATACTCTTTTCTCAGCAGACCTAATTCTTGCACTGTCTTCATTCTTCACAGCCTTGCTCATGTTTTTGCCTAAAGGAATCTCCAGTCTTTCTAAAACTTTTAATCTCCCTTCATTCCATCATTGTATGTAATTACTGCATCATTTGTGCCAATTTCCACAATTTTTTTCCAAAAAATCCTGTCTTGGGGCAAATTTTCCAAATTTTGGAATGAAAAGATTCGTTGGCATTTTGGGTGTAACCACCAACACATTTTGACAAAAGCTTTGTATTACACAAATCTTGGAATACAGGTTTAATAACTTCCATAATTGCCAATGGAATATTGTTTTTGTGCTTAAAATTGGCTAACGCACCTGATTGTTTTGCACGTTGATATGAGCACCAAGACTGTTCTCCTTTGGGACATGCATCGTGCATGGGCTTTTCATCACTAGATGGGTAGATCGGGAGAATAGCTGCCCCCCTGCTCCAAAGCCTCCTGTACGTATAAATCTCCGTAGCAACGTACTCTCATTAAGTGAACTGATTATTCGTACCTTTTACGCTACAAATTTAATTTTATAACCCACACAATTCTTTAACCAACGCATTTTTTTCACCAAGTGGTCCGCGACGTGCTACCGCACGTCGCTACCCGACGGATCCAACGTGCTACGTTCGCGAGGGCCTTCCGGCCCTCGCTCGAGATCGTTCGCGCCTCCGCTGTCGCTTCGGCGCTCACGTTATTCTATATACCTCTCACGTTTAAGAGAATTTATTTTAAAGGGAACACACTTTTAAGAAAAAAATATAAAAGTAAAAAGTATTGTACTCACAAACAAACAATTGATTAGCAACGTTCGTGACAACGTAGCCGCGACATAGGGGGGCAGTTATTCTCCCGATTAGCCACTAGATGCTTTGTGAAACCATATGGACCAAACTGCTTTTTGCATGTCTTTCACAGATGAACTATTATCTCTAATTGCATTCCCATAATATGTGCTGAGGGTATTAATTACTGCATCTGTAAGTCTGTTTTTTTCAGACATTTTTTTCCCATCCGTGAGTGTCTTCCCTTTATACTCTTCTTTAATTTTCCTCCGCCTTGTGCCCATCCGTTTCTGCACATGCCCTACACATTCTAACTTCATAATAGGAAGATTTGGCCCATATGGTTTCAAGTCTGCAACTGCTTTAAAAGTCCTTGCATCACCGTCACCAATAAAATTAATATATTTTGCTGTATGTTTCACCTCTGATCTCAAAAATATTTTCTTCATTCCTTCAACTTCCATTTTTCCTGAGTTTTCAGAATGATTTATAGGGCAAACATCAGCATGACTCTCCATCCATTCTGAATATTCAACTGTGTCTTTCTTGGTTTTCCAAAATTGACACGATTTACAATTGACTGATAGTACTTCAGTATCTAACACTTTCCCAGATTTTACACCAATAACAGCAGTGACACCATGCTGGGATGTGTGACCCCTGGTCAACCATGATCCATCACATGATACTGATATATTGTCACTATCTGTAAGTGCTTTTTCCTCACTTGCTGCTTTAATGATTGATTCTTCAGCAACCGAATTGGTTGCGCTGTGAATTTTGTCTACTATAATATTGTAAGTAGAATACTTCACTGGTGAAGGAAAGTTCATCATAGCACAAAATTGTTTAATACCTGCTAATCCCTGCCCTATACACCTCATGGCATAAATAATTTGTCTGTTTATCAAATAAACCCTTTTCTTTGCACCTAACATCACACTATTTCTAATGTACCCAATTTTTCAACAATTTTCACACAATATATCAACTTTACAACCTAATCCTAACACAGACATAATTAAATTAATATTTCCACCACATACACATCGAAGACAACGTTTCATTCCACAAAACAATAGATCTACATCGAAGATCATATTCCCTAGATTTTTAGTTTCTGGAGGTGTCCATGCAGGTTCGCTCAGTTTCCTTGATGAAGCACTTGTATTCAAACGTGAATAAATAGTAGGTGCCTGTACTTTTGTGAACTGATTGTTAGAAAAAGCTCTCTTTTTCGTGTAGTACGTTGCTTTCCTCTTCCCCATGTTGCAACACAAAAAACAAGAATACTAACACGTGGTAAACAATCGAACACACTGAAAAACAACAAACATCTGTAATATCACGGTCTGCGATGCTCATCTATTCCACCAGTATGAGAAACTTTTGTATCAAATGTCTTAGTAGGTATGAGAAATATACCGCGCCAATTTCGAAAGAATTCTGCGTGTTGTCAGTGCTCAAGAGTGGGCGTGGCATGAGCCAGTATTTAAATTCTGTAACGCGCAGCGCCTAGATTAAACCCTCATAACTTCTAAACTAAAGCGGTATAAAATTTTTTCACTGAAATTAAGATCAAAATATACACTTTTCAAAAAAATAAAAAACAAAATTCGATTTTTTGAACCAAAAAAAAAAAAAAAGTTGGTGAGATAAGACCGAACAGAAATTGTAAAAGTAATTGATTTTTTTTTTAAATCATGTAAAATCCCACAGAATCTTTCAAAAATAGTTATTTTAAAATCAGTGATTGCCACTTCATTTTTTATAATTATTGACGAAGAGGACAATAACATTGTATTTTAAAAAATCATGGAGGATACAAAAGCATTTTGGGGACTTTTTATCTGGATTTCAAGTTTTTCTTACATTAATTTTTTCAGGGTCTTCTAATAACATCAGGCTTGAAGATATATATTTTCCCCTGTATATTATTTGTTGGGGAAAATTAAATCTTTCAAAGAGAACATATTCTGTTTTGAAAATATGTATATTTTTCGAGTAATTTTTGCCTGTGCGAGAAACAGTGCGAGAAAGTCTGCACTATTCTCTAGTCACCGCTAGTTTCCTTTTCGAAGACTAGTTGAACGCAACTATTGCAGTAGTATGTGAGGCGACTTGGATTTATTGTAGAAAATGGCAATGATCACTGAATATCTATTAATGGTATTCAATGTTACATCTGTATAAATGAAAAGAGTCAGTACTTTATATAATGTTCTTTTACTAAAACTCTTTTTGTCTCATTTTTTCTGTAAAATTTCAAATAAATATTATCATTTATGTTTTTCGTAAACATATAATGCTGAATAATGTTTTGCCAATAGCGTCACATCAATGCCATTCATTTTCAATTCTAAATACGACAAATATCCAATAATAGCCATTTGAGTATCATATCTGCGATTACTAAAATGTTGGCGAACAGTCACATTAAGTTCAAATGCTGATTTTATTGTAGAATTTGCATTTACGAATAAAAGATATTAAATGATAATCCTTTGTTTACAAAGTAAAGTCAATACGCATAAAAATTGATTCAGAAATTTCTCACCTACAATTTTCATATCTACTCTTCTTTTCAATCAAATATTCTTATTTGAAATCATCCAATTCCTTTTGGGAATGCATTACGTCGAAGTAGAAAAAATAGTCTGCCAACCAGTCATCTTCAAATGGACATAAAACGTAACGAAATTGGCAACTCGGAAACGGCTGGAGTTGATTGAGAGGCATGTCGGTGTCCATTATCAGGATTGCAGCTACTGTGAGCAGATTGGAAAATCGCAAATTCAGATGAAGCCGGGGCACGAATTGATATGCTAAACCAGAAGTCAATCAATATCCATTTCATCGGAAATATCTCAGAGCGTGAACTCGACAAGTTTACCACAATTCGCTCGCGGATTCTCCGTTAATTAATGTATTGTGTGGATGTACGTGACTCTATTGTCGCGGTGAAAAGCGTTACGTAACATCTCCATTAGAGCGTAGTGACACACTTCCATCAGCAACCTCTTTCAGGAAACACTTTCGCGTATATAGAAGCAAGTCGATGCACTTCAATTTAAATTTCGGTCAAAATTCACCAGAAAAGTGATAAAATAATTTATATTAAAAGTTGCAGAGAGTAATAGATTTTAATCACGAGCGCAAGTTCAGACATAGAGACTACACTATGGGTCTACAGAGATAAATTCAAATTAAAAAATATTAATTTTTTTCAGAGGGTCACTCAGTATTTTTTGTTCATTGCCACAATTTAAATTCAAGCGAACAAACTTCAAAAAATATCATATTATATGTTATTGCTCACATTAACACATTTCTAATTATTTTAATGAGATTCTGATAAAAAAATTAATTGAATTATTGGTATTACTTTACATTACTTATTTCATTTTATATTACTTATATTTTGAGACGAACATTTTCTTTTCATGTCTATTGCTTTCGAAGTAAGGCTGAAATATATGGTTTTCATATAGTTAATTTGCTTCATTTTAATTTTCAAATTTGGTGGTGCTACATATTTCTCGGATTGTTTGTAACGATTAAAGGCGTTACTTGATTACGGAACGCAAATTTGGACAACATGGATAAGAGCCAAAATGTATTGCCTTTTTATCCTTGAAAATAGATTTTATTACATGGGAGCTTTTTTTTCAAAATTTAAGTAGTATATGACTTAGTGTAGGGATCACAGAATTTTGAAAATGTGCACAATTACTTTCCCCATAGCACGTCATACACAGTTTTTAACTGCTTTTTTGACGTAAAATAAATAAATTTAAAAAAATTGAAGTATCTTGGATACTCCCTAGTAATGCACATGCAACGCAAGCTTGTAACTTCGTACATAATTATTTAACGCTTGCGATAACTCTCGTGCGATAAGTTAAGTAAGTTAAGAGTAATAAGTTACAATAAGTAAAAAAAACTAGCATACCCGTGCCAGAACTCTCGCATGTTAAACCTTCTTCCCGATCCTTTCATTTCCATATTAAGGCTTAATCATATAATATGTTATATATCATGCTACCTTAGGGTCAGATTGACGTAACCACAGCTTTTGCAATTTTTTATTTACAACCACTCCCAGAATTAGAACTTATTTCCGCATCCCAGGAGCAAACAAACGTATCACTAGGTTAGTAGTGAAGTATAGAAGTCAGAACTTCATGTATCTACAAAATTAATTTATTGTTCAGAGTCAAAGAAATGTAAAATGTGTCATGTTTGCTTGACTCCAAATATTTCGTGTGTATGGCCCTAAGGTAGCTTAATACTCTTATATCTTCCAGGTTCTACACGTCTCCTTGTAATTGTACTAACACAACGTATTTTAACATAGCAGTACAATACAGCCTTGTCAATAGAAACTATTCTTGTTTAACTTAATTACCAAACAGAGAAGAACACCTGTGGAATTCAGCGCATAAAGTATCAAGTAATTAATTTATTTCACATATAGTTGCAGATTCTGTTCGTCTCGGAACAAATGGGGCAGAATTAGAAGCGTCCAGAATCTGCTGAACAACACCACACACAATATTTTTCAAAGAAGTGCACAATGGTAATAATAATCCATAAAATATTCACGAATAACACTACAATAAATTAAATATTAAAAACTAATGGTGCTAAAACAGCACGTACTTTCTCGCCATTAGAATTGGAAATTAAATGGTTGCAAGCAAAAATTAAATAGTTTCAAGCAATAGATTTTTTATTCAAAACTTTAAATGACAATATATTTCTGGCATTGAATTCATTGTATAAGGTATGCAGTGTATTCAGAAACATATGGGATGAGTTTTTTAGCCTTACAATATTCTTTGTAAGCAGTGCGCGGGAAAGTAAAATAATCAAATGTTAATAAATAATACGATACTAATAGCAAACAAAGGCAAATAGTTCCAAAAAATGTAATAGTAATTATTAAACACTATGGTCTTGTAATATTCTACAAATATAGAAAAGTATTACTGTATAATACCGCGAACGAAAGGAATATGTCATTATCGCCTTCTGATATCAATTCAGCGATGCAACAATGGGTTAAAACAATCAACTCACCGCTAATCTATTCGTTTTCAAAATTAACACATTTAAAGGATGCAATTTAAAATGAAATAACGTAAATGTAATATAAATATAATAAATAATAATAAAATGAAATATGAAATAATATACAAATTCTAACTTACATAGCATCCAACTGCGTGTACTGAAGGCTAGCAATCCTCTTACTAGCCATGAGTAACCGAACGCTATTATAGAATGGCAAATAATGTCCTTCGTGATGGATCTGAAACCGTCAGTCTGACGGCATACTCTTGGGAGGCAGTGCGCGATGATGATCGAGGGGGGAGGCAGACGGCAGCGTTACGCCGCGGTGGTGGCAACCCTGAAAGTTGCCCGCCCAATTGAAGCGCACATTTTAAACAACATGCGCATTAGTGCTAATGTTAAATTGATAAATAATAAAACTTTGAATTGCACAAAAACATCTTTATGTGGTGCCGGGGGGCGTCCGTTTACCCGTAGAAATATTTAGTTAAAATTTTACTGAGCTTCGTGCGAAGACTTGGAGTACAAAGAAAGGTGGGGGACTACTTTGACAAATCAATTTAACCGATTCGAAACATTCTAGAACATACGATTCGCTGGTTTTCATTTGATGCGATGTCGTAGCCACTCGCGTGGGCTCTAGCGGATTTCCAGGACGGGAGCGCGGCTACACGTGGAAGAGAAAGAACTGACCCTGTTTTCTTTTCTTTCCGGTCGCAGCGCTGATATCGCACAGCTCAGTGTGATAAAGCATGGCCAATGGCTTAGAAATAAAATGCTATACAAGCATTACACGCTAATGTGCACACAATAGAAGTTAATTCAACGATATAACCGACATTAATACCTCAAAAAGTAGTGTATTTAATATATACGAAATTCTTACAGTGGCTTCTTCAGGATTGTCGCAGAGTCCTTGCAAAGTTTGGTAAAGATTAATACATCATAAATGTGGAAAATAACTAATTTAAATAATATGTTGGTAGATGCACCACGATCATTATCGTTTCCATGTTGTTGCGGCAGGAAGTATTATTCCTTGACGAAGGACATCATGGATAAGAGCCCAAAATTTATTGCTTATTTATCCTTGAAAACAGATTTTATTACATGGGAGCGGTTTTTTCATTCAAAATTCAAGAAGCATATGACTTAGTGTAGGGATCACAGTATTTTGAAAATGTCCACAGAATTTACTTCTCCCCATAGCACATTATACGCAGTTTTAACTGTTTTTTGACGTAAAATAAATAAAATAAATAAATAAATATATCATTATTTTTCGTCTGTTGCTAATAGCAGATTAGTTCCTAAAATATTCCGCCTGAGAGCAGTCACGGTGCGGCAGAACAAGTATCTAATGGGTTACTTCCTAATACATTCCGCCAGAAGCCAGTAGCGGTGCAGCAGAACTGATACCTAATTGAATCGCTTTGCAAATTTTTAATGAATGGAGACCAGTAGCAGTGCGTAAGATACTTTTTTGCAAATTTCAGAGCAATATAATATACAATATAATAAAAGAAAATTATAGTGTTTTATTAAAATATGAACCCAATACATCAAAAATAACAATTTTAAACACCATTGTTAATATAGAATCGACCTGTATTTTCTTTCACAAGGATTGAATATGAAGAAAACTCTCGAAACGCCGGCTATCTTGCTAGTACAGATATAAAAGTAAATAAATTATGACATATGTAACATTTGATCTTTCCTAGGGATCGACCAATATCCTGGTTGATCGACAAATAATGTCCTTCCTGATTCTGCGGAGACCATCAATCCGTCGACGTGCTTGTGATTTAGAACGTTCATATTCTACCGATTCGATTCCGGAATTGATTCTTTTATTTCCATTCTTATGGAATCGGTATTCATTCTTTTGCTTCCGATTCTTATTGCATCGATTCGAAAATGCTGGATCGAATCAACAATTAGCTTCGAGTTATTCCAATACCTTCACTAAAAAGAAAGTCATATTACTGGTGCTGATTAATTATTCTAAATTATTACAATGTATATTTAGAAAAAATAATTCACTCAAAATTTGTGTTTAAAGGACAAAACGAGTTCGAGTACGTAAAAGATTTAAGAAATAAGTTTTGATCAAATTAATTTTGAGTGTGCTTGGCTTATTTAGAGTAATGAGTGTCATTTCAATCATTCCTTAAGAATCGATTTTTCTTTCGATTAATTCTAGAATCGATTCCAAATTTTTGATTCCAGGACCGGTAGCGGTAGCTCAGTGCATCAACTGATGTCACTGCAGCGCTTCTGACCGGGAGGTTCTAGGTTCGAGTCCTGACGGCGGCAGGATTTTCGACACTAGCTTTCCAGCTAGGTCGAATTCAGTCGCTGTCTGGAGGAGAATTCTAGCGGCCGTCTGCTCGGTCGTTAGTTTTCCTGGTTTCTCCGATCAACACCAGGCGATTCCGGAGCAGTACCCTAACAAACGGGCCACGAACCGCGCGCGATCTGCCCTTCCTCTTCCTTGTCCTATCCTCTCCCTTACACACACTTACACTAACATGCACCACACTACCACATATTCGGGAGGCCGGTCGGGAGCTTAGAGCTTGTCCCGGCTGGGGCGGTGCCCCGCTGGTGGGAGAGTCCTGGTTAGGGGGAAACCCCACTAGCCGATGGTAGGTCGGCGCCGAATCTCGCCATCCAGCGGGGGAAGATCACCGCCATCTCCCGAGAAAAACATGCACTACACTAACGGGACTAATGACCGAAGCCGTTGACGCGCCCGGAAACACGAAAAATCAATCAATGATTCTTTTCAGGAATAGAACGTCTCTATTTGTGGTTGTGTGTGGCAGGGTGATGGCGAGCGTGGCGGAGGCGAGGCGGCAGCGCACGCCGCGGTGGTGGCAGCCCTGCAGTGGTGCTGTTGCAGCATTCGCGGTGCTGGCGCGCTACGACAGCAGTGCAGATCCTCGCGGCGGAGCTCCTCAGGACGCCCTGGGCCCTCGCTACCCAAGTGAGTACACCTTGCGAGGCGCGTCGAACCGCGTCCGCACGAGCTGCTTGCCCGCCAGGGGAACCCGGCTAGGGCTGGCAAAAAACATCGATATAACCAGAAACATTGATATCAGCGAATTCGGTAACCCCGACCAACTTGATCAGGGTGTTTTGTCCAGTTTCCCTTGATCCTTTGAGCAAATGCGGAGATGGTCCCCTTTTTTTTATTTCTGGACTGTAAATGTAACTTCACTCTGCCATATCTGACTTGTCATACACGATTGAAATTGTATTTGTGACTCAATAAATATTATTATTATAATTATTATTATTATTATTATTATTATTATTATTATTATTATTATTATTATTATTATTCGGTGGTATAACGGTACCGAACTGTTGATCCCAAGTTTTCGGATTATAACGCGATTGAAGTCGGGGATTTCTAAAGGGCGAAAAAAATCCGTAGGAGGGGAAGTAAAGCCGGCTGTCCTATGTAGTTGATTTACTGCATGTAAAAGATCCTGCATCCAACAGATCCTAAAAGAAGCCTGTAATCTAAATTCAAATCGCCTGTTTCATCGCGCAACATAATACTCTCTTTCTCCGCTAGGTGGTGAAAGGAGCGTTTCGAAATTTGCGTTGTTAGACGGAAGAGTGGGCCTGATGGCTCGAATCTCGCCACGTAAAATAAGACACTAAGTAAACATGTAACATCAATATTTTGATTTCGAGCTTTTCTTCACATCGATATTTTGTTGCAAAAACATCGATGTTTTTTAATTATTTTTTTAATACGGGGTTTTAAGCACGTTGTAGAGTAGCAGCAACGCACAGCAATATCGTTGTTTTGCGTTATACTCTTTATCACGCTGCACATTTCGCCAGTGCAGTCTGAGGAAGTTTGTAAGCTGCTCTTGTTAAGGGACTGGAATATGTTATCGCCAGCCGTATCATTTCCTAAATCGGCAGGGAAACACGAAATCGATAGCAAAACACGATGTTCTTTATTATTAATTTTATTCTTTACATTCCATAATAATTTTTATATACTACTAACATGATGTTAACCAAACAATAAAATATATCCCTTTTACGTACTGAAATTGAAAATATGTAGGAAAATAGCATGTTTATAATTAAAAACATCGATGTTTTCATCGGCATCGAAATTCCTTAGAGATGTATCGAAACATCGATGTATCGAAATATCGATGTATCGATGTTTTCGTAAACTTTGTCATCACTAAGCCCGGCACTCCTACGGGCGAGAGTAACTTCTCCTGGCTCCAGACTCATTTCCCCTTAATATCCAGAAAGGGATGTACATATGCAAGCTGAAGTGGCACGAGGCTTCATACGAAAATATGTTTCCCAGATTTTTTTCTATCAAATAACCGAGAATTGTGTTATATTTATATTCTTCACTACTTATTAGTATTTTATGTTTATTACTTACTAAATTCTCCCTTATATAAACATCCTTGCTATGTGACTGGAATATGTTTGAAAGGTGAATTGTTTCCTTGCTTACATTTTGTGCTGTGCTATTAAATTACGCAGGTATTTATTGAATTTAGCAATAATGTGCAATAAGTTAACTAATCTCAACAGCGTTTTTAACAGACAAAAAATTTGTCTGTTTAACCTTCTAACCTAAACATAGAAAGTTCATGCTTTTATATCACTCTTAAGTGAACACGATTAAAAATCCATATTCTTTTGATGAAATTTGATTTAAAATTGGTCTGTCAATTGAGAATATAAAATCGGACTAATATTTTAATGGATCATTTCTATACCTTAAAGAGAAAATGGGAATGAATATAGGTAAATTTGTTTCAATAACTGTCAAGTAACTACTCCCAAAGACAGTCATGGTAAGGTCATATGTCAGGTATCCCATGACTACGGCCACTCCCGAGAATTGTGTTCAACCCTTACTTTTAAATCTCGCGCCAATTTTTCTCGACGCAGCGCCCCCGAGCTCTAGTAAGCTTGTTACCTTGCTCGCAACCTTTACATGCCTGTAGTAGACTCAATCTCCCAACATGCATGATATTAATTAATTGATTGATTATTGCATGTAACTCTCGCAGATATGATCGTAACCGCGAAGGAGGGCATGAAGTGAAAAGTTGCTGACGACCACCCGGGCCGTAAGTTTAACGGTGACACTCATGTCGTTAGCTGCAATGAGTAGGTGATTTTAAGCTCCATGTTGCCGGGTTCTCCTGGCAACCTACCAGTTGGGCCCCTGGACCCCCTACCTTTGGGTGAGATCGGACTTCCTTTGGAATGCTCATACATAAATCCCCACCAGGAGCGGTAGCGGTGCATCAACTGATGTCATTGCAGCGCCTCTGACCCGGAGATCCTAGGTTCCCACTCCCCACGGCGGCAGGATTTTCGGCACTATCTTTTCAGCTAGGTCGAATTCAGTCGCTGTCTGGAGGAGAATTCTAGCGGGCGTCTGCTCTGATCGGTAGTTTTCCGTGGTTTCTCTGATCAACACCAGGCGAATGCCGGAGCAGTACCCTAACAAACGGGTCACGGACCGCGCGCGATCTTTCCTTCCTCTTCCATGTACTATCCTCTCTCTTTACACACACACAAACTTGCACTAACATGCACCACAATATCACATATTCCGGGAGACCGGTCGGGAGCTTAGAGCTTGTCCCGGCTGGGGCGGTGCCCCGTTGGTGGGAGAGTCCTGGTTAGGGGGAAACCCCACTAGCCGAAGGTAGGTCGGCGCCGGATCCATCACCGGACGGTAGGCCGGCGCCATCATGCAATAACGTAACAAAAGGGGCAGCATCTGCCCTCTCCCTCAATGGCATGAACACATTTCTGAAATAATCTTGCAAGCCATGCATCACTTATGATCCCCCATTTACTCGAAATATTCTGTCAGCTGTAAAAGTAGGCATGGATAGGCCTCAGCCCCTACTCGCGTACTGTCATGTATCGTCTACAGTGAGAGAGAGAGAAAGAGAGAGAGAAAGAGAAAGAGAGAGAGAAAGAAAAGAGAGAGAGAGAAAAGAGAGAGAGAGAAAGAAAGAGAGAGAAAGAAAGAGAGAAGAAAGAGAGAAAGAAAGAGAGAGAGAGAAAGAGAGAGAGAGAAAGAAAGAGAGAGAAAGAAAGAGAGAGAGAGAGAGAGAGAGAGAGAGAGAGAGAGAGAGAGAGAGAGAGAACGAAAGAAAACGAGAAATTAGGTACTGGATGCAATATTTCATTTGGGTTATAATCCGAAAATTCATTTCACAACCTTCCGTTTTAATCCATTAACCTATAATTTCTTCAAATCCCCCCTAAAATATATTGTGTTGAAACAAAACGATGTGTCTGAAGTTTCTTTCTAGTCGAATTTCATCCGGACGTTAATATAAGCAATAGCTGCCATTTTTCTTCCGACGATTCGTTTTTGTGACAATCAAGACAGAAGAACACAAGGTTAAACATAGATGGAAGTCATACATAAATCAGCAAGTATGAAAAATTTCCATTCAAATCTCGTCTCATTTGTCTAAACAAAAGATACACCTGGCCGTGCTGCAATAAAAATATCGTATTACTACTATACGTAACCCCTACGGCAATAAAAAGTGTTTCCACGTTTTAATGGGTTTCTCAAGTTTTGTACTTTGACGTGATTTTAGAGAAGACCACTTTAAAAAATAAGTGAAACTAAACAATTCGTTCACATGGTGTAAGAAATTTCATCATTTTCCTAATTGCTAAAGAATGTAACGTACAAGGTGTACTAAAGAAAGCAACAATGTCCGTGTATTCATCCGTCAAGGGTGGTTTTGGGAGAAGTGACAATGTGACATGTCACCCTCTTGAATCAAAAATAAGTAAATAAATAAAAATATTATGGAATAGTAATATATTATACTAGATGATAAAGACATACTTTAACTAGGAGATGAAGGTATTGCCTCACGGGCGACGATAGGAGCCATTGGGGTATTTTTCAGAGATTCTTTCAGAGACTCTCGCAAGATCGCGCCAGACACCCGAGACACTGTAGAGTGTCATCATCCCGACAATTAAAAGTTCTCAAAATGAAGGCGCGAAACAATAACATTTTTTAAAAAGAAAGTGGCCGAACACAGTTTCGCGGTTACTAGACTCGCCACGCGCGAGTAAAACTCCCTTAAGATGCAACTATATATGCTACCGACTATTAATTGAATTGGTATTGGAGTTGGTATGGAGTTGGTATTGCGCCCTTAACTGAGAAGTATTGGCGCGAAAACGCGCTCACATTGTCGTGATTTTGAAGAAATACAACGACTATATATATATATATATATATATATATATATATATATATATATATATATATATATATATATATTATCTATATATATACAGAGAGAGAGAGAAAGAAAGAGAGATATAGATATAGATATAAGACGACACGCCATGAGGGGAAATTGTTGGGGAATTTTTCACCGTGCGTTTACACAAAATATCGCATCGTCAGTTAAAAGTCGTGATAATTCACATCTGGGCGGCATTGAAGGAATTAAATTTTGACTGGTGGTAGCAGTGTGTGTGTTTAGAGCGCGTACGAGGTGATAGACGAACTAAAATTGCATGTCGCACGAATTATAACATAAAACAATCTTCTGTTTGCCCAAGGAAACATTGACAAGGTAAAATCGACAAACGTTTTTCCATCATCGATATTTATCAGGCTGAGATAAACTAATAGTCCTCGAATAATTGTCTTTCAGCTTTTTCCCTTGTGGCAAGCTAAGAAGTGGGTAACCACGCTTTGCGAGCAACCCAATCTATCACCGGGAGCGGTAGCTCAGTGCATCAACTGATGCCATTGGTTAGGGGGAAGGGGTGCCCACTAGCCGACATTAGGTCGGACCCGGATCTCGCCATCCAGCGGGGGAAAACCACCGCCATCTCCCGAGAAAAAACATGCACTACACTAACGGGACGAATGACCAAAGCAGTTGACGCGCCCGGAAACACGAAAAAAACAAACCAAACCAAACCAACCCAATCCATCATTCTGTTGCTCTCCCAAACAATTTACTGAAGCTATTTTGCAGCGTCAACAGACGGTAATACTGAATAGGAAGAATTCCTGAGATTTAAGTTTAAAAATATTGTTGGAGGTCAGAGCCCTCTCATACCGAAAAGTAGCGTGCACGACTGGAGATCCGCCATCTTTGATTTGCAAGCACGCGAGCATCGAATGTAAACAGATCTTCCCAAGGCGAAAACATTTGAATAATTCATTGCGATTCTCAAGGCACTGCCGAACCAGATTTCTGTTCGTGATTGTTGCTTGTTGCGATCTTTTTTTTTAAGTTCACTGCAGCATGTGACAGTTGCATTTACGAACAAAACGAGCTTGTCAATTTTTCTCGCGGTTTTACTTTTCCAATTAACTATATAGAACAGCATTAAAAAAGTCTGGAGCTTAGAGCTTGTCCCGGCTGGGGCGGTGCCCCGCTGGTGGGAGAGTCCTGGTTAGGGGGAAACCCCAGGAGCTGACGGTAGGTCGGCGACGGATCTCGCCATCCAGCGGGGGATAACCACCGCCATCTCCCGAGAAAAACATGCACTACACTAACGGGACTAATGACCGAAACAGTTGACGAGTCCGGAATCACGAAAAAAACAACCAACCAACCAATCGTCCCGTAGCCGTGACATACGCCTTACTAGTGAGACGAAATATAAGAATCATTTATCGACTTTTGCCTCAGCCATACTGGCTCACAGGAATTGGGGCACGTCCCCTTTCTGGGACGAGGCTGGATAAGGCCGCTTGTTCTTTGATGTCTGTGAACTTTGGTGGCACCTCCATGTCCACGCTGGGAAGGGAGATGGAGGACATCCCGTCCATCTTTTATTCATCACCAGGCCACCGCTACGGCAACTTCCTTCCAAACTTCTTTTTCTTCTACCTCACCCGTCTCCCGGACACCTTGCATCGCCCTCAAAACGCCGCTATTGCCCCCTGCAAGGAACAGTGCACTGAGCATCAACTGATGAGCGATTCTGTCCGGGAGGTCCTATGTTCGAGTCCTGATGGCGGCAGGATTTTCGACACTAGCTTTTAAGCTAGATCGAATTCAATCGCTGTCTGGAGGAGAATTATAGCGGCCGGCTGCTCTGATCGGTAGTTTTCCGTGGTTTCTCCGATCAACACCAGGCGAATGCCGGAGCAGTACCCTAACAAACGGGCCACGGACCGCGCGCGATCTGTCCTTCCTCTTCCTGGTCCCATCCTCTCCCCTGACACACACACACACACACACACACACACACACTTACACTAACAAGCACTACACTACCACATATTCCGGGAGGTCCGTCGGGAGCTTAGAGCTTGTCCCGACTGGGGCGGTGCCCCTCCGGTGGGAAGTCCTGGTTAGGGGAAACCCCACCAGCCGACGGTAGGTCGGTGCCGGATCTCGCCATCCAGCGGGGGACGATCACCGCCATCTCCCGAGAAAAAACAGCACTACACTAACGGTACTAATGACCGAATCAGTTGACGTGCCCGGAAACACGAAAAAATCAATCAATAATCCACAGTGCACTGAGACTCTAAAATACCTACAGCCCATGATTGGAGTTTGACAGCTTAAGTTCCTTTAGAGATGTATTTAAAATTCACGTTGAGAGGGTCCAGTGAAATTATATGATGTCGGTGCTAGTTAGATACAAGAGAGGATTTTGCACTTCGTAAATCATTGTTTTAAAAAGAAAATGGCTTCAAACTGAAACCGAACTTCGTATGACCAGGTCCTGAACTAATTATACATCAGATAAGCATGAAACAGTCCTTCATTAAATATGTTTCGTTATATTGTACTGTTATATCGATTTAACTGACCCAGAGAGCCAAAAACCACTCTTAACATCCGCCTGCGGCGCGGCGGTGCGAGTCATGGCGATCTATTCATAATTATTATTTAATATCTATAAATATATTCATTGATTAATTGATTGATTGATTTTTTCATGTTTCCGGGCGCGTCAACTGTTCTGTCCATTACTCCCGTTAGTGTAGTGCATGTTTTTCTCGGGAGATGGCCGTGGACTTCCCCCGCTGGATGGCGAGTGGTGTAGCTGAAGCGGGAGATGGGGAAGTTCGTCCTTTATAGGAATATGAGACACGGTGGGGACATACTACTCAGCGGTTTTTTGATTGATTAGCGATTCCGAGCGCGACTGCTAAGGTCTATAGTGTGGTAAGCATAGTGCATGCGTTTTCCTAGGGAGGTGAAGGTGATATTTCCCCGTTAGATGGTCAGATCCGACGGCGAGCTACTGTCGTCTAGCAGGGGTACCAAATAAAGCAACCAGATACAAGATCTTAGCTCCCGACTGGAATCCGGGCATGTATAGTAGTGTAGTGTACATTGCTGTGAGTATAATGGGGGAGGATAGGGCAAGGAAGAGGAATAAAAGATCGCACGTGGTCCGTTTGTTAGGGTACTGCTTCGGCATTTGCCTGGTATTGATCGGAGGCACACCGGAAAACTTTCAATCAGCGCATTCGTCCGCTAGAATTCTCCTAAGAAGAAGAGAAGATAAGGAAGAGGGAATAAGAGAGAAAAAGCTAGTGGGTTAGGAGAAATAAATAATAAAGAGATAAAATAAGAGCGAGAGAAAAAAAGAGAGAAATAGAGACTTATGGGAAAGAGAGAGAGAAAAGAGAGGGAGAGAAAAGAGAAAGAAGCAGGGGAAAGGAAAGGAAATGAGAAAAAGGACCAGAGGAATAGGGAGAGAGAAAGGGAGAGAGAATAAGAGAAAGAAAGCAAGAGGGAAAAGGAAAGATAAAGACAGAGAAAGAATAACAGAGGTAGAGAGGGGAATAAAGAAAGGGAGAGGAAGATAATATAAAGGAAAAGAGAAAGGGAGATAATAAGATAGCAAGAGAGAGAGAGAGAAATCGAAAGAATAAGAGAAAGCGAGAATGTCTCCATGGATCCGCCATCGACGCGTGCAAATTCCAGGACGCCGCCGCCTCTGCGTGGCGTGAGGAGCATCGTCGGACGCGGACAAATGAACGCGTTAGCAGCCCCATGCACTTGAAAGATACAAACGCCCCCGCGCACCGCCACTCGCAGCCTGTCAGCGGCGCTGAAAAATCGGCGGCGGCCGCTCACAGCATTCAGACAAGCCACGGCCCCCTTCCCCTCGCAGCCACCGCCTTCTGGACGCTGAATAAAAGAGCGCAGCCTACTCCATGCCGACACTCAAGACGTCCCTATAGCAGAGACGAGGTTTAAAAATACTACGTACATAAGCGAGCAATGCATATTATTATTATTATTATTATTATTATTATTATTATTATTATTATTATTATTATTATTATTATTATTCCTTATTACTCCTCTACATCTCAAGAAATGTCGGAGCATTCGTGCTCAAGACACAAGTTGTCTGCACAAAAATATGGAGTTGCTACAGTGAAGAGATTCCTCATACAGGATTCTAATATATTTCATGTAGTTCTTCGTTAATGATGATTTTTGGCGATGTCTTTACTTCCTTGGCCCTTCATGCACCTCATTCAAGACATTATTATTATTATTATTATTATTATTATTATTATTATTATTATTATTATTATTATTATTTGGCTCTTAAGCTTTCTAAGGGCATCACATATTTCACATATATTAGTCCTTTACGCTATCCGAGGACAAAATTTAATCAAAACACTTGGAGCAATTTTTGAGAAAATTTTGAAAATGTTTTAGGAACTTCTTGTAAAATTCCCCCCAAAAATCAAAATATCCGTTTGAAACTCCCAAAGCCAGATCGTCCAGATATATTGGGGAATATCAATTTTGGAGCAAAAAGGCTGACAGACGGTCGGACGGACAGACAGAGTAACATTTTGCTGTCAATATATTTTTCGCTAACAAGATCCCACAAAACATGGATTCTGGCAACACCACGTGATAGAGGAAATAATTTACTATACATAGCAGCAGAATTTATCCACTTTTTCGATACCAGGGCCCCGCAATACGTTTTTTTCTCTTTACTGAAAATTAGACGTTTTCCGGCATACGATTAGATGACTTGATTACCTAACTTACTAATTGAAAAATTACTCAATAATTATACAATTCTTCACCTATATGTCATGATAAAAAATGATTTATAAGTTAGTTACATCTAGAATGTACTAGTGAAAATATGATATGTCATCAGTATCCGAGCCCTGGTGACACGGGATATCAGATCACTAGTTTCGAGTTCTATTGTGTCTGTCGAACATTTCTTAGAACACGATGCCACAAAACCTAACCTCACTTTCCCTACGCTTTTCTAAGCTTTCCCGCACATTTACGAGTTACCGGCAAGACTTCGGTATTTGGTCTTCGCGAATCATACAAAATATCATTGAGTTTGTGCAACGCATAATTTCCTTCGCATTATAATGCCAAAATACTTCTTGTGAACGCATGCGACGTCTTATACATGGTCAATGTCCTTCCTTTAGCCAGGACCCTATGTATAATACTCATACTAGCCAAATTAATTTCGAAATGAGACGTTCGTCATTCATACAGCTTTATGCACATCAGGCTAATGTGCAAATTCCAGGGCAAACATAAGCATTTTGCATTTTGCACATAAGCAAGCTGCATTTTGAATTTTATCAGTGACATGGAAATATTGTGGTCTCTTCAAAAGGATACAGCTCTGCAAATGCCACGTTTACAAGTTTAGAGTCACTTAAAATATCATTCATTGCTGTATGAAGTGATGACATATTTTGAGCAAGCACTTATTATTAAAAAAATTCCTTGTTCCTTGTTTCGACAATGAATTATAAGTTTAGTCTTATTCATAAATAGTTCTATTCTGCATGACAGAGAGCGCGCACGAAAAATAATTTTTGTAATGGGAATAATTGGACAACTCAACTTATGTTGTTGGGTTTATAATGTTTAGAAATTTACAAAGGGGTTGTAAACACAAATGTACCCAATGTTCAACAACCAAACGAGTTTAACTCGTCTGAGTACTCTCAACTGTAGAAAATTAACTGGAGAATCCAGTAGCATGCACTTTTTTATCGAGAAGCTAACTAATCAGCTAGTGCAGCGGAATTACAGAATCTGACTGAAGAAACTGGCTCCTAACTCACCAATTGTTGTTTCCAGTTCCTATCAACATTCCTCTACGTGACCGGAAGCGATAGCTCAATGCATCAACTGATGTCACTGCAGCGCCTCTGACCGGGAGGTTCTAGGGTCGAATCATGACGGCGGCAGGATTTTCGACACTAGCTTTTCAACTAGGTCGAATTCAGTCGCTGTCTGGAGGATAATTCTAGCGGCCGGCTGCTCTGATCGGTAGTTTTCCGTGGTTTCTACGATCAATACCAGGCGAATGCCGGAGCAGTACCCTACCAAACGGGCCACGGACCGCGCGCGATCTGTCGTTCCTCCTCCTTGTCCTATCCTCTCCCCTTACACACACACTTACACTAACATGCACTACACTACCACATATTCCGGGAGACCGGTCGGGAGCTTAGAGCTTGCCCCGGCTGGGACGGTGCCCCGCTTGTTGGGAAAGTCCTGGTTAGGGAGAAACCCCACTAGCCGACGATAGGTCGGCGCCGGATCTCGCCATCCAGTGGGGGAAGATCATCGCCATCTCCCTAAAAAAACATGCACTACTTACTGCATGACTTACGGGACTACTGACCACAGCAGTTGACGCGCCCGAAAACACGAAAAATCAATCAATCAATCCATCCTCTGCGTGTTTCGATGACACAGCAAAAACCTTCTTCTTTCTCCCATGCTTTATCAAGATTCCTCCCGCCTCCCCCAACGGCGCATGTGCGCACTACTTATCCCGGACGGCCGAGTTCTGAGCCTTGGGGTACTCCACCATCGCCACCGCCGCTACTGTCTGCTCGGGCCGGGCTCCGCGGAGCGTATCGACGGCAATAGTCGATCGCCTGTCGATATCTCGACGCGCCATTATTGTTCCCGAGCCCCGTCGACCCGCGCAGGTCGCGAGCGCAAAGCCCTTGATTTGTAGGGTGCGTCATAGCAGCCAGAGGCAGCCTCGACGGCGGGGACGCGGTGGAGCTCCCTCTGGAGTAAGGGGAACACGCAACCCGCGCGGCTTTGAAAGTCTACTTTGCAGAACGGAGACACTTTTGACACTTAAACATACGTTATTAAAGGGAGTCATAAAGCAAAGATATTAGTTTTTGACTTTTAATTTTAATATTTTCTTAATATTCTAAGTTTTCTGAATAAAATGGTAGATACGTAGTTGTAAAATACACATATTACACATTTTCTTGTTCCTTTATTTGCATATGTCAACATGGCGGTCATTTTGATTACGAGTCCGTTTTAGGTTGGGTAGCGTAAGGAGAACACGCAACCGGCGCGGCTTTGGTCTTCTGGAAGTCTACTTTGCAAAACGGAGACACTTTTGTCACTTAAACATACATTACAACATATTAAAGGGAGTCATAAAGCTAAGATATGAATTTTTGACTTTTCATTTTAATATTTTTTTAATATTCATAGTTTTCTGAGTAAAATGATAGATACATAGTTGTAAAACACACATATTAAACTATTTTGTTCCTTTATTTGCATACGTCAACATGGCGGTCATTTTGATTACGAGTCCTGTTTAGGTTAGGTAGAGTAAGAACACGAAACCTGCGCGGCTTTGGTCTTCTGGAAGTCTACTTTGCAGAACGGAGACACTTTTGCCACTTAAACATACGTTATTAAAGGGAGCCATAAAGCAAAGACATGAATTTTTGACTTTTAATTTTAATATTTTCTTAATATTCATAGTTTTCTGAATAAAATGGTAGATACGTAGTTGTAAAATACACATATTATATTATTTTGTTCCTTTGTTTGCATATGTCAACATGGCGGTCATTTTGATTACGAGTCCTGTTTAGGTTAGGTAGAGTAAGAACACGCAACCGGCACGGATTTGGTCTTCTGGAAGTCTACTTTGCAGAACGGAGACACTTTTTCCACTTAAATATACGTTATTAAAGGGAGTCATAAAGCAAAGATATGAATTTTTGACTTTTAATTTTAATATTTTTTAATATTCATAGTTTTATGAATAAAATGGTACATATTTTGGCTGGTTCTAAAATTTTACAGCACTAGATTCAATAGTTTCTGAAATAATGAAGTACTTATCACACTTAGATTTTTAACAGATGAATTAAATAAATAAAACCATTAATTATTATTAAAAAAATAACACATTGTGAAAGACGTTTCGGGGAACGATGGTGCCCATCTTTAGGTCATCTAAAGATAATCAACAAAAAGTAGGATAGTATGACTATTGCATCTATTAATTACTGTAAATGTACCAAATAAAAGCAAATGGCACACTTTACAGTTGTTAAAACAAGTCATGTTATTCGTTGTAATGCATTGTCGATACTACATATGTCTCACTGGAGTATTTAGTCTGAAGTCACCATGATGTTTAGCGTTTAATTACACCAGATAGACTCTCTGGTCACGAGATGTTAGTCAAACAAAAGGTTGTGTCTGAGTCAGGAGTGTGAGGGGAATGAAGAGGGTAGAAAATGAAAGAAAAAATATATGGAAAGTCAACAAATAAGAAATATTTTGTAAGGAAAATTGTTTGGCTTTGAATTACGTATATTCAGTTTGAAGAAAATGCATTTGGGTGTTTTTATTTTTATGAAGTAAATTATCACACGTGTGTGTAAAGCGGTTGCACTCAACATTGGAATTTACTGTGTTGTTTTGTTTCTGACGGTAATCTTGGCTGATCTTGTTAATCTCCTCTGTTCTATATTTATACTTAACATTTTTTTCAAAATTAAAAATTTAAAGATAATGGATGTTTATATTATATCCGGACGAGTCAGGTCGTTAGTTACCTAAATGAAATATGCCTAAACTCATGTCGTTTAGTTAGTTACCACCACCACAGTCTCCCATTTAATTAGTTTAAATTGGTTGAGAAACAAAATAATGTTGTTGATAAACCCTTGATTTAGGTTTCAGGGAAATGCACTTTCTGAAAAAATTGGTTCTAAAATTTGACACTTGAGATAAGTTAATAGAAGTTACTACGACTAAATTTAACTGTTAATTAATCAACTCTATGTTTTATTGAGCTGGAATTTGTTAATTTATGGCTGGAATATAATCCATGAGATAAAACTGAAACCGAAAAATTTGTATTAGATCTTCTGAAGAAAGTATCTGCTAATGTTGTTTAGAAACGTTTAATTGAATTATTTCAAGAATCTTTCTGAAAATACATTATCACTCATATTAGTTTGACGTAAACCAAAAATTAGTTTTGTTTCTTTGTGTGATAAACATTTCCCTCTTAATGTCAATCGCTTAATATCAATTCTTTACCTAGTTTGGTAAACGTGACAACAGTATTTCTGGGCAACCAACATCGGAAGACGTGAGAAATAATGCAAAAGCATAGCTTAAAATCATATTTCAACACATAATGTCATTCAAAAATTATTTGTAAAAAGAATTAGCAAAAACAATCAAAATGTGAATGAGAATTTGAAAATTTGAAATTCGATGCGTGATATACCCCAATGTGCGTTATATACCGATGTATTCCACAATAATTGGCATTTCTCATTATAAATTATATAATAATTTCATTAGTAAATAGTGTGCACAGTGCAAGTAATTGGCCACACTAAAGTGGAAGTTAGCAAAGAATCCTCAACCTAGTTAGATGTTTATGATTTTATCCCTCACTAAAAACTCTAAATCTAATTACAAATAACAACCAAATAATACACAAATTTCAACACATTTACTTTAATTTATATACAACTTTTGAATGTTCAATGTTTCCAATTGTTCTGTAATTTTCCGTTCGGTATTATTAGAAAGCAGTTAATAAAAAACATTCGGTATTCTTCCAAATATTGGCTTATGAGTGCAGTGAGCAGCAATCGGTTTTGGCTAGAAATATAATGAAAATATTCGCTCCGGTATAATAAATACTATTTTCAAAGGCAAATCAGCTACGCTATAATCCCTAGCTATATCATAAATATAATCCCTCGTACTATACGAAAACGAATCGACTTACAGCAGCGAGAGAGTGGAGAACGGTTTTTTAAATATCTACAATCATTATAGAACTCAAGAAAACACACAGTGAAGCTACATTTATGTCCAGATGCAGAACAAGAAGCCTTCTCGGTATCAGAATCACGGAAATTGGACGAAAAATCTGATCGAGATGGGAGTCATTGACCCAGAAGTTACAATACTTGTTACAGGAATATTTATCCTTTTAGAATTACACAGTCAAATTTTCTCATTCATTAAATACCATTGGTAACTAATTCATTAATTTTTTTTAAACTAATATTTTTTCCTTTTTTGTAGTCAGAACGGTTTCTAATTGTATAGAAGCAGTACCAGATGAGTTGCTTACAAAGCGGGGACACCTTCACATCCATAATTTCGTTTTATATTTCCTGACAACATGGTCATTGGCAAAACGTTACCACCATAAACCCCCTTCATGCCCAAGAAATTTGTAACATTTATTCTGAGACACCTGGAGATGAACCTTAATCATAAAAGTGCTACTTTTTACTCAGTTATTACATCCATCCATCCATAAATACATACCGGGAGCGGTGGCTCAGTGCATAAACTGATGTTACTGCAGCACCTCTGACCGGGGGGTCCCAGGTTCGAGTTCTTACGGAGGCAGGATTTTTGACACTAGATTGTTAACATTAGATTTTAGACACTAGCTTTTCAGCTAAGTCAAGTTCAGCCGCTGCCTGGAGGAGAATCCTAGCGGCCGGCTGCTCTGATCGGTAGTTTTCCGTGGTTTCTCCCATCAACACCAGGCGAATGCCGGGCAGTACCCTAACAAACGGGCCACTGACCGCGCGCGATCTGTCCTTCCTCTTCCTTGTCCTATCCTCTTCCCTTACACACACACTTACACTAACATGCACTACACTACCACATATTCCGGGAGACCGGTCGGGAGCTTAGAGCTTGTCCTGACTGGGGCGGTGCCCCGGTGATGAGAGATACCTGGTTAAGGAAAACCATTAACTGACGGTAAGGTCGACGCCGGATCCTACCATCCAGCGGGGAAGGTCACCGCTACCTCCCGATGAAAAATCATGCACTACCCTTACGAGACTAATGACCTGAGTAGTTGAGGAGCCCGGAATCACAATCAATCAAGCCCGAGAGTGGTAGCTCAGTGCATCAACTGATGTCACTGCAGCGCCTTTGACCGGGAGGTCCTAAGTTCGGGTCCTCACGGCGGCAGGATTTTCGACACTAGCTTTTCAGCTAGGTCGAATTCAGTCTCTGCCTGGAGGAGAATTCTAGCGGCCGGCTGCTCTGATCGGTAGTTTTCCGTGGTTTCTCCGATCAACACCAGGAGAATGCCGGAGCAGTGCCCTACCAAACGGGCCACGGACCGCGCGCGATCTATCCTTCGTCTTCCTTGTCCTATCCTCTCCCCCTTTCACACTAACATGCTCTACACTACCACTTATTCCCGGAGACCGGTCGGGAGCTTAGAGCTTGTCCCGGCTGGGGCGTTGCCCCGCTGATGGGAGAGTCCTGGTTAGGGGGAAACCCCACTAGCCGACGGTAAGTCGGCGCCGGATCTCGCCATCCAGCGGGGGGAGACCACCGCCATCAAACCCCACAGCCGAAAGCGGCCCCCCGAGAAAAACATGCACTACACTAACGGACTAATGACAAAGCAGTTGACGCGCCCGGAAACACGAAAAAACCAAACCAACCAACCAATCAATCAAGTAATCAATCAATCCCTCTATTAAAATATTAATAACAATGACGCGACCAATGACCAAAACAGTTGACGTGCCCCGAAACATCCATCCATCCATCCATCCATCCATCCATGAATCAATCAAAATTGATCTGCTCTGCTAGGATAGTGAACGCAGTGGGAACCTTAATACTCCTGCGACGCCTGAGAACAACTTCGTCGTGAGTAGACGGCCGTCGGAACAAAAGAAGACGGAGACGCCGCGAGCGGAAGAGAGACGGAGCGAGGGTGACAAATCTAGAAGCATCGGTTATCTCCTCCGGTTCGCCAGTCTTTTGTTTTCGCGGCCGCCGCACGGAACGTTCATTTGTCACCGACGAGCTCTCGAGAACTACAAATCGATAGCGACGTCATCTGCTGCTGCTGCCGCCGCCGCGCCGTATCGCGTGCCGTTCGCGTTTTCTTATTCTTTGTACGGTGGTTATAAGGCACGATTTTGACCCTGGAATGACATCCGCCTATTGCTGGAGGGTTTTTTTTGTTTTGGTTCTGGATTTGAGGTTCTGCTGTTGACTTGCCCAGACTGCGCAACTGGACTGGGGGATCCACCTGGCTTGCCCTTGACTACCGTTGTATCTGCAGGCACCCTTAAGCCTTAAAATTATAAGGTTAAGCAAGCTGCTTAACCCTAGTAATTTTAAGGTAAAAAAATGGACCCACGGCTTCATTGGTGTGGGAGACCTTGGTAGCATATAAGGTAAATTTGGAATTTATTAAAGTATCAAACAATTTTGCTAAATTAATCAATTTAATCATCAGTTAAAATGTTTGTTTACTCATTTAATCAAAAACATTTTTAATTACGTACTAAAATTGAAAAAAATACAATATTACAAAATTACTATTATATATATATATATATATATATATATATATATATATATATATATATATATATATATATTACTGGCAAACATCTATTTCATTTTTATGTCCAAGAAAGGTCGATACCAATCAGATTAAATGAGGAATATCAATTTTCACAGAGACAGACGTACGGACGTATACAGAGTAGACGGACGGACAGACAGACATTTCAATTAATCTAATTTTTCAGTATCAAGAATGGATAATTAATCTAATTTTTCAGTATCAAGAATGAATAAAACGGGTTTCTGAATCCACAAAGAAGTAATTTTCTGCCTATTGGAAGAAGAATTATACACGTTTTGGTATCAGGTATTAGGAAGCTTGGCAGAAAGCTCTAAGCTCCCGACCGGTCTCCCGGAATGTGTGGTAGTGTAGTGCAAGTTAATGTAAGTGTGTATGTAAGGGGAGAGGATACGACAGGGAAGAGGAAAAGATACGCGCGGTCCGTGGCCCGTTGTTTAGGGTACTGCTTCGGCATTCGCCTGGTGTTGATATGCCAAACCACCGACAACTACCGCGGGCTGTTGGAATTCTTCTCCAGACTAGCGACTGAATTTCAGCAGCTAGTGAAAATACTGCCACTTCAAAGTACTAATTTACACGGGAATTACTCACAACTCTCGTCGCGTACGGACACAACACGCCTGGCACCACCTGCCAGGGGACTAGTTGCCTACAATATGGCAGCCTTCAATTAGTAACACTACACTAGCGCTACATGTGCATGTAGGTAATACTATCCAATATCTTTGGTTTGACGCTCCTATTGCTCTGGTTACTGCGGCAACAGACTTAGGACATCTCCCTGGCAGAGCAGCGACTAGACTTCTCCACATAGATTACTTCTGCTGTCCTGATTGCAGCATGTTTCGATACGATTCTGGTTTCTTGTAAACCGTGAATGAAGCAGTAAATCTTCTATTGTGTGAATACACGTGTATTGTTTACCACAAAAATTATAGTATACAGATGGGATAACCTTTTTTATTATAATATATCAAAATTCATCAGTTCATTCAAATTTACCTCTAATAATAAGGATTTGATTAGTTTGTGTGTTGTGAGTATTCATTGGGAACAGTTAGACAAGTGAATGAATTCAACGACAAAATGCTGGTAGGTAACCCGCGACAAAATTTGGAATATTCTCTAAGTAAAAATTATTTTATATTCTAGAAGTGATAAATCATAGCCAAAGTTACTTCTGGGGCATTATAGAGTTACTATGACTTAACTCGATCAAAATCTGGTAAATATTTCTAACCCTTCCTTGGTGGATACAAACACACGATACACTGTCAACTACTTCCTCATTCTTTGCGTATGCGCAGTCGAATAAAAATGAGCTATGTAGGTAAACCGTTGTATAACTTGTTAACGGTAAACTCGTTATATATTTCCCTGGGATCAAGGAGTTGTGCATGATTCATTGAAAGTTGAATGTTCGTATTTTTTAAAATTTATAATATATCTTCTTCTTCACTCCAGGGATTAGGCTCTAATGAACCTGTTCCGGTGCCCATTTTGCTTTTGAACTTTCAATATCTCTTCTCTCCACTGCTCTATAATCCCTTGCGATTGCCGGTTGTCTCGTGTTCGGCATTCGCTCCAAATGTTCACACCATCTTTGTCTGTTTCTTCTCAGAGCAATGGTTCAACCTTCAATTTCCGTCTTATATCTTCTTTTTTTGTCTTGTTTCTTTTTATCTAAAATTGTAAAACCAAATGTGCTCCTCATAAACTTCATTTCTGACTCCTGATTCCCAATTTGTCCTTCTCTGATATTACTTTTATTTCATCTCCATACATGAGTACTGAATGGCGACAGTATTAAAATCTGTGAATTGTACCACAAATTCTTCTGAATCTAGTAAGTTTTTCATCTAATCAATATCCTTTTCATAAGATACATAACAGCCCAAATATTTAAAGTATTTTACTTGTTCTAGTACCTTTTCTTCTATTATTATTTCAGTTCTCTTCTCTCGGGATACTTTCCTTTGAATGCAATTGTTTTAGTTTTTTCAATGGATACCTTAAAGCTATAATCTACAGCCATTTGGTGAAATTTGTAAACTGTCATCTGCATTTTATCTTCAGAGTCTTGTATTATTACTTTGTCGTTCGCATATAAAAGGGAGTTTAAAAAGATTTCATTAAAATGGATCTACGTTCAACTTCCACGTTCTAAACACATCGTTCATATATATATATATATATATATATATATATATATATATATATATATATATATATATAAAAGAAAGCCCTGTCTCACTTCTTTATTAGTGGGAATATCTTCTATCAATATTTTTCCCACTTCCAATCTGATGCTGGTGTCTTCATACAGGCTTTTTATTGCTTCTACGAAGTGTTTTGGATATTCTCTTTTTTTAGATTGCCCCATAGCATGTTCCTATTAACATTGTCAAATGATTTTAGTAGGTCTATAAAAGCCAGGTGGTTTCACAGTTAAATTCCCGCCGTTCTTCAATAATCCTTTTTAAAGTAAAAAATGGCATCTATAGTTGATCCCCCTTTTCTAAATCGCATTTGCTCTTCAGAAATTAAATGATGGGCAATATTTTTAATCTTTCGTTCAGTATTCTTGCATAGATCTTATAAGATGTATCTAAGAGATAATTCCTCTATAATTATTGGGATTTCCTATATCTCTTTTCTTAAAGAGCGAAATTACTTTTGCTTGCCGCCATTCTTGTGGAATCTGTTTATTTTTCCAACACACATTGAAGAAATGGAGGAGGGTAGGTGGGAAGATTCACGCATACTTTAAAAATTCCGTGTTTATTTCATTCATACCTGGAACTTTTCAATGTTTTGATTTTTTCAGAGCTTCTTTTAGTTCTTCGATTGAGAGGTTGTCTACTTCTGTGGTGGCGTGATTTTGTAATTTCACTTTTTTTTTGTAATGTTTCATCCAGTTGTCTTTCTCTATTATGTTTATTTGTACATTTTCTCTTACATTTTTATTTAGGCTTCTCATCAGCTTAAACGCTAATACTTGCCTGCCAAACAAATGTGTTCTATCCTACCTATAAATCTTTCCCAAGAATCTGAATGAGCCTTCTTGATTATTGATTTTACTTTCTTTCTGGCTTCTTTATACTCGTCCTTGTTATTTTCGGTAGGATTGTTGAGAAATAATTTGTTTATGTTTTACATATTTTTCGATTTTTTCGTTCTAAATCTTTAACCTTATTCTCTCCCTAAATTGTTTTGTCCAACATCTTCACTTCCTGCTTGTTTGACTATACTTTTGATGTTCTGCCCTTCTGTCTCTATATCTTCACTTGTGGTATATTCTTGCAGGTGGAAGTTTACTCTGTTTTGGTGTAAATTTCTTACGCTTTCATTTTTTAGAGATGTGTTTTGTACACTTCTTCAGTGTTATTGTTTTTTTATTGTTCTTACCTCTCACCCATTTTGAAAGCAATGTAATGTGAGACACTACTAAGAAGTGATCTGAATTTATATAGCAACCTCTCTTAACTTCTGTATCTTCTATTTGTTTAAATATTCTTTTATTTCCAATAACGTAATCAATTGTAGACCTACTTCCTCGAGCTGTCCATGTATATTTATGTATATCTTTTTTCTTCTTCAAAGTTTTGGATATTCAGATTTCATTGAAAGCAGTGAATTCTCTTAGTTTTTCTCCGTTTATTTTTTTTGTTTTTTCTCCATGTGTTCCTACAATATTGAGGATGTTTTGATTCCCAACTCTTGCATTAAAATCGCCACCCAATAGGACTTTATACTTTAAATTGCATTTATCTAATAGGATTTGGAGGGTTTCATAGAACTCTTCCGTTTCGTCTTTCTTCTCTTCTTCCGGAGCATAAACATAAGATATCCTCTGTCATGTTTTAGTTTCATCATAAGAATCCTCTCATTAATATACCAAACCTCTTTTATTCTTGATTCCCATTTACTGTCAATGAATATTGAGACTCCCTTTGCGGCTTTTTGCCTCTAATCTACTCCACTATAGAACATGGCAAAGTTTTCTACGTATTTCGATCCTTTTAATTTTTTTTTCAGTTATCACGGCTATATTTATGTTCATTTTTTTGAAGTACGAATTCGAATACGTTCAATATATGTATAATATATATTGAACGTATTTCTGATCATGCAAATGATATTTAACTTCTCCTGCACGTTCTTCACCTATAGAATAGACACTAAGAGTCAACATCGTTTCCTTTGCCAACAAAAATATTATAACTTATTTTCGTGTACTATAGCATTGATCTTTACATTCACATTTTTGCTCAATACCAATATTTTAATTATTTTTTAATGAAAATACGTCTCTTTCTCAGGAACTATAAATATTTGCTTAGATATATTACCTCATAACGGATTACAAACTTCAAAATCTATATTCACATTAACTAATTATTCTTTTCGAAGCTTTTACAGTACATCGTTTGTTCGACTGTTGATTCAGAGGGAAGAGTTTTTACAACCTTTGTTTACTCCGTGCCAGACCCACACTTTCATCTCTAGACAAACACACAGGGCTTCCACCTTCATTCGTTTCGTAGAAAATCCAGTGGAAATGTGAGAGCCGATACAAGTTACCTGCCGGAGTTCTTAAAAACATCGATGGAAACTTCTCGACCGTCGAGGAGAGATAGAAAGAGAAAAAAAAGAAGAAGAAAAGTCTCCAGATTTTCAACACCCTCGATTCAGAGCTTGCCGAAGCAACTTCCGGCCGACCTGTCCCTTCCTTTTAACTTCCACAACACACCGAACAAAACATTCACGAGAAGACAACCCTTAAGTGGAAAGAATAAGTCACCAGAATGGACGAGAGAGGGGGGAGATTGAGTGAATGTGTGTATGTGTTTGTGTGTGTGTGTGTGTGTGTGTTGTGTGTGTGTGTGTGAAAGAGAGAAAAAACGAAATCGATACACAATGGGACGAATGGTGTGGCTAAAACTGCATGAATGACGATGAACTATTTCATTTCTATGATACTATTCCACTCGTGAAATTAAAACCAATAGTGCTTAACTATACATACAAAATGCGGTGTATCTCAAAAAGTTTGTCGTTTTTTTTCTATTCAATTTTTCTGACTGCTTCTCTACTGGTCAATCATAAACTGTGAATCATTTCTCTTAGGAGTCGGAATACATCGATCGCTAAATCGATGTCTATAAAACGTACTATAACATTATCTCTTTGATTTTTAACATAGATTTTAGTTATTTTCAATCATTAGCGCATTTTCGAACCCTACTGGACATAATTTCATTGGTGGAATAGTCTTATTATGATTTTATCGGATATATAGATAATTTCCAGATAATTTTCAAAACATTCGTGGTAATACCAATAATAAATTACTTTATCCTACTGTTTATCTTACTATACATGCGTTTCAGTGTTTCACTTATATGGGGTACATCAACTCAATTTCTTAAGCACCTTATCCCCGGAAAAGTTTGACACATCATATCCCGCTCAAAACAAGCGGTGTTAAAGAATGGCACACTTTCCCTTAAATTTTATTTAATTTTAAAGCTAATTCTCGGCGGCAAACATGATTACAATTAGTATTAGAATTTGAACAATTACAAAACTATGAGTCTCAATTAGAATTACAATTAAAACTAGAAGTTCCTGAAAGGACAGTTGATGTCTATTTTGATACTATTTTTGCTTAAATCTGTCTAAAACACATGAATTTTGAAGAATTATCATATTTAAAATGCCAAAACGCAAATACTTTCCCGACTTTCCCAAAACGTGAATACGCAATCGACTGATCTAAATTAAATAAAGCACATTTCGAAATTAGAAAAAAGAGCTTGTAGTGCTTTCGCGTACTTTGAGAGATAATGTTGTCCTGAAAAAAAGTCGTGGGGGCCGTTTCTGAAAATCTGCAAAGTTTGAGCTCATTTTAGGAACATTGTTAGTGTTTCATATATTTCATAAAATTCCGTAAAATCATTTGAAGCAATTGTGGTCTCAAATGCAATAATGCATAAAAAATGCCTGTAATATAAATAACAACGGAGTGAGAGGTTTAAAAAAAAATTGTTTAAAAAACATCAAAAGAATACATCAATATGGCGTTTATCTTGTGTTATTTAGAGCATTTAGCACTCCGAAAAAATTAAAAGTGTTTTTAATATTGCCCATTTTTCATTCAAAAACTACTAATATTTTCAAAAACTGTACATGACATTCATTAAAGAACTAATTGTGGCGAACAAATTGCATTTGAAGAAAAAAATCTCTAATACAAATGATGTATTTGAGAAGAGAATAGAAAGCTTAGCAATTTTCGAAACTTCACGGGTAATACTGAAAATCGGATCTACAACATTATTGTAAGAGTATTTCACTCCATACTTGCAAGAAATTGAAAGAGGAAACTTGGAGACATTTTTAAGAAAATTTTAGATATGCCACAGTTGTTTATGTGGCCCCAGTGGCTTACCCCAAAATTTAAAGAAATCTTTTGAAAATTCCAGGGACGTAAAATCGAGCAGGTTGATACGGTAATATTCGTTTTGAAAAAAAAACCCTCAAATAGTTTACGAACTGGTGTCGTTCGCACAAGGACGGCTGGAATTTCCGGCCGAGAGACACAGATGTTTCGATAAAAAAAATTTCAGATGTGCGAATAAGAATATTAAAACCTTCGCACATAATGATCCTGGTTCGAAAATTCCGCAAAGAAAACGAGAACAGATCTGGGTACATTTTCGTTTTGAAACGGAACAAAAGAAAATTGGAACAAATTACCTACTGCTGTGCTGGAGACATTCCTTCAGAATAACAGAAACATTAAAAGTAGATACATTATATTTTAATTTTTTAAAATATGTTAACATTAAAATTCATTATTTTATATAATTTATATTATTATTTTATATTAGTAGACTGATATCAGTGTTACTAGAATATGGTTACGACATTAATTCAGTGAAATTATTTTAAGTAGATATGTAATTATTATTATTATTATTATAATGATTGTTTTCGTGTGTATTTTAGTCATAGTATTTGGAAAATGCTACCACCGGAAGTACTTACTAATAAATAACATTAAATATTCTATTCTATTTGTTAGTGAACCTTGCCATCGTGGTCGTTTTCCTAGTTGTACGTGCACTGTTTATCTTAATTGGGCGAATTTTTAAATTTATATTTACATAAATTTTAATATGCTTTAGCTGGTTCGAGGTTTTCATTCAAATCAATTCAATCAGCATCAATTTTATGGTTAACCACCCTCAAAATATTTTATTGTAACGACCACAAATTATACCACAAAACATCTTTCTTGTAGACTTTTTACAGTGAATTTTTTACTCGTTTATAAGGATTTCCGTGAAATTTCGTATCATTAAAATTTGTCCACTGTAATAGAATTATTTGAATACCAACTTGCCTTTATATCACAGCGTTTAACAGTCCGCTCCGTGGGACTCTCTTGCCTGCTACAGTCACAGCAGAGCAACCGTGAGCCTGTACATAAACAATTTTTATGATCAGCGCCAACTCAGGTGAATAGCTTCCTGCAGAAAGTTTTATTCGTTTCAAAGTAGCTTCAAGAGGCCGGAATGATATACAGCCGCCAAGGAAAGGAGGTCCTCCACCGGTAGTTGCTATTGCCTCCGGCGGAGCGCACCACCTGTACATTTTCTGCCCCGACGGGCGTGAATAATTTGCGCCATACATTAGAAGGCGGTGGGCGAAGAAAAGGCTGTGGAAAAGGGTGTTGGGTTTATTCTCGCGCTAACGTTGAGTATTGTAGTGTGGTCTGAAAGCGCCCAAGGCCCTCGTTCGCTTAAAGGTGCGTTCAGGCATCCAACAGCGTTACGTAACTAAAAACTACGGCTGAGTTAGTTCGAAGCCAGCATTGCCGTTAAATGATCTTGGCTGTCCAGGTGACACCGCGTCGAAGGCTGTGTCGCCGACGTTTCGACCATCTTGTCGTGGTCTTCCTCAGGGCTGTTGTGCGCAGGTGTGGTAGGCGCTCGGGAATATATAGTAGTGGGGGCCGATGTGATTGGCTGGAGCAGCCGGCCACTACTATATATTCCCGAGCGCCTACCACACCTGCGCACAACAGCCTTGAGGAAGACCACGATAAGATGGTCGAAACGTTGGCGACACAGCCTTCGACGCGGCGTCACCTGGACAGCGAAGATCATTTACATGACTCTGGCCGCGGAAGCCTACGACTTCAGCATTGCCGTTGTCTCTCAGCGAGAGGTAGTAAGATACGAGTCTGGAGAAGAATTCTAGCGACCGGCTATTCGCGTCGGAAGATTTCCGTGGTTTCCCCGATCAGGACCAGCCGAATGCCGGAAAGGTATCCTAGGGCCGAATTCATAGTCGACACTTAAACTAACTGTTCCCTTAAGTGAACGAATCATATTCATAAACAGCCCTTGAGTGAAGTCTTAAGGGCGCACTCATTCGTATAAGCGAGGCAGCTTGCTCCCTTAAGTGGCCCTTATGGTTGTCTCGTCAATCGTTACCAGTTTAAGTCATATTTTTACGTAGCGTTCACCTACTGTTGAATTCGTTTTGTTGGTTTTATAGTTAAAAATTTGTGTTATTAGTAGTCAATTAAAACGATCCATTTGTAAAGCGTGTTATGGATAACGACTTCGTCGAATATTTTGATTTTTATACTCAACACATCCTGCGAAATAGAAATAGATATATTGGAGATGGGAGCAATCCATTGAAAATGTATAATGATGAACAGTTCCGAAAGCGGTTTCGTTTTAATAAAACCACAGTAGTGGATTTACTTGTGCCGATGATCGAGAAAGTCCCAATGACGTCGTCGGACGAGGACTGCCGATTTCACCTTTATTAAGTTCTCGTTGCATTCAGAATGTACGCAACTTCATCCTTTCAGCTATTTCCAAAATTTTTAATTTTGCTGCGCGCGTCAACTCAACGTTGGAGTGTCCGCTCTCCTGTCAAATTGAACGCTCTTTGTACAAAAAGGAGTGTATGTGTAAACTCGGTTACCAAGAACTTCGAATCAGCTGCCGCCAATGCCATGTTGCCACATTTCCCATTCGCTTGAGGGAACACTCTTTCCGCGGCCGTAAGGAACGTCTATGAAATACAAGCGCCTATAAGTGAACACTTATTTTGAGAAAGCACTTATCACTTAAGGATTCTCTTATTCCTTAAGTGTCGACTATTCGGCCTCTAACAATTAGGCCACAGACATGATCAATTCTTCCTCTTCCTTGTCCTATCCTCACCCCTTACTTACTTACACACATGCACTACACTAATACACACGTCCGGAGATCAGTTGGCAGCTTAGAGCTTGTCCCGGCTGGGGCGGTGCTCCGCTGATGGGAGATACCTGGTTGCGAAAATCCCCACAAGTCGACAGGTAGACCGGGAGCGGTAGCTCAGTGCATCAACTGATGCCACTGCAGCGCCTCTCACCGGAAGGTCCTAGGTTCGAGTCCTGATGGCGGCAGGATTTTCGACACTAGCTTTTCAGCTAGGTCGAATTCAGTCGCTGTCTGGATGAGAATTCAAGCGGCCGGCTGCTCTGATCGGTAGCTTTCCGTGGTTTCTCCGATCAACACGAGACGAATGCCGGAGCAGTACCCTACAAAACGGGCCACGGACCGCGTGCAATCTGCCCTTCCCTTCTTTGTCCTATCCTCTCCCCTTACACACTCACTTACACTAACACGCACTACACTACCACAAATTCCGGGAGACCGGTCGGGAGTTTAGAGCTTGTCCCGTCTGGGGCGGTGCCCCGCTGGTGGGAGTGTCCTGGTTAGGGGGAAACCCCACTAGCGGACGGTAGGTCGGTGCCGGATCTCGCCATCCAGCGAGGGGCAAATCACCGCCATCTCCCAGAAAAAAGACGCGCCCGGAAACACGAAAAAAGGTCGGGACGGTTCTCTTCCGGGAAAGAACGAGCCACCTCCAGTGGTAAAGCATGCACTACACTTACGGGACTAATGAGCTCAGCACATGGCGTGTCCGGAAACACTAATCAATTAATCTATCAATCCTATGGCACGAGATCCGACGATTGGCTGTTCATTAACATAGCTAGGTCGGATACAACCACCGTCTTGGGGAGAATTCTAGCGGGGAGCTGCTCTGATCGGTAATGATTTATCAATCAATAATGGTAATGATTTATCAATCAATCAACCAGGCGAATGCCCGACAACTACGTAAGCACACATGTCGAGAGGCCAGTCATTATTGAAGAGAGAAATTTTTGGTTCAACGAAATATTTTGTAGAAAGGCATCTTCAAATAATTTCATGTACAAATGTTCGAAAATATTAGTAGTTTTGCGTACTTTTGCATGGAATCAGGAATATTTAAACAGTTGTTTCCCCTAAAACAATTTTCTTAAATTTGTTTGTAGTATTTGAAAAATTTGTGCTGGTTCCGTTTCCAGCATAATTTCTGAATTTTTGAAAATTACAAAAAAAAGTAATAAGTAATAAGCAAAAGTACAATATTTGTGATAGATATTTTTTCTTTAATAAAATATGTTCTAAAAATGAGATCTCTAAATAATATCATGTTCATTTTTTAAAAACTAGTGATTTTCGCGAAATTTCCCTTGAAGTTAATATAACTTATAATTCTTTTTCAAAAACGCGTCCAATTTTTTTCTTTACATTTTTCCAGGCTTTGAATATCGTTTAACGCTCTGAATTTTCGATTTCTGAAATTTGCAAAAATTTAAAATAATGCGAGAAAGTGTGTTCTGTGGCAGCACCACTAGTTATAAATTTTGAAAATTGGAAATAAACCGTTGTGTTCTATTTTACTGTCAGCAAATGGGACTGCTAGTAAAGGGAACATAGTAATGATTCAAAAGCTGACACTGCCAGGTGGGTGTAGATACTCATACAAGAGGCCAAATGTGAAGTACTCGTACTTTACTTCCGCTTTTACAATTAACTTAAAACACTTTGAGTCACATAATTTCCAACGCATTTTACACCAAAATACATACCCTACACTTGGTCAATTGTTCATTCTAGTCTTCTGCCCATTTTTACCGAATTTATGCATTTCTTTATCATTTGCATAAATTCTAAAAGACATTTCATTCATCCAAATTTGCGAATTTATTCGAGATTACGAAACTAGAATTTTTGCGCTTTGAATCTGCTCTTCTTGTGATGTAAATACATTAACTAGGTTTCACTTACTTTTTAATACTAGCTAGTCAAAATGTGAACAGATTGCAGCACATAGCACCCTAAATCGGTGCCATGGCAGAAGGTTAACGCGTGTGTATTTTCAACTCCTTCCAATGAACATCGTGCCTCTAAATTTAGAAACTCAAATGCTTTGGAGAGTGTTCTTAGAAGCTTCACCCAAGTTAAAGAGCCTTCGTTGTCAACTAATGAAGACGGATGGAAACACAATAGAAGGCTCGGTCACTTATACTCCAAAGCTCAGGATACCATTTACTATAGCGTGCCACAGACTGTCAACAATAACGAATAAAAAGAAAAAGATAACTGAACGACATGCACCAATGAATGCATAAACAAAGCGCTTTCAACGTACTGTCAGATGTGAACTGAAGTAATAGTCATGGATATATTCTCAAACACCCTTTGCTATTTATTTAATTATTTTATTTGACGTCAAAAAAAAGTTAAAACTGCGTATGACGTGCTACGGGGAGAAGTGAATTCCGTACACATTTTCAAAATTTTGTGATCCCTACACTAAATTATATCCTAAATTAAGTTTGAATTAAAAAAAGAGCTCCCATGTAATAAAATCTATTTTCAAGGATAAATAAGCAATAAATTTTGGGCTCTTATCCATGATGTCCTTCTCCAAGGAATAATACTTACTGCCGCAACAACTAATGAATAACCGCAACAACTTTGAATAAATGTATTTCCCAATGAATTCTAGAAGACGTGCACAGAAAATGAAGTTGCATTTATGTCCAGAAGCAAAACAAGGGGCCATCTCAGCATTTGCTCAATGGATCAGGGAAACTGGCCGAAAAACCTGATTGAGATGGGGATCATTGACTCGGAGGCTGCAGTACAATACTTGTTACAGGTTGTTTATACTCATTTATACAGTCCAAATGATAAATAATGCATTAAGTATCACTGTTAAAATTAATGTTACTTTCCTTGTGATGCTCAGTATAGTTTCTAATTGTATAGAAACAGTTATGCAGCAGAAACGATTTCACTTTGGATTTAAACTTTTCTATCGAATTTAATCGTTTAATGTCATCTGGCAAAGTGTTGTAAAATAATGTACATGTATTGTATGTGCATTTTTTGTAATGAGCTGTTGATACTGTCACCTGATGAATATGATTTTTACGTCGAGTGTTATAACATATATTTTTAGTATTTAAATAGTATTACACTGTGATCTTCCATGCTGTTGTTTATTATTTCTTCTAAAATGTTTATAACGGAGACATGAGTAATAGCAGTAACCAGCGGAGTATTTTTAATTTCTTCTAAACGTAATAAAGAGAAAGTTATGTAACGACGTGAAAAATTAATATCGAGATATTGGTGGAAATAGTTTTGGGTGACCTTGATATAGAAAATGTGTTGTTTTATTTTTAAAACGTATGTTTGTCTGTTAACCACACTACCGCCTAAACTGTTTAGAGGATATTCAGCAAAATTCAGATTCTCCGTCCGTTCAGACTTATGACGCGGTTCTTCGAATTTGAAACTGGTGCTTTAAGTTTTGGGATTCTTTGTATGAAACTCCTAGGACTTTTTCAAACTTTTCCCCAAAATTACTCCACCTTTTTTCATACGCTTGTTAAAAAGAGCAATGTACGTTTATAAAAAAAAGTGAATGTACGATTTCCATTAAAACCTCTAAAGTTTCAAAAACATAAATAGTTAAAATTTTTTCCAACCACTCTTACGACTATATTATTGAAAATTAATTTTTTTTTATTAAATTTGTTTAATACTCTATTCTTAAATACTGGCTCGGAAACTTTTCGCGATGTTACTTCTTTTAGGGTAATTTTTAGTAAAAATGTGACTATTCAAAATAATACGTAAACATGCAAACTAGCACCAAAATGGCTCGATTTTTTCTTTCGTGTATTGCTCTAATGGAAAAATGTTTACTTAATAATAAGGAATTGATCGATTTTAAAAATTCAAAGATCTGAAAATTCGAAAATTGCAAAGATTCAAACTTTTTTGATGTCCCCTTTGATGGTCAATTGTTGTAGAAAATTCATATTAGTAGTTTTCCGGTAATTTATCGTTTATTTTATATCCTTGTTTGTATATATTTCAAGCGATGGCTGATGTATTGGTAGGATAGAAAATGCGGTATTACAATATTACATAACTGTAACAAATAATATGATAAAATGTGTGCTCTTGTATCGTCAGTGGCTTCTTCCATAAAAACACAGTATTTCATAAATTAGAAATCAGAATTAATAAAAACCTACAAAGCGTTTTAAAACAATCTTAGTTCCCAGCTTTAGCACGTATGAATGCACGCAAAAAGCTTTAATTATTAAACACATTGTTTCACGTTGCGTGGGCATCATACATCTCGTGTCAATGTTTTCCTGACAGATTCTGCGTGTGAAGTAACTTTTGATCTTTTCCTATTGTGATTCCGGTCCAGAGCATTTTCTCGACAATAGTGTACGCAAAATCCAAAATATTCTTTGGCTTTACGCCTATTATGTTATCTTTTCCAGTTTCTGTTTTGACAACAATTCGTCACATCAGCTTGGGAAGTGCACAAAAGCAGCAACATGGCTGTCTGTGCTATCAAAGGATATACGTGTTTTGGAAAACTATTAAAATAACTAGTACCCCACAGTACCTCCAGAAATCAGGCCGTACTTACGCCGTACTTACGGCCGTACGTACTTACGCATTTCCACTTTCAGTTTTGACATCAATTCGTCTCAACAGCTTGGAAAGTGCACGAAAGCAGCAACATGGCTGACTGTGGAACCAAAGAATGTTTACGTGTTTATGTCTACGTGTTTTGGAAAACTATTAAAACATCTAGTACCCCACAGTGCCTCCAGAAATGAGGCCGTACTTTTGACTCACGCCTTAAGTATTTTGAGAAGAAATAAAAGAGGTCATCTTCGTCAACATATCAGCTTTATTAAGATAGCCGGCTTTCGACGGCTTTGCCGTCATCGTCAGTCTCGCTGCTGTCGGCAAAACTCGGGCGACTGTGCCGACAGCAGCGAGACTGACGATGACGGCAAAGCCGTCGAAAGCCGGCTATCTTAATAAAGCTGATATGTTGACGAAGATGACCTCTTTTATTTCTTCTTATAAGAACGTCAACAACACCAAATCAGAATTCCCACAATTGCGTATTTTGGCTTTTCATCCGTCACGTCACCGCCGAGAGTCGTGGAATTCCCAACAACCCCAGTCCAAGACTAAGACGAGATCCGCCGACGAGCTCCAGGCGGCGTAACGCATCCCCGGGAATTAATACAAAGCTCAAACGACCCCTAAAGCGTTGGTGGGCGAAGATGAGACGAAAAATTAATTAAACATCTCTCCGCTCAAAGACCAAAGAATTTCATTCCGAAAGAGAAAAGGACGGCTGAAATCTGCACCTCACGTTCAAAGAGTTGAAGAAAGGAAGTGGGGTTGCGTTGGAATACCGGGTGTTAAGGCTGTGTGGTTGTAAGTCCGCGACGCAAGATACGCAGGCGGGAAGTCTTAAATAATTGAATCTGTGATTTGAAAAGGTAAATAAGTTCTTGTTCCATAGTTCGGAGAAAAAAATAACATTAACAGTTGGCATCTCGGACATTCAGGTTCTACACAAAAGTTGTAGAACTACACGTTATTGATTGCTTGGGCTACGCTGGAACTTCAAATTTGCATGTCTGTAATGTACAGAACCGTTTTTATACCCAGGACGTGTTTCCTTTGTAAAATAATTATGAAACATTTTTTAAAATCTTAATTTTTAAACTTATTAAATAATATAATCGTAGAATAAATATATAATGATGTGCCTGGATGAGAATCTTAAAGATCTGCGGCTGCGTGATGTAGCTATACTACTGGGAGCGTCAGAAAGTCTCACTGTCTTTGTTGGGAATCTGCAATTAAAACTTCGTACTCAAGGAGCTTACTCGCGAATCTCGGCGCTTGCAGATTTTTCGACACTATGTTCCGATTAAAATATAGTGTCCCTTCAAGGTCACAAGCTGGAAGGACAAGGAGACATTCTCATCCAATTGGGAGTTTTGTTATGAGTTAAACTTTTAGTACTGAACGTCCAAAATACATGACGGTGTCCTCCTCTTTTTCCAGCTTATAAACGTGAAGAAAACTTATAAACTTGAAAACGTTTGTTTTAATCAGGTTCACTTATTATTCCGTAATTAGTTTCCAATTCAATGTTTTTGTGTAATTATAGGAGTTTTCAATAGAAATCAATGTCCAAATAATTGTAGTTTGGCTAGTAGTGTTATAAAAGCACACACTTTTTGTATTATTTCTAACTTACGTACTTTTTGAAAATTCACAGATTTCTTCAAAAATGAAAACAGCCCTGTTTTAAGCAAACCTTTTTATATCCAGGGAAAAAATGAAGAAAAAATTTGAGCCAATTTTTTAAAGAATTTTTTATACAAACAACTCTTTTTTTAATGTATATGAACTTATTTAAAGGTGTATTTTTTAGAACAGATTTTGTTAAGGAAAAATTCTTTATCGTTAATATTGTGCTTTTACAATGTTTCTTTTTTGCACTTTTTAAAAAATGCAGTGGGTTCGCCAAAAATGGGACCTGCGCCAATTATTAGATATTCTTTGTTGTGTACCAGAAAAAAGTTTAAAGACAAATTGCCTTTATTTCATGCAAAATTACACGAAAATCAATCTTATTTAAAAAAATTGTTCAGAATCTTCAGATTTCATTAAGGAAAAATCTCTTTCTTCAATATTGTAATTATAGCATTGTAGCTGTTCTCTCGAAATCTCTTTCCTTTCCTTTCTTTCTTTTTTCTTTCTTCTTTCTCCCACAGTCTTGCAGCGCAAATCGAGTTTCGGTTAACCTATGTGGGCATGGGGAAATCAAATGTAGGAATGGGAGAGGGCAAAGTGTGGGTACACAATAGCTCGCAAAACGTGTCTCTTTGTTTAAGTCTCAGAACGTTGAAAAAACGATTTTCGGATCGCCATTCAAGAGCTTCGACAACGCAGTATCGTTTTTGGAATTCTCTCACATAACTGGAAGACTGCTGAAGGGAGTTGTCCTTCTCAAGATGTCGGAATCCTAAGCCAACATTCTCATCTAATAACTGCGGCACCTGGATATAAATGCACATTTTTTATATGAGTGGTAAATTTTTAATTTCCTTTCACACTTTCGTTCTCACAAAGAATGTAACCCACGAATACTCAAGTTCAGTCAAAGGTTTCTTCAGATTCTTTGAAATAATATTGTAGGAATATCTGTGTTGAGAGATCCGTTGTGAAAGTTATTAATTATCTGAAAAAAATGCGAAAATTGAATTCTTTGTCTTTGAGCACGTTTCCGACTTTTTGTAAAAATTGCAAATTTAATCATTCCGACGCCTAGTGTTTTGTTTTAAAATATTTGGTATTCAAAACATTAGTCTTGTATTACGTGTGAAAAGAAATAAAAGTAGGCCAAATCTGTTCCTTTCGTAAACCATCATTAGTAATACAATTATGCAAAGAAAATTATGCGTTGTGTTTGAGAGTTGTGTTTTGTTTTCTTTCGTTACAGAAAATTAACCTTGGTTAGAAAGTTTACACAGTAGCCTAGCCTAATAAATTAAATTAAAACTATCAAAACAACAAATAAGCCAAAACTAGCGTACCCGTGCAAGAACTCTCGCATGATAAACCCCACCCTCTTCCCTTTTTTCCATTTCCATTTAGCCAGTAATATATCTTTTTCTTCAAGGACCTGTTATCATCCCTCACTTGTTCTATATGTCTCCTTGTAATTGCTAACATTACAATACAACCTTGCAATACAAACTACTCTTATTTAACGTTTTTACCAAGCCGACAGGTACACCAGTGTAATTCAGTCGCGTTGAAAGCAAGTAATTAGTTTAATTTCACAATCAGTTGCAGATTCTACAGGCTCTGAGCAGGTGGAGCAGAATCGACATGCGTCGAATAGAGCAAAAATGTAACAGAATGTTCAAGAAGATTTCTTCTGCAGATCACAGCGTGAGGAAGTTTCTTTGAGGTCTTTGGCCTCAAAATTTTAGTTTTTAAGGCTCTACAACGATTCCCTTAGGAGTTATTTAATCATATAGATTTAAAAATGGAACCAAGTTCTGCGCGTTGCATTTGACATGACTATTTAAATGCGTTTTTTTAACGATCCTTCATATTTTTGAAGTCAAAGTGCAATTCGTCACGTCTCCGTGAAATTCTCTTTCTTTAGAGACCTCATTTATTTGGTGGCGTGTAAGAGCCGCAAAAGGTATATATACTACTGAAATAATATGCATAATAATACTAATTATGCAATTATTTTATAATGTTAAGCTTTATTGCCCATCCAGTCTTCACTCCTTCCGTCAGAACTAAGGGATGAACTGCTCTCCCATCAACTAGAAGTAAAAACCGGGAGCGGTAGTTCAGTGCATCAACTGATGTCACTGCAGCGCCTCTGACCGGGAGGTCCTAGGTTACACTCCCCACGGCGGCAGGATTTCGACACTGGCTTTTCAGCTAGGTTGAATTCAGTGGCTGTCTGGAGGAGAATTTTAGCGGCCGGCTGCTCTGATCGGTAGTTTTCTGTGTTTTTTTCGATCAACACCAGGCGAATGCCGGAGCAGTACCCTACCAAACGGGCCACGGACCGCGCGCGATCTGTCCTTCCTCTTCCTTGTCCTATCCTCTCCCCTTACACACACACACTTACACTAACATGTACAACACTACCACATATTCTGGGAGACCGGTCGGGAGCTTAGAGCTTGTCCCGGCTGGGGCGGTGCCCCGCTGGTGGGAGAGTCCTGGTTAGGGAGAAACCCCACTAGCCGACGGTAGGTCGGCGCCGGATCTCGCCATCCAGTGGGGGAAGATATATATATATATATATATATATATATATATATCACCACCATAGAAACCCCACTAGCCTACATATATACACAAATACGCAATCCATAAGCCAAGCCAAGCAATGGGTCTGCGTGAAATCCTTCTTTGCCATCCCGTTACCCACATCCACCATTAGAGACTGCCGATTTATCTAAACACGCCGAGTACTTCAGACCTTAGGACTTACACGTGCCCACTGTTCGGTTTAGAGCCGACGCCATATTTCCCCAGAGGAGTAAGATATTCAATAACCGACCACCGCCGAGCCGACCGTCGCTTGTTCGTCTGCCATATTGAGTTCGCACCTTCAACTTTTTTCTCTTCTTCCCACCGCCAACGCCGCTGCCGACGTCGGCACCACCGCTCGAGAAAATAGATCATTGTTGTCGCCTCGGGTTGTGTCTGGGGATGAGAAGACGAGTTGGAGGTGTGGGTTTGTGGGGAAAAAAGGAGGAAAGGAACGAGAGAAAGCCGAAAGCAAGTGGACGCACGGAAATGAAGCGTCTATTGATTGATTTTTTCGTGTTTCCGGGCGCGTCAACTGCTTTGGTCATTAGTCCCGTTAGTGTAGTGCATTATTTCTCGGGAGTTGGCGGTGATCTTCCCCGCTGGATGGCGAGATCCGGCGGCGACCTACTGTCGGGTAGTGGGGTTTCCCCCTAACCAGGACTCTCCCACCAGCGTGGCACCGCCCCAACCGGGACAAGCTCTAAGCTCCCGACCGGTCTCCCGAAATATGTGGAAGTGTAGTGCATGTTAGTGTAAGAGGAGAGGATAGGACAAGGAAGAGGAAGGACAGATAGCGCGCGGTCCGTGGCCCGTTTGGTAGGGTACTGCTCCGGCTTTCGCCTGGTGTTGATCGGAGAAACCACGGAAAAATACCGATCAGAGCAGTCGGCCGCTAGAATTCTCCTCCAGACAGCGACTGAATTCGACCTAGCTGAAAAGTTAGTGTCGAAAATCCTGCCGCCGTCAGGACTCGAACCTAGGCCCTCCCGGTCAGAGGCGCTGCAGTGACATCAGTTGATCACTGAGCTACCGCTGCCGGTTGAAGCGTCTACATATCCAAGTTTCCGTTTACACTGTCCAGCCACGTGACAGATTATTTTGACGCTCGTATCTACCTAATCATATTGGACGGCATGCTCAATAGGTATACGAAGAAACTAGTAGCCTACAGCTGCAAAAATGCTGCTGAACAAAACCATACAAAATGGTTTTCCAAGACGCAGAACACACAGCGGTCGAGAATTACAAATAAAATGTTCTCGAGTAACTCTGCTGTTAAGTTAAATGTATTAACAAAAACGGTCTTCACGATTACTGAAATAACAAAATATAGTAAATACGAATTAATAGAACAGTACTTTACGTACCAGGAATATCTAAATAAAGGCTCCAAACCGCAACACGTGAATAGCAAATATTTAATGGCAAGCGGTCAGCTGTTGGATGACTTGAGTTGTGAACAAAGTGACGCAGATATTAACAACGTTTACTTACATCGATATTGTAAAACTTTATGAAACAACAATGTTTAATAATTAAAAGAACAAGATATATTTCACAGACAATTGTATCAGTTGTAAATACGGCCTACAAATTCCAGCCTGTGGATTGCTGGGCCGCGCACGGAAACAAGAATTGAGATTGTTCTGGAGAGACCGTAAGCCTATAGTAAGGAGTCAGTCACCGAGGAACCTTCAAGGAGGATTCTTCGTCCGAGACCACATCGCCACTGAGGATGTCTGCCGTAGTTGCGGACGAAACGTCTGGAAATATGTTTTCCAATGGACCACGGCCCTTCAGCCTGGAAAAATTCTTTGACTACAACTCCGGCCGTGAAAGCCTACGTTGTTTTACGTAAGCCTATTGTTTCGAACAAGATCCATTCATTGATTAGTAATTCCGGACGCGTGAACTGCTAAGGTCATTAGCCCGTAAGTGTAGAACATGTTTTGTTCACGGGAAATGACGGTGATCTTCCCGATGGATGGCACCGACCTGCGGGGTTTCTCCGACAAGGTTTCTCCCACCGGTGATGTTTAACTTATAAAACTCGTATAAAAAGTATCGTATGAAACTCGATGTAATGGGTATTAATACACTCGTGTAAAGTTTACGATACTCACACGCTCCTCGCTCGTATCCTAATATCACACTCGTGCATTAAACACGCCATTAAATCGTCGTTTCATAATGCTCTAAGACCGTGGGGCCGAGGCAGGGTGCGGCGGAGTAAATCGCTCGCCAAGTCGCACGGTGGTGAGACGAAGGTGCAGAGCGGCGGGGTGAAGACGGGGTGCGGTGCGGGGTGGGGCAGGGCGGGGAAGGGTGAGGCGAGGCAGAGCGGGACGAGGTAGGGCGGGGGGGGGAAGGGGGGGGGGTGAGGGGAGGGGACCCGGGTGGGGGGAGGGAAGGGGTGGGGCGTGGCATAGCGGGACGAGGTTGGGCGGGGGCGGGGAAGGGGAGGCGGGGAGGGACGGGGGCGCGAGGGGAGAGGGATCTGGGTGGGGGAGGGGTGAAGCGGGGCAGAGCGGGACGAGGTTGGGCGGGGTGCGGGGAAGGGGTGGGGTGCGGAGGAGGAGGGGGCTGGGTGGGGAGGAGGGGTGGGGCGGGGCGGGGCGGGGCAGGGGTGTCGTCCCGTCACGTGTCGTCCCGTCACGTGTCGTCCCGTCACGTGTCGTCCCGTCACGTGTCGTCCCGTCACGTGTCGTCCCGTCACGTGTCGTCCCGTCACGTGTCGTCCCGTCACGTGTCGTCCCGTCACGTGTCGTCCCGTCACGTGTCGTCCGGCACGTGGTCGTCCCGTCACGTGTCGTCCGTCACGTGTCGTCCGTCACGTGTCGTCCCGTCACGTGTCGTCCCGTCACGTGTCGTCCCGTCACGTGTCGTCCCGTCACGTGTCGTCCCGTCTCCTAGCATGCAGTGCCATTGGCTGGGAGGTCCTAGGGTTTGAGTTACGACATTGGCAGGATTTGCGACACTAGCGACACTGCAACAGCTAGGTCAAATTCAGCTGCTGGGTAGAGGTGAATTCTAGCAACCGGCTGCTCTGATCGGTGGAGGAGAATGCTAACAAACGAGCGACAGACCGCACGTGATCTGTTCTTTCTCTTCCTTGCCCCTTACTTATACACACACACACACACGAACCCTACATTTCTACACTTGTTGGGAGACCCGTCTGAAGCTGAGAGATTGTGCCGGCCAGCCACAACATGGGCTCTTACACTAACATGCATTACACTACCAAACATGCCGAGAGGCTGGCGGGAGCTTACAGTGCATCCCAGTTGAGGCGCTGTTCCGCCCCCAGAGATCCTTGGTTGGGGGAATCTCCGCAATCAATCGAGTAGGTCGGCGCCGGATTCCACCTGATAGCGGAGGAAGAACACCGCCACCCCAAAGAATATATTGTACACGGCCTGTCGCTTCATGCTGCGCCTTCCAGCTCTTTGTGCCCATTCTGAAACAATATTTTCCACTCTTTACTGTCTCATATGCTGGAGAATTATCTCCTTATATCTTCACTATTTCCTACGAATTTCCTTCCCCGTTTACCTTGGAAATGCAAATGCCGAATCACGACATCCGCGGAAACAGTACATAGCAAAGCAACCATCTCGATTGTTTGCGCAACACTGTCGCTATCAAGAGGCCCAACATAGAAGCAAATGCACACAAAATAGAAGAAGAAATCACGCTTCTAATGCATGCACACCCATTCGAATATTCACAGTTTCTGGTTAACGGTACGCTCTTCGTACACTATACTTATGAGAATGATTAATTCCTTCAAACCCAACTTGTTCAATCATACCCGTTACGTTCACCTTCGTACCATTTTGCTCTGTATCTTCTTGCACCGTCGAAACTCGTCCCGTCCCGATTGGTGAAGGGCCACTCCGCCTCGCCATCAGGTTACTTTGCGAGGCCCTCCTGATATAGGCCGCTCGAGCTGTTTAAATGGGGTGGATCTCGTCTAGAAAGCGTTTCAAATCAAAATCGAAAACAACTCCTTCATTTCTCACTGGTTCAGAATCATATTTCCAGTGGCTGTCTTAACTTTGCCATCACTGATAATGAAATGCCGAACGTAAGCCCTCCCCCCCATGGCAATATTTCAAGTTTGAAATTCCTCACTTCCTTCTTATGTATATTTTGTGTATATTTTGTGACGTTTGAGGCATTGCCACAAACCCCACAACGCCCACGCAGCATCGGCGGAGATGTGGAGATCGAAGGAATACCAGAAAGCCGATTACAGATCGCAAAAGGCGCTGCCTATTAGTTGCGGCCTGAAATGCGGCGGCGGTGTACTTCCGCATTATGGGCAGCGCGGCAGGGTTGCACCGTGACGTCACGTCACCATTTAAACGGCGGAGCAGCGAGGAAAAGGGCCCTTCTTGTGTGAGACACCGAGGTGAGAGGTCGAGTAAGATAGCGGGGTAGTTGTTGGAGAGAAGTCGTAGTACTCATTGAGCGTTAGGAAGTGGGAGAAGTGACATAGTAACGAGGCTACTGATTTAAGTGAACACTGTATGAGACGGTTGTAAGAACTGTGAAAATTTAGGACGGAGCAGAATAGTGGCCGCGACTGCGGAACTGTGCGAGTTTTATAAAGCATTAGTGAAAAGACACGCCAGCTAGCACACGCAGAGAGACTGGGCAATACGCGTACTCGTGTCGCAAGATAGGCGGGCGAAATTAAGACGAGACGTGGATCTGGTGGCGGGCGTTAAGAAGACTGGTCCCTGGATCTGGTGGCGGGCGCAAAGAAGACCGAGTGCCTTCGGAGCGGCACCGAAGCGGGCTACGTGGCAGGAACGCGAGTGGCGGCACGGCTGGATTTCCAAATTTGTATAAAACTAAAGTGCGAGACAGGAACTAGAAAGGTAGTGTTAGCACCAGAAAGCAGAATACTAAATTTTTGCATGTTCGCCTTAAAACTGAGTAACGGCGAAGTATTTTATATAACCTCGTACGCCGGTGGTACATTTTATTCAGAAGCTGTAGTAAAGATAGTTCATTTGTGTTCCTCATTTTGTGTATGTAATTATTGACGAGGAACATTTTGTACGTGAATAGCAGTAAGACCTGTGATAATGTGTACTGGTGAATTAATCCAGGAAGTGTAGGAAAAGTTAAATTTCATTAATTAATATTGGTCAAACAAGAACTCCGTGCACGGGTGTAAGGCAAATGATCGCTAGTAGGTGAAGAGTGAAATCATTAAGCAAACATTTTTTTGCAATTTGTCTAAGAGATATTACCACTAGTGGATTTGCATGCGACCTAGCGCGCAGTTAACAATTTGGTATTTTTTGTTCTCTTTTCTGTGACAGTGTAAAGGGTTTAATTTGTGCAATACTTTCTAAGAATATATTACTGTTTTTAACTAATTCTGTGTCTGGGTGTACGTCTTTCTCACACACTAAAGATCCTGCCCCCTGAGATATTCAAAGCTCGAAAGAGCATTCTTTCCGACGACTGCCACGGCAGATGGAGGCGTTTGAATATATATATTCCAAAAAGGACCCCAAACAGAATCCACATAAGTATTGGAAAAACAAAGTCCAAGGGTTTAAGAGCTTTAAAATACCTATCGAGAATATTTTTGCATGGAGTTTTTCAAATATGCATAATAAGTTGTATTTTTATTTGTATTATATTCTTTATTTGTAAATATGTTTCGGTTTACCGGATTTGGTCACAGTTCACATCGAAACATTGACACGTCAGTTCCCCGACTTTTCGGAATATTTTAAATCCATATTCAGGTCTAATGATACAACAAGAACAGTTAATATATAAGACAAGATATCAAATAGAATATTATATAAAATAGGTTAAATTGTTGTTGTCAATAATGTATAATTTCAGAAAGTATCAGCATAGTCAGCAATATATTAATAATAATGAAGTAGGTAACGTCAAACAGGTTGCATCAAGAAGTATGAAAGCGATTAAAAAGTGCTCAACTAAATTTGTCAAACCTATAATAGTGTAACATGGTTGCGAAGACGTCCTCAACCGCTGTCTATTGATTCTCCCCAACAGCAGAACTGGAAGTCACAACATACTGAACAAAACGCCTGCCACGGCGTGAGTGACCCGACTCCTGTCAAATTTCCCAGTGCCAATACGGCGGTTTGTACAGTGTATCGTAAAATGACATGTACGTTACAAGCGTTAAAAGCGTTTTGCACAACTCTTTTCTTCGTAAACCATAATAATGAAAGTACTCCGAACAAAGATGGGAGAATGAGTTGCCAAAACTAAATTACCATCATTTTATGTCCACGAAATTTGTATTTGTTAGACTGAAACTGACCACGAACGTTATATTACTTCATAGGAATACAGAATTACAAGCCAACTGAACGCCCACAGTTGGAAAAAATTCCCTTTATCATGTCTACGTCACAATGAAAGTCACGTGACTACCCAATTATTCTGGCAGAGTATCGGTTTCCGATATAGCTCCATCGTAAATTTAGAGTTCGTACATACGCCAAGCTGGAAAGGGTGAGTCACCCATACGATACCTCGCTTCAAACAGGAAGAGTTTAGCTCAGATCCAACATTGCCGTTGATTACGCAGCGGTTTTGACCACGCGGTTCTATAGTTTGACACCTTACGCCGGCGGACATTCTGTACCAGCTCGACAGCTTGGCCGATTTCAGCCGCTGTTTAGGGGCGAATTCTAGCGGGCGGTTGCTCTGATCTGTAGTTTTCTATTTATTTATTTGTTTATTTATTTATTTATTTTACGTCAAAAGACAGTTGAAACTGTGTATGACGTGCTATGGGGAGAAGTGAATTGTGTGCACGTTTTCAAAATACTGTGATCCCTACACTAAGTCATATACTACTTAAATTTTTAATTCATTTTAAAAATTAAAAAATCGCTTCCATGTAATAAAATATATTTTTAAGGATAAATAAGTAATAAATTTTGAGCTGTTATCCATGTCCTTCGTCAAGACATATTTTCTTATCTACGATGTCCTTCGTCAAGGAATAATTCACAACTCTGATCACCGCCGGATGAATGACAGTACAATACCCTAACAAACGGGCCTCGGACCGCGCGCGATCTTTACGTCCTCTTCCTTATCCTATTCTAACCTCTTCCTTATATATACTTGCGGAGCAGTACCCTACCAAAGGGCCACGGACCGCGCGCGATCTTTCCTTTTTTTCCTTGTCCTATCCTCTCCCCCTTACACAGACACTTACACTAACATGCACTACACTACCACATATTCCGGGAGACCGGTCGGGAGCTTAGAGCTTGTCCCGGCTGGGGTGGTGCCCCGCTGGTGGGATAGTCCTGGTTAGGGGGAAACCCCACTAGCCGACGGTAGGTCGGCGCGGGATCTCGCCATTCAGCGGGGGAAGATCACCGCCATCTCCTGAGAGAGAAAAAACATGCACTACACTAACGGGATTAATGCCCAAAGCAGTTGACGCGCCCACGAAAAAACCAAACCAAACAAATCGAATTAACGGATGCGGAACTACGACTAATGACTTCGCCCAGCAAAATAACCCATACGATAATTTTTTTTAAAATAGGTACTACTTGTCCGACGTGTTTTGACCTCGTGGGCCGGCGTTTGGGCTCAGTGCACGCGGTAGGGTGGGGAGTGGGGGGAAACCCACTGCTCGGGGGGCGGGCGGCCGCCGCTGCGGCTGACGCCAATTTACGAGTTTGACGGAGCGCCCGCGGCCGCAGGCAGGCGCCTCGGGTGATGGAGACGCCCAGGACAAAAGAACAGGCTGCGGCCACAAACTGCCGAGTGAGAAGTGGGGGTGGTATTGATGCTGATGGTAAGGGAAACGGCGTGGGCAGAACTGGTTGAGTAAAAGATGACGATGTTGGCGGCGGTGAGGTGATGTGGTGGATTGATTGATTATTGATAGGAACGTCAACAGCTCTGGTGATGTCTCGTTACTGTTGTGAATGCATTAACAAACGCCGAGTGAGAAGTGGGGGGGTATTGATGCTGATGGCTATGGTGATGTCTCGTTAGTGTTGTGAATGCATTAATGAACTTGAATGTATTAACAAACTGCCTAGTGAGATGTGGGAGTGCAATTGATGCTGATGGTTATGGTAGTGACGGTGACAGAACTGGTGGTGTATGAGATGGCGATGTTGGGGTGATGGTGATGTGGTGGGTTGATTGATTGATACGCCACAGCTATGGTGATGTCTCGTTAGTGTTGTGAATGTATTAATGACCTGTAAATATATTAACGAACTGCCGACTGAGCAGTGGGGGGTCGTATAGATACTGTTGGTGACAGAGACGGTGACAGAACTGGTAATTGATTCATACGCCGACAGCTATGGTCATGTCCAGTTAGTGTTGTGAACGTCTTCGCATCGGGAGGTGCTGAGGGACGGTCAGATACGGTACCGGACAACACGTCGGCTTGTATGATTTCTTTCCTCTTCTAGGTATCTCCCCCAGTCTGGCACCATCCAAGCGGCGACACTCTCTAAACTCCCAACTGCCCTCCCGGAACGTGTGATAGTGTAGTGTGTATATATGTAAACAAGGGGAAAGGATAAGACGAGCTGGAGGAGAATTCTAGCGGCCGGCTGCTCTGATCGGTAGTTTTCCGTGGTTTCTCCGATCAACACCAGGCGAATGCCGGAGCAGTACCCTACCAAACGGGCCACGGACCGCGCGCAATCTGTCCTTCCTCTTCCTTACACACACTTACACTAACATGCACTACACTACCACATATTCCGGGAGACTGGTCGGGAGCTTAGAGTTTGTCCCGGCTGGGGCGGTGCCCCGCTGGTGGGAGAGTCCTGGTTAGGGGGAAACCCCACTACCCGACGGTAGGTCGGCGCCGGATCTCGCCATCCAACGGGGGACCACCGCCATCCCCCGAAAAAAGCATGCACTACACTAACGGGACTAATGACTGAAGCAGTTGACCCGCTCGGAAACACGAAAAAATCAATCAAACTGTAAGACGAGGAAAAGGAAGGGAAGATCGCGCACGTCCGTGGCCCGTTTGTTAGGGTACTGCTCCGCATTCGCCCGGCGTTGAGCGGTTAGGTGAAGTGATGAATGTGGTATTTTTAGCGGTGATGAAACTGATGGCGACAGTAATGGGTAATGCAGTTCTGAGTGCGGTGGTGATAGTAGGAAATAATGATAGCAGTGATGGAAGTAGGGGGGGGTGATGATCGTGGTAGTATTGGTGACGAAATTATGATGGTGGAAGTGGTGCGAGTTGTTGGCGAGGGGTGGACGCGCTGGAAAGGTGAAGGAGGCGGAGGTGTTTGTCAACAGCCAGATTCCTTTAAACAAACGAAATAAATTTGTGCATTTGTATTTTCCCGAGTTCTGGAAGAAAGCGAATAAAATATTACTTCAAAGTTTTGATTACGGTGTACGAGAAATAGCTTCATCTGATTTATTCTCGCATCTACCCTTAACCCTGCATTTTTCGGAGTCTGTACGTAACATCATTCGTTTGGAGGGGTTTGTGCCATTCCATTCCATCTTATTTTTAATTACTCGTATTAATGCAAGTAGTTGGAAACCGCCAGTAGTTGGGAACACAAATAACAAGAAAGAATGTTATAAATCGGTTTCATGAAATAGGTTAAAAGGTAAAACTATACTAAATCCGCTAACGGAAATAAAACCTTTATCATCTTTTGTTCTTTTATTACGAAAAATATTTATGTACTCATAAAGAGAAAGAAAATACATACATTTATACATAGACTTGGTTAAGTTAATGAATACTCTTACAAACACACTGCAAAAATAGAAGTGTATAGCACTTATAAATATTTAAAACTGTACGTTTCGTGAAGGATTTCTGTCAGTATTTTTATTTTTTTATTTAATAGGTAATTATTACAGACAAATGAAAAAAAAACTTGATGCACTGTGGCTAGGCCGAAGGCCTTTAAGCCATTACAATACCTACTACCTCGTTCTAACCTTTCGAATTCTGGTATTCACCCCAAATGGTCTCTCCTTCGCATCAAAGCCGCGGAAACGAGACCATAAGGTTGCGGCTGAGGACAAAACCCCTGAAGGGGGAAAAACCTGCCGTCAGAAGCCGAGTACATGCTAATCTATCCGGTTTTTAAACTATTTATTTATTTGGCGCGGGCGTCAGGCATTCTCCTTCCAGTGTTTGGCCTCCTCCGCACCTGAAAACAAACAGCACCACAGAAAATCGTCCGCACCAACGCCTCTGCCCTAACATTTCCGATTCCCACTTCCCTTCGCCCCCTAATGTGTTTTATTTTAACCGTTTCCTTTTATTTTATTTTAATTTAATTCAATTTTAATTCATTTAACTTATTTTAATTAATTTAATTTCAATTTATTTAACTTATATTTATTATTTTAAGTTAATTTATTTATTTTTATTGACTTATTTATCTACTTATACTTAACAATTGACTACAACTTATAACTTTTTTTTTACTGTTTACTAACTTAACATAACTTACTAACTTAATTATTGTTAGTTTATTGATTTATTATTTATTTCTCTCCAGTCTAGGCTCTGCTCGTACTAACCAGTGCTGTTTTCCCACTCCCTAATTTCAGTTTCTCTAATGGTCCGAACCTTTCCTTTCTGTCAGTAGGATTCAACTACACCCGTACTTATTTCTTGATCGACCTGAAGTTAAAGTGTAACTAAAATGCGCACAAGATCAATTAAATGATGAATTTAATAGACTCATTTGAAAGACGGAGCGGGAAGTTCCCAAATATTGCGATCAATGGTAATATACAACTCGAGGTTGAACAAACCGCTCTGAACTATTGAAGGGTTAACTTGTTTGAGTGAAATAAGGAGAAATAAAACTTCTTAAAGATGAATTCAACGTTAATACGCCCTTGCATTCATAAAAAAATGTAAAGCATTAAGGAGAAGCGGAGAAAAAGGAAAGAAGGGGAAGTGTCTACAAAATAGGAAGTCGTTAGCTGCACCATAGCTGTTATTCTTTAAGATTAAAATTCTGATTCGCGGCAGAGAAGCAAAAGGCTCTTAATGAAATTTTTGAAATCCTTCATCAATTAATACTTCTTTCTGTGAATCTTTTGACATACCCTTTTGAAGGTCTTAGCATTTTAAACGCACAAAAGAGATAATTTTTTCCTCTCCTTCAATCGTCAGAATAGCTTTCGCGGGATACAAAGGGAGAAAATATTTCAATAGCGATGTTGAATTTTAGTTTGGTTAGAACTGCAGCAGATATTTGATAATAATTAAAACCAAATACTTTATCCGGTCTAAATAGAATATCGTCGTGTTAAAAATTAAGCATGGGACACAATAATGAAACAAGCCCTACTGAGCAAATTGTCAAAAAAGGTAATGAAAACAAAAACTTCAGATCATAACAAGGGAACGCTTCATCAATACTTACAAATGGAATGCGATTTTTCATTCCTCTTTCTTGTCCTATCCTCACATCTTACTTACACATGTATACATTTACATGGTCTTCACTACAACGTCGAGAGCTTAGAGCATGTCCCTGCCTAGTAGAAAATATTTGGATGGGAAAAATTCCGCGAGGCGACGAGTACGTCAGCGCCGGATCTAAAAATCCAGACCGGTAGCGGTAGCTCAGTGCATCAACTGATGCCACTGCAGCGCCTCTGACCGGGAGGTCCTAGGTTCCTACTCCCCACGGCGGCAGGATTTTCGACACTAGCTTTTCAGCTACGTCGAATTCAGTCGCGGGCTGGAGGAGAATTCTAGCGGCCGGCTGCTCTGATCGGTAGTTTTCCGCGGTTTCTCCGATCAACACCAGGCGAATGCCGGAGCAGTACCCTACAAAACGGGCCACGGACCGCGCACGATCTTTCCTTCCTCTTCCTTGTCCTATCCTCTCCCCCTTACACACACACTTACACTAACATGCACTACACTACCACATATTCCGGGAGACCGGTCGGGAGCTTAGAGCTTGTCCCGGCTGGGGCGGTGCCCCGTTGGTGGGAGAGTCCTGGTTAGGGGGAAACCCCACTAGCAGACGGTAGGTCGGCGCCGGATCTCGCCATCCAGTGGGAGTAGATCACCGCCATCTCCCCAGAAAAAACATGCACTACACTAACGGGACTAATGACCAAAGCAGTTGACGCGCCCCGAAACACGAAAACAAAACAATCAAAATCCAGGAGGGGATCGCCGCTACCCCGTGATAAAAAGGGTTTCAGTTGACGTCCCTAGAAACACGAAATATAGAATCAATCAAAGATGGAAAAAATGAAGCTGGATTCGTTGGTTAATCCCCCTTCTTCCATTCGTTCTCTGTCCCTGTTCCCAGACATCCACCGCTTCCACTGCCCCCTAGATCTTCGGCTCACTCCCCTCCCTTTCCACTTCCAGTTCTCCTCTGAGAAATGGGAGGGGGCTTCGTTAATTGTTGGACTTTGGAGCTGTCGTCTGTACGAGCGAGTCAATAGCACGGTTTGCATCTACACTACATTAAGGAAAGACGTTTAAACGAGATTCCTTTATTCTGCGGTTGTTTGGTATCACACGAAAACGTGCCATAACCTCGTTCAAACGGAACAATTCTCCTCTAGTTGTGCTTGTACTCAAACATCACGGACCAGATTGAACATATTCGTAATTTTTTTATAAAATGGTACATAAAATAGAGTCCCTACATACGGAGAATAGAACAAATTCAATGCGTTGTTATTTATTTCACTCTCAATACATAGTTTGGCCACAGAGCATGCATGAGGTGAGGAACCATGATAACATCTGAACGCATAATGGGGTTTGTCGAGTTTATGAATATTGTCTTTGTGTAAATAGGTAGTTCTCAACACACACTAAATTAGACCTAGGGCTACCAACAACTGCTTCTTACCTACTTATGCTCACAAACAGCGAACACGCAAGTTTTCTAAATTGTCGTGTCGATGCAAAAAATGTGTTGACACACTTACAAGGTCTTGAGGATGCTCAGTCTTTTTCATACACATAGGTTACATAAATTCAAAACAGAGAAAAAATGGACTTTTATTTGTTTAAAGAAGAATAACGATACGTGATATGTTGTTGCATTATTCACGTACTCCAGCATCACACTGACAATAGAATTTCTCATATCACATATCCCATCTAGAACATCCATAATAATTCACTCTTCATTAAATACTACTCGTGCAACTTTTCTTGAACGATGACCTTGCTTCCCCCTCCCTTGAGTAACAAAGAGTTGAAGGCAAAAGCTTGCCGCGAGCACTGATGACAACATTCCAAGTATTAAAACTTCGTTGGCGCGAAAGAGAAGCTAGTCAAAGCTAATTGCTTTCAGAGACGAGAACTTCTGTTCAGCTTCAACACCATTATCAAAGAAATAGATGAGGCAGGTTCAGGTCCTTCAAGGGAGATACCTAAAACTCGTATCTGGTGTCCCTGCTGTTCCCTACCCAGAGCGATGACCTGGCCGCACACGTAGCAGGTTGACTTTGAGTTTTCAGAAGTTGGCGTTACTGTAAATACTCTAGTGGCCGATTTTGTAACTATTAGTTACCCCCACTCCGCCCGCATTTCCTCTATCCATCGTTCAAAAAAAGTTGCGCAAGTAGTAAATACTTGAGGCGCGTTCATGCAAATCACATGTCCATCAAACCAGAGTTTTCAGAAACAGAGACATACTGATTGCTGACAAGTTATCTCCTTTTCAAACAATGTAATATGCTGTAATGCTTACCAGTATTGTTACAATAGCCTACGTATCAAATGCTATCACATAAATTATTTGTAATTATGACGGAATTTCAGGATAAAAGTTGAACATACTTGCTTTTGTCCCAAGCACTTGTGGATATTTTCCCTTTTGCACAAAATAGGGCTACTACTATCATCACATTTGAACGGGATAAATTAGTTTTCTGCAGTTTGTATGCAAATGTTTTATTTTTACAAACAGGCAAAACTCCTACAACAATTTCTTTAGCAAATGTAACCATTCTACGGAAATCTAAAGAAATTACCAAGAGCTAAAAAGAAATTAAAATCTATGTGCCAACTATGATCAGCTTCTGAACAATCACAATTATCTTTCAGTTCTTGGCTATCCATTACAGTTTGATTTTCTGCTTTTGGACCATCGAGAACAAAGGAACACCATTCCAGGCCAGGAGTATCGGAAGAATTCTCTCCATTTATCTCCTAAACGTTCAATCATTACACATGCAATATTAGATCTCTATGCCAGTGGTATACCCCTTTCAAATGACACCTGCTGAAGGCTAAATTGTACCATTTTTGTTAACGAAAAACACGTTCTAAAGGGTCAATGCAGGAACTTCATCAAATCTAAAATATTGCTGTGAGACAATTTAGTTTGAATTTCCTTCCCTTTCCTTGTTTTCCGAATAATGATCATTTCACATTTCTAATGTTCTGTACGTTCTTGCACATCTATGCAAAGTTTTTATATCCTTGAAATTCCAATTTTCTAATAAATAAAATAGGATGCTGTTAAGAAGACTTCATTGACGGAATGAACCATGTCTCAAGAGCAGTCACGTGATCGTGAATCTTCGCATTATATTGGTTACACAAATACGGACGTGTTCTTTATTGCTTGTAACAACGCCTTCGACTTATTGGATTTTGCCTGAAACTCGTATGTTTACAAGTACAATTATTAGGTATAAATTTGCTTTTACTCCTCCACTTCAGGACAGAAGATGCAGCTGACAGTCATTAGTATTTCTGCAATGCTAACTAATTTTTTTCCCGATGGACACGTTTGAGGTACGTCAACTACCTTGCTCATTAGTTCCGTAAGTGCCACCCGTCGCTTATGTATGAAGTGCCCACAATGCCATGACACAAGGAAAAGATCCATACCCAAGCGGAATTCAAACCCGGAACCCTACTGTTCAAAATCATCAACGCGATGTCATTCCACCATCATTGCTGGCAAATCATTACAGGAAAATCTCGCTAATATTCTCATGGGGGACTGTGAATATGGTCGGATTGCGACGAAGGTTGAATTCTTCTTCTTCTTCTTCTTCTTCTGTCGCACTACGGCCCTTTAAGTTTAGCCTTGGCGTCTCGAACGATCAATGCCCATTCACTTCTCTCTTTTGCCTTTCTTCTCCACCCCCTCACTCCCTTCACTCTCAGATCCATCTCCACATCATCCAGCCATCTTAAACGGGGTCTTCCTTTCTTCCTTCTGGTTCTTTACAGAAAATAATTTTTGGGGTTCTTTCTTCTTCCATTCGTAATAGATGTCCGAGCCATTGTAGTCTTCTGACCTTAATTTCTGCAACAATATCTGTTGTTTTATACATATTGGTGAGTTCTAAATTACTATTTATCCTCCAATGCCCATTTTCACACGTGGGGCCGAAAATGCACCTTATGATTTTCCTCTCCCAGCACATCAGCATACATTCAAGTCTATTTGTTAATTTCCAACACTCGGCACCATACAATATTACTGGTCTTATAACAGGCTTATATACTTGGATCTTGAGGTATCTATGTATATTTCTTTTCCTTAATACATATCTTAGTGCTTTGAAACACTTATCTCCTTTTCATTAATCATTTATTCTTTTCTGCAGTTTATTTTAAAATCATTTTACTTTTACTGCAGTTAATTTTAAGCCTTTGTTATTAATTCTTCTACACTTTCTGTGAGGAATTTCTGGGTTCTGCTTAAGATAACAACATCATCTGCGTATGCTAAAAGTTGTACAGTTCTATTAAATATTGTACCTCTAGGATTTATATTGACGGCTCTGATTACTTTTTCCAAGCATATATTAAATAGTTGTGTGGATAGTGAATCACCCTGACGAAGACCAGTCATAGTTTCGAAACTTTCTGATAGCATGTTTTGTACTTTAACTTTATTTGTTGTGTTTTTTAAAGTCATTTTGACTAGCCTTTGCAATTTACTTGGGAAACCAAATTCTATCATTATTTGTAGGAGTTGTTTCCTATTAACACAGTCATAGACTTGTTTAAAATCAATATATAACTGATGTATTTCGATATTCTGTTCCCATGTTTTTCTAAAATTGTTCTAAGTGTGTAGATTTGATCAGTGGTAGACCTATATTTCCTAAATCCGCACTGATAATCTCCAAGGCAATCCTCCACATATGGTTCCAGCCGCCATGATAATACAGTTGTAAATAATTTATATGTTGTATTAAGGAGCGATATTCCACGGTAATTCATACAATTTAGTTTATCACCACTCTTGTAGACAGGGCAAATTATTGCAGTGCTCCATTCCTTTGGTATTATTTCCGTCTCCCAAATTTTTTGGCATAGATAATGAATGTGTTTCCACAGCTGTCTGCCTCCAGATTTATCAGCTCTGCTGTGATCATATATTCTCCTGGTGCTCGATTTCCCTTCATATTTCTTAATGCTTTCATTATTTCTTGAAATGTTGGTGGTGGTTGTGATTGCTCAGGTCCATAGTAAATCCTTTCTGTTCAGGAGTTCGTTCCTCCTGCTGGGGGTTCAGTAGCACTTCAAAATAGTTCTTCCATGTATTTAACACGTCATTTTCTCCACCTACTAGATCTCCATCTTTATTTCTACAAAAACTTGTTCGTGGGCGGAAACCCTCTTTTATATTTCTTATTCCTTCATAAAATTTGGTATCATTGTTTCTAAACTTATCCTGCAATTCCTCAAGTTTTTTTTCTTCATATATTTTTTTTCTTTTTACAAATATTTTTTGCCAGTTTTCTTGCTTCTTTGTAATTGTAAGAATTTCATCGTGTTGCTCTTTGTAGCATTTTTTGCCGTGCTATATTCCTGTTTTCCAAAGTCATTTTACATTTTTCATCAAACCAGTTGTTTCTTTTATTCCATCTGTTTTCCCAATATATTTTGGGATACTTCAATTACGGAATTTTTAATACCGCCCCATATTTTTTCAACACTATCCTCTACCTGATATTTTGGTAGTTCCTTCAGTGTGTTTTCTACGCTTACTCTATAATCCCTTGCTATAATTCAATTTTTTAATTTCTCAACATCAATTCTTTTAATTCTTTGTCCTTTAGTCCTACCAACTGAGGATATTCGCTGTCGTAATCTCACCACCACCAGGTAGTGGTCACTATCACAATCAGAACCTCTATATGCTCTTACATCCGTGATATTACTGGTGTATCTACTATCAATTAGTACATGATCTATCTGATTACGTGTTACCCCATCTGGCGATCTCCATGTTTCCTGATGTACCTTCTTGTGAGGGAAGGTTGTGCTGCTTATAACCATTTTCTTGGTTGATGCAAAGTCGATTAGATTCCATCCATTTCCGTTAGTAATGGTATGGGGTGTATCCTGCCCTACAAACTGGGTCAACATATGATCATTACCTATTTTTGCATTGAAATCACCCATAATGAGTTTAATGTAATGTTTTGGACATTTTAAGTACAAATTACTTAACTGACAATAGAAATTTTCTTTTTCAATATAAGAAGAAAATACACTACGCAGTTTTTCATTATTTATTTTTGTTAGTTAAAAGATAATATGATCATTTGTATATTTTTCTAATCTCAGTGTTACCATTTAGTTTTCCAGGATGTGCACGTGATGATCTTCATTGGCTTCGGTTTCCTGATGACCTTCCTAAGGAAGTATGGATACAGTTCCGTGTCCTTTAACATGCTGGTTGGAGCGCTGACTGTTCAGTGGGCCATGATTGTCCGGGGACTCTTCGAACTGGAGAGACTCCAAGATTCACATCTCACTACCAGGTATTTCTTGCATGCAGCCGTCCATTGATCATTCTTGAATACGTACATATTTTACGTTCATTTTCTTACTATATAATATATATATATATATATATATATATATATATATATATATATATTCATCTTTTCTTCGTGATTCTAAAAAAGTATAGATTTTACATCAGATTTAATTTATTACAATTATTGATAAGAACAAACTCAAAAAATAACGGCGCAAAATAGTTATTTATGTATATAGGGAGTTAAGTAGATGTTTTTGCCCCGAGGGCCTCTGGCCCGAAAGGTTGGAAGTCGCCCTTGGGGCAAAATCATTTAGTAACGCCCGTGGTGCATACAAAACTTTATGGTTTACTAGTTCGTTTCTGAATCAGACGAGAATGTTATCATTTTTCTTGCGCCAAAGTGAAAAGACGCATCGAAATAGTCATTTGTCAATAATGACGTCAGTTACGCATGACAGTGTGTATCTAATTACAATTGTATAATCGTTATTGGTCTGATTTGTTAGTACAAAATAAAATAATACTGTGATGTTCCTACGGAAATTCCCGGTCTCCAGATATATATGAACATGTTTGTGATGTATTTGAGAGTTAAACAAAAGTGTAAATAATAGTGTGAATTACGCTGTTGAAATGGCACATTTAGATTAGTTGCCTCTATTGCCAAAAGTTACTACTTAGAATATTTCATAACATATAAAAAAAATATCATTTCGAGGATTTAGTCAATGTGCCTTACACATCTTATTACTACAAGAAGTACTGCTACTCAAGAAGCTTATTATGTCTAAAAGAACTTGATACGCACGGTGCAAGGAATATAATCCTACACCGTGGTGTTACGAAACAGTGAAATATGAGTAACTGATCGAATTTGTACATTAACGGGAACATTCCAAAATCGCAAGTTACGTAACAATTAAGCGAAATAGGGTATATAACGAGTTATTTTATTCATTTCAGAATTTTGTCATTTATTTATTGTATTTGCTTGAATCTTAACTTTAATAAATCGAATTCATAAAAAGGTGTTCATTTGATATTAGAGCGGGCCATAAAGTATTCAAAAGACCCGCGCGGTTATAAAGAATCAGAAAGGCCCGCCAGGGTATTAACAATACCGTTACGGTTTGTTTCAGGTCCGTAAACACACACAATGAACTGGTAAACCATAAAATAATATGTAGAAGAATATCAATCAACGAACAAAAAATAAAATGTTCCTAACAATCGCAACTGTTTACTGATGGTTAATTCCATAAAAGAAACTAAATATTTTGAACAAGAAAGGAATAAAATATTATTACATTCATTTAGTTGATTTGTTCACAAAGAAACTGACTTGGCCGTTTCAGGAACTAGTTATATTTATATCCCGCGTAGTATGTTCGTAACCTACAACATTGCACATTGCTAGTCATCCACGGTTTCTAATTAGCCTCGGTTCTGGTATTAGACAGGTTAGGCAGCTTCGAAAAAAAATATAAAAACTTGAAAAAAATAATACCACTTTAATGTTATTAAATCTGTGTTGCTTCGAAAGGCGATAATGAAATATTGGAACATGATTTATCCTATCCTTCATATTAAGCAGACAGTTCCCGATTGTTTCTTGTGACAGTGCTACTGATTCATTCAATGTGACAGTGCTACTGATTCAATTCCTTTTTGTAGAGTAATATTTATTAATTTTGCGACAAACAAACAACAACTGTTTGTGATATTTGGTTGTGGTGATAGTGGTATGGAAAAGAATACATTTATTTGACAGAAGCGAAATAAAATATTATCTCAGTATTTTCTCAGATGAAGGATAGGGAACGAAAAACCCGACGACCAAAATTATCATTATACCAAAGTTAATGATATTAAAAATCATACGCCAGTAATATTATGCGTTTGATCTATTTTATACGGGTATGAATTATTTTCAAATGTTTTATGATTGCTCTTGTCAAGTGACACGTTGACACTGAACAACTTTCACACAGGTGTGGAGCTCAAAACATTCTAGAACGAATGATGTGCGTTTTCATCAACCTTTTGTAGAGTATATTGTTAGGATTTGTTTTGTAAAAGGGGATAATTCCAGGACATCTTTTTCTACGATCTAGTTGTAAGAATTCTTCATCTTTTTTTGCCCAAATCCATGTAACGGATGTTCAATTCAGTTCTGTCAACGATATGATAGATGGTGTGGCATGCTCGCGACCGTATCAAGAAGCAGTGCTGCAGATGAAGCGACTCTAGCGGCACGACTGAGAAAGACACGAAAAACCGTGCCATAATGTCACCGCGGTGACGGGCCTTGAGTGGAATGGAGAGGCAGCTCTGTAGAAACCGCAGTGCAGCACGGCAATAGTTGGACAACTGATTTCACGTTGCTCACTGTGCTATAGGAGACACGCTCAGAACCATCTGTTGATGTGAATGCACCCAACTTCAGCATTTCTTTCACTCTATGAATGAAATTGTGCCATCCGGTAACTTTTCTTTTAGAAAAAAAGTAGTTGACATAATTTCTGCCCCAACCCTAGTATTCTAACGGACCCGGTAATTCTTCGATATTGCAGTGTTATAAATAAATTAAATTAACGTTCAAAATCAATTTATTCAATAAATATGAACTACGTATGGGTTTTTTGCATACATAACAAACATGTCCTGTTTGGATGTTAGTCAAATATCAAATTGTTAAAATGTTCTCCCTCAAGCATGCGTTCGCTACATCACTGTCATGAGAAAAATTTGATTGACTTGTCCGAGGTAACATTCAACTAATATCGGGTGTTAAAATTCCGGCCGATATTTCACAATCGCAGGGGCAGAATATGCAGCCACATCCGTTTACTTCTTGACGTTGCGGCGAGTTGCCTAGCGCTTCGATTCCGGGGCGATTGAGTAGACTGAGCAAGTCACCATCAATGACCCACACGTCCGATTTAATTCAAACTACTCTTTAAGTACTCCCGATGCTAATAAGAACAGTTTCAATCGCTGTCTGGAGAAGAATTCTAGCGGCCGGCTGCTCTGATCGGTAGTTTTCCGTGGTTTCTCCGATCAACACCAGGCGAATGCCGGAGCAGTACCCGACAAAACGGGCTACGGACCGCGCGCGACCTGTCCTTCCTCTTCCTTGTCCTATCCTCTCCCCTTACACACACTTACACTAACATGCACTACACTACCTCATATTCCGGAAGACCGGTCGGGAGCTTAGAGCTTGTCCCAGCTGGGGCGGTGCCCCGCTGATGGGAGAGTCCTGATTCGGGAGAAACCCCTCTAACCGACGGTAGGTCAGCGCCGGATCTCGCCATCCAGCGGGGGAAGATCACTTCCATCTCCCGAGAGAAAACATGCACTACACTAACGGGACTAATGACCGAATCAGTTGACGCGCCCGGAAACACGAAAAAATCAATCAATCAATCAATAAGAACCATGTGAAAAATTCAGCGAATTCGGTTGAATAGTTTTTGCGAGAGACATGCGCATTACACACATCCCTTTTTTTTAAATATATTAAAAGAAAAATGAAGGTGCCGACCTGGATAGCTGAAGTCGCTAAGGCTGAAGGGTCGTAGTTGCCTCGGTCCAAAGGGTCGCGGGTCCAAATCCCGCCTCGGGCATGCATCTTTGTGTTGTCCTTACGTGCTCCCTCCACAGTTACCAATCACAGTAAAAACTATCACAGTGGTCGCTACATGACTCAGAAGTTAAAAAGAGACTTAAAAAACAAAAAAAACGTGAGTATATTGAGTCTTAACGCCTGAAATGGTTCACAAGTTAGCTGCTAATTTTGTCAAATCCAAATAAAAAAAATAATGCATTTTTTAAATTATAAATGCAACATAATTCTGTATCGTCCTCTTGTTGCAGTTTGCTGTCAGCAGATCTTGCCACAGCGGCGGTTTTGATATCAATGGGAGCCGTTTTGGGAAAGACGACTCCTTTGCAGCTTATTTTAATGAGTTTCATCGAAATTGTAATAGCGACCGCCAACGAATACTTGGGAATACAAATTTTCAAGGTAATTAAACAGTTTTCTTACATTTCTGAATTAATGGTGCACAGGTCTCACCTCATACGCGACTCTTAAGACAAAAGGTGAAATTTTATATGCATTGTTCAGAATGAAACAAACAGATAGGCTGCGTTCATTATTAACCATTTATACACTGATTGCTATTAATAATATTAAATTTCATAGATCATTATTTTTAACAGCATACCAATACCATTCCAGTACTCAGATAACACTATTGCTGCACGCAGAATAAACTGAATTATATTTGGAGTAAGATTTTCATTTTTTAAATGAGTACTATACTATCTAGCAATTCATAACAAGTATCTCTGCAATTTTGTATAAACATTTTCAGTTTTTCAGGTATGAGGAGGTCAAATATATTTGAACACTTTTTCTACCTGCAGTCCTAAGAAAACAAGAAAACTAGTATCACTTCAATAGCCCACACTTTTTCGCAATATTTCTAACTTTTGCAATTTTCGGAAATTCAGAGAATTCAACAAAAATGGCACGTGCGCCATTCTGTTACGCGTCCCTTGTTCTATCCCTGGAAAACAATTAAAGTTAAAATTTACATCGTTTTTTTATAATTTGCATAAAGTTCAAGCAGAAATTAGGTGAAGACCACTCGTTATTTCAAAACATTGTATGTGACCTTTTTTAATGATCTGATTAAGGACTCCAACGTGAGCGCCTCCTGGCTGCACCAAACCTCTCGACCTCTAAAACGGTTCAGATACCACGGGTTTATGAGCCACAACCACATGAGCTTATCAACCGTTTGTTCTGTATTCTTGAACCATCAATTAATTATAAATAGGGAGCGGATTTTAATGAAATGCCATGTTTTCTTTTCACTTTAGAACAGTGTCGTTTAGTTAGAACTTATTTTATGTTTGAGAATCGGAAACGACTCATTTTTATGTCATTATTTTGGCATTTTTGTCGATTTTGACTAATAAGTCATTTTTACCTTCTTCCGTCATTTTTAATGCATTTTTTGCGTATTTTATCGATATTACTGTCAATTTACTGGTACTTACTTCAAATAAAATTTACGATATGCAACAAATGTTCTTCACAGAATTACTCAATAGCCCATTGTATTTGTTCGCTCAGAAATTGTTTTGTCAGCCGTCGTGAATATATAATTCTTGTGATGTATATCAGCGCCATTGCTGGTTAGGCTGATTTCGGGATAACTAGACAGATTTCCTGGTAAAGAACAGTGCAAACCAAAAGTTTGCAAGCTGAGTTCACTCGAACGAATGGAAGAAACCTCGGTTACATCAGTAACGTATCGAAAAATTTGGATGGTTCGTCCAAACTGGTTTTGATAACATTTTTTGCGTCATTTTTCTTTGGATTTAGGTTATTTTAAAAGCATTTTATTGATCATTTTTGGCGATGTTTTAGGTTATCAAAATCCGTCCCCTAATTATAACTAATACCTTCCCCAAAGTTTCGCCAATCTTCAAATCTCTTGAAGATACTACTAAATGGGCATTTGAACAAGTATTTCACTTTAAATCCACGACATTATAGTCATGCGTCCATCTCTTTCGAACTCGCAACTCTTTCGAACTCATAAACTCTTTCGAAAATATATTTTATTACATGGGACCGTTTTTTTTATTTAAGTAGTATATGACTTAGTGTAGGGATCACAGAATTTTTAAAATGTGCACACAATCCACTTTTCCCCAGAGCACGTCATACGTAGTTTTTAACTGCTTTTTTGGCGAAAAATAAATAAATATATAAATAAACTCTAGCCAGAGTCTCCCTAAACAAACGTGCATCCATAGCAATCCATTACATTACTCAATTGATTGTTCCCATATGGGTTGATACACTCGCATCAAGTTCTATTTCCATTTCGTACCAAGCACTCACTCACATGACTCTGGCCGGGGAAGCCTACGACTTCCACTATAAATGGTGTGACGTGAGGCGGCGGGCGCCATGTGTGGGGCCTTCGTGGGGTGGCGCCCGGAGGGCCCCCCCCGACCTCTTCGCCATGCTAGGTGAGTGGCAGGTAGAGCCCCTCTTCGCCATGCTAGGTGAGTGGCAGGTAGAGGCCCCTCTTCGCCATGCTAGGTGAGTGGCAGGTAGGGGACCCTCTTCGCCATGCTAGGTGAGTGGCAGGTAGGGCCCCTCTTCGCCATGCTAGGTGAGTGGCAGGGGTAGAGGCCCCTCTTCGCCATGCTAGGTGAGTGGCAGGTAGAGGCCCCTCTTCGCCATGCTAGGTGAGTGGCAGGTAGAGGCCCCTCTTCGCCATGCTAGGTGAGTGGCAGGTAGACGCCCCTCTTCGCCATGCTAGGTGAGTGGCAGGTAGAGGCCCCTCTTCGCCATGCTAGGTGAGTGGCAGGTAGAGCCCCTCTTCGTCATGCTAGGTGAGTGGCAGGTAGAGGCCCTCTTCGCCATGCTAGGTGAGTGGCAGGTAAAGGCCCCCTCTTCGCCATGCTAGGTGAGTGGCAGGTAGGGGTCCTCTTCGCCATGCTAGGTGAGTGGCAGGTAAAGGCCCTCTTCGCCATGCTAGGTGAGTGGCAGGTAGACTAGACGCCCCTCTTCGCCATGCTAGGTGAGTGGCAGGTAGAGCCCTCTTCGCCATGCTAGGTGAGTGGAGTGGCAGGTAGAGCCCTCTTCGCCATGCTAGGTGAGTGGCAGGTAGAGGACCCTCTTCGCCATGCTAGGTGAGTGGCAGGTAGGGGTCTGTAAGGGCTACGCTTGTAAGCAACACACTTGTCCCGGTTGGGGCAGTGTCCCGCTGGTGGGAGAGTCCTTGTTAGGGGGAAACCCCACTAGCCGACGGTAGGTCGGCGCCGGATCTCGCCCTCCGGCGGGGGAATATCACCATCTCCCGAGAAAAAACATGCACTACACTAACGGGACTAATGACCAAAGCAGTTGACGCGCCCGGAAACACGAAAAAGACAAACCAAACCATCCAGGGAGGTGGCTGCAATCTTCCCGCGCTGGATGGCGAGATCTAGCACTGACCTACATGGCGATATGCTGCGTTACTCCCAACCAAGTATCTCATACCAGCGGGCCCCAGCCGGGAGAAGCTCTAAGCTTCCTTGAGCTGGGCTGTCCGGGTGACGCCGCGTCGAAGGCTGGGGTGCCTGGGACACGGGTCCGGGTGCGTGGCGTCACCCGGACAGCCCAGATCATGACTCCGGCCGCGGAAGCCTACTATACCATCTAAGCTACCTTATTGATCGGAAAAACAAGGAAAACTACCGATCAGATCTAGCAGCCGCGAGCTAGAATTTTCCTCCAGGCAACACTAGGCGAATGCCGGAGCAGTACCCTACCAAACGGGCCACGGACCGCGCGCGATCTTTCCTTCCTCTTCCTTGTCCTATCCTCTCCCCTTACACTAACATGCACTACACTACCACATATCCCGGGAGACCGGTCGGCGACTTAGAACTTGTCCCGACTGGGGTGGAGCCTCGCTGGTGGAAGATATCTGGTTGGGGAAAACCCCACTAGTCTACGCTAGATTTCGCCATCCGGTAGAGGAAGATCACCGCCCCTCCCGATGAAAAACATGCACTACACTTACGGGGCTAATGACCTCAGTAGTTGACGCGCCCGCAATCACTAACAATCAATCCACCAAGGTGGCAGAGTAGAGCATGTTTAAGCGTCAGAATTCGACCTGTCTATCTCGGAGGCGGTGTGCCCGGCAGGCACGGTGTTCCTGTGGATGTTCTGGCCCAGCTTCAACGGCGCCCTGGTGGAGGCCGACGCCCAGCACCGGGCCGTCATCAACACCTACCTGTCGCTGGCCTCCTGCTGCGCCGTCGCCTTCGTCCTCTCCGCGCTGCTCAGCCACGACAACAAGTTCGACATGGTGAGCCACCGCACTCATTCGCTCTGCCAAGTTCGCTCAGCCAATGCCATAGTTACGTATCTTGCGACATATATCCAGCAACAGTGTATGCTCCCGTAAGTGCCACGATCTTGCTCTGTAAAGTTCCCTTTGCATTGTTACGTATCTTTTGTCAATTATGCCCACAATTGTGTATGATCCCGTGAGTGCCGCGATCGGGGCCTATGTGGGGTATCCACAGGGAAATACTCACGAGTGTGTAGTTTCGGAGCAGAAGTTGGTTATTATACATACATGTAAATAAACTTGTACATACTTGTAAATGTCTGTGTGTTTTTCTCCATGACGCCACAGTATATACGTTTCGGGGTTACCTAAAATGCATTCGGGCAGAAGGACACCACATTCAGCATCTCCCGGCATGGAGGAGAATTCAGGAAAGAATGCATGAATCCGTCTACTTAACACGTTACGACTATATTAGAAAACTACGTCCAAGGAAATAGAGAACTGATGTTGGAAAATACTCTTTTGTTGAAACGACTAGTGAGTCATGGAATAGCTTGCCTCCAGCACTAATGGAGACTATTTCAAGAAACATCAACACTTTTAGATTAACATTAAATTCTAATAACAGTGTAAGCGATAAACTATGAAGGTCACTGCATTTAGTAGGCATGCCTTGTATTGAATTTTGTTCTGTGTATTGAATTGTATGTATTTTTAGTATTCATTATATTATGATTTTAGATGTGTAGTAAGTGTAAATAATTTGCCATCGGGCTTAATGCCCAAAGCAAATTAAATAAATGATCTATCTTCTTTAAGCACAGCGATAAAGAACAATTTTCCTAAGGATGAGCCAAAGTGACAGTTCGCAAAAACAAGTCAACATCACATGTCTTTCAGAGAAGTATCCCTCCGCCGCGACAGCTGTTCAGTCACGCCCCTTCGTAAAGTGCTAATGGCTCCTGTGAAAACATCCCTATGCAAAAGTCTAAGGGTTTCACTGAGGTATATGCACGTATTCGAGTCCGGGAAATATTTAAATTTAATTACATATGTGGAAAATCTCTTAACATGCTCTCACAATCAGTCACACCCTACGCCCAAGAAAACTGCCACAAATGTAAATAGAAAAATTATTTTAAGCCGGAAACAAGTGCACCGGTAGGCATTGCGCATTCAAGTCTCGGTTTTAAAATAAACATAATATTTATCACACAAAAAGTAAATTCAATGTAATATATAAAGAAAAAAGAATTTTTACAGAAGAGCACATAGCACTTCACTTCCTAATTTCAATTATTTCTCGCGGCGCACTATATTTTTGGCGGACAAAGACACGACAAAAGGTAGTGTCAAAGCCATTTACAAGTTAGCCATCTGCAAACGAACGAATACGGGAAAGGGAGTCTAATGGGGGCTCAAGGGCACAACGACCACAGAACCTTCAGTTATATTGCCAGTCACTTTGGCTCATCCTTAGGAAAATCGCTCTATAGTTCCCGTATGTCAGCACGGGAGTTGAGTCACGCTTCGCTGGGCGACGCGGGGCGAATGTTCGGCGAACGATGAAATGTACATCGGGTGTATTCTCACTCATTGGTGGCGGCGCAGGTGCACATCCAGAACGCAACGCTGGCGGGCGGCGTGGCGGTGGGCACGGGCGCCGACATGCTGCTGCAGCCGTGGGGCGCGCTGGCGGTGGGGGCGGCGGCCGGTGCCCTCTCCGTCTTCGGCTACGCCCGCCTGCAGGTCAGCCCACCGCGCCTTCCCTTCTACCCCGTCCGGTTTAAGTGGCTCGGGGCATCAATTGATGTCACTGCAGTGCCTCTGACCGCGAAGCCACAGGTTTCCTTTCCCGACGCTGGCACGGGAAGAGCACGATCGGAGAAACCACGAAAAACTACCGATGATTGCAGCCGGCCGCTAGAATTCTCCTCCAGACAGCGACTGAATTCGACCTAGTTGAAAAGCTAGTGTCGAAAATCCTGCCGCTGTGGGGAGTGGAAACCTAGGACCTCCCGGTCAGAGGCACTGCAGTGACATCAGTTGATGCACAGAGCTACAGCTACCGGTACAAGGAACATGAACGTACGATGAACTATTAGCCCAATTTTTGTCTGACTAAGTCTGATTTTAAACGAGCTGATTTTAGATGTCCTGATTTGAATTCAAATCAGTAACAAAATTCCTGTCTTTAACTTAACAGCACATTTTGTTCCCACGCAGCCCTTCCTGCTGAGACGCCTGCGCCTGCACGACACGTGCGGCGTGCACAACCTGCACGGCTTGGCCGAACTGACCTTACTTCATACCTGATTACATCTCTACATACAATGAGCTCCATCAGTCTGACAAAATTTGATTTTAAACTTGATTTTAAAAATCCTGACGTTAATTCAAATAAGTCAGAGAAGTCCTGACTTTAAATTAACACTACTTAACATTAGTCAGATTTTAGTATGTCTAAGTCTCATTTAAACGACCGATTTTAAAAGTCCTGACATTAATTCAAATAAGTCAAAAAGTCCTGACTTTAACTTAACAGTACTTAACATTAGTCTGGTTTTAGTCTGACAAAGTCTCATTTAACGACCTGATTTTAAAAGTCCTGACATTAATTCAAATAAATCAGACAAGTCCTGTCTTTAACCTCAACAACCGGATTTCCCCGCGGGCCGAATCCTCCCTTGCCAGCAACCAGCCCTTCCTGCTGAGCCGCCTGCGCCTGCACGACACGTGCGGCGTGCACAACCTGCACGGCATGCCGGGGCTGCTGGCGGGCGCGGTGGGCGCGCTGGCTGCCGGTCTGGCCTCCCCGGAGGCCTAGGCGGGGCCGCCGCGCTCGCCAAGGCCTTCCCCCCCCCCCACCACCGCCGCCGCCGCCGCCGCCCTGGACGGAGCCGGGCGCGGGGCCGGCGCGCAAGCCGGCTACCAGCTGCTGGCGCTCGCCGTCACGCTGGCCGTGGCCTGCGTGGGAGGTCTCCTCACTGGTGGGTGCGCCCGGGATGAACGCCATTTTGTTTTTATGGTTTTCTAGTTCATTGCTGTGTGTTTACGGACCTCAAACAAAACACGTAACGGTATTGTTAATACCCTTGCTGGATTTTCTAATTCTGTATGACCTCGGGCCTTTGAATACTTAATGGCCCGCTTTATTTGATTTGATTTTTTCGTGTTTCCGGGCGCGTCAACTGTTTTGATCATTAGTCCCGTTAGTGTAGTGCATGTTTTTTCTCGGGAGATGGCGGTGATCTTCCCCCGCTGGATGGTGAGATCCGGCGCCGACCTACCGTCGGCTAGTGGGGTTTCCCCCTAACCAGGACTCTCCCACCAGCGGGGCACCGCCCGAACCGGGACAAGCTCTAAGCTCCCTACCGGTCTCCCGGAATATGTGGTAGTGTGTGTGTGTGTGTGTGTGTGTGTGTGTGTGTGTGTGTGTGTGTGTGTGTAAGGGGAGAGGATAGGAAAGGAAGAGGAAGAGATCGCGCCCGGTCCGTGGCCCGTTTGGTAGGGTCCTGCTCTGGTATTCGCCTGGTGTTGATCGGAGAAATCACGGAAAACTCCGATCCGAGCAGCCGGCCGCTAGAATTCTCCTCCAGACTGCGGCTGATTTCGACGTAGCTAGTGTCCAAAATCCACCACCGTCGGGGCTCAAACGCTATAGAACCTTCCGGCCAGAGTCAGTAGCCATGCTGACTCTGAGCCAAACCCATCCGGTAGAGGAGGAGTTGGTGAGTGCGCATGCGCACAGGCGCGGTGCTGTCGGGTCTCGCGGAGCCATCGACTGGAGAGGAGCCGCTGTTCAACGACGCTGTCTTCTGGGGACTGCCCGATGACGAGCCCGCGCCAGTCTTGAGCATCGCGCCCGTCTTCGGCGTGCACGCCCTCGTCAACGGCGGCCTCACGCCTCCGGTACTGCCACTACAACAACACTTACGCCTCAAGCACAGTGCACTCGCGCCGTCGGAACTTCATCTGTCACGAACGAGACACAAGGAAGTGCGACGTAAACTATTATGCTTTACGCACAGTGCACTAGCCTTACAAAAGGGAGTTTTAGCACCAGACTTAAGGAGACAGACTTAAACTCTGTTGATCACGTGGCTATAGAGTTTAATGAACAACGTTCAGAAGAGTTTTAGCAATTGCGACATTGCGTTATGCATTATATCAAAAGAAGCATTTCAAGCGTTGAACAAAGAAATTCCATAATATATCAAAGAGTGTAAACTAACTGGTGAGGCATTTAAACCACGATACGAGACTAGAGTATAACAAATGTACATTGTGCTAGGAGTTTTAAATTTTATGGCCCACCGCCATGAGCACACAATCTGGAATTTTGAATCGGCTTTTCTTGAGAATGTAAGGAATATATTAAAACAGCGTTCGTTTATGAGCATAAGATATAACCTAACCCGAAGGTATGATTTCAACTTGTTTTTCGCAAACTCCTTACCCGTCACCTCTCCAACATTTTCCATTAATTCTCACCAGCGTTGTGGAGTTGGTAAGGAATAACTGTAACTGCCTTACATACGGGAATCGGTTTATTAGAGTTGGTAAAATACCTTTCCTGTTTTTAGGTGGCCATTTTGCCGTTTGTAAGGTGACCGTAGAGACTCCTAAAGGCTTGCACTATTTATGAAGGTATAAGGTCGTACGTTACGCCTAAGGTAAGACGTTATGACTTCAAGGTCCGTCACGTGACTGTTAATGCATAACGTCGCTACCTTACGCGTGGCGCTAAAACTCCCTAAAGAAGTTTGACTACACCTAAACGTATGCTTCATGTACAGTGCACTAACGTCACAAGGAAATTTAATTAGTACGCCAAATCTCCTGCTCATCACAGGCCCGACGTTACATGGAAGTTGAATACGCTGAAACCCATAAACATGCACAGGCACTTACACTACAGAAAGTTCAATTAACCAAAAGGCTTCACAGCACTGACCTAAAGGAATTCGACTAGATGGCAAAACTCACAATGAAATTCAAATATTAAGTAAAAACGCATAGGGAAGTAAATGCCAAAACTCATGCCTCCTGCACAGTGCACTAATGCTGCAAGAAGTTCCAACGCAGAAACGTATCCTAATGCACAGTGCACTAATGCTGCAAGACAGTTCGAATAAGCCAAAACTTATGCTTCATCACTGCACTGGCACCGAAAGGTAATTTGATTAGGTCAAAACCTAATGTCCAGAGTTTTAACTGTTCTAACCCCACAAGGAAGGTTGATTGTGCCAAAACTCGTGCCTCATGCAAAGTGAACTAATGCTAGGAGGAAATTCCACTACCACAAAATGTTTCCAGTGTCAGCAGAAATTGAGACATAAAAGACATCATAGTACTTCATCCTTTAGGCACAGTGTCACAAGGAACTTCAAAACTTATGCACAGTGCACATACGCCAAAATGAACTTTGACAATGCAAAAACTTGCAACTCATGCATTGGGCACATTGCACTGTTAATATTCTTTTCCCTTCCCATATATGTTCTTTGTTTCCCTCAATTTTCCCAGTTTTCTATTTCCACCCCATTTCTTGGTGCTCATTTCCTACTGCAAATTTTGTTAACTTATTTCCTCTTTTTCTTGTTGTCTGGTCTTCCTCAATCCATAACTGTCTTACATATATCATTGTGTGTAGACTTTCTAATGTGTCCATGGTTATCCTTGATCCTGCACTTCTTAATCCTTTGAACTTCTTTTCAACCTCATTATTTCTTGGTGATAATACCCTCCACCCTCTCTCTCTTTAAAATACTGATCTCTTTTTACCATCATCTTCCTTCCTCAATATTTCTCATTTTAAATTCTTCTTCTACCTTTGCATATTCACTTCCTCCTTTCCCGAATTTTTCCTCATATCTCATGCATTTTCGTCATCTTTCATTTACCCAGCTCTTATTTAATATCCTGGTGTGCAGATATCCAAAACTAAGTTCCACTTAATGAATTAAACTTTGATACCTACTTTCCGTTGTCTTACACTTCCACAACCCCCACTATTATGCACTTCATAGCTTTTATCCTTACTGTGTCAAACAATATCATCCCTCTAGACCAATTTTGTTGAACTTCCTTCTTAATATGTCTCATTCCCTTCCTCTCTATACTTGTTGCTTATGACTAGGGAACGGATTTCCATGTAATTACATGTTTTACAGGAACTAGATACCTGCATTCAATAATATTTTTTGGAGTATTAATTAGACAGTTGGTGATGTAGATATCTTATTAATTCAAAGGAAATAAAACAGATGTTGTCTGGTATAATTTTTATATTTCTGCTTAAGATCTTTTCGATCGCGTAACGATCATCGTCAGAGCTTGTAGCTGCTGGGCGGAAAAAAGATCTTAAGCAGAAATATAAAAATTGATACCAGACAACATGTTTTATTTACTTGATTTTTTTGAGTTTTCAAGACATTCTGAATGAATTGGAACTATTTTTATTTTACATATTTTGGTATAATTACATATTTTTACATATTTTAGCTACTGCTATTTTAATATATTTATGCATTGATACGGAATATTTCAGATGCGCATTTGAACTATATGATACACAATCATCTTTCTTAAAAATCAAATGCAATGCTGCTGGGCTTCTATGATCACCATATCTTTGCAATAACTGTCCCCCCCCCCGCTTACTGCATACTCGGAGTCAAAAATGAGAGGATTTCTGTGAACAACAGTAATTTCAACCACGATTTTGCTCATGCTTCAAACAGCACATTCGTTACTCGATTGAAAGCTAACAAATATTTTTTACAGAAAACTGTCTAATGTGTTGTTCGATTGGGAGGGGATAACACCCTCCCCTGCGATCCATCACTGGCTACATGGTTCTACTATTCATTGGAACTCTGGCTTCTCGTAAACATTGTAATATATACTTTGAACGTATTTTGTATTTCAAATAAAATTCTTATGTGTGGTGAAATCTAGTGTATAATTACTTTTGTAGAGGTCGAATCTACTTTCAGCCGCTGCGAATTCTTGTTAAGAACTGATTGGCGACGTTCTATGCTCGGAAAATACTAGTAGAGAACAATTTTAAACACAATAATGAATTTTTATTTCACATATTTCCTATTTTTTCTTACACATTTTGAAAAAAATAAGTACATATGTATGTACATATTTTGCATTTTTTATTACTATAAAATCCGTTCCCTACTTATGACTTTCCATGGATTCACAACAAAGGTACAACTTAATTTTTTTCACTTGTTTAATTTTAGCTTTTCATTACCACTTTATCTTCTCTTACTCCACCATCTTTTTTAAAAATCATTACAGAATTTTGCTTTTATTTAAACCAATTCCTTTTGTCTTATTTCCAATGATATTTCTAGCCATTTCTTCAAATTCTCATCTGTTTATTTTCATCTCATTCTCATCTCTTTTTCTATTATGACAATATCTTTTCCCTCTACTTAAAGCAAATTTTCCTTTTCCCACATACACTGCCACCTTCCTCCTACAAATCTAAATTGAGCAGATGAAATAACATAAAACAGAGCAAAATTAGATTAAATAGAGAGGACCAGATGAAATTAAAACAAACAAGTTACATTGCAAACAGATTTTAGAGAATTAGTTAATTGAAATACAATGTATTTCTTCATAATTTTTGATACACACAGAATATTGCACACACTGTCATAACCCCAAAAAAGGTAAGATTTTTAGATAAGTACCTACATCATCAGTTTCAGTTTTTAATGCTTTGTAATTTAAAAAAAAAAACTGCTATAACTAGAATGAGAAAAATGTTGTTGCATGGAGCTTGTGAAACTTCCTGTTAAAATTGGAGCAGTACTTCAAATCCCTTTTTCTCAAAACTGCTTTTTCTGTGTTATGACAATTTTTAGAGGACATGAAGAATGTATTTTGAAATAGACTAATACTTAAGAGTATATTTTACATTGCAAAGTATTAACTATTCAATACAAAACTATATAAAAGAAATACAAAATAAAAATGTTTAATTTGTGTATTTTAAGATCTTTAGACTTTCTACAGGTAATAATCTGTTTAACTACAGAATTAATTTTTTTAATTATTTATTTAAGGTAACAGTAGGTCATTGAAGAATTAAATTTTGTTCACGTGAAATGTAGACAAACATAAGTTTCATAACTTTTTCTTTATGATTTCAGGTTTCATCTTGAAATTACCTTTTCTTAACAATGTATCAAGAGACTACTGGTTTAGTGACGAGTATCACTGGGAAGTTCCATCAGAAAATCATTCACAAAAGGTTGAGAATGGTATCGAACAAGAGGACACCAAAACTGAGACATTATATGATTCTCAACTACATATCTGACATTCATACAGGATTTTATCATAGAACAAGCTCTTTTTTTCTCTTCATTTCTTTTTTTTCCTCCTTACCCAATTCTTCAAGTTCCAAGATTCATTTTTGACAATTGTATATATTTCATGTTCTACTAAACTGTTAAATGAAATCCAGATAATTTCTATTTATTATATGCATTTGTTTTTTACCTTGTATTGAATTAAAAAATATTCATCTTATTTAAGAAGCTCATGTATTAATGACTTATATTTAATTATACTGAACTTTTAAAAAATTCGTCACTGGAAAATATTTGCATGAAGTTGGTATAGTGACTGTTGCACATACTTCCATTCATACATTCCATCCACTGTTGTACACAATGAAACCTCAATATATCATTTCATTATTTGATAGTTTTGTCAACTCTATATCCACAAATAATTTTGCGATTTACCCACCTCCTTCTTCCATTGTACCCTGCACCTTTCTCCATACTCAGAAATTGAAAACTATAATTGTTTCAACCATAAATACTCCCATGTTATTCTTTTTGGTAACTGGTTGCATGGAGATACCTCTGTAAAAGATGTGTCACAAAGCATCTGCTGAATGCAAAGTTATTTAAAAATTAAGAATACATACTGGATGTGTTGAGTAAAAAGCTGCATAATTGAATAAGTACACTACTATAGTAAAAAAGGTTTTATAATTAACTGAAACATAGTTTAATTATTAACTTAAGTTACAACTGATTTGATACAGGGATTTTAATATCAGACATAAATACTATTTTTTCCTTGCAATGTTACATTCCAATTTTATTTTAATTCCAGAGGAATGGTTCATGCAGTTGTTTCACTGATATTGGATCATTTTTATATATATTCACTTTTCTCTCCAAGTTTTCAGTCCTAGAATTTGGTCTCATCTTCAGGAGTTGTAATTTATATTGAGAGTTAACTTTATATGATTACAAAATGTGCATAAAATACTTTTTTAAATTTACAAATGGTATGACTATAGTATGGCTATAAGTATCTTTTTATCTTGAGAATTAAAAATAAATAAATAAACATATAACTGTAGATATGCAGACAGACCACTGGTCTCCATGACAACTGATAGATGTTTAACTAACAATACTGTTACGAAGCCAAAAATGTTTTAGTTATTCACAAAATATTAGAATAAGTTCAACTCAGCACACTTAAACACATATATTTATTTATAACTTCAACTAAAAAAAATAGCCACTTACTCATACCATTTGTTAAAAAAAGGAGTATTTTATTTAAATTTTGTAATATTTTAAGGCTATCTCAATATAAATTACAGCTGCCATAGGTGAGACCAAGAGGCTCATCATCTAATCATGTTGAAACTTCGGAAAAAGTGATAATAAGCAAATGTGAATTTAAAAAAAGGTCTAAATTTCTTAAAAACTTTTTCTAAGTTTTAAAAAAATATTTTCATCATGTAACATCCCAAAGAAAAAATGTCTATCATTGAAAAACTTGGACCAAATTCAATATAACTTAAAATTAAAGACAGGTTTGTGAAAAAAATAGTTGTTGATTTATTTGACTGCAGGCAAGTTCATTCTTATAATATTGAAGAGTCAAGAAATTGTTTGATTCCATTTCATTTTTAAAATAATTCATTCATATCAACATTAATTTCAATTTAATATGTTTTGATGAGAGCTCTTTAATATTCATTTGACACATTTAAATTAAAACTTTTAAATAAACAAAATCCCTCCTTGAATGACTTTATGTTCTCTCTGTGAAAAGTAGGGAGTGCAATGAGTGGAAATAAGTTGCAGTAATACATTTTTCAACAAAGAAGGCCTCATGATCCAAACTAACAATTTGTTGGAAAGAAAAGACACATTTCTCATGATCACAGATTGTTTTCTTAACTTTATAATTCTTTATAATTTCACAGTCCCCTCAAAAGTTAGAGTTTTGTGTGTAATACACACTTGTCATGGTAAAATATCTGCCTATTTAATTTCATGAAGCTTTTATTGATTAAATTTTAATTATATAATTTACTTAAACAAAATAGATAACAAAATTGTGTCAATTACGGAAAAAAGGCAGAAAGTAAACATTCTTACATTTAATACTTCAGGGTTTCTCAGAAGGTTTCATTGAAGAATATAGAATATATTCCTCCATATATATGTCAGTATTCTTGACATAAAATACTCTTAGGTATCTGTGAATGTTGTGATGGCTACATACTATGTATTTCAATGGTAACAAAGTGAAACTTAGTGTTATTTGAACTGTTAAAGGATCAGGAACCTGCCTCAGCTATATTACTTCAAAGTGAATGCCACTACTAATATTTCAAAAATATTCACCAAGATAACACCATGCGTGGTTGGGAAATTACAAATTTGATGTAAGGTGTAACACCTTGCATCAAATTTGTTTTGTTTGTGTGTTTTGTTTTTTTCTCTTGTTCTTGAATCTTAATATTTAAATGTTTCCCTGTTCAGCTAATATAATCAAAATTTAAAGTCTTTTCAGTTCATAATAAATGTAATGAAAAATCAATCATTGGGAATTGAAATTATTTCATGAACGCAGGGAAAATTACTTCTTTCATAAAACTTAAATCTAAAAAAAGTAATATTCTAAAATCCCTTCTACATATACTAAGAAAATATAATATTTTTATGTGACTTATTAGATGGCATGACGCAAAATCCTGTAAAGGTGCTCCGGCTGAATACAGAATTAACAGCAAGAGGGGCATCAAACAGATTGAAGGCAAACAATATTGGATTTTGCAGATTATGCTGTGCAGAAATCATCCAGCAATCTCGCAAACCACAACACACATTACCACCCTCCATAACTTGAAAACAGAATGCATTCTAGGCCCTGAAATCCTCATTTTTGGCATACAAAATACTGAAACTTTTAAACACAACATACAAAGATAACCGGAAACTCAATATCACAGGAGAAGAATGAATAGTTAACATACCACAAAAACTTGTGGACACATGATAATCCAGAAGAAATATTATTAGCAGACATCAATGAACATGTAAACCATATAACCAAAGAAGAACGGAGGATAGCCACACACTATTTGAAAAATAAAAAATCCACCAAAGTAATGGCATAAATGAATTGCTAACTGCAGGAAGGCAACAATCCAGATTTCCTAATTTTACAGGAGACTAAAAGAACTCATAAAACCAGTTTTATGCAATTTTTCTGCTTACATTTTTTTGTTATATAATTATAAATATACTATTTAATCCTATGATAAAAATCTTTTATGACCGAAGATCAAGGAGAGAGAATTTATTTTCGGATTCAACAGTTTCCTTTTCAAAGTAAATGGATTTTCAAATTGTTTCTTGTGTTAAATTACTTTTCATACAAAACATAATTTTACATAACAAATTATATTATTTTAATAAATATTCTTTGTTAAACATTTTAGAAAAACATTTTACATTTTGGGTTGTCTAAATGCTCAGTAATTTTCATCTTCATGAAATGTCATTGTTAGGGGTCATAATGTGATTGAATGCCAAAACTGCATATTGTTCTCTGGGATGTAGATCAGTGTTTTCTAGTTTTCTGCTTTACTCGCTCTACTTTCTACTTTCTGCTTTACGTGCATTGACTCGCTCACAATCCTCCCTGCCAATAACAGAAATCTCAAAAGTTGGACTAATTGTCTTTCTGCTGTTAGCAATTTAAATATAGCAATTAGTGAATTAAATATAAATTATTACACATTTTTCAGATATGCTGCGTGATCGTCCTGTGAGTTTTATCAGTGAATGCAGGACAAACGGTCATGTCCCAGAGGAATGGAGGAGAGCAAAGATAATTCCAATTTTTTAAAAAGGGGGATGAGAATGACTGTAGCAACTAAAGGAGAGTTAGTCTTCTCAACACCTACTACAAACTATTTGCAAATGTCGTACCAAACATATGAGAAGTTTTATCTGAAATGCTGCTCTTGAAACCTCAAGATGGTTTTAACCATGGGAGATCATGTACTGACTGTACATTTGCAATAACTCAATACATCAAACAGAGAAGGGAATATCAATTTACCACATAGAGAGGTTTTTAGATTTCCAAAAGACTTTTGATAAAGTTAATAGAAACTTAATAAGGAAAATATGAAAGAGAATAGTGTACTATAGCATTTAAACAGAGTTATTCAGAGCCTGATGTTGAAAACAAAATCATTGTTAAATGAGAAATAATAAAAAGAACCTTGATTCAGAAGAAATAAACTGTAAAGTAAGACAAGGATATCCACGGTCCCCAAATAATTTTTAACATAGGCCTATATATTGACAATGTCTTTGAAAAATGGCAAAATAATCTTAAGGATCATTATACTGCCAATATCACCATAATAGACTACCATATTCTTTCCTGATGACCAGATCACTCAAAGTCTGAAGATAAGCTTGTTTGCAATGCACTCTTTGACCCGTATTTGTGGAGTGAAAATAGTATTTGACAATTTTATTTGAGTACAAGTTGGATAATTTTTCCATAATTTCAGCATTTGTTTTAACTATCTATGATAACTATTTCATACAGGAATAACAATTAAGCAATTAATTTTAAAAAAATTCAACCAAATATGAGGGAACGTTAAATAAAATCTCAAAGCAACAAGCACAGAAACACACCTAAAATTCTATAAAGTAATGTCTATCTTCACACTCGTTTACAGATCTGAAAATTGTGTTCTAACAAAAAGTGAAACCAGCCAAATTGATGCTGTTGGAAGGGAATTTCTCAGATATGTGGTAGGATATGCCCTAAAAGATCAAAAAAGAAATGACACTATACATCAGGATGTAAGCATAACTAGTATCCTAGATAAAATCGAAAGTTACAGAGTAAATTGGTTGAAAATCTTGAGAGAATGGAGGATTGCTGCATTCAAAAACAACTCGACTACACACCTTGTGGAAGAAAAAATGTGAGATGTCCAAGGAAACATTAATCATCTATTTTAAATTCAGTATTAAAATACTTGAGACCGGAACAAACTGCTAGGTTTAATCCCTGAATTTGATGATCATGATGATGATGATGATGTTGAATCTAATATTCTTATTAAATATAATATTGACTCTATCGGTTAGCAATTTAGAGGTGGTAAATATGTATAGTGCATTGGTCAATTAGGTAATTGTTTTTCATAGAAATTCATTGGTAAATATGACAAAACAAAATTAATTTATTGTTAATTTACATTATAAAATAAACTTATTCTATTTATGAAATGCACAAACAAAAATCCACAATTGGCTTTAAAATATTCAATTTTATGATTATGCATTTTAACAAATTCTTATTTTTTATACATAATTAACAGGAAATAATAAAAATGTATGTTGCAATATGGGGTGAATGGAACAAATTTGCAAAGTGCAACATCAGATTTTGAGTAGATGGCATTCTTGCCATCTATTAAGCTAACAAATATTATATTATACTGTTATTTATAAAAATAGTGATATTAATAAGCACAATCATAGCGTACAGTAATGGAAATTTTAGGAAGGATTACGAATTGATGAATCTCAATTTCCAAGAATGACAATAAAGGAAATGTGCATAAAGGCTAAAGTAAGTTGCAACCTATTGTTTTATCTTGGAGTCAATGAATACTGATACCGTATTTATGACAATTCATTCTGCAATAATTCTGTTCCAAGCAACACATATTTTATTATTTTTAAATTGATAGAATAATTTGTAAAGATGGTTAAAAAAATATTACTTTTAACAACTCTGATTTTTATGAATATTGGCAAATTATGTATGAATAAAGTACCATCATAAGCTAATTGTGTAATGGCTGTGAAGATCAATAGTGTAAATGTTACATTGACATTTATAATGGGCAGAAATCATCTCAGAAGTATTTATTTGCATAACTTTCAAAAGCAATTGAAAACTGTGTGATGTTAAAAACTATGGGAAGAAGGCAAATCCGTGCATGTTTTCTTGTGATCTGTGAATTCCAACCCTACCTATAGGAAGTTGAATTATGAATACATGTAGCAAAAAGTGTTTTTGACAAGGATGATTAGAAAACCATTTACTACCTTGAAATAAAAACTATTTGCAAAGGCAAATCAATGACAGATTTCTCTTGTCCATTATCATGTCCTTAGTGACTAAATCAACTTAAAGCCATGAGCACTAGGAGAATGATTAATTATTTTAAAACCTTACCCACTGAGCTCAAGAAAACGTTCACAGACAATGAAGATTCATTTATGTCCAGAAGCAAAATAAGGAGCTGTTTCATCATTTGCTCACAGTAACTGAGAAACTGGATGAAAAATCTGATTCGAATGGGTAACTGACCCAGTTCAATTGAATTTTACAGTTCAATTTTTTTTCAAAACCCTTCTTCAAGTACATTATTAAAGATAGTTAATCAGCGATGATTTTCTGAATACTATTACTCAATACTTGATCATTAAACATTTCATTTTTCAGAATATTACAGTTTTCTCATTATTTTATATTGGTCTATATCACTAGAAATTTGTATTAAGTATTAGAATCACAACATCTGAAATTACTTTTGTTTCGAATACAAAAGGACTGCAAGTGTAAGGTCACTTTAGTAAAGCATCATACACTTGAAACCTTAACATCCGAGTTCAAATCCCAGCCCGAATACATATTTTTTTCATTACCTTTTTGTAAGAATAGGCTACACTACACGCAGAATTCAATAGCAGGAAAACATTTTCATTTCTAAAAAACTAAATTCGCAATTGTTTTTAAAATTTCGCACTTTGTTTAGTTCAGTCTTTCAAGTGATTGATGAAATGGTTGGACAGAAGATGCTACAATATAAATTATGTAACTGTGGCGAGAGTGTTTGCATTGTTGTAGCACCGCTAGTTATTCTGCTGAGAGAGAAAAAAACTCTATGGGAGGCTTTATATAAAACAGCTGCAACATCAGTTTATTTAAAAAATTTATTAGAATTCATACAGACATTATTCAACAAATTCATCACATTACCGTGCATTTACCGTACTTTTTCGTTATAACGTGGCACGTTATCACGGATTATCTTATTTTTACGACAATCCTCGTTCATCTGCAACACTGGTCACGTCTGCAACCCAGGACCAACATTTTCCACGACTTTTTGCTAGATGTATTAAATTTGTTAATTTGATTGTTCGATTGTCACCGCTCTGCCATCGTATAGGATATGTCCGATAGGTGTGTTACTGGGCTTCAACTGCTATGGTCTTCGGCGCCCTGATATGGAAAAGAAAGATCGCGCGTGGTCCATGGCCCGTTGCATTATGTGGTGCTCCGGCATGCGCGTGGATGTAATCAGAGAGAAACTACAGATCAGAGCAGTTGGCATACGAACGTGATATCGACAGGCGCCACAAACTCACTGTTGTTAAACTCATCAAGCCAATTTCTTCAGGGATCGAAATCGACCTATCTTCAATAGCACATTCGACCTTAAGGAGTTGGCTCTATGCTCTAGCTGCCTGTTGTTGGATTTATCTGATTGATGTTTAACTGCGGTCCATCTGCTATTATCACTGGCGCCCCGGCATGAGAAGGTATTGCGTGCGTGGCCCGTTCCTTACGGAACTGTTGCTCCGCCGTACGGTCAGGGAAACTCTGACAGGAATGAATTGTAAATAGTCACGCAAACCACTGACAGAGCAGTGGACTGTAAACGGTCACACAAACCACTCACAGAGGAGTGGACTTTAGTCAGGGAAATCACTAGCAGAGAAGTGGACTGTAAAGTAGGAAAACTGACAGAGGAGTGCACTGTACCTAAATAGTCAGGGAAAGCACTGACAGAGCAGTAGACTATAAATGGTGTGGGAAAGCACTGACAGAGCAGAGAAATCGCTACCTCCCAGTCGGCAGGACCTCTCTTAACCCTTATCGGCCTAGCATGCCCCTTAACCCTTATCTGCCTAGCATGCCCGTATGGCACGCTGTACGGAGCTGTAGATAGTTCAAACTTTCACCTTAAAAAATTGCAGAAATGCTTTTAGAACTTCATGTTGTTTTCCATCTCATCTTAAAAGGTGTCACCATGTGCATTTCAAAATTTTGAGGATTTTTTAAAATTATAAAATGGTGTAATGAAAATGTTTTAAAAATAATTCAGGTAAATAAGGACTACCTGGTTATTGTGTAACAGAAGGATTTTTTTTTATAATCCCAACCAACTTCAGATCAGAATGCAGCTCATGCAATGATAAGAGAAGCACTTCGCCCACAAAATCACTGCCGAAAGGTTGGCAACAATACCAAGATCGGGATCCCAGAAGAATCTGGTCAAGTCATTACGCTATTAATCTGTTAAGGATTCGTTCAAGGGCAATGTAACAGACGTAACAATCTTTCAGAATATGTGTTCCGGATTCTCGCAGAGAAAGAACATTTGCGGTTAGCTCCACGAATAAACACAGGTTTATTACAATATTAGCGTTCTATGAAAGACTGCTTGCGAGTTTACTCAACGTTTGCTTCCCGAGAAAGGCGCAGAGATGCATGAATAGGCGACGATCACAGCAAAAGGCTAATACTAAATCTTTATTTGTAAATATTAATACTTTTGAGGAACAAATTGGTAATATATCCGATCTGAAATTTACAGATTTTACGTTTTGTCAGCGTCTCGTGACGTGCAGAGGTGCATCTTGTTTGTAGTGCGCCTGAATTCCGCGTTTCGGCCAGTATGCTCATCTGCGTGAGCCAACAGTTGGTTTCGGTCATTCCAGTACACCAATTTTACGGGTCGTACTGAAACCATCCGCGAATTGTACCATGAACCACCATCAGATTCGTAGAATAAGATGTTTCTAACCATCATCGATATTCTCTAATAAAAGAAATTTCATGAGGTATACAGAGAAGAAGTTCCCCCAACAGCTCACGTAGACTCTAAATTGAAAGGAGAGTCCAAAGGTTCTTGGCTGAGTATTTTCTTCGCACCCTTTTGCCGCTTCGTTGGGTCGTGAGAATGCCTTTGCAAGTGCAAACTCAGATCTACGAGTCGGACTGAAAACATCCGCGAATTATTCCATGAACCACCACCAGTTTCGTAGAATAAGATGTTCATCGATATTCTCGAATTCGATATCATCGATATTCTCGAATGAAAGGAATTTCATGAGGAAAACTTGAAAAAGATCCACCAATGGTTAGCTCACGTAGACTCTAAATTGGAAGGAGAGTCCAAAGATTCTTGGTTGAGTATTTTCTTCGCGCCCTTTTGCCGCTTCGTTGCGTCGCGACATGCCTTTGCATGTGCGAACCCAGATTTCCCCTCTGGGAAAACCTCTTCTTGCAAACAGTACACTCGAACGGTTTTTCGCCCGTGTGGATCCTCATGTGCACCGTAACAGTTCCACGTTCCGTGAACCCTTCCCCACACGGAGCCGCGTGGTTCCGTCGGGGCGCAGTGACCGTTCAAATTCTCCTTCCGCGAACCGGAGCTTACCTTCATGTGGCTAACCACATACTCCCTCTTTGTGAACGTGCCTGCAGATCGAACACTCGAAGGGTCTTTCGCCCGTGTGGATGCGCATGTGACTGTTCATGTTCTCGCTTTTCGTGAACCTCTTCAGGCAGACCGAGCATTCGAACGGCTTCTCACCCGTGTGGGTTCGAATGTGATGGTCGAGCGTCGTCTTTTGGGCGAAACACTTGCCGCACGTGGGGCACTCGAAGGTTTCTCCCCGGTGTGCGTTCTAACGTGTCTAACCAAAGAACCTCTGTCTGCGAATTTCTCTTTGCAGATGCTGCATTCGTAGGGTTTGTCGCCCGTGTGTGTCCGCAAGTGACTACCTAGGAAACACTTTTCTCTGAACTTCCTCCCGCAGATGTCGCATTAAGGTTTCTCGCCCGAGGCCCTTTAATTTTCCGAAAGCTCTTCTGGCAGACATCGCATTCGACAGGTATTTCGTTATTGTGCTTCTTCATGTGTAAACGCAAGTATCCCGGTTTTCGGAAGGACTTCTGGCAGTGGGAACATTTGTACGGTTTGTCACTGACGTGACTCGGATATTCCGCCGCCTGGGCGTCGAGCCGCTAGCGATGTGATGTGGAGTGGTTTCTCTAGAACGGTTTTCACATAAGGCACAAGAGAACGGTTTCGCCGATCCAGGCTTTTGCGAGTGAGGCTGAACTCCTGTTTCGCTGGCGAAGCTGCACATGCACACCAACTGCACGGCAGCTTGGGTGATTGGCTGGTCGACTCCATCTGCGAACAGAGAGGGCGCGTAACAGCTTTAACCTCCCGCCTCTCCTGCATTGCTTTGCAGCAAACAGTGACACGTCAGTTTTCTTGTAGTGTGAGGTCCAGTCAAATGAAAACGAGACACACTATTGTGATAAGCCAATAACCCTGAGATTAGTTTTTAATAATAAAATTAGATCTAACGTTAGCATAAGGCATTGTTTTCAGACTCGGGAGTCAAGGAATGCGCGTTGTTAGGACAACGGATCAACAAAGTTTGATATTCCACGATTGAGAGTCATAACGTCGTGCAAATGGACACGGCCCCGACCACATTATGTGCAGAAGGGGTGAAGAGGGCATTGGATAGTCATGATCGGATTTTTAGTATAGGCTGGGTATTACTGATAGTGCACTGGGAATTTATTTAGTTTGATGTTTGAAGCTTGCTCTTGTGTAAATTGTTATTGGGCATTTTATTAATGCAATAGTTAGAAGTTTGAATCAAATAGACTCCATGTCCATGAAGAAATGTACATTAGGTAGCTCGTAGATGGAAGAATTTTCCAATAAGTAGATGAATATAGTCAGTCGCGAGTTTTTGTTTTACTCGAAACACAGATAGGGAAAGTCGCGACCGCTTATTAAATTTATGGGAATATTAAGTTCTATTAATAGCAATCGAGAGGGCATCCTGGAACTTTTTTGTAATTTAGGAAAGGATGCGAGAATTGGAACGCCAAGAATGCCATGGACATCATTTTGCTAGTCAGCAGAGAAGCCAGCGATCAAGATTACAAACGTAATTACGAACGTAATTTACGAACTATAGTCAAACCCGTACGGTGTTTTTAATATTCCAAAGTGAAAAGTAATTCTCATGAGGAGAGAAATGTAATATATACAGGAATAAATGTTAAATTTTTATTGTTGAAAAAGGCTGATAATTTATAGTAGTTGCCATCAATCTAATAATTGATTTCAATCAATAGAACTTCCAGGAATCGTGATTCTGTATAAAATCACACGTCCACATGCAACACGTAAGGAGTGCATGTTGTGTGTCAACCCATGGTTGAGACGGGAGTAAAATTCAATAAATTAATGTAGTAAAATTCCACACTATACAACGAGCATGGCTTGGACGTTGGCAACTGATATGTATCTGTATAGAAGTACCCTTGGGAATCACAAAGGAACAGAGCGAACGTGCACTGTTCTACCGTTTGTCTGTTAAGGCGGCTCCACACATTCGGCATTCGTCGAACAGCGAGCTAGTGCTCGCCCAATCCCGCACCCAACAGCTGACGTGTTCGGAAAACGTTCGCTCCCTTTGATGTGTCCAAAAGATAGGACGAACCGCGAATGTTCGTCACTCGGCAAATAGCAAGCAACTCGTCCACATTACTCGGGATTCGACGAGCGGTTGCTCGGGGTTCGCCGAATAAAAACGAATGTGTGGAGTCACCTTTAGACGTTCTCGAAGTGAGATCAGCGAGTCTCCGTGCGTTCGACATTCCTTTAGAAGCTGGGAAAGAGGGCAGTGAGGTGTGGTGCGTTTTTAACAGTGGAAGAAGTGTCAGGTGATATCCATGGCAGAATGTCTGTTGTACGTGATGAACAGTGATCGCCCAATCCCGCGCCCAACAGCTGACGTGTTCGGCAAACGTTCGCTCCCTTTGATGTGTCCAAAAGATAGGACGAACCCCGAATGTTCGTCACTCGGCAAATAGCAAGCAACACATCCACACTACTCGGGATTCGACGAGCGGTTGCTCGGGGTTCGCCGAATAAAAACGAATGTGTGGAGTCACCTTTAGACGTTCTCGAAGTGAGATCAGCGAGTCTCCGTGCGTTCGACATTCCTTTGGAAGCTGGGAAAGAGGAGCAGTGAGGTGTGGTGCGTTTTTAACAGTGGAAGAAGTGTCAGGTGATATCCATGGCAGAATGTCTGTTGTACGTGATGAACAGTGCTCGCCCAATCCCGAGCCCAACAGCTGACGTGTTCGGCAAACGTTCGCTCCCTTTGATGTGTCCAAAAGAAAGCCGAACACCGAATGTTCGTCACTCGGCAAATAGCAAGCAACACAACCACACTACTCGGGATTCGACGAGCGGTTGCTCGGGGTTCGCCGAATAAAAACGAATGTGTGGAGTCACCTTTAGACGTTCTCGAAGTGAGATCAGCGAGTCTCCGTGGTTCGACATCCCTTTGGAAGCTGGAAAAGAGGAGCAGTGAGGTGTGGTGCGTTTTTAACAGTGGAAGAAGTGTCAGGAAGTGAAATCCATGCCAAAATGTCGGTTGTACGAGATGAACAGTGGAAACTTCAAAAATAGAACCGGGTCATCAAGTATAAAGCGTGTTTTACACGGTCATTTTTTCATTTTTCTGTACAGAAATTGGATGGAAAAAGGACGTTCGGTTCTATGCGTACCGAAACCGATGAACGTGATTCCACCGTTTTACACGGTCATTTCTGGTCTGTACATAATCGTGATGAAAATACTTCCTCCGAACGACGAAAAAAGCGCTGGAAGTGTAACTATTGAACATCGAATTTACGGGAACAAATGAAATTAGCGGAAAGAATGATCATAGTTACGAATTCGCAGAGTAAGGAGTAGAAAGACGAGTGAGGTATTGTGGTTTTATTTGCGAGATGGAAAGGAAAACAATAATCGCTACGGCGGCAGCTAGCATTATTGTGGCATCTGCTGCCGCGTATATACTCTCTGTCCGGAGAACGCACGCAATCAAAGAAAGTTCCATAAAGTGACACTAGGGGCGCCGTAGTCAAACTGGATGAAATCTGTACGAAAAAATGAAGCATTTTTTCGTACAAATTACATCCAGTCTGCTCAGTAACTTGTCTGTATCGACGGGAAATGATGAAAACAAGACCGTGTAAAACAGGCTTAAAGCCTAAGAATGTTGACGGACTGCATCGTTTTGTTCCACGTTAATTCCCACCCGCATGTTACCAGGGTTCTTTCGACTACGCAGCAGGTCAGCTCACAAATCCTCCATAGATTCCAAACCTCTATTTTTGCGATTTTCATTTTTTTTTCGTTTTAAAGATATTCAAAGCCATAGATTTCCTTCGGACGAAGAGCCGCACGCCTGGATACAATTATTGTTCTGTATGCAACTGCAATCAAAATTTTTCAATGAAGGCATTGTCCATCTTGTCTCACAGTGAGGTAAATTTATACACATTATGGCGATTACTTTTGAAATAATAATCAGCTTACTTAGTTTTTTTTTATCTGTCTCGTTTTCATTTGACTCACCCTACAAAATACATTTCCCTGAAAACATGTATTGTTGAGTTGATTAGTGATTCCTGGCGCGTCATCTGCTAAGGTAATTAGTCCGACAAGTACAGTGCATGTTTTCACCACTAGAGGTGGCGGTGATCTCCCGCTGGAGACCGAGATCCGGCACTGACCAACCCATCGGCTTGCGAGGATTTTCTAAACCAAGTATCTTCCACCAGCGGGCACCGTCCCAGATCTAAGCTCCCGACAAGACTGATAGTGTGGTGCACGTAAGTGCAAGTGTGTGTAACGGGTAAGGATACGCCACGGAAGAGGAAATGACATCAGTTGATACCCTAAGCCACCTTTGCCAGTGTGGCCAACACGACATATCAAAAATGGAAATAGTTCGAGTGTGGAGGCTAAGATTACAGAACGCGCGCGGTCCGTAGCCCGTTTACTAGGGTACTGCTCCACGGAAAACTACCGATCAGAGCTGCCGACCACTAGAACTCTCCTCCAGACAGTGGTTGAATTCCACCAATCTCTTTAGCCAGTGTCGAAAATCCTGCCATCTTTGGGAGTGCAACCCTAGAACACCCCAGTCAGAGGCACTGCAGTGACATCAGTTGATACCCTAAGCCACCTTTGCCGGTGTGGCCAGCACGACATATCAAAAACGGAAACAGTTCGAGTGTGGAGGCTAAGTTTATAGTAAGTCCCTATTAACGGCAGTGATACCATACTTCTCTTGCATGGCTATGTTTTAAAATCGACCAAATTAATGATAAAAATTACAAAAACACAAAAACCAAAAAAATAAAAAAATTTTTAAACACGCAAATTTTTTAAAATTGTAAACGTCGTAATTACCACAAAATATTATTATCAAAAGAGTTAATTTACTTCAGGGGGATGGGACCAATCCAGTTTTTGGAAGTTGCTCTAGAAAAACAAAATGTATTATTAAAGTTAGTCATTAAGTTTACGTTGACTTCGGCGCTCGTACTTTTCTTTCTTTCTGAGTTGAATATTAGTCCATATTGCTCACATTGAAAGTGAATTATCGTCAAATAGTTTGTGGGTGTGTCATAAAATTTTAAGTTAGGGCGGTTTTCTCTCGTTCCTAGAGCAATAGTGCTGACAATAGCATGATTTGGGCTGCATAACTCCTATATTATTATTATTATTATTATTATTATTATTATTATTATTATTATTATTATTATTATTGTTGTTGTTGTTGTTGTACAAGAGATATTTCTTTCAGTTGTAATGAATTTCCCAGTAGTTTTTTTATCAATTTCTCCTCAGAATGCCCGGTGAGATATATTACATTTAATATTACATGATTCCTAAAAATGTACTACGTATTGAATAAAAGAAAAAAGTATTTTCACCGTATAACATATTCAATAACTTAAAAAACTGTGCCCGCGAAAGTTTCTCCGTAAGAGCCCACACTAATTTAAACTTATTTTATTAAAAAATTAGACCGGTATGGCCGGAATTTACTGTTTCAAAAACGAAGAAATTTACGTGCCCGGGAAACACGTCATGATTTAACCTCAAAAAAGAATCAAGGAATGCAAAAAGATAAAAGAAATGTTTTATTTCGAGAACTGAGCTATCTCAAATAAAACAGTAAAGCGTTATTTTTAAGCAACAAAACGCGCTCAAACGTCAAGTAGCTCCCGATAAAAAAACATTTTTTCAGGGCACAACACTCGCACTGTCCTCGTTGTTCATCTTTTCTTCTGTGTCATGTATGCTTTTCGTGTGTAATTGAGGCAAATTGCCAATTGCAAATTGAAGCCTCATTGGTAAATGTAAATTTCTGAAAATATTCCACGTTTTCAAAATGAGATGGCTGCTTTTACACATAAATGTCTGAAGTGTAATCAGGAGTCAGTTTGAACCACAAAACCTCTTTGAGATCTGTTTCTGTTCTTACCACATTGGGAAAGTATTATCTTCTTTCATTTTACGTATAAGTGTTTCTACACGGCGCTTTGTGATTTGAAATGTGTCTAGAAACGTTTTACGGCAGACTTCACGGTCATCAATAGTGTATTGAACAGTACAGGTACGTCTTGAAGTAGCATCATTTCTTCCTCCCCGGCGTCTTCCGACATCCGAGAGTTTCATCAAACACACTAGTAAAGCCGATTGTTGGTTATAAGTGCACTTGTAGTAATTTTGAAACACTCTCAACTTAGTTTGGAGGCTCAAATCCGTACAGCCACGTTTCGTACATGTTTTCGTGTTGCACACTCGGGCCTGCAAACAAACAAAATACGTTCGCTCATTATGTTAGGGCAACCACTTCAGTTTCTAGGTTGTTATAACAAATAGATAACGTTGTTCCAGAAAAAACACTCATATGTATAATACGCCCACGTCTTCTTGATTCCCAGAAAACCTTTCCTTACTCCTTTACTAACATCAGTTAAATAACGAGTAAATAATAGCGACGAGCACTGTACATAATTGATTAGCGTTTCCGGACGAGTCAATTGCTACGGTCATTAGCCCCATAAGTGTAGTGCATGTGTTTTCCTCAGGCTGTTTCGATGATCTTCCTCCGCTGAAGGCCGACCTTCACGTCTGCTAGCGCTGTTTCCACCAACGAGGTATCACCCACCAGCGGGTCTCTGCCCCCAGTCTGAACAAGCTCTAAGCTCACGACTGATCTCTCGGCATATGTGGTAGTGTAGTGCATGTTAGTGTGTCTGTGTGTAAGGGGAGAGGATAGGACAAGGAAGAGGAAGGAAAAATCGCGCGCGGTCCGTGGCCCGTTTGTTAGGGTACTGTTCCGGCATTCGCCTGGTTTTGATCGGAGAAATCAAGGGAAACTACCGATCAGAGAAGTCGGTCACTATAATTCTCCTCCAGACAGCAACTGAATTCAACCTAGCTGAAGAGCTAGTGTGAAAATCCTGCCGCCGTCAGGACTCGAACCTAGGACCTCCCGGTCAGAGGGCTGCAGTGCATCAGTTGATGCACTGAGCTACCGCTCCCGGTACTACCGATCAGAGACGAAACTACCGACAGAGCAGTCGGTCGCTATAATTCTCCTCCAGGCAGCAACTGAATTCACCTACCTAGCGTCGAAAATCCTGCCACGGTCGGGTCTCGAACCCTACGACTGCCCGACCATATGCACTGCAGAGCCATCAGTTGATATCCTGAGCCATCTTCGCCTGTAGGTTTGTTCAGAAAATCTGATGACCCAAAATGATCGCTCCAGTGTAACACAAACTATTTTGCATCGAAAAACGATCCATAAATTGATATAATAGTCCTGTCGTCGAAATACCCAAGCCATCCATTTCTCTCGCATCAGAGAAACGAGGGCTTAAGAAAAAGTGCGCGGATAACAAATAGTGGTAGCACAACATATACTTACTGCATTGGATGGAGTTTTAGCAGGAACTTCAAATCCACTCCTGGAAACGTACGATTGGCCGAATCTCGTAATCGTTTCCTTTTGTTGGAAGTCCATTCCAAAGGGTAGATATTTATTTTACTCATTTTAAGACACCTTTTGTCATTTGATGATAGCTTTAGGGTAAACGACGCACCTAGGCAAGGAATCAACTGAAAGAGTCTTCCTTTAAGGAGTGTGGCCGATCAACGAGACATGCACCCACTTCACCCTTGCTACGATTTTAGAACAGAATAGAATATTTATAATGCTTCTTAGGAGTATTATTACAAGTATTTACGGTGGTAGTGTTTTTCAAATAGAGTGACTAAAACTTCACAAAAATTCACATATTTTGATAACAATACAATTTTTCAGATTTGTATTGTTATAAATTATAAATATATTATTTATTTTTTTAATTAAATATTAATATAATTTAATATATTCGTTTCCTGCGACCTCTAATAAAAATACTTAATTTTATATGGACATTCTAAAAATTACAATTCATTTAATCTAGTTTTAAAATGTTTGACATTCTGAAGTCTCCAGAACCGCTGCATGAAATTTGTGCCAATTTTGTATTCCATTCGCCGTTCCAGTGGCGTAACGATCCCTCTCAGGGCCCCGATGCATGGTTGATCGGGGGCCCCAGCTTACAAGAAAAAAAAAAAAAAAGGAAACATTTAGACACTGTTTTCATTTGTTTATTTCGAACGGTTTTTAATTCCAGTTTCAGGACTATCTATTTACACTTTAAGGATTACATACTTAGAATCTAACCCTCCGGACTTTCGTTTTAACGAACGCATCGATAATTTCGTCCAGATTCGCTCTCAAGGGGTTGGTTACCTTGTTCTCTATGGACAAAATACTCAAGTCCGCCAACCTCTCTTGTTCCATCGAGTTACGAAGATAATTTTTGATCATTTTCAGTTTCGAGAATGATCGCTCTGCCGTTGCAACTGTCACGGGAATTGTCATATGTAACGTTTTTACGCGTTTTGTTAATATCACAATTTGTATGCTTAGTAATTAGATTAAACATCTAGAATCGGGGCCCCCAGATAGGATCCATATGCGACATGTAAATCCTTTCAATTAGATGTTACGTCAAAAAGTTATAAATTACTAATAACGAGACTCTCAGGTAGGCCCATTTCAAGACATGAAAGCAAGAAACAACGAAAGTTTTCTATAACTACAGTAAATTAAATTTCTTAATCAATCGTGTTAAAAAACAAATGATTGATAGTAAGATTTGAGGACCAAAATATCGTAAAATAATGGAGGCCCCGTAAAGTCGTTACCAAAGTTTTTACAGATCTAATTGAAAAATATTGCATCCCTATTTTTCATTTTTAAAAAATTATTCCAGAAATAATAATTACATTTTGTTCTCAACTGCAATGAACAAGCAAAAAAAGACCTCAAACGGGTGCCCCACCGCACTGCATCCGCTGCAACCGCGGTAGTTACGCCACTGCGCTGTTCCATATTATTCCGTTTCCATTTGTTTCAATTTCCAGTTCAACATGAAGGTTAGGCATCCTCTATCAAGTCTCAAGTAGCGGCGGGTTTAATAGTACGCGGCCTAAGCAGCCGTGTGGGACCCCGGGTGTACCACAGGGCCTAAACTATGCGTAGGATTGTTTCCGAACTGAATACTCACCAGTCGATCTGGCATCGCTCAAAGCTCTGCGACTTTCAATAACATTCACTAATTTCTGGAGAAACTTTACAAGAAGCCCCTGGGACATTTTAAATTTTTTCTCAAAAATGGCTCCAATATTTGTCTTTAAATTTCTTGTTAGAATACAGTGAAGTACGTTTTTAAAGGTAGCATAAGCCCGATTTTTACTGTTAACACTGAATTTTAGAAAATTGGAAAAGTTTGAATTTTTTGGCGTCTTCATACAAAAACAAAATTGAAGACAAATTTTTCCTTTAAGTGAAATTTGTCCTCCATAATTAGTTCTTTAATATTACGTGGATTTTTTTGAAAATTTTAGTAAAATTCTGCATTCTCAAAAAATGCTCAAACACCATTTTCTCAAAAGCGGCTCCAAATTTTTTCTTCAAAATGTTTGTACGGACGGTGCTAAATGCACTGTTTAAGATAACACAAATGCCATTTTGGTGCATTCTTTTGATATTTTAAAAAATTACGAATATGTATTTTTTTAATCTATCACGCCGGTAATTTTTTGTTAACATTTACAGGGATTTATATACATTATTGCATTTGTGAGTGGAAGAGCTTTAAATCACTTCCATAAGTTTTTCGAAAACTTTCTGTGGAAAAGAGCTTCAAATTTCGCATTTACATATCTAAAACGACATTTTCTTTAAAAAATGGCTCCAAATTTGTGTAAAACTTTCTATGTGAAACAAGGTTTTACTCCTCTATAATATTCTTAAACGAATATTTCGGTTCTACCAATAAGAAAAGGAAACACTGATATTTTTTTAAAAACTGTACTTTAGGCGGCGATAGATGAAAACAGCTGATAAGGGTAAAACAAGACCGAAAAGCTAGCACAAACCAAAGAAATTACAAAACTAACTAGTACGAGAAAGGCTGAGCTATTCTGTAGCACACAACTTTTTTTTTCTACAAAAAGTGCGTCCGTCTGAACAATATTAACGCCTAACCATGCGTACGATTTTTACTTTCTCGCACTTGCGAATGTAAAAAGAGAAAGTATTGTAATCGTGCGCCGGTAAAAGGCTAATTTTCGACACAAAATCTCTTATTGCCAGTAACGAAAAAGTAGATAAATCCAGTTGCTAAAAACAGAAAAAAAATCCTCCGGAATCCCTGTTTTGTGCTCCTGGATACCGAAAAATCGATTGACGGCAAAACGTCTCACAGTGTTGGCACGTAGGCGGCCTAAATTAATTCAAATTTGGCGCCGTACTTGAAATTGAATCATTTATAACAATTCCTTGGCTCTAATTAACAGCAAAGGGTATACATTTTAAACATTCCGGGTTCGCCTTAAACACAATCACGCCCGCATTACGTGAGAAAACGATTTCTTTTCGCCCAGCCAATACTGACAACTTTGATACTCAATCATTCTTTCGCTGAGGTAAACTACTAGTTCTTAAATTTTGCCGGCGGCGCTAGTTGAATTCGTTTATGAAGTCACGGAGTGACTGAGTCATCTCCGTGAAGTCACGGAGATTAAGCGAATTCGAGACTTGCGGGTTCCTGGTTGGGTGACCGGCTAGGAACCCCGGGATCTAACGGCGTCGAGCCCCTGGCCGAAGGGATAAAAAGGCACTGACTGACTCCGACGTGACGAGACTCGACAAACACAGTAATTACACAACAACAGTAAAGTAATGATAGTAATTACTTGGTAACGGAGGATTACTTCAACAAAAGCGCTCTACGCCCAACAAGGGTTTAGAGAAAATAATAGTAATAATAATAATAAATTTAAAAAAACGAGAGATAAACATTTTAAAAACTAGATATTTTTGTAGCCAAATTATAGAAAACTTATTTTTAACGGTAAAGGAGCGAACGTATTTGATGTTTCTGTATTGTTAACAAAGTAGAAACTCACCCTAAGCTCTCCTACCACTACAAGCAAAAAGAAAGTTCAACAAAACGTGCGCATAGTGAAGCTACATTTACGTCCAGAAGCAAATCAAGGGGCCATCTCAGCATTTGCTCAATGGATCAGGGAAACTGGACAAAAACCCGATCGAGATGGGGGTCATTGGCCCGGAAGTACATTATTTGTTACAGGCATATTGAGTCTTTTTTTAAATTATATAATGCAAATGTAGTCTAATACATTATACTATATCTTGTTTTTGTTAAAGTAAACATTATTTTTCATTTTGACGATTAGTATAGTCTCTAATTGTATAGAAACAGTTTTGCAGCAGAAAAGATTTTACTTTTAACTTAAATTTGTGTACCAATTTTAATTGTTTAATTTATATGGCAATGCATTGTAAAGTAACGTACATGTATTGTATGTGGATTTCTTGTAGTGAGCTGTTGATACTGACACTTGATGAACATGATTTCCACGTCGAGTGTTGTAACTATGAATATCAGTATTACAAGAAAATAAGTTCCCACCGTTAAGTAAGTCAGTTCTGACAAATACTACAGACTCATAAATAAATAGGCAAGGCAATGGTAAGATTCCAAGCTCAATTAAAAGAGGCTTGCATGGATCACGTGGATGGGATTTTTTCATTATTCGGATAATTTTCTTTTGCAATCTAAATGTCTGGGATGAGGATGTAAAAGGATGAGCTTCCCCAGAATATTATGCCATATCTCTGGCGGGAATGTACATTTGCAAAATACACGCAACGAGCTGCATTAAGACTGACAGAATTAGAAGTCTGAATGCATAACATAATGAGCTTAATTTAGTGTTTAATTCTGTTATATGTACATTCCATTTAAGGTTTGATTGAACTGAGAGACCTAGAAATGTTGTTACCTTAACATCAGCTAATTGCATATTGTTCATTTTCAATGGAGCATACGATTGCCGATTTGAAACGCAAAATTGCACTGAGACAGTTTTTCCTTCGTTAACTCTTTAATTTATTATTACAAAACCAATTTGAAACTTCTGAAATTGTACTATTTATTATTTCTTTTTTGCAAAGACCATTCGTGTCATCGGCAAACAGAACTGTTCTTCCATTTTTAATAGATGAGGGCATATCGTTTACGTACAACAGAAAGAGGATAGGACCTAAGATCGAACCTTGTGAGACCCCATGTTCAATTGGCAAAGAATTGGAAAGATAAGTAAATAATGTACTTTCGTGTCAGTACGGTATTTCTACTCTTTGAGATCGATGTTTAAGGTACAAAGTTATCCAATCTAGGGCAATACCACGAATTCCATAAGAAGGTAATTTTGAGAGCAAGATGTTATGGTTAATAACGTCAAAAGCTTTCGAAAGATCTAAAAATATCCCAATGGGTTCTTCATTTTGGTCCATTGATGAAGCAACATCTTTAAGGAAAGAAAAAATGGCAGTTTCCGTAGATTTTGATTTCCTGAAACCGTGTTGTGAGTCTGAAAACGCTTTGTTTTTTCTAAGAAAGGTTTCCATTCGCGTATAGAACAGCCTCTCTAATATTTTTGAGAAAACTGACAAAAGAGAAATTGGGCGGTAATTTTGAATTTCATTTTTGTTCCCTTTTTTAAAAATAGCCTTAATTTTTGCTGTTTTGAAAATATCAGGAAATATTCCTGTGCACAAGGAAGCATTGAAAATGTGAGATAATGGGTGTATAATGGCAGGTGCACACGTTTTTAATAAACAATCCGGAAATTCATCTAAACCTGATGAATATTTATTTTTTTAATTTACTGACTATTCTGAGAATTTTCTGACTATTCTGGGAATATTTCGTTAGAAGAAGTTTCGTAAATAAACATTGTGCCGAAATTTTTTTGGGAAGCATATGATGTTGAATTTTGTGGTTTTAGTCCCTTTGTGAGATCAACCGCAATTCTAGAAAAGTGTTGGTTGAAGAGATTCGCAACTTTTTCTGGATTTCTTGTTTCTCTTTCATTATCCTTTAAAACAACATTTTCTACGAAATGTCGTGATGACGTGGTCGAATTTTTAACAATGTTCCACATTGTTTTAGTTTTGTTTTTAGCGTTCGAAATATCCTCATTATTTTTCATTATTTTTGCCTGAACTATAATTTTCCTTAAAATTCTTTTATATTCTCGGAAGTAGATGTGGAAACCGGGTGATACATTAAAGTAGAGAGTACGTTTATTTTTACATGATGTTGTAATTCCTTGTGTGATCCAAGTATTACTTTTTCGTGACATGTTTAATTTTCTCTTTTTAATAGAGATGAGTGCGTTAAAGAGAAATAAAGCTTTGAGAAAAATAAATTATATTTTTCATTTGCAATGTTACAATGCATGTTCATTTCTTAACATGTCACAATCACATAATAAATCTTCCCTTAATGCTATATCTTGAACAATCCAATTATCTGGATCTATCAGAGACAGTTCATGATATACTATGTATCTAATTCCAGTGTTGATCCCTAAAATGATCAATGAAATAAAAACCCCAAACCAATGTAGATTAAACCCACTTACACATTTTTCAAATGATGATAAAAATTGTTTCTTCATTACAAAGAAATTAGAGATACATAAAATAATTAAATGCAAGTTGTATGAGTTCCCTCCAAAGTGGATTTCTTCTTCGCCTGATCAGTGTAAACTGCCAGTTTAAACAATTTCCATTTACAATAATTAACACATAGGGTGGATTGTCAGCAATAAACTGACATGTGGTCATCCAGTCAAGAGATTCATTACATATTAATTTTTTATATTTAAGCTCCAAATCTGAGAACTGTGTCCCAGCTGATCATACGTCAATTTGCCCTGGATTTTAATCAAAGAAATGGTGTTGCATAATCTCTTATTCAACAAAAGTTTTAAATAATCCCAAGAATTATATAGTTAGTTAATTTAAAAGATTGAATAGAATTAACAACAGAAACCTTCATTTACAAAGTAACTCCAATTTGAACATACTGCGAATTAACATTTGATCAGATTGGTAGCATTTATCCAATCAGAGATTTGTTACGACTTAAATTTCGAAAAGGTAGCTCCGGTTAGAAAACCACGTCTGGCTGATCAATCAACAATTCGCGGAATATTTAAATCGAACAATAGTCTAAGCTGATTTGGTTGTGTGGGAACATGGAATAAACAGAAATAATTTTCCATAAGCAAATTTATTTGCAACAAAATATGTTCAGAGCCTCTTACTTGTTTCTCAGTGTTTATAAACAGAAAGTTCAAACTCTGTGAAACCAATTTACAATACACACAACCCATATCAATTATACATTGAAATACAACCATTATAATTATAGACTAAATATGAAGTTATGTGAACAACAAATACAAAACTATCAGTCTGTGATCATATTTCATTTTATCAGTTCTTTTAATTTTTTATTTAAAATCTTAATTTATTTTCTAGAAACTTTATGGTTTTAGATAATGGCAAAACAAATATTAAATAGGTACTTATTTCTGCACTTCTTGAACATACCCTTCATTTATTTGAGCATGACAAACTATAAAGACATTTTGAATCATTAAGAATATCATTAGCCCTTTAAAGACATTTTCTTGTAGGACACTTTCTTTTCCAAAAACTTTCTTTTAAACCTTGATCATTAGAGACAGAATTTTTTGAAGCAATTTCCCGAAGTGTCTTCATTTCATTACACACATTGTCATAACTAAAATATCAAGACAAGCAGAAAACTGGCTTCTATAGTTATGGAAGAGACCCATTGATGTTTCCCAACTTACAAAACTGTCCATTTGCAACGGTAATCACAGAAAATAAAATATGTTTTGGATCCACTTTCAAGCCATCAACATCTGGTACTGAAACACTTTCAGTATCACTAATATTCAAGGTATTGATCTTGAGGATGATGATTTCGTCTTCCTAGCTTGAACAATCAAAGATTCTTTTGTCTCATTTTCATTGTTAGCAACACACTTCTTCTTTCTACAGAGAGGGCACATAACAACAAAGGTGTCACTCTCTTCTTTATGTGTGTTTTCACTGCCACAGGTTGAGTGAATGAATGTCTTACACGAGTTACACTCAGTAAAATTATCACTTGATGGTTCATTACACACACCGCAGACCTTTTCTTGAACTTTTTCAAGCTGATGAGATAACTGTTTCGACCTGACTGCAGGCACATCATTTTCTTTAAGCGTTTCTAAGCTGTGTTCACTTCGATGTTCACACAAATTTGTACTTACCTCATGTTTCTTTGGCAATTCATTTAATGTTTCTTCTAGCTCATCTTTTGTTTCTAACTTTGCGTGACATTGTTGGAAGCACAAATGAACTCAAGCCCACTTTCATGTCATGACCAAACATGGCTTGGTATGGTGTTCTCTTTATACCATCATGATAAGCGTTGTTCTTCATCAGTTGAATGTACTTCAGACCCTGTGACCACGCACACACTCCTTCCATTTTCATCCAAGTCGCAAGCATATTTTGAATATCCTGATTTGCCAGTTCAACACTTCCTTGACTCTGGTTATGACAAGGCTTTCCAAGAACTATGGACAAAGAATTCCATGTTTTTTTCAGTGATTCAATAATTTGATTAGTGAATTCTCCCTCATTGTTATATTGGAGAACAGAAGGAGCTCCAAAAATACAAAAAATATTCAAAAGATGATCCGCAACTTCTTCAGCTCTTTTTGACGTAAGGGCTCTTAACTGTACAAATTTTGTTAAAAGATCTTGGTACACCAAAATAAAATGGTAATCACCATCTGCCTGGGCTTGCATATCTATTAAATCAACTTGGCACCGACTATTCCTTTCTGAGGCAACCATAGGTTTCTCTACTACTTTTCTACTGGAAGCCCTTTTCTCCTGACATGATACGCAGAATTTTAAAAATAACAAAATTGCTTCCTGAGTAACATTAGCGTATTTCTTTTTTATTTTCATAATCATCCTGTGTTTCCCTCCATGTCCAAGACTAATATGAGCTTCATGAAGTACACAAAACAAATTTTCATTTGCAACAAAGTAGCGGAAAGTTGTTTCTCCTTCAGATAAAGGAACAATTAGTTTTTCATCACCATCAATATTCAAAATATCATAGCGTTTCAATCTCCTGTAAGATATCGTTGATTTCTTCTTCTCTTCTTTTGCTCTCTTAACTTCTTGAATTAATTCCGCATATCGCGTTGAGCTTATGTATGCTGAATTGTCTCTCTTTGATAGGAATAATTTTAAAAATGCTTCATCAAATTTCTTCTTGAATTCTTCAACATCTGGACTCATTTTTATCTTGTATGCAACTGAAATTCATGAAACAAGTGCGTCAACACAAAAGACTCCGCACATTTCGAACAATCACATTACTTTAAACAGCTGATACCAAGATTAGCAGGATGAAGTCCAAAATGATACATTCATACAGTGATATCCACACCATTCGGCTGGTGTACAATTTAACCAGGCATTTCTAACAATAGTCATATTTCAGTCTTCATCCACAACATACATAGTTTGCAAAATTTATAAGGTTTTGAATCCCCTTTGTTTTATTTATTGTATAATCACATTATCAAAAATTGTAAAAGTTGTATGCAATTATTCAAAAGTCCAGAAACATATGAATAATATTATGATTTTTAACTATTACTTTTTACAATTTTACGTTATGCATAAGAATATATAGGATATTATAATTTGATCCAAATGCTAAAAGTTCACATGCATAAACCAAAGCAATTGCACAAAAAATTATTTGTAACTGAACAACAATTGAAACAAAAGACACTTATGAGCTAAAGAAGACACTTATTACAATACAAAAGCAATCAATCTGGTTCTCACGATACATAAATATACTTACCTATTTCATAAAAAAATGTATGACAAATATTCTTGTATATACTGTTCACAGCCATACTAAGCATAACCAATTCATAACAAAATGCCACCTAAATGTGTCAACGATGAGTAGTTAGTAACATCAAGAAATTCTCAGATATGGCAACTCTACACTTACAAATCCAAAAAGGCATGCACAGATACAGCAACTTGGTATCCTGGCTACTTCTACCACATTGCTTGGATATGAAAACTTGAGCCATAAAAAGGGGGTTTCAAAGGTGAGCAACAAGGTACCTCTCATGCAGAACATGTTTTCTTCCACTAATATTCTCATGATTCAGCAAACAATCGTTCAATGTATCGATTGATTAACAGATTAATTACTAGTAATTCTGTTGCATCAAGGGCTCAGATCAATAATCCTATATGTGTAGTGCATTTTTTTTTGTTTGAGAGAGGCAGTGATCTTGGCCCACTGGATGGCAAGATCCAGCGCCGACCTACCAGCAATTAGCAGGGTTTTCCCTAACCACGTAGCTCCCACCAGTCTGGCATCGCCTCAGCCGGGACAAGTTCTAACTTCCCGACCGGTCTCCTGGCATGTGTGGTAGTGTAGTGCATGTAAGAGTATGTGTGTGTAAGAGGTGAGGATAGGACAAGGAATGAGAAGGAAAGATCGCACCCAGCCCATGGCCTGTTTGGCAGAGTACTGCTCCAGCATTCACCTGATATTGATTGGAGAAACTATGGAACACTAGTGATCAGAGCAGCTGGCCACTAGAATTCTCCCCTGAAGACAGCGATAGAACTCGACCTAGCTAGTGGCAAAAATTCTGCCACCATCAGATCTCAAACCCCACGACCTCCCAGTCAGAGGCACTGCAGTGGCATGGATGCCCCTGAGCCACGTCTCCTGGTTGCAGTATCAATTATAAGACATATTGCAAGTTTTTCTTTTTTCTTTTATCCTTTTCTTTCGCGTTTGTGGTCCAAAAAGAATATTTAGGGCCGAATTCATAGTCGACACTTAAACTAAATGTTCCTTTAAGTGAACGAATCATAAACAGCCCTTGAGTGAAGTCTTAAGTGCGCACTCATTCGTATAAGCGAGGCAGCTTGCTCCCTTAAGTGGCCCTTATGGTTGTCTGTCGTCAGTCATTACCAGTTTGGTTATATTTTTACGTAGCGTTCACCTACTGTTGAATTCGTTTTGTTGGTTTTAAGTTAAAAATTTGTGTTATTAGTAGTCAATTAAAACAATCCATTTGAAAGTGTTATGGATAACACTTCGAATTTTTTTTCACATCCTGCGAAATACAAATAGATATATTAGAGATGGGAGCAATCCATTGGAAATGTATAATGATGAACAGTTCCGAAAGCGGTTTCGTTTTAATAAAACCACAGTAGTGGATTTACTTGTGCCGCCAATCGAGAAAGTCACAATGACGTAAAGAGGACTGCCGATTTCACCTTTATTAAAAGTTCTCGTTGCATTAAGATTGTATGCAACTTCATCCTTACAATCTCCCGCAATAAAACATGCACTATATTCAATAACCTTAGCCGTTGTCGTGCCCAGAATCACAAACCAATAACCCAACCAACCAACTCAAAGAGAATTCAGAAGAATAAGAAAATTCGGCTAACTTTGATGTATTTTTTGCTTCTCTTGACATTAGAATAGAGACAGACGACAATGCTGATTAAGATCTTTCATGGAACTGTGTAAAAGGAGAACTGATGGTAAGAAAGGATAGTAACGAAATAGAAATATCCGAGTGTCTTCAAGTCAGTAGCACATCAGCTTTTCCAGAAACTGAATATGAACAAAGAAAAAACCAAATTAATGATTATGGTTGTAGACAATGCAAGAAAGAAGATCTTTCAAATAAAAATGAAATGAGGAATATTTGGATATGAGTCAACGATGTTCAGACCGTTTATTGAATACCCTTAAACTCTACTGGAGCTCTTCAGTTTATTTTTTGCAGATTATCAATTAGAATTTACAGTAAGGTAGAGTGTGATATATGCTGTAATCAATCAAGTTTTCAACTTTCTATTGACGAGATACAAATGTTTATTGGCATATTGATTTTGAGTGGATATATACCGATGCCTCAGAGAAGAATGTTTGGGGAAAAAATCCGGACATCAGGAAAGAAGCTGTTATCAATAAGTCGAAATGTAGCATACATAGAAACAGATTCAAAAAATTATGCATCTTGTTCATCTGAATGACAACATGGCCCTGTAATGACAAAATTTCTAACGTGAAGCCATATTGCAATTTACTTTGTGATTCATTTTTAAAGCATACTATTTGGGAGAAAGTCTTGTGTGATGGAGCAGTGGTACTTTACTGCAGATAAAATGGTCTGAACCAACACATCAACTGCAAACCAATTCGCTTTGGTTATAAAATTCAGTGACTTAATTTGAAATTAGATTATCTAGTAGATGTTTTATCAAGAGGTTCAAAGGCCAAAATAACTGATACAAAAAATAATTTGGTATTTCATTTGGAAAGAAAATAATGGAGAGCGGTTTTAATTTTCCATCTGTGTCTGTTTATGTTTGTAATCAAATTAGTTCTATGTTTGATAGTCCAATATCTTTATATCCATCTATAACAGTATTCTCAATTGCCTATATCAATAATTTTAAAGATCTACTACCTCTTTACTAATAAGCTCAACCAAATTTTCTGATCTGTATTTTACAAGATCTCAACAAGTTCTTGTTGTTGATATTTAACTTCAACTTTACTACAACAGTTGTCATGACTTCCATTCAAGATTCTCTATATTCATCTCTATCAGATTATCTGTGGCTTTCTTATCCAGTACTCGCTTCTTATTCAGCAGGCTTCGTGTAATAAAATACATATTCATTACAATATATCTTAAAACACAAGTTTTTAATTTGACTTTTATTGAATTTCAGTACAATAAATAAAATCCTTTCATTCTACCATGTTTCAATGAGCGGACTGACAAACTAATACAGAGGCCTTGGTACAAGTTTGCCAACAATTGTGAAAATGAATGCACATGATCTCAAAATTCTTCACACTGACAACGTCCTCCAATTTCGTTTGGCATGAATGCATGGTAAAATAATTGGTCATATGACTACATGATACAGAGTATTGAGAGAGTGACAAATAGCCATGGGCTGAGTAGGAACTGCAAGCAGGATGAGTGTCAATATGACAATAAATTGCCTCCATAATAGTTATTCAAATAAATCATCATTTATTGAGTCAACTTTTAGTAAAGTTATTAAGAATAAAAACAAATTTTATGAGCATTTTTCAAGAGAGTATTGCCTCGGAGGCCTTGCATACACATTCACGTAGCTTCCTGGGCCGAGCATCCTATGGTTACCACAGAAACCACACAACATTTTATGCCTATCCATTTTGTTGCAAACAATAAACTAAGGTTAGGGGATCCTGAATGTCAATTCAAAATGTTTTGTTGTTGTTTGTTTTCAACTCACCTGAGGAAGACGAGCTCCATTCCTGATGGGAGGCATCTTCCCCATACGACATAAAAGAGTCCTGAAACAGCAAGCAATGACCCCTTCTTTACAAAATAAGCTAAAGAATGATGAGGGATTTCTACAATAATTGTTGTATCAATTATAGGTTGATGGGTTGAACACAAACTTTGAAAATTCTGTTCTGCTAGATAGCTCCCTCCACCTCATGGGAACATCAGAGGTGAACACTTTTGATCCTACGGATGTATCTGATACGTCATCTTCGTTTCACTGCTATGTCCTATAGATGTATGCCATATACTCTTCTATATTTATCTTTTTTGACAGGTTATAAACATCTCTTAATCTTCGTACACAACTAGAATTGGTTTCTTAATATCTCTATGAAAATTACAGGCCAATTGCCAATGTGTTCTATTTGTTGCAAGTATTTGCAATTTTTTTCCTGGAAGCAATTAGATATTTGGACTTGCAGGCATTGTCGATTAGGTTCAGAATCTCTTTCTTTGTTAGTATTTGTGCAGTTAGTGGCAAATACAGATATTCAGAAGAAATACACTGATGTCAAATTCACAGTAATTTTCAACATTAGAAATTTGAGAGTTGTTGAATAATGGATCAGAACTAGATTCTTCTGATGAGGCCAATGATTTTCTTTCTCAATTGTTGACTAGTTTGAGCAATGAAAATGATATCAAGGAGAGTGATAATGGTGTGAATGATTCTTTTGGTGGGTCTTCTCAAATAGAAGAGTTATCATTTCCTTTAGAATAGTGTAAAATTGATGAACCATCTAAATTACCAGTATTTGAGAAAACAAGTGAAATAAAATTCCCTGTAATAGAAGACTCAATTGAACTAGACAATTTTTTATGATTTTTTGACCACAGTATTTAAAAAGTAAAGGCAGATACATTATTAAATATGCAAAATGGAACTATTTCTGAACATCAACAAATTATCACAATTATACGATGGACGGATGAAGTTCACTGTATTTTTCCTATATTTTGTAACATTATTACTTTTCGCAAAAATAAAAAAATCACAAACATGTAGGTTTTTAAATTTCATCCTCATTACCATCTTACAGTCAAATGACAATAAAATACAAACAGACTTAAAAAGAAAAGACAATACTACAAAACAGTTTCAAACTGATATGTATGACAGTTTTTCTTTTACAATAGCTGTATTGCCAAACACAGGAATTAAACATATAGCATAACCCTCAGGATCAAATGTGTTAAAGATTAAAGATGAAAACTAGAATTTTCTAAATTATGATACAAAGAAATCGGAGGTTCATATGCAATATTCAACATGCATTATGCCACAACACATTTAACCATTATCATAACTCAAATGTGTTGCATCCTATGCCCTTAAAGTCTAGTTCTCAAGGAGCTCCAAATTGCCTTATGCCATAATCTGTGAAAATAGACCATTTTGTATCTTCTATAGCCAATTTTAGAAATTGAGCTCTTCTGTGTATCTCTACTACATAGTGTCTTCATTCTTCTAAGTTATTTAGTTATCCAGAACTTCCCATTTCATCTCGTAGGAGAGATGTTGCACAGCATGCCCACATAACATTTATAAAAGTATTTCAAAATAAAAAAAAAAACACTTACAGTAAACTTTTGAATTTCCAGATTTAAAAGTACAGGAAAATGCAATGAACATGAATTTCAGATCGAGTATGAAGTAATTTTCATTTTTAAAATAATAATTTTCAAAGTGCGGAATGCTGGCAAGAATCCATCTGGTTTACTTTAAAAGTTTGTGAACAATAACCAATGCAATAAGCAACAGGTTCCACACTCCATTATGAAAGGTCTCGATGAAGTAAGATGAATCATATGTGCTCAGATACTTTGAAAGGGGCTTTTATAGACAAGGTGGAGAATGGTCACTTGTCATGTCCTGCTTATTTGTAGAAGACAAAGGGCACCACTATATTATATTGTTTCCAAAACTAAAGTTACATAGACTAACCACAAAAAAATTATATTATTAATGAGAAGAAGAAGGAGGAGGTGAAGAAGAAGTAGAGGGAGAAGGAAGAGAAAGAAAGGTGAAAAAGGAGAAGATGCAGAACGAGACGTGAAAAGGAGTAGGAGGAGAAGGAGCAGGAGGAGGAGGACGAGGAGGAGAGGGAGGAGGAGGAGGGGGGAGTGAGGAGGAGGAGGTGGAGGGAGTGTCGAGGAGGAGGAGGTGGAGAGAGTGTCGAGGAGGAGGAGGAGGAGGAGAAGGAAGAGAAGAAGGAGGAGGAGAAGGAAGAGAAGAAGGAGAAGGAGAAGGAGGAGAAGGAAAAGGAAAAGGAGAAGGAAAAGGAGAAGGAGAAGGAGAAGGAGTAGAAAGGTTGTGAAGTCAGCTTTAAAGATTAAATGCTTGTGCACTGCAAAGCAATCACTACCACATTAAGCAACAGCATCACATGAGGGGGACCCCAGCTCTCAAAGATTAACTGTTTAACAATAGCCCGCTAGTATGCCTAAGTGCCTGGTGCTTCCAATCCTTATAGCAGTTGGCGAATGGACAAAGTTTCACATTGTGAAGTGCTAGTCGCTGACCATTCACGAGACCTCCAGAGAGCTTTAAAACATCAGGGCATAGCCTGTTAGTATACCTAACTAGCGGGCTATGGTTTAACAAATTAATAAATCTTTGTTACTAATTTCAAGGGAGATTGACTGGTTCTCAGAATCATCCTCATTGGAATATTATAGGATAAACATTCCCAGTAATATGGAAAAGAGTGCCTAAGATTAGCAAGGGAGCACCCTAACCACTACCAAACTCATGACCAACCAATTCCATGTACTCAATAGGGCATGAAATTTCAAAGTAATGTAACAAATATTATAATAGAAATTTGGTTTCGTGCTCACCTCGTCCTTCTCCTCTGGTTCTTCCTCCTCTTCCTCTTCTTCTTCTTCCAATTCCACTTTCACTGGAAGATACACAGCAAGAGGTCTCTTAACCTCCTCCTGCAAGAATTGAATTAGATTAATAAAACAAAATTTATGCATGACATTTCCTTAATTTCAAAAACAAATTTCAAAACATATTTCCCAGGTTGATGCACTTTGTACATTGATTGATTTTTTGTGAATTCAAGGCATTTCAATTGCTATGGTGGTCATTGGTGCATGGGGATAGAAGAAGAAACTTTCATGATGTCTTTAGTACACTGTATGTGATGCGACTCCACCATATACCTCGGAATGATCAGGGAAACCACAGAAACTACTGATCAGATTCAGCTGCATCACAGGAACATTGAGTTACACCATTCACAGCTGCAAGTTGATGTCTACTTCATAAACTGGTGCTAAAATAGCACAAACCTTCTTGCCCGTATTTTCATGCAAAATTACATGAAAGGTAATACTCACATTTTCGAAAAATTGTACATGACCTTATTTCAAAATCTATCTTTAAGGAAATTTTTTATTATAGGTAAAATCTCTACCTTTATAAATATAATTGTAGGAAGATCCCAAAAAAATTTGGAACTTTTGCAATTTTTGAAAAATCAGTTTTCAACAAAAATAGGACCTGCACCATTCTCTTAAACATCCTTCACACTATTCAACAACAAAATTTAATCAAAAACAATGGAGCCATTTTTTCCAAATTTGCAAAATGTCTCAGGGGCTTCAAGTTAAAACATCGAAAGCCTAAAATTTTAAAAAATTGATTTCAAATTCAAGGGGCTGCGACATTAGCCAGATCAATTGGGGAATACATTTTTGGAGGAAATCAGCTGAATCATTTAGCTATTACCTTTGTTCAAAGACAGACACGTATCAAGAATCCATAAAACATGGATTCTGGCTACACCATATGTTAAGAGGATTTTTTTCCTAAATTTTTCAACTTGATTTACCCTCTTTTTCGTTACCAGGGACCTGTAAGAAGAGTTTTTCTGCCAAAAATTCAGTTTTTTCGCGCAGCATTACATAACTTTCTCTCTACTGCATAAGCGGTAGCGAGAAAGTAAAAGTAATGCTATTACGCTATCAGTTTCATTAAAATTGAAAATAATTCCTGCAAAATAAGTGACTCTTCGTACCTCCTCACTTTCTTCCAACCCTTCTTCTTGCTCCTCCATCTCCATTTTGGTTTGTAGTTCCTCTTTAACTTCTACCTCTTCTTGTAGCTCATTTTCCTCCACTTCTCCTTGTGGCTCCTTTATCTGCAGCATTACACCTTTGGGAGGCTTTGCCTTCCCCTGGAAAGAAGAGAATTCTCACTAAATTTATTTACTCACTGACACCATTTGGATTAATTGGCAATGTCAATGATTATTGTAAAGATGACAATCAGTATCAAATACATGGGCAACAGACAGGCAGCACCAGAAAATGTTTAGAACATTAGTTGTCTTGGTACATTGGTAATTTTAATTGAGGATTTTATTATCTTTATTATTAACAAGGTTTATTATTTTTTGCAGCCAACAATAACATAGTGGCATTTTCATAAATAAGTGCAAGTACAATTAATATATGTCAAATTATTGCATAATAAAATGTATCACAAAAATATTTGCAGTAGCTTTAAATATACTATTAGACTCACAAAACAATTTACACAAGCTGTTCTAAGAAACCAATTTTAAACTTGAAAATAATTTCTGCATCTATTAATGAAACAAGAGTAAAAGGATTTTCAAGAAATTTACAGGTAGTAACAACAGTGTGATGAGAGTTTCTAAAGTTTATTTCAACATTCACAAGTAATTTATTACAAATATATTTTCCATTATTAAACACCAAAAACCTTACAGTGAGTGTATTTTGATTTACAAGGCACTTCAAAGATGTTCAAAATAAACTCACTGACAGATGAATTATGCAAAACATTTAATTCAAAGTAATAGAGAAGGTATAACAAATTCACCTCATCAATGCTCAGTAGTTGCTTCACAGAAAGGTCTTCTTAGTTTGATACAATCACATCCTGAAAATCGTAGAGATCTTATCAAAAGTTAAAAAATCGTGCACTACACGACAATTTAATGAATGAACAAAATGAGAATATCTGCATTAAAGTAAATACAGCATACCCTTCTTTAGGTTTTCATTTACATCCAATGAGTAGGAATGGTAGATTTTAGTAATTGCTAAAAAATGCTGAACGTAACAAAACACTTAAAAAATTAGTAATTGTATGTTTGACGGTCGGTGCAGTGTATTTCTCAAAGTTTTCAATCTGCAATAAAATCCGAAATTTATATCAAAATGCAAAATAACATACAAAGTGAGAAATGGTTGTGAATCTGCAATATAATTGCTAAATTATATTATGGTTTCCTTCATGTTTGCTTCCTAATTAGGAATGCGACAGACAACACATTGATGTTTGAAAACATTTAATTTGACAGTGGACATGTTTACTAAATTATAATTAAGATTTAACTGATAAAAACTAGGAAAAAAATTAAGAACAATTCAAAAAACTGATCCCGAAAGCCTGAGCGTGCAGGGTCATCTCAAGGGGTCTCAATCTCCTCAGTTCATTGTATGGAGGTCGTGGGAAGAAGAGGAAGACCCTAAGCCTAGGGCACATGAGTTACGCTTCTTACGCTTTTTGTGCTGCGTATGCTTTTATATTTGTTGAAGTTCACTAATGGCGAAATATTAAATTAGTTTCCTGGATTTAATGGGAAAACCTAAAGAGCATCAATTTTTTTAACTCGAAGAGTCCTCTCTTAATAATAATTTTTTCAAGTTGAATCTTGAGTTTTATAAAGCTATAAAATGCTATTGCCTTGTTTTCAAAATGCGATTTAAAAAAGATTAAAGTGCTACCTTCTACCAATATCTTAAGTCTAATTATATAAATTTCAAGTTACAAAAACTGATTTCGAAAAAATCAACTTAATTGTTAGGTTTAAGTTAACTTTTATACAACTTAAAAGTTAAGGTTTTTTTATTCTGACATATTTTTAATTTAATTCCTGAGCTTTATCCAATCATCTGAATTTCTGCAAGTTCAAAACAGTCAAATCTCTATATAACTCGCATAAATGGAGTTCTTCTGAACCCCTCAAAAGAAATGTTTCCACTGAAAACACCAGGATTACAAATGTGAAAAGACTCACAAGGAATTGACCATAAATTACGTAGTGCTGAAGAGTGAGGTGGCTTGAGGCAGTGTTACTTTGCATTATGTAGGGGTAGGAGAGTGTTAAGTTTGATGTTACATAATGCTTATATTTTTTTTGTTAATTTTTTAATATTTGCTTAAATAATTCCTTTTTTAATCTTATGCTACAACATTACAATATTAATGAATTAATTTATAAAAACATAAATTACTTAAAAAGGACAAATTGTTACAATAAACATAAATATTTTTTCATCAATTGATTGAATCTGTTAGATTATAAAGACAATATTCAAAACTGAACTGTAATATGTTCTAGAATGTAGTTGATTGATTGATTGGTGTTTCCGGGCGCGTCAACTGCTTTGGTCATTAGTCCCGTTAGTGTAGTGCATGTTTTTTCTCAGGATATGCGCGGTGATCTTCCCCCGCTGTATGGCGAGATCCGGCACTGACCTACCGTCGGCTAGTGGGGTTTCCCCCTTACCAGGACTCTCCCACCACCGGGGCACCGCCCCAGTCGGACAAGCTCTAAGCTCCCGACCGGTCTCCCGGAATATGTGGTGTGTAGTGCATGTTAGTGTAAGTGTGTTTGTAAGGGGAGAGGATAGGACAAGGAAGAGGAAGGACAGATCGCGCGCGGTCCGTGCCCGTTTGGTATACTGCTCCGGTATTTGCCTGGTGTTGATCGGAAAAACCATAGAATGTAGTTAAATTGGCACAGTATACTCTGTGTCATCCAGGATGGTATGTGCATAGCTTGTTGTCAGAAATTTTCACATCTACTTGTCCATCATTCACTCAAAAATTGTCTCCAGTCTTATTGTTAGGTACAACCAGCATTGTCAACTAATTTTCACTTTAACTATCAAGAATTTTAATACATACCACAAACAAAATTAAGATAAATTCTTTTCAATGAGATATAATTTATTTTCACTTCTTGTAAATGGGTGATGGCGGGGGGGGGGCGCAAGCGATATGTAATTATTTAAGTAGGGGTTCAAGAGCGTGTTACTTGTGCATTACAGGGGAAGGTGCACTCAATATATTCCAAATTTGTGTTGTGTAATTTATGGATAGCCCCCAACCTAACCTCTATTTGGTGAGAAAATACATATTTCATGTATGAACTACCAAATAATGAGCCAACAAACAAATGGCTGAAGACAAAAAGTAATGTTACAAATGTCTTGCCTTTTATACACATATAAACTACATCTTTATGAACTGAGAAAACCAAGGCACAACACACACTGAAAAAATGTTTTGCAGTTCCCCCAATAGGTAGTATCCTCCGAGTCAACAAGTGACTTTGTAAGCTCAACAAGTGACTTTGTAGGCTCAAATGATCTTCTCCGCATTAAGACAATGTTATTTACTATCTTGATTATATATAAATTTAGAATTATATTTATCAATGATAAAAAGCAGTGATTCAAGAATAATTTGTTAATAATTTTGCAAAATATAATAAGCACAGATATGCGTATAAACAACAGTATTACATTATAGGTAAACTTATCTGACTAGAAGACATTAGCAAAAGTAGTATCTTAATACAGTAAAATAAATTAAGTGCATACTTATATTATTATTAATACTTTAAATTAATTTTTTTATTATTATCATCTTGTGGTATCTTCTGTGTTTATTTGTATTTCTAAGAAAGAATTCTCAAGACCTATTTAGCCATTACAGTATTCACCAATGCTGTAGTAAGTCTTCTTTAGGAAAAACTCTTTATTTTACTTATTCATTTTTTTTAATATATTCATATTTTTCTTTTTTATATTGGTAATATTATTTAAATTAACTCTTATAATTGTAGAGGAGTTGACATATGTAGAAAGTCCCTTATAGAGAGAATGTATGTTCTGGCAGAGAGGTGTTGAAGAACGGGACAGTGTAAATGATCTGATTGCTGAATATACTATATAAATCAGTATTTAAATGCATAATAAAAATTAAAGGTTCTGAATTGCTAAGTACATATGTACTTAAAATACTTCAAATACTCAAAATACAGTAAATACAATAATTTTGCAATATAACTTTTTATTGTAACAATATATTGTTAATTTATTTACATCCCAAAAAAAATAATTTCCAAAAATTAAACCCTTTCACTTATACTATCACACCCAACATAAAATAATATCAAAAATTTGTCTAACTCAAATAAAGGCACTTTCGTTTTGAAACTACTAGTTTTTCAAACACATCATCTGACAAAAAACCTCTCGTTGCCAAATGTATAACACCCGCAAAGGAAAACAGTTGACTTGGTGCTGATGAATATCAACTAGTGTGATAAGAATAAATACTTTTTTATTGATGGATAACTGTCCAGCATTTCAGATTTATCATTTAAAAATGAAGAGAATTCAAGTTCAACTGCTGCTTTTATTTTTGTTTCAATGAGGTCCATTCACAAGTAGAATCAAACAAAAATAATCTATCCTCATTAACTTCCTTATCTGTATTTAAAGCATTTCTTTTTTCAAATACATTTATTTTATGTATTTAAATACATCCCTAAAATACAGTCCAAAAAACTCAAAAAAGCAGTTTCCAAATACAACATGTATTTTAAACACAAGTATTTAAATTCTGCCCAACCCTCATTACAGTGATGTACATTTGTTTTGCATTTGAAAATACTATTATTTTCCTTCAGGATTTCTCTTTCTAAAAACATAGTTGTTTGGTGTATACCTAGGCTGTCTTCATATTTCAAGTCTGAGTGAATTTTTGGCAAGAAAAATGTGCATTCACAGTCAACTGTACAATTTTTTGAGAGAATTTTTAAAGCACAAGACATTAGCAAGAGTTTTGAGTTTACACTATCTACCTAGATATTCCTTTTAAATTACTTTATACGAACATCCTAAGAAATTTTGTTTCTTGAACTGACTGTTATTTTTCCCATCAAGCTTTAGATTATTGTTGATGTAGGGCTTATTTTGTGGATTGTGAGAAGATCATTGTTTTCATTCTGTTCATTGTTAGTCACTGTTTACAAAATTAGTTTGTTACGCAAATATGTTTTGCTAAGTTGCTGTTAATAACTGTCTCAGAAGCATCTATTAAATAATCCTGTGTTTTGGATTAAAATAGAACATTAGTATCATCTGTAAAGTAACTATTTTAGGGATTGCCTATTACCTGCGCAGCTTTTCTTAACAGATGATCTTGTTTCCCCCACCTTGAGCAATAAACAGTTGAAGGCAAATGCTCACAGCAAGCACTAATGACAACATTTCAAACACATCTTCATTGGCGCATAATAAAATCTATTTACTGTTGAAACCAAGAACTCCTGGTAGTATTTTTCTAAACAAAATCAACAGAAAGAGCCAAAGCAGATTCAGGTCCATCACAGAAGATACCTCGAACTCCTGAGAAAGTTAGAACTCAAATTATTGAGAAAATTGCGAAGACATGACCAATATTCCAGAGACTGGCATTAATTCATAAAATCTAGTGGCCGATGTTGTAACTAATAAACCCTCCCGATCCGCATTTCTCCAAGCCATCAGTCAAGAAAAATTGCACAATTAATACATCTTGTGGCATATTGTTAATGTATAATAGGAATAACAAGAGTTAAGCCCTGTTGAACCTTCAGTATTGAAATCTGCAGAACTCCCTTATTTCAATTTATGCTTTTTCTAGCTTTAGCAGTAAGAATATCATGATATTCTAATCAAACACTTTCAAAAGACACTAGGAAGTAATTGTTATCAGGAGCATTGTTATTTTTCTTTGTTATCTAGGCTTTCATATTTTTGCAATGTCAGTTGATTTACTTTTTATGAAATCACATTGTGAGTCACGTATAATTTTGATTATATTCAGGAAATTTTTAACTCTTGAAGAGAATATTTTTATCAGAATTTTTGATTAGACAGAGATTTGAGACAACAGTTCATAACTTTATGTGCCTCTCCTTTTTTGAATAATGGTTTTATTACAGCAAATTTTAAAAAATGTCACAGACTGCTCCTGATAAGTGAACAATTGTATACTTACGTACATGGTTTCAGTATGCGTGGAGTAATTTTTTCGAATAATATCCAGAATGTTCCTGATGAACAATGAAGATTTGTTTGATAGCTTATTTATTACTCAGAGAATCTCATCTGGAGTAGTATCAGATTTAAAATTTCATATTCATCAAGGTAAGAAAGTATTAGGAATTAAGACATCAGGAAAGTTTAAAGAAAGAAAAAAAAATAATAGGTGAAATAGGAAGTGACATGTTGAAAGAATAAAACCTGACTGATTCTCAAACTGATTTAGAAATACAACCCAAGAGGAAGGAGAGATCCAGATAATAACCCAAGAAAAAGATGGAAGATCTATCATAATCTAGGTGTTAGTATAAAACAAAATAACCCTTAACTTATCAGCAACTTTTGATCCAGAGACAAAGGTTCAAAGCCTGTTCCAAGAAACTTACTCTTGTCCAATAGAATACCATTGGAATAATCCTGACATTCTTAACCAAAGCCCACACTCCATACAGGAAAACAACAATTCTCTGACCAATGACAGACACTTGCTAAAGAAAATTAAAAATCCTATCAAAAATGAATCATGACAATATAACATACCTCTTCAATTTTTATTCATTTTTCCCCAAGTAAATCGGTGTTGTTCACGGTATTTTGAGAAATTCCTGGCCCCAATTGTAAGTATAAGAATTATAAAAAAAGGATATAATTCTTAGCATTTAAATTGTCATAGTCGGAGTATTCACAAACTCTGACGGGGAACAATTACGAAGAACTCAAAACCATACACATGCTATTCACTAAAGAAACATAGCACACGGGTGACCGGCCCATGTCAATCAGTGTGGCCACCCCATTGTGGAGAAATTACACGAAATGTACGGTGTAAATAGTAAAAAGGATCAATTTTCGATCAAAATTATTTTACGATTTGGTCCAGAACTGTCAGCATTTGATTATTTTAAGTAATACCTGATACATTTCCACCATTCTGCGTTTTATATTATAATTATCACATTGAACCCGCTGATGCTGACTAGGGGGAAGAAACTACGTCATACATCTCGCGACCCGCTATACGTCCTCCTATGGGTCATGGATGCTCTTGGATGCACTCCTCAAAGAGTAGAAGTAAGAGATCCGGTCACGAGTCGCTTAAAAGTCGTTCATCTCAGGAGGGTTCACGAACCGCTTTTAGATTAAAAAGAAACTCGTGCCCGTAGATCGTGGCACCTCGCTTTGCCATTGCTCACGAGAATGATAAAAGAGAATTTTCAAGTGTGAGCGAGCGTCAAGTAGTGGGGAAGCACAATGTACGACAATTTTCTTACACCGTGACCGGAATTCGTTCGACAGTGTCACTGAATCGTTTTTTGAGTCGTTCATTGTCGGCTGGTGGTAGAGGGGAAAATGTTAAAAATATTATTTTAATTAAATGAGTTGAGGCGTAAACTAAATTTCTAAAAAATACATGTTTGACAGTCATGATGAAGGAAAAAATAAAATTAGGAAATATAAAAATATATATTATTGTTGCATGTTACAGTGTCAAAAAAGGGTTGACAGGCTATGATCTAATATGTAAATCACTCGTCTCGCAGTGCACGGTTTCCACCCCCGGATCTGCAAATCAAAGAGTTTCCACGAACCAGAAGAAAGCGCTTGTATTGATTGAGGGAAAAAAAGGTGTGAATGATATTATATAGTATACTGTACCTGAAGAGATGTATCCGCGGCAGTGCCCCCGCTGGGTAGATCAATAACCGTACGTCAGATACGCTGGTATGCGCTGCTTATTTAGTGCTTTTTTTGCTAAAAAGTCAGTCGTAGAAGTGGAAAAAAATTACTTTTTGTTGTGAATAGAAGAAAACAAGTGGAAATTGTATTTAAAGTTTAATGAAAATTTCGGAAATCTTGCAGAACTTACTTGATCAATCCCAGAAAATGACAGAAATGGATGAAAATTCAGTCATAGAAGAAAGTTTAATTAATGTTCAAGCGGTAAGATATCAATGTTTTTTTATACATTCTAATAGAATAGCCTATATTTTATTGGTAAAGAAAATTTTAACTGTTGTTTAATATAAAATTAATTCGAAAACATTGACTTGGTTAGTGGGAAAACTTTTAAAAAAATATTTAAACAATCCCTTTTATTGTATTTTCTCAAATAAAGTAAGAAATGTTTTGCGTAGGATATTTCATTGAAATTTTATGGAATATTACATCAGATATAAGATTTTGAAATTGAAGTTTCAGATATATAATTCAGAAGTGCTGCAATATGCTGTGGTATTGTTTGTTATCCTAATTATTGCTTTTGGTAACAGGTTGAAAGAAAGCTAAGTGGCAAGGTGGATGAGTCTCTCTGGATTTCCATAGTAAGTTACCATTGCATAATACTCTTGTCTGCATAATCCTTGTTTTGTACAATTGTGAAATGTTAATGCTTGTAGAGGACAGGAAGAGAATTGATTACAAGGAGGACTTTGGTAATAAAAGAAATGAATAGCCTACTAAGTTGTTGATATTTTCTAAGGAGACATAAAATGAATATCTAATATTTTTGCTCATTGTTTAAAAAATTTTTAATCACTTATTGTGGTATACTTATACTGGTGTTGAAGTGTCATATTTTTCTTGTGAGTTTACCAGCTCTATAATGGAAATGGTGTACTGGGAGTACTTATTTTGATACTTTGATATTTATGAAATGATAGAAGATATGTATGAATTATTTGTATTTTCTAATGTTAAATTTGAAAAGGCAACAATATGAAAGTAAATAAAGGCCAAATGGGTCAGGCATGTCTTTTTATTGCAGGTATTACATTCCAGGTTTTGTAAAATAAAATAAATTCACTGCTAGAAATTATTAATTTGTTCAGATAAAAAATGTTATCTTGAATATTATTGAATTGGAATAGGACATTAGAGTATATTCAGTTAACTAAATCACTACTCCATTAAAAGGCAAAGGCCCTATGTCAATTAATTGAAGTTATCTTGTTCAGAAGTTATGTAGTTATTTCAGTAATTGTAAATTAATTAAATTAAATTTAAGAAATTAAATGAATTACAAAAATTACGTAGGTTATGTGCTCTTTAAAAAAAATGGATGTGTTGTGCAGAATTGGGATTTGTGTGTAATATTTTTATCTAGTTAATTAAATAATGATATTTAAACATTTCAGTGATAAGAATATAATTATATTATTTTAAAAATTTGATATTCCCTCTTTTGATCACGAGATTTTAAAAAGTTTCTTTAAATCACATTTTTAAATGAAATATGTGAAATATATTAAATAATTAACATTTCACAATATTTTTATTTTCTCAGTTTTGTTTTGTTGCCAAGTTTGTGCTAGATGAATCCTTGTCATTTCATCTATAGTTTTACTCTACAACTTTGTCCAGTTCATTCTTTTTTTGTTGTTGTTGTTTTTATCTTTAATATCAAAATACAGTTTTCAATTTAAATAACATTTTTCAATTCATTGAAAAGACTGCTAAATTCACATTTTAAATAATAATCATAATAATAATAAACACTAGGTGGAAACTCAATGCAATATTGTATCCTAAAAAGTAAAAGATGAGTTTAGTTTATACTTTTACATTAGACATCCTTTAAAATTACGCTGGTAGACTTTTGAATTTATTGATTAATTTCAACTTCAACAACCTGTGAAAGTTGTTGTTGTACCCTTTACTACGTACTCCTGCACATCCCTAGAGGTACTATGCACTTTGCGGTGCACATGCTTTTGCATACTTATGAAAATAGTGCAAGACTGATTTTGTTAAAACTTCTGAATTTTGCCAAAAGTTTTTATTTCTTTCCTCATCTAATGAGATTTTTTTCTTAATGAAATCTGTTCTTCAAAATTAGAATTTTAAATGATGTCCTGTAAATTTTTTTCCAAATACGAGTAGTTTTTGCAGAGTTTTGATTAGAATTGTCGCATATTATAAAATTAAGAAAAAATTTTCTTTCTCAATGACGGCTTCAATATTTTCTGCCTTTTTTTCTTCCCCTTGAATGAAGCTCATTTCTTAATAACATATGCCCAAAAATTTCATTAAAATCTCTGGGATTTTAAAAATTGTAAAGTTAGATTTTTTAACACCCTCCTATTACTATGTTATTAAAGATAGAGGTTTTTTCTTGATGTAATATAATCCTCAGTATTAGATCTTTAAATAATTTCACTTAAACATGTTCAGAATTTAGTAGATTTGCATAATTTTCAGTCATATTATGACAGTTTTGTTTCATGGGTGTTAAAATCATTGTAAATAATATTAACTGTTCAAATACCTAAGAACCACTGAAGCTGAGTGGTGTGGATTTTGCTTTTAAAATGTAAGTTCTCGCTTTCAAGTCCCAGTCTGGGCAAATATGATTGATGCCTGGGCCTGATTTACGAATCAGTGTGGTTTTTGTAAAAAATGACTTGCTTAAGGGCGGGAATATATTTTCAGAAAACACTAACGACTGTAACTAAAATACTCGGCATAGTAATCATATTCATAGGGTGACAATATCAACAGCTTACTACATAAAATTCACGTACAAAACATGTACATTATTTTACAACACTTTGCCAGATGACATTAAACAATTACATTCAATAGAAAAGTTTAAATCCCAAGTAAAATCAACAACTCAACATAGTAATCATATTCACCAGGTGACAATATCAACAGCTCACTACAAAAAAATTCACATACAGTACATGCACATTATTTTATAACACTCTGCCAGATGACATTAGATGATTAAATTCAATACAAAAGTTCACTTCTCTCCATAGCATGTCACAGTTTTTAACTGTTTTTTTACGTAAAACAAATAAATATTTTTTCTTTATACTCTTCCTAAGAATAGTGCCTAATTCAGTGGCAACGTACTAACAAAATGTCACGACAAAAATGTTTTGGGTCGAACAGGGTTCGCACCCAAGACCTTCAGCTCTTAATGCAAGCACTTTACTTTCTTTAATGTAGGGATGGTTGTATACACAATTTTCCATCGCTTATGACACGCGTTGTATTCTCTCCCATTTCACACACTTATGTGTACTCTACCATCGTCAAGTCGGGAGATTATAACTCGTCCCAACCGGGGCGGTACCCCGCTAGGAAGATAACTGTATGAGAAAAAGCCGACATGTAGGTAGGATCTCACCATCCAGCCAGGGAAGATCACCGCCACCTCCATACAAAACAATCACTACAGTAACGTTGTTACTGGCCATAGCATTTGACGTACCAGGAAACAATCGAAATTACCCGAAAGGCGACATCATTTGACTGTATTTAACACACTGTTAAAATTAAATAACATTCAATAGAGAATACTTGGTTAATTTTTTTTTTACCAATTTCAAATTTATTCTTGAAGGAGCATATGTTTTTTAAAGACGTGCCACCGGGAGTGGTGGCTCAGTACATCAACTGATGTTACTGCAGTCCCTCTGACCGGAAGGTCCTTGGTTCGATGCACGACGGTGGCAGGGTTTTCGACGCTTGTCTGCTAGGTCGAATTCAGTCATTGTCTGGAGGAGAATTCTAGCGGCCGGCTGCTCTGATAGGTAGTTTTACGTGGTTTCTACGATGAAAACAAGGCGAATGCCGGAACAGTACCCTAACAAACGGGCAACGGACCGCACGCGATCTTGTCCTTCCCCTTCCTTGTCCTATCCTCTCCCCTTACACACTCACTTACACTAACATGCACTACACTATCACATATTCCAGGAGACCGGCTGGGGCGGTGCCCGCTGGTGGGAGAGTCTTGGATAGGGGGAAACCCCACTAGCCGACGGTAGATCGGCGCCGGATCTCGCTATCCAGCGGGGGAAAATCACTGCCATCTCCCGAGAAAAACATGCACAACACTAACGGGACTAATGACTGAAGCAGTTGACGCGCCTGGAAACACGAAAAAATCAATCAGAGAATCGTAGATGGCCGCCGGCGGGGAGTAGAGTGTATGAGGGAGGGACAATGAGTGGGGCGGCTGGGGGTTGTAAATAAAAGTTCAGTCGTCTCCGATTATAGTGAACTCGGAAATAGTGAACCTTCGCTTATAGTGAACTTGAGGCACTGGTCCCCCTTTCACTTACATTACAAATAAGCATTAGAAGATTCGGTCATAGTGAACCTGGACTCGGCAAGAGTGAACGTAAGTTTACTAACATGCACTACACTACCACATATTCAGGGAGACCGGTCGAGAGCTTAGAACTTGTCCCGGCTGGGGCGGTGCTCCGCTGGTGGGAGAGTCCTGGTTAGGGGGATACCCCACTAGCCGACGGTAGGTCGGCGCCGGATCTCGCCATCCAGCGGGGGAAGATCACCGCCATCTCCCGCGGAAAAACATGCACAACACTAACGGGACTAATGATCTTATCAGTTGACGCGCCAGGAATCACTCAGCAATCAACCAGCGAATGGCAAAAAAATTGTCCGATTCAAATATAGTGTCTTGTGACATCATGTCGACATCATTAGCAATCGGGAGCTGCGTTACGTCTTTAATTTGAGGTATCGAAGATTTGATATATCCGCGATGGTATGTCGCCCAAATGTTTTTCAGGCTGTACGCTCAAAGGGTACGCCCCAAAAGGGTACGCAGTCAGCGCAATTTTAAGGACATGAATTGTAAAGAGTTAAAAAATTATTTACTAAGGCCGGAGAATACAAAGTTACTTCCAAAAACAGGCAATTCTGAAAAGTATGGTAACTGATGGTTATGTTCCGAGAGGGAGTGAACAGTCATACTTTTATAGTTCAACAGATTTTAAATAAATTAAAGATTTCAATGTATTGTATTTTTATTTATTTGATAACCCTTTTTTTAGTAATACAATTTGTTGTACATTGTCTTGATTTTTTTTACTAAAAGTTCTGGTTTTTCAGAACACCCGTCTGGTAACCCTAACTGTAATAATGTATATGTATTTAAAACAATGTCGGCTTGTGGGGATTTCTCGCTTCAGGTATCTCTCCCAGTAGGGCACCACTCCGATTGGGACAAGCTCTAAGCTCTTAAGTTTCCCGACATTTGTGGTTGTGTGTGTGTGACTAAGGGGTGAGGGAAGGATAGGGAAGAGGGAGGAAAGATCGCGCGCTGTTTGTGGCATGTTTGTTAGGATACTGCTCCGGCATTCGCCTGGTGTTCAGAGAAAGCACGGAAAACTACCGATCAGAACAGTCAGACGCTAGAATTCTCCAAACAGTGATTGAATTCAACCTAGCTATGTAGCTAGTAACGCAAATCCGCCTCTAAATCGAACAGTAGGACATTTCAGTGAGAGTCGCTACAGAGTCAGCACCAATTCTGGCTTTGATGGTATCTATAATGTAAAATGGAAGTACAGTCGACTCCGTTCATAGCGAACTTTTTGGTTCACGATATCAGAAGTTCACTATATCCGATAATCTCAAAATTAAATAGAATTTCTAGAATTTATAGAGATTCAGTAAAATACATACAGCACGAACATACATACAAACAGCACGAACTGAAAATTTCAATATCTGTATTTGACCTTAAAAAAATCAACATTTTCAATTGTTTGCTTCGTACATTTTTCAATAGTAATTCTCTATATCCTTCTCCAGAGTTCGCGCTCTCTCCATACTTGATTCTGCATTGTCCACTTCTCCAAAATACGTAATGCAGTCTTGACGCCCTTCAATGCCCCAGACACTGTAGGAACACCGTCCCACTCTCCGAAGGTCCTTTACTCGCCCAATAGGGAGTTTTATGCCACGCGTAAGGTAGCGACATTATGCACTAACAGTCACGTGACGGACCTTGAATCATTTTCTTAGGCCTAACGTACGACCTTATACCTTCATAAATAGTGCACGCCTGTAGGAGTCTCTACGGTCACCTTACAAACGGCAAAATGGTCACCTACAAACAGGAAACGTCATATTTTACCAACTCTAATAAACCGATTCCCGTATGTAAGGCAGTTAAAGTTATTCCTTACCAACTCCACAACGCTGGCATGAATTAATGGAAAATGTTGGAGAGGTGACGGGTAAGAAGTTTGCGAAAAAGTTGAAATCATACCTTTGGGTTAGGTTATGTCTTGTGCTCATAAACGAACGCTGTTTTAATATATTCCTTTCATTCTCAAGAAAAGCTGATTTAAAATTCCAGATAGCGTGTTCATGGCGGTGAACCATAAAATTTAAAACTCCTTGCACAACGTAGATTTGTTATACTCTTGTCTCGTATCTGTTTAATTGTCTCACCAATTAGTTACACTCTTTGATATATTATGGAACTTTTTAATGAAATGTATCTTTTTTTATAATGCATAACGCAATGTCGCAACTACTGAACGCTAAAACTCTTCTGAACGTTGTTCATTATGACTGTATAAAGTATATCATAGAATTTAAGGATGTCTCCTTACGCCTGGCGCTAAAACTCCTTAATCTCAAGTAACACCAAGCTTCAAACTGAAGCAAGCAATCGTGCATCGACGCCGCCAGTTGGAGCCCTCGTATGACACTGCTTTTGTTTCCGCAGTAAAACTGAGTGGCATAAGGTCATCAATCAGTTAGGCCCCATTCTGGGTTCACTACTTTCACCTCAGGGGAGACTAATTCGATTATAACTTTTGGCCGACGATATGTTTTTCAAGCTGTCGAGTGTTAGAATTTGTGGCACTATGGCGATGTATTCTTTTCCAAGAGGGAATTAATTTCCAGGACGCTATATTTCTTACGTTCACTCTAGCCGAGGTCCAGGTTCACTATGACCGAATCTTCTAATGCTTATTTGTAATGTAAGTGAAAGGGGACCAGTGCCTCAAGTTCACTATAAGCGAGGGTTCACTATTTATTACTATAACGGAGACGACTGAACTTTTATTTACAACCCCCCAGCCGCCCAACTCATTGTCCCTCCCTCATACACTCTACTCCCCGCCGGCGGCCATCTACGATTCTCTGATTGATTGCTTTTTCGTGTTTCCAGGCGCGTCAACTGCTTCAGTCATTAGTCCCGTTAGTGTTGTGCATGTTTTTCTCGGTAGATGGCAGTAATTTTCCCCCGCTGGATAGCGAGATCCGGCGCCGACCTACCGTCGGCTAGTGGGATTTCCCCCTATCCAAGACTCTCCCACCAGCGGGGCACCGCCCCAGCCGGTCTCCCGGAATATGTGGCAGTGTAGTGCATGTTAGTGTAAGTGAGTGTGTAAAGGGAGAGGATAGGACAAGGAAGGGGAAGGACTGATCGCGCGCGGTCCGTGGCCCGTTTGTTAGGGTACTGTTCCGGCATTCGCCTGGTGTTGATCGGAGAAACCACGGGAAACTACCGATTAGAGCAGCCGGCCGCTAGAATTCTCCTCTAGACAGCGACTGAATTCGACCTAGCTGAAAAGCTAGTGTCGAAAATCCTGCCGCCGTCAGGATTCGAACCTAGGATCTCCCAGTCAGAGGGTCTGCAGTGGCATCAGTTGACATCAGTGACATCAGTGGCATCACTGAGCTACCGCTCCCGGTACGATTCTCTGCCTTGCTCTACTCCACCCTTGCCCATTCAGTGGAAACTTCTTTACAAATTCGTCCTAATTACGCCATCGAAATGAATAAAAAACTTTCAGTAGGAGATTCTGTGAACGTTCAGAAACTTCGGTTTCATTTTAGTGGATTTCCTCACCATTTTCGAGATATTCGCGAAGAACTGCAATTAAAAATTCTGCTTTGAGGGGAGGGAAAGGGAGATGGGGTAGATTTTACATCCCAAGTAGATATTACATTTTCACGTGTTTTGAATGTCAAGGGTAAACAGTGTCATGAAGATCGGAACAGAACTACATTTCTATAAAAACATTCTTTCTTTTTGTAATAGAAAGTAATAATTCAAAAAATAACGTACATTTGCCCGACGAAACACTGCCTTTCATTGAAAGTCTATATCGGTTTTGTCATCCTCGAGATAAGCTCGGACAAACATGCACAAATTGTACCCTAGTGGTGCCACAGAATGGCACCGACTTTCTCAGACTTGTGAGTTTTCTAATCTCGTTAATTTAGCCTAAGTTTCCGGATTTGCTTGACCCTCTTCCAAGCTGCTATCAGCGCCTAAATGACAATTTTTGACATTTTTTTCAATTTTAGCTTCCCTAAAAGTAGAATTGAATATTATAGAATTATGTTAATGAATGTTATCAGTATAATATAGAAAGTAAAACTGCTTGTTTATGCAAATTTTAATTAAAAAAATAGGTGCCTTTCTTGAGAAAAAAAATCATGTCAGCGTTTCTTAAAAAAAAAACGCTTAAATTGAAGCTCACTTTCACAGAAGTTTTGAGTTTTCGAGGAACTTCCTAAGAAATCATTTGAAGCACTCGTGCTCGCACATACAAGAATGTATAAAAACTGTCCGTAATGTAACGACATAATAAAAAACATTCGCGTTGTTTTTGGAAAATCTAAAGAATATACGGTCTGCACCATTTGCATAAACATACTCTGCTCCATCCGAGAAAAAAATTTATCAAATTTTGAGCCATTTGTTGAGAAATTCGTAAATATCATTGAGGCTTCATATATTAAGTCCCCCCCCCCCAAAAAAAATTAAAATATCCACTTCAAATTCAAGGGGCCACAACAGCAACCAGATCGATCGGAATATATCGGATCGGGGGAATATCAGTTCTGGTGTAAATTCTGTATTAATTCCTGTACGGTTTAGCCGCTAGCGTTCTCGTCAGACGAGTTTTGCCGTAAAACAATTTTTCGGTTTGAAGGACTTACAAAATGTGGATTTTGACGACTGAGCATTTTAGACAACGTAATTTACTACAAATAGGAACAAAAATTATCAATTTTTTCGGTATCGAGAACGTACAACACGAATTTTTCATTGGAAAAATCGCCGTTTTACAGTCGTTTCAGTGCATTTCTTTCTATATACCACGTATGCAATACGCAAGAAAGTAAAATTATATTTGGATGCGTTTTTTATCTCGTAAATAAGCATACGTGAACTTAAAAAAAAAAAACTATTTTAAAATGAATTCCATTTTATTAAAACTGGCAGGGCTTGCTTTCTGACGGAACTGCGTTCCGGTACCTCGGGAATTAAATTAATAATTTGGGGGCAGCGTTCTGGGGGATCTAAAATTTTATAAACCAAGCCCTGAATATAGGAGAGCCTTGCGTGTCTGGGAGGAGACAAAAACGGATGAGACTGTCGCTAAGGGCGACGCGGGCGGGGGAGGAGGGGGAATAAAAAATCCATACGGATCTGACTGCGCCGATTGGACGGGCCTGGTTCATTTCGATACGTGCGCGTTTGGTATTCTAAGGGGGAGGGGCAGGCTCGAAGCCAGGCGATGGGGGACGACGACTTGGGGTATTGAAGCAGTGTTGCCACATACTACATCCTTTTGCTCGCTGGATGTTTTGACGTACGTTAAATACGAAGGCTTTGCTTGTGCCTAAAAGTCCGCTGATTTCAGGGTGACCGATTTCTAAAAACAAACGAACACACACAAATAAAAAACAAAAAAGCGGGAGGGTGACAACACCGGAAAACAATATGTAGAAAATGTATTGGGAAATGACTTCCTACATAAAAAAGAAATGAATTTCACCGGAGACTGCCCGAATGAAAAGAAGGAATGATGGGTGTTCATGTGTCACATTATAAGCGGCGAAAAGGCCCAAGAAAATGGCGTTCCTTTTAAAATGCCGTGCATGTCCGCGTAATATTCGTAAAGCTCCGTTGCCAATTATTATGGATTGGTTGGAGTAATGCAGCTTTTGGAGGGCACGTATTTATCACAAACTGTCAGAAAAATAAATGAGTCGTATCTGCAGTACGAAATGTTAGCAGTTTAACTTCCCCGCTTCGTCCAGCTTCTCCCCACTCAGGACCTGTACTCTGTTCCAGGTCTCTACGCTCCCTTCCACTCTGTTCCAGGTCTCTACGCTCCCTTCCACTCTGTTCCAGGTCTCCACGCTCCCTTCCACTCTGTTCAGGTCTCTACGCTCCCTTCCACTCTGTTCCAGGTCTCTACGCTCCCTTCCACTCTGTTCCAGGTCTCTACGCTCCTATCCGCTCTATCGTACTATTGTTCTAGATCTCTACGCTCCCTTCCACTGTGTTATAGATCTCTACGCTCCCATCCACTGTTTCCAGATCCTCTACGCTCCCTTCCACTCTGTTCCAGGTCTCTACGCTCCTATCCGCTCTACTCCCGTGATGAGTCCTTATGTTGGTTTGTGTTCGAATCTAACGAACGCCGTTTGAACTAATATCCACGCACGTTTTCGTGAGCCCTCACTTCGATCGTTCCGTGAGAAGCGGGGAATTTGGTTATTTTGACTAGGAATTTTAGATCAAATTTCGCAGTTTGTTTTTCGATGAAAAATAGTTTCTATTACATGAGAGCAAACATTTATGATTAGCAGATTTTGTCCACAGTGCTTGTTGTTATCATTTATTCTTAACTCAACTAATGTTGGCAAAGGAGTGGGGGTAGGTATCCCGTGGCTCAAGAAAACGTGCGCGTATAAATGTTCATCGAGCGTCCATTTTTCTATTTTTCAACATTTTTTCCAGTTAAATCTTAATTACAAATTAATAACACGGCCTCTGTCGAAGTAAGTTTTTGCACCCGAATTTAATGTTAGGTTAACTAACACATCCAATAGTATATCTCAACACATCAATGTTTTTTGGTCGATGTATTATCAATATCGATATTTTGGTACCGATGTCGCATCACAATTTTTTCAGATTTAAATAGTGAGTGGTGGCAGATCACTATCTGTTCCTATCGAGAGCTTCAATTCTAAAAATTAAAACCGTAACGAAGCTCCCGATTGGATAACCGCGTCCAGGTGACCGGTCACCCACCACTCGCTGTATGTAAAACGGACAATACTTTGCCCCGCTCAGCAAACCGCTTATCGTTTCACGCTCGTCTCTCCCCTCCCCGCGTGCGCTGTCAGTTGCCACCCTGCCCGTCGATGTCTAAAGTATTTATTTATTTATTTTTACGTAAAAAAAACAGTTAAAAACTGCGTATGACGTGCTAGTAAGTTTTCAGCTTTGACGTGGACGTTCTTGAAGTCTAATTGAAATATCGGAAATGCGTCTAATTGAAATGCATCTAATAGAAATATCGGAAAAGCCTAAATGAAAGATAGGTATTTCCACCATGTCGGAAATGCATGAAATTTTACCGGGAGCGGTAGCTCAGTGCATCAACTGATGTCCCTGCAGCGCCTCTGACCGGGAGGTCCTAGGTTCGAGTCCGCGGCAGGATTTTCGACACTAGCTTTTCAGGTAGGTCGAATTCGGTCGCTGTCTGGAGGAGAATTCTAGCGGTCGGCTGCTCTGATCGGTAGTTTTCCGTGATTTCTCCGACCATCACCAGGCGAATGCCGAAGCAGTATCCTATCAAACGGGCCACGGACCGCGCGCGATCTGTCCTTCCTCTTCCTCTTCCTTGTCCTATCATCTGCCTTTACACACATACTTACACTAACATGTACTACACTACCACATATTCCGGGAGACCAGTCGGGAGCTTAGAGCTTGTCCCGGCTGGGGTGGTGCTCCGCTGTTGGGAGAGTCCTGGTTAGCGGGAAACCCCTTTAGCCGACGGTAGGTCGGCGCCGGATCTCGCCATCCAGCGGGGGAAGATCACCGCCATCTCCCGAGAAAAAAACATACACTACACTAACGGGACTAATGACCACAGTAGTTGACGCGCCCGGAAACACGAAAAAATCAATCAATCAAAGCATGAAATTTTGTAAAAAATTTTGTGAACTATAAGAAATCATAATTCTCTTTGGTCAATACCTCGTGTGGTAATTAGAGAAAAACTGAAAACGTATGTATTTAAATTCTGCCAAGTGTGGGCAAGGTGGATGTTTTTTTGACATCTCAAGTTACAACTCCTCTTGTTTAGAAGGTGAAGAGTGCAAAATTTAATCAACGTGGGAATAAAACTATACCGGTTTGAAAACTATTCTTTATACTAATTAATGGCTGAAAATATACTAAGAGATACTGTTCAGGGAAAGGAAACTGAAATGGTTTTAACCATTCTCAAGATAAGTTCAGACAGACAAACTTTTCAAAAACATATGTGTTAATAACCACAATAACTTAAAAAGTTCAATGTTTTTGAAATTGCAGTTTTATTAATATAGAGTTGTAAAACAATTATGGAATTTGTTTTATTGTTATTAATTGTTTGGAATAACAAGATTCCAACAAACAAAATGGATAAAATGAATCATACTTGTTCGTTGATGAATCTTTATCAAGTACAATTCAACACATTGTGTGTAATGCAGATCATTGTCCAAGGAAACGGTAAATTGATCACACACACTATAAGGTACAACTGCTTGAAAAGGAAACAATAGAAATGTCTTCGTTTAATTTTTTTTCTTTTGTTTTTTTAAATTATCTTCACTTGCAAAATTAATATGCCCCTTTTAATTTTTAGGAGCTGGGTTTTCCAAACCCATTGGAGCCTTCAATGAAACAAGGTGGCACACCAGAAGAGGTGAGTTTGTGAAGTCGTGATTATCGCCCTCTATCTTGTTCCCGCTCTTTCTTTTTTCTTTTCATTTCTTCTTTCTCTCTCCATACATTCACCTTGTCTTTCATCTTCACCATCATTTGTAAAACTCATTCATTCATTTCTCTCAGTTGATTAGAAGAAAGCTCAGTGCACAGTTCGGTGTATTTAATGCAACAAAAAAGCTTTTACAATCACATTGAGCCCAACATCAGACAAGATGGAGATACAGGGCATCAAAAATTGTAACGAACTTCTGAGGCTTGGAATGGGGGAGGGGGTCAAAGATTAAGTTTTGTCAATGAATGGTGGTGGCCAATGTGGTGGGAAATTTCATGTAACAAAGTTACAAGTCTGACATTTGCCCCTGATTGTTATTCTTCATGCATTAGTGTTTGGCATGTCATGTTGATGCACTCATAGAGAAAGTCGAAGTGAAACTGAGTTGTATGAAATTTCTCACCACACTGGCAAAACTTGATCAACTTTGACTTCCTAAAACCTTGGAAGTTTGGGACATTTTTTCCAGTCATTCTGTATAAATTAGACACAGGAGAGTAATATAGCTAATGTATTACTATCTATCTATTTTTCTATGAAATTTCTCACCACACTGGCAAAACTTGATCAACTTTGACTCTCCTACAAACCTTGGAAGTTTGGGACATTTTTTCCTAGTCATTCTGTATTAATTAGACACAGGAGATAATACAGCTAATGTATTACTATCTTATTTTTCTATCTAAGGGATCTTTTTTTTTTTTTTTTACTTGTATCTTATTATTTTTTTTCAAATAGAAGTTTATAACCACAGTTACAATCATTTTGGTATTAATATTCTGGTCACAGCCTGTTCTTAGTATTGTTTTCTTTTTATGGTGTACAAGTTTTGTGAAGATAGAATTAATGAAAAGCCAAGCTCAAATTTCTACCAACCCTACTTCATACATATTATGTTTTGGACAATGTGGAAACCAATACTAATGATTTCAAAGTGGATTATACTTCTCTCACCTCCCTGGAGGGTTGATGGAAAGAGGAAATGGTAGTTATCTAGGGTGAATTTGGGATAAGGACACAATGATGGAAACATGGAAAAGAAAATACAAACGTATCCAAAAGCTGTTGTTATGCATTAATTCTGTTATTCCTTTAATATTGACCGTTTTTTTTCATATTATCATCCTGTGATTGAATTTAAAAAGTAATTTTTAAGTTACTTTTAAAAATTTTATTGGTAAGGCTAGTGAAATGATTAGTTTGTGTGTGAGGGAAGCTCTAATTCCGTATCTCAGCATTATTTTTAGTTTCATGAAACTTTTTATAACGGTTGTGTACAGTTTTAAAATTCACATGGATGGAACAATAGCTTTGAGCATATTTAAATACATTTTTTTAGACCAGGGACCCTTCTCTCTTTTGTGTATTATGAATTTTATTGAAGAAATAACCATAATAATTGTGTAATTGGGGTAGAGTCAAACTTGTTATAAATATATGTTTAGCAAACTAAGAAAGTGAACTGTTAAATTTGTGTTATTCTTGAATTGTCCAGGAGCTAGAACTTCCCAGTTGTAGTGTGCCTTCAGTCGCAGGAAGAGACAGACGACAATGGGGAGGCAAGAATATGTGTAAGTATAATGATTTCTTAACTGCTTGTTCTTGATTAAAAACATATGTTGTGTTTGACCTAGTGTTCATGCTTTTATTAACTTTTTTTCTAACTTGGTACAAAATGTAACCCTGAACACCGATTGAATTTAAAAAAAATCTCAGATGTATACTGCAGTGTTGAAGTAAAGATGACGGGGCTTCAAATATTCTATGAAGTGAGAATTTTTGAAATCATACTGGTAATCAAAGCCCTTCGATTGAAGTCATTAAAACTTTTAAAAAAAATTGCTTTCCTCATTAAATGAACAGGAACTGTTTACTTCTTTAGGCACAATAACTTAATTGTACTACCTGGAAAAGTAGAGTAAGTCATCACAACATAATTGTAAAACCATAGCAACGTTTTTATATCCCTGACACATATTGCTTATTTATCCTTGAAAATAATTTTATTACATGGGAGCTTTTTTTTTAATTTATTTTTTTATTCAAAATTCAAGTAGTATATGACTTAGTGTAGGGATCACAGAATTTTGAAAATGTGCACAGAATTCACTTCTCCCCATAGCACGTCATACGCAGTTTGAACTGTTTTTTGACGTAAAATAAATAAATCAATATTATGGAATTCAGCATTTATTCATCTCCAAGGTTCCCAGGTTGAAGCTGGTGGTCCAGGACACAAGCACAAAAGATCTATACCCCGCTCCCACCCACCTCTCGATCCTGCAAGACGAATGTAAATTCATTAACTCTAGAGAATATATGCTTTTGGCCTGCCATTTAGTGAAATTCACACTTATAGACTGTGCATGTGAGACTGGATGAGGAAATAATTTAAGCACTGAAAACAATTTTCTCAAATTGAATCATAATGTTTTCTATCAATGAGTTATTATACATATAAATTTGTAATAAATTAATTGGAAAAAATGGATTATTGCGACTAGATTATCTATCATGTCCTAGAGTTGGGAAAAGTAGCAATTTTTCATTTATTCTCTAAGAGATGTTTAAAGTTTTGAATTCAGCTTAAATCTTGTTTGTTTGTTTTTCAAACTTTCGGCAATTATTTGAATCACAAATACTTTCAGGCAGCTGGATTTTGGTACTTTGGAAGCACAAAATTATGCTTCCTTCTGGAAAAAATTCCTCCAGATTTACTAAAAATTAATGGGACCCCCTAAGTAACTGCTTAGTTTTCATGTCCTTTCCCAAGTTTCGCTTCTTTTGTAAACACATAGGAACAAAAATCAGAAACTGAACACTCTTAATAGAAAACTGGATAGACATTAACAAACTTTCAATACCAAAATTCTGGTATAACCATGTGGCCACTCATGTCCTGAAACTAATTTGCCTGACTTTTTCTGGTTTTCCAGAACATTTTTAAACATTTTTTTACGGGTAAGATTTGTTGAGTACTTCATATTATTTAAAAAAATATTAAAGCAAGCTTGAAACTAATTTGTCAGCTCTCTGATTTCACTGTGATAAAGTACAAATTTAAAAAACTCAACTAACAGTAATTGAGCAAAAAATAATGCTTCCACAAATCCCCTGGAATTTTTTTTTTTCTTTTTTCTTTCCATTTTCCATGTTTTTCAAAAAGTGCTGTGTTAAGAAAAAACAATACCAGTAGATTTAAAGAAAATCGGTTTCTATTATAACATTAGAGCTATGATCATGGTTAAGATCTTTACCATCACCAATGGAATGAAAACGTTAATGATGGTACTGTGAAAGTGATGGATAAAATATGTTACACTAACTTTGCAATTCTTTGGGTAAAGATGTACAAGGGTAGTAACAAGATAGATTGAAGAAAGTGCACACTATATCTTTAGTATGTGCATATTATCTTTCCTTACATGTATATTTTTAGAAATTTAAATATTAGAAAACCATTACCCCCTTTCCAGCCTCAGAAACACATTTATTTAATTTTAAAATATTTGTTCATTCTTGTTGCATTGTGAACCTTTGATTAAGACGCTTTGCTTTGTTTCAGGTCCATATTATGTCAAATGTTTTGGCTATTTCTAAAAATGGATGATGTGGGACATTTGAATCTTACACATTACAAGAGATTTGAATAAGAAAGTCGTGATGCTTTGTTGTAGTCATGGTTGCACTACAATTTTTTAAGTGTACTGACAAAAAAAAAAAAGAAAATAATAAATAAAATATTTAATAAAAAAATGGGTACTCTTTTAACAGTTTGATGAATTCTTTTTTACAGGAAACAAACATATTGAATGTCCAAGTCATTTGAACTGTTATAAAAAATCTTTCTTTTTTATTATAAGTAGGTCGTAAATGTTATTTTAGGCAAATCATTGTGAGCAGTGTCTCTTTTTACCATTGCATGATGTGTTAATTAGTAGAAATTTTTTATTTTCAATGATTATCATATTATTAAAATAACTATTATTTTCAACTCTAGCAACACCATTTCAAAAACAGCACCCAAAACCAATTCAACTCTGGAAATTATAAGAGACTTATTTTCACCACATGATTCCACATCTGAGGGCTAACACACCAAACGGCTTCCAAATTTCAAAGGACTGGAGTTTTCAATGGATGCGTGCCCAGTTTGTGGGCAATAGAAACCACAGTATTATTAACATTATGCATGATGAGTAATAAGCAATTTTTTTAGTTCTTTCATCTCACTCCAAAGCTCATCAACTTTTCCCTGCATAGATAAATCAGTGAAAGGAAAGGAGGGGAAGTATGCAAAATAAGATAAAAATTTGGTTTTGATATTGACCTTTGAAGTTGTCTGATATTGCTTAATAGGTGATTGCTAATAGATAGAAGATAATAAAATAACTCAACACTGATATCAAGATAATAGACCATAATCATTACTCACACTAAGGGAAAGAAACAAAGTACCACACAAAATGAATTTTGAAGATTTGGAGAAAGTATGTTAATTTGCATGTTGTTGTATGTATTTGTCTGCATCCTTGTATTAACTACCGTAACATGTAATACAAATTGCAATGCAGTGAATTTGAAAAATTAATTGCATATAAAATGGAAAAGCATTGTAAAGTCTCATGAAAAGAGCAAGGGTAAGGAATAGTGGAGAAGTGGAGTGAAGAAAGAAATGGAGATCACAAATTGGGAGAGATAGGTGTGAATATTAACTCTGCAATATTACTTGTTATATAATATGGGAGATTTTGGTTTGCCATTCTGAACAGTACTTATTTATCCATCCCCATAACCTACAATAAATAAATCAATTCTACAGTTTTGTTTTGTGGGGGATCACATTGAGGTGATGCTGGACGTCCATGAGTCTAGCAAAAATTAAAAGCACAAAAGGGATTCATATCAAATAGACTTTAATTCAATTCACATGAAAATAATAAAAAACATAAAACTGAAGTTAAAAGCAGAAAATAAATATTTTTTTTTACATTAATATGCATTATGAAATTTCTACTGCCACTGTAAATGAAGTGCTACTTTGCTCTCCTGGCACATGATTCTTGAACATTGGTGACAGACTACATTTTCTCTGAGAACTATTAATTCTAATGGGATTTACATTAGAATACCTTCTTACTTCCATTTGCACCTGTCCTTTGACAGGGACTCGTCTTCCTGTCAGTTTCGTCACTAGTTTCTTGATGGGTGAACAAGAGCACCTCCAAGTGACAATGGGAGTCGAGCTTGTTTGATGTACAATCAATGTTATGGCATGATCTCCAATGCCATGCATTCTTACACATTTTATTTTTATCATTTGTGACCTAGAAGTGCATGCGATTTTAGAAACGAAAATGATCTTGACCAAGACAATAATTTTCTTTGTTATCTCCTATAATCTTATGATGCTTTTGTTCACCGAAGACAAAAGTAGTGATGGTGAAAGGGACACGAATCGTCTGCCCAGCTGAATATTGGACTCAGTTGTTGAATGCATTAAAAAATAATTATCAAATGATTACTACTAATTAATGATTTACCGTTTTAAAATTGGCAGTAAATAATTTGCTTATTTTTTACTTTATTTTTCTTCCAAAATCTGTCAGTTGAAAGAGCAGAAGTGCATGATAGGCTATAATTAGTGATATCTTGAATAAGTAAAAACCACAATTTCGTAGTGGCTGTGGTGCAAAATTTCTACTTCAGTACATATAAGAATGGGCTAAACGAAAGTTTGGTAACACTAACTTACTCAAATTTGTAAAATAATTTTTATTGAAAATTCTCACACATGCATCACCTGTAGGTGACACTGGGATCACCCAAGTAAACTTTATTTCTTCATGGTTCTTTTTAATGAGGATCAGAGAAACTTGATTGATCAAAAGAGGATATGGAAAGTATTTATTGAGGGGGACTGAATGAAAAAAAAAAAACTACAATTTACACAGTAAATCAAAAATTTGTAATTTAATGCCTATATTTTGAACCGTGACATTACTTAAGACAATTTGAGACTGTTTTAATGTTTTGGTAGCTGCTTCAGTTACATTTGCAAGTTAATTATTTGATTTTTTAACATTAAAGGAAAAAAAATTTCCTGTTTTAATATTACAAAATGACCTTCACCACAATCACTTGTGAAAAACCGTACATAAAATTCATTCATGTAAAAAATATAACAGTTTAACGAACATTACAATCTTTTTCCACATACAATAATCATTGATATACACTTGGTAGTGAAATTTTAAACCTAAACTCACGATAAAACCTCTGCAATAAGCGCATTACATTAGAATGATGTACATTTATCATTTTATGAATGAAAATCACTTAGAATCTAAATGTATGATCATATCAATCTCGTCTCAGTAAGTAGCATTGCCTAGCGTTCCATATTTGCTTCATCTACATTTGAAAGTTTGACAATATTATAGTAGTTAGACCAGGCGCGGCTCGTCATAGTCTGCAAGGCGGAGGTCACGAGATAGCGTTACTATGCAGCTCAGCGAGTAGCATTGCGCATGAACTATATAGTTTTCTCAATATGCTGTAGGAGCGCTACTTCCTTAAGCCTTCATCGGAAGCGCGAAATCTACAGGACTGTAGTCTTCGTGATCGGAAGAGATTATGCATAGAAATGTAATGTAATGCATTCGCAGCCTTCCCCATTTCGAAAAACACGAGCCGCAACTCAGACAATATTCTAATACAGTAAAACTTGTGCAATGCGGAATCCTAAATGAAATCGTTTCTGCTGCATAACTGTTTCTATACAATTAGAGACTACTGAGCATCACAAGAAAAGTAACATTAATTTTAACAATGATACATAATGTAATATTTACCATTTGAACTGTATAAATTTGTATAAACAACCTGTAACAAGTATTGTATTGCAGCCTTCGGGTCAATGACCCCCATGATCAGGTTTTTCGTCCAGTTTCGCTGATCCGTTGAAAAAATGCTGAGATGGCCCCTTGTTTTGTTTCTGGACATAAATTTAACTTCATTTTCTGTGCACGTCTTCTAGAATTTAGTGGGAAATACAATTATTCAAATTATCGTTTCTGTGTTGTCGCGGCAGGAAGTATTATTCCGTAGGACAACATGGATAAGAGCCAAAATTTATTGCCTTTTTATCCTTGAAAATAGATTTTATTACATGGGAGCTTTTTTCCCCAAACTTTAAGTAGTATATGACTTAGTGTAGGGATCACAGAATTTTGAAAATGTGCACAGAATTCACTTCTCCCCATAGCGCGTCATACGCAGTTTTAACTTTTTTTTTTTTGACGTAAAATAAATTTAAAAAATCAATCCCAAGGTACTTTTTTTTCTTCTCGCATTAGACTAGATTCCGCAATGTCTGCGGAATTTACGTTTGTCGGATCGTGATTGGTCACAAGGATTTCCGCATATACTTGAGGAGTTTTTCTGCAGTATATTTCCGTAGTTTATTCGTCTGGTAGAGCCTCGGAAGTGCTCCGATGCATTGGAGACGGTTCCCAGCACTGATGGCCTGATGCATTATGCAGGGAGTCGCTAGGCTGGTGCAGCCGGGATGCCCCAAGCCGAGGAAACCTACCGACGCCCAATACAGATAGCAATGGTCCCGATTGCATTCTACACCGAGGAGTAGTTAAGTCTCTGGCCTGCTATCACAGGGTATTATGTAGAGAGAGGTTTTTGATTCATTGATTGATTGATTTTTTCGTGTTTCCGGGCGCGTCAACTGCTCTGGTCATTGGTCCCGTTAGTGTAGTGCATGTTTTTTCTCGGGAGATGGCGGTGATCTTCCCCCGCTGGATGGCGAGACCCGGCGCCGACCTACCGTCGGCTAGTGGGGTTTCCCTTTAACCACGACTCACCCACCAGCGGGGCACCGCCCCAGCCGGGACAAGCTCTAAGTTCCCGACCGGTCTCCCGGAATATGTGGTAGTGTAGTGCATGTTAGTGTAAGTGTGTGTGAAAGGGGAGAGGATAGGACAAGGAAGAGGAAGGACAGATCGCGCGCGGTCCGTGGCCCGTTTGGGTACTGCTCCGGCATTCGCCTGGTGATGATCGGAGAAACCACGGAAAACTACCGATCAGAGCAGCCGGCCGCTAGAATTCTCCTCCAGACAGCGACTGAATTCGACCTAGCTGAAAAGCTAGTGACGAAAATCCTGCCGCCGTCAGGACTCGAACCTAGGGCCTCCGATCAGAGGCGCTGCAATGACATCAGTTGATGCACCGAGCTACCGCTCCCGGTGAGAGGATTTTCATACCCCAAAAAATCTTGAAATATGCTTTTAAAAATAAGCATTATGGCCTAAAAATTTTGAAATATGCACTTTTAATATGCAGTAAAAATTAACAATTATTCGTTTCCTCTATAAACCTTTTTTGATAAAATTCAGGTGAGGAATGCTTGGAATTAAATGTGATAATTTTGTAAATTATAAACAATACAATCTATCTTACTTCGCGAGAGAAATAATTGAAAAATATTCTCCATAGTGAAGTACATTGAATGTTTTGTTGCATTTCTTCTGCTTGATATAAAAAACGTAATATCAAGAATTATCCTAAATTTGCACAAGTATTTTATAATCTATAGAAAAGAATAATACGCAAACTGTAACAAGCTCTTTCTAATCAATGAACGCGCACAAATAAATAGATTTTAAGAAAATATTAAACGTTTCAGAGAAAAGCCTGCAATGTTCTTAACGAAATATGTCCCAACAGGAAAATTTGGCCAGATACACACTAACATACATAGCATCCAATTCTAACCAAATGTCAAGAAATTTCATTTTAGCTGTGCCCTAAAGCAACGGACAAAAACAAGCAAAAATCGTAGAAACCGCTACTTAATAATTAGGGCCCGAATTTTAAATGACAAGTCATATTTTTCTGAACTTTGGGGTGAATTTTAAAGCAATTTCTGCACGAATCCAGGTATTGTCGATTAAAAAAACATATTTTATTGTGCATATAAAGTTATATTTACAACGTTTTTAGGCAAAGGTCATAAATGCATATATTTGTCATTTTTAAGAGCAGTTTTTAGTAAAAGGTCATATTTTGCCCAAAATACATATGTTATATTTTTAAGGACAAAATAATAAAAAGGTTGAAAATGTGTCTCGCATGACAATGTATCAGGTATATTGTCACAAATAAACTCCACAATTATACCACAAAGCATTATTTGAAACGTAAGTGAATTTGAACGGTGAGAGTTGAGTCGAGCCTTTGGTCATGTGTCTGAAAAAGTGTACAACAAATTGCTGTGTTAAGCGAAATCCCAGATATCTGCACCCTCAGCGACAACCGTAGGTCTTTCAAGATAGAAAACCTGAAAATACACCTTGTGATCCAATGCAACTCTCTAGAAACTGAAGACTGAGAGGAAATTAGAAAACATTAAACGATAAGTATGCAGTAGGAAAGCAAGCCATTTTGTTTATGGGTTTTATTTTACTGAACTTGATTTGTTTTATAGACACAAACTTTTTTTAACGCTAGTTAGTTCCAAAGACTGCAAACCGTATGTACCGTACTCACAATTTGTTCCTGAGTGAATTTGATATTTATGTTATACCTAAAAACAATCAACAGGAATTAAAAAAAAACGTGTATAACGTCATATTTTTTTAAATTCATATTTAAATAGGTTTAGGTCATAAATGCTTGCATATTTCGCTGATTTTTAGGTCATTAAAATCCGAGCCCTATTAATAATGAGCATAACCAGTGTGTATCCACGGCTCCAGCATGTGAGCGTCTTGAATACAACCAGTGACACAGCCAGTTTTTCTCCCAAGTGGCCAGCGTCACGACTTGTGAGTGGTGACAGTTTGCTCCGTGATTACGTCCCACGAGATAACATCCTTTTGATCAGCATTTGCTCTTTGCTATCCGGGACAAGCCGCGTCGATCTGCTCGTATTTGACGTTTCGGCCAACATATTCAACATAGCAGTACGCTCTGAGGAAGGCCACAATAGGTTGGCCGAAACGTCAGCTACGAGCAGATCGACGCGGCTTGTCCCGGATAGCAGAGACATACTCCGGCCGCGGAAGCCTACGTAATCAGCATTTACTCGCCATTAAAGGCTGTACGGCGGAGCCTCTCCTATAGAAATCGCTCCCAAAAAGAAATTTAAAAATATTTTTATAAATTATTTATTTATGAATAATGAATTTTTGAGTTGTATTATATAACAATCATATCAAAATTTTTCTTTGTCAGTTCGTTAACGCCCGTCCGTATCGTATTTGAAGCTGTTGACTAAGAAGAGAAAAGCGTTAGGCTCCCACTTCATTCCGCCATAAGGCCTGTGTAAAACGATGAGGCGTGACGTCATGCATTTACTGCACATGCTTACCGGAGGACGAAGGCTGCGGCCAGGCAGCCTTCAAGGGTGGGGCGTAGGGTCTGAAGAAGGGTGTGCTCACCAGATAGCATTACTATGCAGCTCAGCGAGTAGCATTGCGACTAGTTTTCCTAAAATGCGGTAGGAGCGCTACTCCCTTAAGCCTTTATCAGAAGCGCGAAGCATACACGACTGTGGTATTCGTGATCGAAAGAGATTATGTTTAGAAATGCAATGTAATTTAGTGCATTTGCAGCCTTCCCCATTTAGAAAACCGCGAATCGCGACTGCTTTTGATGCAAATTACTGAAATGGCAGCGCCTGCTCGGTCGTCTGTGGGCCAATTTTTATTCTTTTGCGTGGAAGTGACGCGCTTTCTGGCAGTTCGATAAAATTTCTCAAAATTTCGAAAGGGGCCCCGTTGATCTACGTAATACAACGTTAAATTCCTAAAGAGTATCAACTCCTTATTTTCTTCTTTATTTAAGCTGACAATTTGAGGAATTGACGCATGCATTTTGTGAAGAGGATCTCCAAACCATCTAGCAATCCTATAAATGGTTCAACGTAAAACCAATATTTTCTTATTAAAAGTATCATTAAAATATAATTTCATTATCCTTTTACTTTGTTTTATTTGTTCCCTAATAAAACATACCACATGTAAATAAAAATGTTCAGTCAATAAGAGACCCAGTGGAGCCCAAGAACATAGTTGGCCCCCTTCTTGTTTTAGGTTGCGCATGCCTTTGATAGTTTGTCATTTCCCCTTTTTGGAAAAAAAACGTTCGGTTGTTTTACTTTACTTATTTAATCTGGCTTTGTGGCATTTTTTGAGTTATTATTTTCGTTTTGTACAATTTAGTAATTTTTATTTGGGAGTAGATTAATATTTATTTATTATTTTATTTTTATTTTACTAATTTAATTTTGGTAATAATTAAAAATAATGAATAACCTCCGCGCGTATGGACCTATATTTTATTGAAAATTCCGCGCATTGTAAGACACATTCGAAAGGTAGGGTTGCCCAGGAGTAGACGGCAGCTAGAACAACCTGCCCCAGGCCCCGGCTTAATTGGGACGCCGAATTCTTTTGTTCAGAATATATAAAAATGTAAAAATATGAAAACACTTTTAATATAAATTAACCGATTTAAGTTCTTATTATTACATAGAGAAATGAATTCTATTTGTATTTTCAGGAGCGAAAAATTGTGTTGTTGGATCTAGTGTTCCAGAACTGTTTCCTCTGGGAACCCCTATCAAAAGTGAATAGAAAATTTGTATGACAGTTTATGGAAAGGATAATTAGAAAAAGAGATCCAATTGCCAATAAAATAATGCAGTTTAAGAATTATATTTTCTACCTTTTCTTAATTATTTTAAATTAATTTCCAATGCGTGCAGAATTTAAAAGAAAACTGAATAGCTTCCAGCATTATGAGTGGTGTCTAATTTTGTTAAATGCCCAGGAATTAGGAAAGATCCAAAAGCAATGAATGAACTTCGATTTAGTCTGAAAAATGTAAATACATGATGACTGAATTCTCAGACTTGGTGCGTCAGTATTTATGTCACAATTAGGGCGGCCAACAATGTTCATGTAAAATGGGGGACACTCGATAAGACAAAAAAAACAAACGCATCGACACTTCTTGTTTTAATATTTAAATTAGACTAACATCATCTCGATTTCTTTCTTCTCTCTCTTTGCGATTCAAGTGAAAAGATTCGTTCACAAAATGCAGACGAAGATGGTCTGAGCGTCTCTTTTTTATTAGTCCCTAGACTGAAAGACTATTATGCATGCGTGTGCCAGCATTCAGAAAAAGAATATTCATGTTTTCTATTCGAAACGATACAACGTGTTAGTCATGTGATAAAATAAAAGAAACGAAAATTCAAGTGAGAGACGGCCTACAATGAAATATTTGCTATTGGCATGTGTTATGGAACAGTATCCTCTTTACTTTCTCGCCCTTACTTCCTTAGAAGAGAAAGTATTGTAACCGTGCACCAGAATACGGAGAATTTTCGTCAGAAAAACTCTTATTGCCGGGCCCTGTTAACGAAAAAATGGGTAGTAAATGTAAATTACTTCCTCTACTTGGGGGTCTGATGTCGCCCAGGGTCTCAGTAGTGTAGGCAATGCTAGTTAACCTACACCAGAAACTGCCGAGAAGCCCTCCTGTAATTGGATTGCAACCGTATGGCCGTAATAGCCGCCTGTAATGGGTTTGCCGTTGCGTGGCCGACAAATCCACTCTCTCACCTCCTCGCACCGGGAGCGGTAGCTCAGTGCATCAACTGATGTCACTGCAGCGCCTCTGACCGGGAGGTCCTAGGTTCCCACTCCCCACGGCGGCAGGATTTTCGACACCAGCTTTTCAGCTAGGTCGAATTCAGTCGCTGTCTAGAGGAGAATTCTAGCGGCCGGCTGCTCTGATCTGTAGTTTTCCGTGGTTTCTTCGATCAACACCAGGCGAATGCCGGAGCAGTACCTAACCAAACGGGCCACGGACCGCGTGCGATCTTTCTTTCCTCTTCCTTGTCCTATCATCTCCCCCTTACACACACACTTACACTAACATGCACTACACTACCACGTATTCCGGGAGACCGGTCGGGAGCTTAGAGCTTGTCCCGCCTGGGGCGGTGCCCCGCTGGTGAGAGAGTCCTGGTTAGGGGAAAACCCCAGTAGCCGACGGTAGGTCGGCGCCGGATCTGGCCATCCAGCGGGGGAAGATCACTGCCATCTTCCGAGAAAAACATGCAATACACTTACGGGACTAATGACCAAAGCAGTTGACGCGCCCGGAAACACGAAAAAATCAATCAACCTCTTCGCGGTGGTCCCTGGTAATGCAACTCGAGGTGTAGCCAAGAGGGATGGGCAGGAGGTGAGTCTCCGGCGCCTTAAAACGGGAGCATCTAGCTAAGGGAAGGAAATTCCTAACAGAAAAACCATCTCGGGGACCCCACGTCACGGGGGGGGGGGTCTACAGCCCACACGGCCCCGTCGTGCTCCTCGGAGCGACTGGCAGCTGACACTTTGGACGAAGCCTCGGACGCGGGAGCGCATGGTGGCGCGCCCCGTGAACAACAGGCCACCATTTTGGAACCAGGCCACCTAGTTCACGATTAGGATTCCCTTCGAGGCGAGTCGCCGCGCATTTTGTGCCCAGAAAGGGGGTGGAGACTATATGGCCACTGATCTGAATAACATGGTTCGGCATCACGATGTCCCCCTAACCTTTTCATGCTCCAAATGCAGCAAGAATTACAAAGGTAAGCTCTCCGCTTCGAATCATTTTCCTGAATGTCCGGGTCCTGAAGGTCCGAAAGCATGTAAAGGAGATTTTATATGAGAGTTAAATGGCTCCAAATGTTCTATTAACTTTGTACTCGGATAGTGTTAAGTATACGCTTAAGAGGTGCTGCAGTTCTCAATTTCGCTGAAATCCCCGATTTTTCGAAAATTGCGTAAGTTCAAAAATTGATTTTGGTGACTTGAAATAAGAATAATGAAATCTGTTGGTAAAAGATCTTGAAATAAGGTCATGTACAATTTTTGGCAATTATGAGTAGTTTTCGCGTAATTCTGCGTGAAATGTAGGCAATTTTAAACATTTTCCCACAAAACCAGCTCCAATTTAAAAATAATTTCTTCTCATATCTATCAAAAGCCAGTATAAATTGTGTTAATCTCATTTTCAGCGAACTCTATTTCTAAAAATCACATTGAAATAGCAATGAAGAAAAACGAGAGAGACCGGAGCGGGACAAGAACAACATTTTTATTAACGTGAGCCGGGCGAATCACATGAGGGAAAGATGACAAGGTATCTCGATCTAACAAAAACACTCAGAATCCAAAATTTCAGTGTACATTTTATTTTCCAGTTTTCAAAATATTGAGAAATAGTAAGTATTTACAAAATCAGTTTACAGGTGTTTTTTCCTTATACAATCCAAAGGAGGAAAAATATTTTCTTACATCTATTTACAAAATCAGTTTACAATATTTCATTCTAACTCTCACTTTGTTATCTGAATTTGGTAGCAATGACCATAGATTTTTGCCTTTAATAGAAATGATCTTTAATGCTCTTGATCTAGTTGAACCTAATATTAAGTGCGAAAACCTCTTGACGGCCTTACTCTCCTTGATAACAATGGGGAAAATCCCTGCAGTTATGTATTCCGCTAAGCGTGTCTGCTCCTGTACCATCTCGCCCAAAGATCTGTCAAATCGTCTGGGAAAAAGATGGGATCTTCTCGCAGGCACCCGCAGGTCAGCAACCTCTGTGCGGGGTATTTTACACTTGTTACCATTTTGAGAGTTTATTATTGTTCTTGTTAGTGATATTTAACATTCGTGATATTTATTTCATTAACATTCGTAATTTATTTCATTAACATATAACATTCGTGATATTTATTCGTGAGATTTAACATTCGTGATATTTCGTGATATTTAACATTTACACGTTATTCCTTAAATATTTTTCTTTTGCCAAATTTACCTTATTCCGTCTTTTAATGACGATAATTAATGTTAAATTACCCTTTTATTTTATCACGGTTTGATAACATTTCTTTTATATTTTTTAATTCAAAATAATGTAACGTTACCTTGGTGCATGTAAGGAAGCAGTGACTTGTTTTACAAATATTTAATTACACAAGTTTTCCAAACCAAACTATTACTTATTACCGTTTTATTTTTAACGATTCAACCTTGAAATTATAATTTTATTTTTGTATTTTTAACGATAAAGTAAATAAAATATATCAACAGTGTCGGAATCATATTAGTGACATTCATGTTTTCAAATATTCACATACATTAATTTGCGCCTCTCTTTAAAAGTGTGGGGCTTGTGAAATGGTACGTAGATTTGTTCCCCAAGGAAAGAATACCGAGAAGATTATCCTTTTAAAGTTTTTCATTTGTTTATTGACTTCACTCAAACTCTGTTGGTTTGGTAGGCAACGTGCGCACAACATTTACGTGCACAAGTCACGGAATATTAACCAACCGACAGTATTAAGAAAACTATTCACTTCGTAAAGCAATTTTTTTTTTGTTTTTTGATAAACAGGCGTGGTTACGCGGGTAATAAGAATGTAAATATTTACGATTGACAAGCTTCTACCATTACACAATACCCCGCAAACCAGATTTGAAATCAAAAAGTTTATATTGTCAACATGGCTTTTGATTTTCAAATCAATTAGGAACACCTTTTTCTGTTTTATACTTTTCAATACCGTTTTGGTTTTTCGAAACTATTTGCTATCTGAGAGACAATTTTATATTACAATACTTAAACCTAAGACTTACATCTAAACATAAAATACAAAATGAAACAAATTTACAAAAATGTCATTTAAAGAGATACCTTGTGGGAAAAAACACTAAAAGAAGTACACAAAACTCAAAAGAAAATAATCCATGTCATGGTTGTCATAACTATCGTCACAATGCTCAACAGTACAATGGCCTTGCTGCTAGTTTTTACTCATAGCCTATATTTTAACAGATTCACTTTTTACAGAGTCTAAAACATGCTGTCAGAATTATCGAAACACTCAAGACAGTTCAAAGTTTTTCCTGTTAATTTTCTCCATTATCAGTTCATATTTTAAAATCTTCACACGCCCTTAACGTGGCTGCCAGAGTAATCTAAACACTATATGACAGTCCAATGTTTTGCACATTATTCCATTCACTCACATATACACAAAAACCACAAAAATGTTTGACACACACTAAGAAAAACAAAATTACAAAGGTTTACAATTAAATCATAATTTCCTTTAAGGAATAATACTACAAAACTTATAATGTCCTATTGTTAAAACCTTGCACATTCGCCAGTCTACACGTTTTTGGATGAGGCAAACTTTCGATCTTTCATAGCCCTTGGAACAGAGGAAAGAATTTGTGATACTGTTTCCTGTCTACGTTTGAAACACTTTATAAGGTTTCCTAAATAATATAAAATTTTTAATTCTGAATGCGGGTTGAGTGACGCTCCCTTTGTTTTTTTCTGTTCTGCAGCCTTGACCCATTTGTCTAGTATTTTTCTCTCTTAAGGTTGGTACTCGTGCCCACGGTTCTATCACGTTTCGACTCACTGGTCCTGCTTTTACTCACTTCAAGGCTCCTGCTTTCACTCACTTCAAGGCTCCTGCTTTCACTCACTTCAAGGCTCCTGCTTTCACTCACTTCAAGGCTCCTGCTTTCACTCACTTCAAGGCTCCTGCTTTCACTCACTTCAAGGCTCCTGCTTTCACTCACTTCAAGGCTCCTGCTTTCACTCACTTCAAGGCTCCTGCTTTTCCTTCATGTTTTGGCTCGTCATAGAAAATGTCCATATGCCGTACATACTGCTGACGAATTGACGAAAGGAACTACGCCAGGGTCCGGGTAATGGGCAGATCACGTACTTCCAATATAATTAGTTTCTGCACTCAATTTTTGAACATCGTTTGCAGTAGATTATCGGCCGATTTCGTCAATTCACCAATTTTAATTCCTTACTGACATACCGTGGATACCGGAGAGCGTAGTTTTGTGTTGCATAATCACTCTTCAACATTGTTTGTTCTTGATAAATCGGCAGGTCATAACCTTTAATTTCAAGCTCAGATTATGCTCCACATTCCATAATCTTTCTAAATACTTTGCCCTCCACTCTGTGTATGTAACCGGGGTAGGGAACAACGCATCATACCACGGTTTAGCGTTCTTGCAGTGCCTGTGGGCATTAGTCGAAACTTTATTGTATCTGGGACTTGGCTATCCGTGAACAAAATGTCCAATGCATTAAGAAAGTAAAGAGTTTTTCTTGGGATGTACCCCCGAATTGAAAGTGAAGAGTCAAACTTCAGGCGCATTAGGGGACTGCCCACGAGGCGCTCCTGCTTGAGAAGGTCTCCAAACCCGTGTAGGAAGAAGGCTTCTAAGAAGCCTGTGTCGAAAACTCAGGGAAAGAAACAGAAAACCACCCTGAGTATATTCTCCAAAGAAAATCCATCATGTGTCACCTAACTTCCGACTATGGAAGACAGGAACAAAGAAAAAACTAATTGTAGCCTGTTCGGGACGTTCCAATGTCAATACTCTGGGAATGACAACACTGGATCCACCCGCTGTGCGTAAAGGCTGCACAAGGCCAGCAATTTCGTCATCTAACTTCTTCGGGTTCTCGACATGACTACGAAGACCTCAGGAACTTCCTCGCACAGGCTCGACAATCGAACCGATTGCGCTTTCTCCTGTCGCAATTCCGTTCTCTCGGTCACGATCCGGTTATCCTGAGCCTCAAGGCGGTCTGATGTTATCGAAATCTTCTGATGTGGGTCTTTACGACCTCTCGGCCATTAAGGTTTACCTTCCATCTGATCTGGTGCGGACTTCCTGTTGTGCAATGCAGTTACCAGATTCCTGCATGTGGCGTTCTGAGCGGGCTTCCTTCTGTTCAATGTAGTTACCTGATTCCTACGTGAGGCGTTCTGAGCAGGCTTCCTATTGTTCATTGCAGTTACCCGATTCCTGCATGTGGCGTTCTGAGGGGCCTTCCGGTTGTTGAATGCAGTTACCTGATTCCTGCATGTGGCGTTCTGAGCGGCTTCCTGTTGTTCAGTGCAGTTACCCGATTCCTGCATGTGGCGTTCTGAGCGGGCTTCCTGTTGTTCAGTGCAGTTACCCAGATTCCTGCATGTGGCGTTCTGAGCGGGCTTCCTGTTAGTCAATGCAGTTTCTGATTCCTACATGTGGCTTCTGAGCGGGCTTTCTGTTGTTGATTGCAGTTACCTGATATCTGCATGTGGCGTTCTGAGCGGGCTTCCTGTTGTTCAGTGCAGTTACCAGATTCCTGCATGTTGCGTGTTCGTGTCTAGCTCCTGCGTATTTCTTTCGGAACAGACACTAATTTCCTGCACGCTTCGGAGAATGAACTGTAAATCGATTAACCGTTTTCAGCCACTGGTCGATCTTCGTCCCCTACGTCTCTGTCGTTCCGTTTGGGGCTTCTACTTGCGACCCTGCAGTGTCCTCTGCGGTTTCTGCCATTTCAGTGTCACTAGTCTCCTCCCACCGACAATCCACCGTGCAGATTATGCTCACTGTCTGTCGTCTCAATTAATTATTGACGAGGGAGGCGTTCGTCACCCGTCGATGGAGAAGTGATACTATCTACCTGTTCAGTATCACAATCCCTTCCCTCGTCCACTTTGTCCAACCTAACCACGCTCTGTGTTTCCATTTTAGATTTGAGAAACATTTGCTTTCCGAGTTTTCCACTTATCACCTCTTCACCCGAGACAGCCTTAATAGATCGCACGGCTCGCACAATGGACACCACGTGATCTCTAGTATGTGGTTATTTACCACCCTCCCCCCCCCTCTCTCTCTCTCTCTCTCTCTCTGTCACACGTACTGGCGACTAAGGAAAACGAGGGAGAAGAGAGCGGGTTATCTAAAAAAATATTTATGCGAGTCGTGCGAATTACGCCCAAACGGTAACGTGGGTGTCTCAGGGAAAATGATAAGTTATCTAGATACTCGTATTACTACAAAAATATCAGAATACAAAAGAACGGTGTACATTCATTACCCATTTTTGAAAATTTTGGGAAATTTAACCATATACAAATTTTTACACATTTTTACAAATTTTCTGGATTCAGGCGACCGGGATTACCTTCATCCTTGAGTTAATTTATGCAATCCAAAAAAAAATGTATTACATCTATTTACAAAATCAGCTTACAGTATTCCAATTTAGCTCTTATTTGGTTTACAGAATTTGTGGCAACCATCTTAGATTTTTTTCCTTTACTACAAATGACCCTTACGGCTTCCTGACTTAGTTGAACGTAAGGTTCAAAATCCCTTAATGTTCAGCTTCCCTTTGTAACAAAGAAAAAGCCCTGCAATTATGTAACCCGCTAACCATGTCTACTCCCGTGCAATCTCGTCCACAATCTATCAAAACCAAGCCTGGGAAAAGATGTTTTCTTCTCTCATCTTACATCTACATTTACGTATCAATATATCACATTATCTATATCAATGGATCATCTACATCTGCAAGTCAATATACTCTACAACTGGTAGGTCTGCGAACCTCCTTCTCTACACCTACGATGTGCATTGAGCTCAATGCGACTAACATTAACTTTGAAGTAGACGTTAGCGACACGATACTGAATGCTTGAAAAAGAGGGCAGTTCGGTCTTAAGTAGTCACCATTTTTTCCCGGTGTGATGGAAGTAAATTCAGTTAACTAATTTAGCAGTTAGCAGGAAAGAAGGAAGGAAAAGGGTGTGTACGAGCAACTTTTGCGCCTTTCGGGTCATTTCACGGGGATCAGATGGCTGACTTGGACCGGGCGGGGGTTTACCTATGCCCACAAGTTAACACCACTAAGACACCAGTAATACCCTCCTGTAATGGGAATACCCGATTAGTGTCGAGGGTCAGCAAGTCCTGTTCTCTCCTCCCCGTGGCGGCCCCTGGGTGCTCTCTAAGGTGAGAGCTTGGAGAGCAGCTAATGAGAGCAGGGCGAGAGCGAGTCTCCGGCCCCTGAAAACGGGAGCATTGGGATAAGGGAAGGAGACCCCGACAGAAAACCAACCTGCTGCCTTGCAGGGAGGAGAGGGATCTCCAAAGGCTAAGGGAAGGAAACCCCGACAGAAAACCAACCTGCTGCCTTGCAGGGAGGAGAGGGATCTCCAAAGGCTAAGGAAGGAAACCCGACAGAAAACCAACCTGCTGCCTTGCAGGGAGGAGAGGATCTCCAAAGGCTAAGGGAAGAAACCCTGACAGAAAACCAACCTGCTGCCTTGCAGGGAGGAGAGGGACCAAAGGCTAAGGGAAGGAAACCCGGACAGAAAACCGACCTGCTGCCTTGCAGGGAGGAGGGATCTCCAAAGGCTAAGGGAAGGAAACCCGACAGAAACCAACCTGCTGCCTTGCAGGGAGGAGAGGGATCTCCAAAGGCTAAGGGAAGGAAACCCGACAGAAAACCAACCTGCTGCCTTGCAGGGAGGAGAGGGATCTCCAAGGAGGAGAGGGATCTCCAAAGGCTAAGGGAAGGAAACCCTGACAGAAAACCAACCTGCTGCCTTGCAGGGAGGAGAGGGATCTCCAAAGGCTAAGGGAAGGAAACCCTGACAGAAAACCAACCTGCTGCCTTGCAGGGAGGAGAGGGATCTCCAAAGGCTAAGGGACAAAACCTTGAACAAAATCACGCAGGCCCAGATGCGGAAAGGGGACATCCCACGGAGCAGAGTGACGTAGGGCCAATCACCCACTCACTCTTATAGCAGATTCAGAGAAACTTAAATAGACGCGGACAAGAAAGACATTCAGACGACCGCGCAAGGAATAGGACATGAATAATTGACATATGGAATATTACATCAATAACAGTCACTTTTTTCTTTCCTTAAAGATGTTGCTTCATCAATGGACCAAAATGAAGAACCCTTTGGGATATTTTTAGATCTTTCGAAAGCTTTTGACGTTAACATCTTGCTCTCAAAGTTACCTTCTTATGGAATTCATGGTAGTGTCCGAGATTGGATAACTTTGTACCTTAAACATCGATCTCAAAGAGTAGAAATACCGTACTAGCACGAAAGGACATTATTTATCTTTCCAATTCTTTACCAATTAAACGTGTGGTCCCACAAGGTTCGATCTTAAGCCCTATCCTCTTTCTGTTGTACGTAAACGATATGCCCTCATCTATTAAAAATGGAAGAACAGTTCTGTTTGCCGATGACACGAATGTTCTTTGCAAAAAAACAAATAATACAATTTCAGAAGTTTCAAATTGGTTTTGTAATAAATTAATAGTTAACGAAGGAAAAACTGTCTCAATCAATTTTACGTTTCCAATCGGCAATCGTATGCTCCATTGAAAATGAACAATATGCAATTAGCTGATGTTAAGGTAACAAAATTTGTTATGGCAAAGTAACAAAATTTCTAGGTCTCTCAATTCAATCAAACCTCAAATGGAATGTACATATAACAGAATTAAACACTAAATTAAGCTCATTATGTTATGCATTCAGAATTCTTTCTATTTCTGTCAGCCTTCATGCAGCTCGTTGCGTGTATTTTGCAAATGTACATTCCCGCCTGAGATATGGCATAATATTCTGGGGAAGCTCATCCTTTAGTGCCCAGACATTTAGATTGCAAAAGAAAATGATCCGAATAATGAAAAAATGCCATCCACGTGATCCCTGCAAGCCTCTTTTCATTGAGCTTGTAATCTTACCATTGCCTTGCCTATTTATTTACGAATTTGTAGTATTTGTCAAAACTGACTTACTAAATGATGGGAACATATTTTCAGGTAATACTGATATTTATAGTTACAACACTCGACGTAGAAATCATGTTCATCAAGTGTCAGTATCAACAGCTCACTACAAGAAATTCAATACAATACATGTATGTACTTTACACGCATTGCAATGCAATTAAACAATTAAAATGGTACACAAATTTCAGTTAAAAGTAAAATCTTTTCTGCTGAAAAACTTTTTCTATACAATTAGAGACTATACTGATCGTGAAAAAGAAAAATAATGTTTACTTAACAAAACCAAGATATAGTACAGTATAATGAATTAGTTTACATTTGCATTGTAAATTTAAAAAAGACTTTAAATGTCTGGAATGAATGTACTTCAGCTTCCGTGTCAATGACTCCCATCTCGATCGGGTTTTTGTCCAGTTTCCCTGATCCATTGAGCAAATGCTGAGACGGCCCGTTGATTTGCTTCTGAGCGTAAATATAGCTTCACTATGTGCACGTTTTGTTGAGCTTTCCGTTTGCTTGTAGTGGTAAAAGAGCTGTTATTATTATTGGTATTATTGTTATTATTATTGGTATTATTGTTATTATTATTGGTATTATTGTTATTATTATTGGTATTATTGTTATTATTATTATTATTGTTATTATTATTATTATTATATATTTCAATTACTAATAGTTAAATTGTTGGAAGGGAACTCAAGAAAGCGTGCGCAGATGATTTTCTCCCCATACGTCACATACAGTTTTTGACTGATTTTGACTAAATAAATAAATAAATAATAAAAGGGAAGGAAGTGAAATAGAGAAGAGATGGAAAAGTACAATTTAAAGATTTTGGGTAATAGTGAAGTTAAAAAGAAAGGAGCAGGAAAGGTGGAATTGCATAAAGGGTATGTAATGAGTTAAAGCGGAGTGGATATCAAAACAAGGGCAGTTGGGGGAGTAGGCATTATCGTGAACCCGGAAAAGAGAGAGAAAATTGGGAACGTCAAGTGCAAGAATTTTGAGAGTGGACATACAATTAAAGGAAAGAGTGGCAATGGTGAGTTATATATGCACCACCGAAGATAAAAATACAATAGAAAAGGAATAATCTATTCTGAACTTCAGCGAGTAATAGAACAAACACAAGGTACGAGTGACCATGTGGTAATAATGGGAGACTGGAATGCCCGAATAGGATTGTATGCGCGGAAAGGAAAGGGTTGTATGGGGGAAATATGGAGTTGAGAAAACAAGGAATGATAATGGGGAGCGGATGTTTGTTTTATTTGAATGTTGTATAGATAATCAATTGCTGATAGGAAATACGTGATTAGCAAACAAATACACAAATACACCTTTGAAACAGGAAGAAACCAAATGATAGTTAAAAGTATGATTAATTACTTTACATATACAGAGTCATTTCGATATGCAGTAATGGGTATTAAGATGTATAGAAGGGCAGAATTAAGCACAGAACATAAACTGGTGGTGATGAAAACCTGTATTAAAAATCCACCTAGAGAACGTTTTAAGAAATATTTTAAAATTAAAAGTGAAAAATTGAAATGGAGGAAAATAAGAAAAAATATGAACAAGCAGTAGAAGAAAGACTGAAAACGAAACAGGGAGATGCTAGGGAAGGAATTGAGAAAGAATGAAAGAAACTGAAGGAAACGATGCTAGATGCAGCGATAGAAGTATGTGGTAGGAAGAGAGTAAATACGCGTTTTAAAAGAACTAGATGGTGGAACGAGGTGGTTAAGGAATGGGTAAAGAAGAAAAGAACGGATACGACGCATATATGGTATCAAGGACGCAAGAAGATTGGGAAAAGTATGTAGAAAGTAGAAATAGAGCAAAAACTAGAGGTGAAGGCAAAGGCGGATTTTGATTGATTGATTTTAAGGGCGCTTCAACGGCTAAGGTCATTTGCGCCCGTGTCAAATTATTTTAAGTCCAGTGCACAATATTGCAGTGCCAATCTAACAAAGGAAAATCAATATATCTTTAAATAGAAAGCACAGTAAAACTGAAAAGGAACGTATCCTAATAAAGGGGTTTGGCAGAAAAATGCCAGATAGTTTTTTTTCTCGGGCTAAAAGCCAGTAACTGGCATTATCTTTTCTCAGATAAGGTTGTACAAGCCAGTCTCTCGCAAAAAGCCAAAAAGCTTGCAGAGAGAATACTCGTCATTTCTAAGAATCTCCGCTAGGGAGCTAGCAAGGTGATGCCTTCGATGACTATCTCCTATCTTAACACAGTGCAAGAGAACATACTCCACGGTGAGATCTATTTTACAGTATTCGCATATAGGGGGTTGGTCCCGGTGGAGGAGATAACCGTGGGAGAAATGGCGGCAGTGATCGATCCGGAGGCGAGTTAAAATGATCTCCTCGCGCCGAGGATTACGAGATGAGGAAGCCCAAGGATTTATGGAATCCTTGATTCTCGTGAGCTTAAAATCTGAGTTATGCCACTCTGCCATTCACTGCGGATAGAGCGTTTTATAAAGAGCTTAGTGTCTTCCGTGGGGACTGTGAAGATGTCTAATTCTCTTTTCTTCGTGGCAGACTTTGCCGCCTGGTCAGCTATTTCATTTCCTCTTATTACCACGTGTCCAGGGACACAACAAAATACTAAAATATAGTGGCGTACCAATATAAGATGGATTTGGTGTTGGATGGTCATTGTCAGTGGGTCATAAGACGAGAAGAAGGAGATGGATTCAAGAGAGCTTTTGGAATAACTGCTGATCACTACTTCCTTTAATGACATTGATTCACCAAATTTAAGTGCCTCCAAGAGCGCATACTTCTCTGCGGTAGAGACGCTGCACGAAAAGTAATCGAAAACCTTGCGTGGCTCTACTGCAGTAGAAGGCACATCCGACTTTGCCGTTTTGAGAGGAGCTATCGGTGTAAATGAAGTAATGGCCAGGATTGTTCCAGGTTCCACTTCCAGGTTTTGTTCCAGGAGCCAGACCAGACGTATTTACCATTCGCTCTAAAAGCTTGCGCACACAGTTCTAAACCGCCCGTCTAGAAGAGTCCGTAGCCAAAGCAAGTATATTAAGACCTACAAGGAATGTTCCCTAAAATACGTAAGAGCACGTATCCTTGGATGCCAAGAAGAAAGTAGCACGAGGAGAGTAATTGGGAAACAGGCAGGCCCCTCAACCGCCAGGACATACATTCCTTTCCGACACGGGTCGCTATGCACGGCAAACACATGGGTGGGCGTTCAGCATACAGAGGGAGCCTGTGAAATAGAAGAAGAAGAATAAGAAGACAAGAGACATGATGTTATAGAAGAATGAGAATGTACAATGGGGAGAAGAAAAATGACTTGTGAAGGAAAGGAATACTTGAGAGCCCTCTCTGTATCCCCCCGTCAGGACGTGGACCAACCCACCTCGACGGGGCAAAGGCGGAGATATGGGAAATGTTTGCAATAGAATTGGAGGAAAAGTACAAGAACAAGAAAGACTTTTGGCAGGTAGTAAATGGACTAAGAGGGAAACCTAAGAAAACGGCCAGAAGCATAAGGGATCCTAATAACTTAAAGGCAGAACAGACAGAAGTACTAGAAATCTGGAGGAAGTATTATGAAAACATCTTTAATGATAATAACAGGGCAACCACTGGTGACTGTTGGCAGTTGAGTGAGAGTCAAAAACTCCGTGAGCCACTGAGAAATGGGAAAGAGGGGGAAGGCGAATCGAACCTGGTGAGTGAGAGACACCAGGGGAGAGGAGCAGATGTGCAGGGGGATTCCATAACAGAAAGATGTAGAAGAGGCAATAAGAAGAATTCAAGTTGGGAAGGCAGCTGGTCCAGATGGAATATCACCAGAAATGATAAAGTATATTGGGAAAACGGGAAGGACATGGATACCAACATTGTTTCAATAAAATTGGAAATTGGAAAATGAGACCAGTATGGATACAAGCATTGGTAGATGCGGACGATGTTTTATTGCTCGCCAAAAACCGAAGAGAGCTGCACGAGATGATAACTGAATGGGGGGTATGCACTGGAAGATAGGGGTATGACGATAAACATCAATAAGAGCAAGGTAATGTGTATAGGCAAAGAGAAGGAAGAAATGAACATGAAGTGGAGAGAGGAAAGAATGGAGCAAGAAACAAGCTATGAGTGTCTAGGAACAATAATTTCCGAAAACGGAAAATATGAAGAACTGAATAATAGAGTGAAGAAAGCAAACACTGTGTATTCTCAAATAAATAAGAAAGAATGTAGGCACTAAAACAAAACTCCAAATTTATAAGTCCGTATATATACCAACATGTATATATGGAACTGAAAGTATGTCACATAATACGAAAACAAAAAGAGTCACAGCTGTGGAAATGAAATTCCTACGCGTCTAAACAGTCGCCTTGTACAAACTACTAGTTACGTACATTTCATGTACATGAAACGCACAAGGAAGTAGGGGGCGACAGCGGGCAGCGCTTGCTGAAGGGGCGCCTTGCTGAACAAAGGCGAAGGGTGTATATTTGGACGGGGGAAACCCGTGCTCGAGCAGGGCTGCGGGTGGCACCCCAGCGGAGCGGCCGTGACGTGGGTGGCCACGGGCGCAGGCTTGTGAACCCCGTCGACATGCAGGTTGTGGAAACGCGCAGGCGGAAACTGCTAGATGACGCAGTTCCGTCAGCCGGGCCAGAAAGTATATAAGCGGACCCCGGACAAAACTTTTTTCTGATTCTTGGGCTCGTCCGTAGGATGTCGTGCGAGTTGTGCGCGGCACGTGGCACTTTGATGTGAAGGCTACGGAGACAGGGAGCTGAAGCCGGCGAGCATGCGTCGAGACGTGAGGTGCGGCATACTCGCTTGTATGCGCACGTAGAGGTAACGGTGCATCACAACGCAGGAGTTACTGAGCATCACAAGAAAGGTAACATTAATTTGAACAATGATATATAATGCATTATTTACCATTTGAACTGTATAAATGTGTATAAACAACCTGTAACAAGTATTGTATTGCAGCGTCCGGGTCAATGACCCCCATCTCGATCAGGTTTTTCGTCCAGTTTCCCTGATCCTTTGAGCAAATGCTGAGATGGCCCCTTGTTTCTCTTCTGGGCAGAAATGTAATTTCTTTATCTGTGCACGTCTTCTGGAATTCAGTGGGAAATATAGTTATTCAAATTATCGTTTCCATGTTGTTGCGGCAGGAAGTATTATTCCTTCACGAAGGACATCATGGATAAGAGCCCAAAATTTATTGCTTATTTATCCTTGAAAATAGATTTTATTACATGGGGGTGTTTTTTTTAATTCACAATTCAAGTAGTATATGACTTAGGGTAGGGATCACAGAATTTTGAAAGCGTGCACAGAATTCACTTCTCCCCATAGCACGGCATACCAGTTATAACTGTTTTTGACGTTAAATAAATAAAATAAATAAGTTAGTATATTATCAGGCAAGTGGTTGTGGTGACCAGTTAAATGTTCTTCTAGTAACGGGTCAGCTTCTTCTGTTCATTGTAAATATTGTAAATTGTGTATTCAGGTGTCGGAGCATATCTGGAATAAAATTCAATACGTTACAAACTGTTCTCGTCTGAATTCTTGCCCCGGCAATGACGCCACAAGGGTAACGAAAATGTAGATAAATCTTGTTCCGATATGTAGTAAAGTATTTCCCATCTTGTAAATCCAGAATCTATGTTTCGCGGGTCCCTTGATACCGAAAAATATAAGGTAAAAGGTCTTGTCAGTTCTACGGTCAATGCTAGGCGCCTAAACCGTTCAGCCATATTTCCCCCAAAATTGTTATTCCCCGATTGATTTAAATGAACTCCAGGCCCTGTGTGTTTGGAACGGTTATTTTGATTTTGGGATTACTTTATATGAAGCCTCAACAATATTTTCATTTTTTTAAAAAAATTGGCTTAAAAGTTATTTTATTACACTTTATTCGCAGAAAGCGTAAGGACGCTAAAGAGAGTCGCGCAACACACCTTTTCGTTAAAATCCCTTGAAAAGTGATCAAAAGAACTTCAAAAAAACAAAGATCAAAATGCCACAAACCAAAACAACTTCACTTCGCGAATGGGTGCAGCAGTCTAATGATATGCAACCGTGAAGCACTACTCAGAACATGCAGCCAACGACAATACCCACCGATCATAGGATATTGCTTCATTTCGCTACTATAAAGGCTCATCACCAGATATTAAATATCATCCTCAAAAATAAAGCTGATCCTGAAATTACAAAACTGAAAAACCATGTATAAATAAAAATACAGTAATACTGTAGATTGAATGTTGTAAAAATGTAAATATTATGTTTTCCCTTAATATTGTATAATGATAGTGGTTACTGATGACCTCGATGTTATAAAGCGGTTTTAAATGCATTTTAGAAAAGCTGATCCTAACGCAGGAAGCAAAAATAACATCACTTCGCTACAGATGACATCAGAGACAGGTTATGTCTCATCACAGGACTTCATCTTACAATATGAAGCCGAAACGAACCAAAGGGACATTGTCAATGTGTATACATCAAATTTGTCATTGACAAATTCCGTGATAAGCTAAATCAAACTGCGCTTCATTACGCTACTATTAAAAGCCGTTACCACATTTCTATTCTCGTCTTCGAAAGTAAGGCTGATCCGAATGTCGGATACCCATAGGAACATCATTCCGTTAATGGTATCAACAGAGTCGGCTGAAGTTCCCCTTAGAACACGGAACCGTCGCAAATCGAAGGGAAAGAGTCAAACAAAGTAAAAACAAAATACAATGCACTTCTTTACGTTTCTACAAGAGGTCTGCGCCGGATTACGAATCTGCTCCTCCAAAGAGAAACATCATATCGTAGGAAGCAAATATAACATCACTCCGCTACTAATGGCAGCGGAGAGAGATGATATCCAATCAGACGACTTTTTCTAAAAATATCCAGCCGAAACGAACAGAGGGACATTGACAAATACTCTTGATAAGACAAATCAAACTCCGCTTCAAACACTTCTGTATAGAGCCGTTATCATACTTCAATGCGCGCCCTCCAAAGTACAGCTGATCCAAAAGAAGGAGTTAATGATAACATCACTCTACTATTGATACTATCAGAGGCAGGTGATATCGAATCAGAGGAGTTTCTCTTTAAAAATGCAGCCGAAGTGAACTAGAGAGACCTTGCCAAATGCCGCTAATAGACAATCAAACTGCGCTTCATTACGATACTGTAAAAGGGTCGTTACCACACTTATAAGCTCATCCTCGAAAGTAAAGCTGATTTTAACGAAGGAGACGATAACGCAACACCGCTACTAAGGGTAGCAGAGACAGGCGATGCGCATTTAGAGAAGTTCCTCTTAGAGTATGCAACCGCTGCAAACCAGAGGAACAATGAAAAATTTCGTTATAAGCCAAATTAAACTGTACTCCATTACGTTACTGTAGAGAGCCGTAATCACACTTTAAGCTCGTCCTCGAAAAAAAAGCTGATCCTAACGAAGGAGACGAAGATAACGCCAGTCCGACTCTGATGGTAGACAGAGACAGGTTATGTGCAAGTAGAGAAGTTCCTCTTGGAGTACGTAACCGCCGGAACCAGAGGGATATTAACAAATACTGTGATAAGACAAATCCCCCTTTCTTCATTACGCTAATGTAAAGTGTCGTAACCACACTTAAGCTCGTCCTCGAAAGCAAAGCGATCCTAACGAAGGAGACGAAATTACCGCCACTCCGACACTAATGGTAGACAGAGACAGGTTATGTGCAAGTAGAGAAGTTCCTCTTATAGTATGTAACCGCCGAGAACCAGAGATATAATAACAAATACTGTGATAAGACAAATCCACCCTCTCTTCATTACGCTAATGTAAAGAGCCCTAACCACCCTTTAAGCTCGTCCAGAGAGTATACTAATAGAGACGGCACTCAATGTTAATCCGAACGCTCTTATTCAAATTTCTAATTTTCATGGAGGGGGGAAGCCGCCATCTCGGCCCCCGTTTGAGCCAATAGCGTCGAAGGGCGTTCTACCAATGGAGGTGGCGCGTATTGACGACCGGGACATTTAAAATGAAGTTGTTTTCAAAAGCTAATTGAAATATTAAAATAATGGAGTGCAAAATAAAAAGTTATTTTATAAACGCAATATTTATTTCTAAATTATGTAAATAGTCATACACAATATAAACAATAATACAATTTTTTACAAAATAAATGTGAGCAAGTAATCAGACATAAAGATTATTTTACTTTGCAATTGACTAAATACTGAAACCATGAATTTAGACAATTGTCCAAATATAACTAGTGACCATTACTTCTTTAATATTGCATCATTATTAAAACTAGTGAGAACCCGTCAAAATTTGACGGTGAGATCTGAGATAAATGTAAAATACTGTTCTAAGGCTAACGTTCCACAATATGTTGCATTGTTTGGATCTTTATTATAACCTTAAGATATTCTGTGATGTGTAGTTCCCAAAATTTTGAACACACGTATGGTCCGTGACCAAGTGGCAGTGTGGTTGCCCACATATTCCAATAATACACCAAATGACACAAAAGAAAGAGCACTATTATACTCACAGATATTATTTTTAAAGTTTTTTGATGTGTCATCCTCTATAAACAAAGTTGATTACTTCTGGCATATTGCTCGAAGGTAAACTTATTTTCCCATTTAAGCAACACAGAGTTTGCAGAATTTCTCTCATGGGAAGTACAAAGCAGAACAAAACTGACATTTTCTGCGTTGACTTTCTCATTCTCTGCATCCAGTTAATGTACGTGTGCGTCTTTTGGGGCACATGAGCAACGATTCGAATTCGGCATAACCTGTGAACAATTTCACTACTTCAGAACAAGTGAGCAAAACCCACTGTCCGAATGTTCTCTACAAAATACATCACAAAAGCAAACACGCAAACTGTCAACGCCACAATGCAATTATTACACTGAAACAAAACCTTGACGAAATGTAAACAAATCTCAACAATCAAATCAAAACATCAAGCAATGTCAGCCTTTGAAGAAAACAATTGACTATTTATAAGCGTACTATTAAAGAATGATTTAATTAATTAATTTACACCGTAAATGTTGGTGAATCAACACAAAGAATATCTGATAACACATCAAGGGATTCTTTCATTTAAAGGAAGAAATACTACAATCGATTCAGTAGAAGCTCTAAACGAAGCCATGGCAGAATACCTTATTTTTTTAAATATATGGATGACATTCCAGCTATCAACACCTGTCAAATGTCAGCCTATTATCAAAATTGCAACTAAGGTGCAATACAAATTAATATTATTGATAAGTTTTATAAATAAAGAAAAAACTTGCATCTGCATAAACAGTCCACAAAATCTATCTTTTTTACTTGCTTTCTTCAAAATGCAATATTACACATTAAACTGCATTACAATAAACATGTTTTACCTCCTACCTAGTACAAGTGATGAACTAAGTAAAAAAAAATTACGTGATTCTACTTCAACTTCATTTATCTCAAAGCAGAGTTTTTGGACTTGGTAGGTTTCACTAATATTCCGATATCACAGGCCACATATTTGTCCAAAAGCATGACTAGTTGCTCAATGGATCGTGGATGAAAATCCAAAGGCCAGAATACTAATATAATATAATTATATTACAAACTACTAATATATACAAACTATACTAATATATACAAACAAAAATTAAATATCAACAACAGTTAAAAATGAAGCAAAATATATACAAACATATATAGAAACTAATACTAATGATACTAAGATATACAAACAAACAATAATTAAATATATACAACAATGTTAAAAATGCAAAATATATACAAACACTGAACGTCAATAATATTCGACAATTAATAAAATAAATAATAAATTGAAAAAAAAAAGGTAAAAAATATTTACAAAACTTCCTCCCCTTCCAATATCCTTATATTTACGTCACGGCAATATGCCCTTAACACCAATCTAGAAATGGTATCTACCATAATCGATACCATTTTGCAGCTGTGATCTGGACAATTAAGCCAGCTATAGTCCAAATTTGCTGTTAGGAAACTAACAACATCACCCTTTATGCTTCTTGAGTGCAAACTTCGAGTTTCAACAAAATTTGACACAAAAAGATTTCGGGCCATTTGGACCGCACTCCACAACTGCTTATTTGCATATATCAAAGCTGGATTATGAGGATCATATTCCAGACTTTGAGTATACATCTGCCCCAGGGATGGCTCATCACTCTTAATCGCAGCTAGGCATATTGAGCAATGTTGCCCCTTCAAAACCCCTACCATGCACTTGCCAATGTAGCCAGCAACATAGTAGGTCCCAATGTTTTCAGGTCTTGCCATGTCCTCCTCCGTCAGAGCATTGGCCTCTGCTGTATCATCTGGAATATGCAGAACAGCTGCAAAAGTGTCATCATCAGCTACAGCTACAGTATGGGGATGTGCCATGTCGGGTTCCCTCCATAGCATCATCCTCATTCTCTAACTGACTGCTGCCAGTGACTCTTCCATGTGTTCTGACATATTCATTCAGATCACACAGAATTCCTAAATTGTCATCCTCACAATTGGAATTCCGGATTCTGGCACTGACAAGATTATTCACAACTACTGATTTCAAAGCAGAAATGAAGTGGCTACATGTTGGATTATCATTAGTCACGCCATTCTGTCTGATAACAGCAAATAAATTCTCCAGTGGGTCCTGGTTTAGCCGCCTTAAATGCAAACATTTGAGGGTGTCCTTGACATCATTCCACAGATATTCCAAGGCGAGAAGGGTGGATATGTAGCCATCTCGAAATGGGAAGTGCCTAACTTCTCTTCCAGCCCATCTCACTTCCAAGCCATTCACAGACGTCTTCTCCCAGGACCAAAACCTCATTCTCCTGAGTTTTTGACGCATTTCCTTCCAAACAGCAATGTGCCCAGACCCTTCTCGCACCACAAACCTTTTCTTTTTCCCTTATGCACAATACTGTGGTCATCTCGCTTCTCGAGCCATTCGAATAATCAAACAGCGTATCGAAGTCAAGAATGACATCTGCAGTTGCTTCACCATCCACTAACAACTGTTGGTCAGCAGGCCTCTCCTTATCAAGAACTCCTACGGTTCGCATATGCCCCGCACACCTACGGCTCAACACTTGGGCAGCATACTTTACCTTCATCGTTGCTTTTCCTATGGGATTCACATGATTTTTGGTCAAGGTTTGTACTTTAAAAGTTCCTTGTCAAGACTCCATAGACGAACTATGTTGTCCCAACGAGCAACTTTCCCATCCCATTCAATCTTTGCACAATTCATAAAATTGCTGCGCAAACGTTTGAAGAGATGGGGTACATCATACAACCAAAAAATCTTGTGGCCTCCCACAAAGAAAAATGGTTGAAGGTCATCTGCCTTCTGCCCCCTTCGGGAGCGTGAAGGTGGATGTGCATCACCAAGAGTTTCACTGTGAGCATTAGGGGCTTCTTGCCTCTCACCCTCTTCCCAGCAGTGCTGGCATGAGTGAGGTGTGCCACTGTATCTCCATTATTTATGCTCTCATTCCTTTCCCAGCCTGGCTGGCACAAATGAGGATTTTCTTTGCACCTCTATTGTTCGATGCTTGGTCACACACAGTGGCTTTGACAATGAAACCAACCTGCTGTAGTTTCACTATCGCTTCTTTGATTAAGTTAGCAAGAACTTCGGAGGGCGTGTTTTTACTTGAAAAAAAAACAACCAATTGGCTGTTTGTATTGCCGATGCACACCCTGAATCATAAAAACCAGAGCATGATCTGCAACAATGTACGAGCGTCCCTGCGAGCCAAAATCAACAAAACCATCGATCAGGCCCTTCTTATCATTATAGATAAGACGTTTTCTGAGAGACATCTCGTCGAACATAAGGGTACAATACTTGTCCTGATCAGTCATAGAACTGGCTACTTTTTGCATCATCTCAAGGACATGATCATTAATTCCAATATCCATTGGAACATGTTCAAGGACACGCAACAATGTTCGCACAGAAGGTAGTGTAAAGTAACAACAAAGCAGCCGATATGCCTTTGGACTGCGTTTGAAGATTGATAAAGCCAATACCTTTTCCTGATGCGTCCACCGCCTTGCAGTACCCTGCCGATGGAGATTACGAAAATTTCCCTGGATAAAGGTACGCAACTCGGGGGATACAACACCCTGAAGCATTGCATCTAAGTTACCAGTCTGAGCAAGTGTTGCCAAATGATTGTTTGATTCCTTCAGCCGTTTCAGCTTACGCTTTAGCTTAATTGTCTCAGAAATCAAACGGCCTTTAATTGGCGTAATAGCTGCGTCTGGATGCCCGGCTTCCACAAGAATCTTTCTCCGTGACTCCCTTGTTGTTGAACCTGAAAAAAGTATTTTTTTTTTCTTCATTACAAATTCATGATATCAAATTTACAATGTACATTTACACTTGTGACAAAGTAAACAGTGTTTTACAGTATGAAATCATGTACACCTGTCCAAAAAATTAAGGCACCGAAAAAGAGATATACAAACAAATGAATGACAGCCAAAACTAAATATTAAGTGATAAATATTGTAATTTAATTTACAATTTTTATGGATAGAGATTTCATGTACTTCATTTTGATAAAGAGCATCTGAGTACAGAAAAAATTACAGTGAAACTCCGTTTATACGTTTCTCACTTATACGTTTTTTGATGGGACAGCTATCACGTTTGGAGGAAGTGTATACCTTGGGGCTTATAATGTTAAAGACCAAGATAACAGAGATTTTCCATAAGTAATCTTTTAAACTGTATATTAAATTATTCTTTTTCGGTAATAACTTTTCTAATAAAACAGAGTAAAAATAGTTTTTTATTTTGGTCATAAAATTCAACTTCAGTTATGCGTTTTTCTCATTTATACATTTTTTTCTTCTGTCCCCAGAAAAACATATAAGTGAACTTTTATCATACTCACAAGAGGAGCCAGGAGACCGCTTTTAGCGGAACATCGCTGGGCACATCACCAGCTCTCCTCTTTCCCAAGCGCGAATGAAGCTGAAATTCACCAGTACTTGATCCAGGTAAAGCTGTACCAAGTGGTACAGCAATATCTATGAAATACAAAAATTTATCAATATACATCACAAACTATAAAAAAAAAGAAAATAGTACAAATTATAAATATATTTACCTGAACTCAAGTGACTGGAAGATTCATCTTCGTCAGCAATGGCAATGGAATCCTCCTCCACATGCTCTTTGAGAACTTCTCCATCAGGTGGAGAAGTGACTGCAATACAATGAGAATGGTATTATCGAGACACAAAACACAGGGCAAACATTTATCTTCAATTAAAAAGGCATTTGCACTCACCAGAACATGTGGGGAGGACATGCAAAATGTCACCTTCCTCATGTTCTTCACGAACTTCTCCACCACGTGGAGAAGGATCTGCAATACAAAGAGACATGGTATTATAGACACACAACACACAGGCCAAACATTTATCTTCAATTAAAAAGGCATTTGCACTCACCAGAACATGTGGGGAGGACATGCAAAATGTCACCTTCCTCAAGTTCTTCACGAACTTCTCCACCACGTGGAGAAGGATCTGCAATACAAAGAGACATGGTATTATTGACACACAAAACACAGGGCAAACTTTTAATATCAATTAAAAAGGCATTTGCACTCACCAGAACATGTGGAGAGGACATGCAAAATGTCACCTTCCTCATGTTCTTCACGAACTTCTCCACCACGTGGAGAAGGATCTGCAATACAAAGAGACACGGTATTATTGACACACAAACACAGGTCAAACATTTATCTTCAATTAAAAAGGCATTTGCACTCACCAGAACATGTGGGGAGGACATGCAAAATGTCACCTTCCTCATGTTCTTCACGAACTTCTCCACCACGTGGAGAAGGATCTGCAATACAAAGAGACACGGTATTATTGACACACAAAACACAGGTCAAACATTTAAAAAAAGGCATTTGCACTCACCAGAACATGTGGGGAGGACATGCAAAATGTCACCTTCCTCATGGTTCTTCATGAACTTCTCCACCACGTGGAGAAGGATCTGCGATACAAAGAGACACGGTATTATTGACACACAAAACACAGGGCAAACATTTAAAAAAGGCATTTGCACTCACCAGAACATGTGGGGAGGACATGCAAAATGTCACCTTCCTCATGTTCTTCACGAACTACTCCACCACGTGGAGAAGGATCTGCAATACAAAGAGACATGGTATTATTGACACACAAAACACAGGTCAAACATTTATCTTCAATTAAAAGGCATTTGCACTCACCAGAACATGTGGGGAGGACATGCAAAATGACATAGTCCTCATTTTCTTCATGAACTTCTCCACCACGTGGAGAAGGATCTGCAATAGAAAGAGACACGGTATTATTGACACACAAAACACAGGCCAAACATTTATCTTCAATTAAAAGGCATTTGCACTCACCAGAACATGTGGGAGGACATGCAAAATGACATAGTCCTCATTTTCTTCATGAACTTCTCCACCACGTGGAGAAGGATCTGCAATAGAAAGAGACACGGTATTATTGACACACAAAACACAGGCCAAACATTTATCTTCAATTACAAAAGGCATTTGCACTCACCAGAACATGTGGGGAGGATATGCAAAATGTCATATTCCTCATGTTCTTCACGAACTTCTCCACCACGTGGAGAAGGATCTGCAATACAAAGAGACATGGTATTATTGACACACAAAACACAGGCCAAACATTTATCTTCAATTAAAAGGCATTTGCACTCACCAGAACATGTGGGGAGGACATGCAAAATGTCACCTTCCTCATGTTCTTCACGAACTTCTCCACCACGTGGAGAAGGATCTGCAATACAAAGAGACATGGTATTATTGACACACAAAACACAGGCCAAACATTTATCTTCAATTAAAAAGGCATTTGCACTCACCAGAACATGTGGGGAGGACATGCAAATGTCAGAGACATGGTATTATTGACACACAAAACACAGGCCAAACATTTATCTTCAATTAAAAAGGCATTTGCACTCACCAGAACATTCGGGGAACTCGGGAGAAATGTTGTCCACTACATGCAGGGCAGGTAGAGCAGAGCCTGCAAAAGAAATAAGGATGTTTAATTAAATTTAAAAAGAAAGAAAGTTTTCTTATTACAGCTTCTAGTTGCTTAAAAACCTACGCCTTTCTTGTGGTAATCCTTCTAAAAACGACCTTAGTGCTCCCTCCGGCAACTCAGGACGCACATCAGCAAAAATTATGGGCTCCGCATTATGTAATAGTCTGCCTGCTGCAGTGAACATTTCCGGCGTGAAGTGCTCCATACATACATATCTCAATTGTAATTCTTCGTATAATAATTGTGAATACAATATCCTCACATATAATTACATTATTTAAATTAATTTCATGTATTATTTAGTGACATAGTTTATTTACTATGTCACTAAATAGTACATGAAAAAATTGTTATAGAACCATGCTAAGCATTTCATATCGCTTACCTTTCAGGATCTCTTGGAAACTTAAAGAATTGTTGTTCACTCTATTTTGGTTGTATCGGCAATTGGGTACCCAACAACGCCTAAATTGGGGCATTTCGAGAAACACACAAACGCAGAAACACACAAACGCTAAAACACACAAACGCTAAAACACACAAAAGCTATGGCAAAACCGTTCAGATGAAACCGTTTCGTTTACACACAAAGCATGTTAATGATTGCCGGTTCTGTCCTGTAGATTTCGCGCGCCGCGCCTTTGGGCCCTTCGACGCTATTGGCCCACGGAGGGCCCCGCATGGCGGAATTCGATTTCAAATTCAAAAGTTTGAATTTCAAATATATTTCAAATAAGAACAGGCCGGGGCCTATCTACTGGCAGAGGACTGGCTCGTCCTCAAAAGCAAAGCTGATCCTAACGAAGGAGACGAAGATAACGCCACTCCGACACTGATGGTAGACAGAGACAGGTTATGTGCAAGTAGAAAAGAAGTTCCTTTGGCATATAGGAAGTTCCTTTGGAGTACGTAACCGCCGAGAACCAGAGGGATATTAACAAATACTGTGCTAAGACAAATCCACCCTTTCTTCATTACGCTAATGTCAAGTGTTTTAACCACACTTTAAGCTCTTTTTCGAAAGCAAAGCTGATCCTAACGAAGGAGACGAAGATAACGCCACCCTGACACTAATGGTAGACAGAGACAGGTTATGTGAAGTAGAGACGTTCCTCTTGGAGTACGTAACCGTCGCAACCAGAGGGATATTAAAATATACTATTATATGACAAATCAACCCTCTCTTCATTACGCTAATGTAAAGGTCGTAACCACACTTTAAGCTCGTCCTCGAAAGCAAAGCTGATCCTAACGAAGGAGACGAAATAACGCCACTCCGACACTGATGGTAGACAGAGACAGTTATGTGCAAGTAGAGAAGTTCCTCTTAGAGTATGTAACCGCCGAGAAACAGAGATATAATAACAAATACTGTGATAGGACAAATCCCCCTCTCTTCATTACGCTTATGTAGAGAGTCATAACCACACTTTAGCTCGTCCTCGAAAGCAAAGCTGATCCTAACGGAGGAGACGAAGATAACGGCACACCGACACTGATGGTAGACAGAGACAAGTTATGTGCAAGTAGAGAAGTTCCTCTTGGAGTACGTAACCGCCGCGAACCAGAGGGAAATTAACAAATACTGTGATAAGACATATCCACCCTCTCTTCATTACGCTAATATAAAGTGTTGTAACCACACTTTAAGCTCGTCCTCGAAAGAAAAGCTGATCCTAACGAAGGAGACGAAGATAACGCCATCGACCTGATGGTAGACAGAGACAGGTTATGTGCAAGTAGAGAAGTTCCTCTTGGAGTACGTAACCGCCGAGAACCAGAGGGATATTAACAAATACTGTGATAAGACAAATCCACCCTTTCTTCATTACGCTAATGTAAAGTGTCGTAACCACACTTTAAGCTCGTCCTCGAAAGCAAAGCTGATCCTAACGAAGGAGACGAAATTAAAGCCACTCCGACACTGATGGTAGACAGAGACAGGTTATGTGCAAGTAGAGAATTTCCTCTTATAGTATGTAACCGTCGAGAACCAGAGAGATATTAACAAATACTGTGATAAGACAAATCCACCCTCTCTTCATTACGCTAATGTAAAGAATCGTAACCACAGGAAGCTCGTCCTCGAAAGCAAAGCTGATCCTAACGGAGGAGACGAAGATAACGCCACTCCGACGCTGATGGTAGACAGAGACAGGTTATGTGCATATGAGAAGTTCCTCTTGGAGTACGTAACCGCCGAGACCCAGAGGATATTAACAAATACTGTGATAAGACAAATCCACCCTCTCTTCATTACGCCAATGTAAAGAGTCGTAACCACACTAAGCTCGTCCTCGAAAGCAAAGCTGATCCTAACGAAGGAGACGAAGATAACGCACTCCGACACTGATGGTACACAGAGACAGGTTATGTGCAAGTAGAAGTTCCTATTGGAGTACGTAACCGCTGAGAACCGACGGATATTAACAAATACTGTGATTAGACAAATCCCTCTCTTCATTACGCTTATGTAGAGTGTCATAACCACACTTTAAGCTCGTCCTCGAAAGCCAAGCTGATCCTTATGTAGTAGGCGAAGACAATTCCACTGCGTTACTGACGGTAGCAGAGACAGGTGATGCGCGATAAGACAATTTCGTCTTACATTATGTAACCGCTGCCAACCAGAGGGACATTGACAAATACTGTGTAAAGACAAATCTACGTTGTGTTCATTGCGTTAATGTGAAGAGTCGTTACTATACTTCTGAGACCGTTAATGAAAGATTAGCTGATCCTAACGGAGGAGGCAATATTTACGTCACTCGGCACAGAGAGAGGGGTTCCTCTGAATTCTGAGGAGTTCCCTTTAAAGCATCATTCAGAGGAGATCCTGTTAAAATATGCAGCCGAAGCGAGCCAGTACGACCTTGACAAATACCGTGATAAGCCAAATCAACTTCGCTTTAATTCGCTACTGTTAAGTGTGGTTACCATACCACTATGCTCGTCCTCGAAAGCAAGGCTGATCCTAACGAAGGAGGCAAAGATAACGTCACTCCGCTACTGATACCAGTAGAGATGGGTGATATTCAACAAGATGAGTTCGTCTTATAAAATGCAGCTGATGCGAACAAGAGGGACATTGACAAATACTGTGTTAAGCAATTCGAACTGCGCTTCATTATGTACTGTAAAGAGTCTTTACACACTTATAAGCTAGTCCTGGAAAGTAAAGCTGATCATAACGAAGGAGACAAAAGATAACTTCACTCTGCTACTGATGCGAACAGAGTCAGGCGATATCCAGTCAGATGATTTTCTGTTAGAAAATGCAACCAAAGCGAACAAGGACAATGACAAATACCGTGATAAGCCAAATCAAACTTTGCTTCAATCCGCTACTATAAAATGTCGTTGTCGGCCCGGTGGCTGAGATCGCTAAAGCAGTAGTGACGTAATCGCGGGTCAGAATCCCGCCTCGGGCATGGTTGTATTTGTGTTCGTCCTTTCACCCCTTCATCACCATATCGTTTCATCTTCATAGTTACCATAACGTTAACTCCAATAGTGGTCGCTAATGACCTAGATGTTGATGCGATCTTAAATAATTTTAAAAAAAGTCGTTATGACACTTCCAGAAGGGATGGGTGATATCCAATCAGAGGAGTTTTTCTTAGACAATGGAGTCGAAGCGAAGAAGAAAAGAAATGACAAATACCGTGATAAACCAAATCGAACGGCGCTTCATTATGCAAATGTTAAGAGTCTTTACCACACGTCTAAGCTAGTCCTGGAAAGTAAAGCTGAACCTAACGAAGGAGACAAAGACAACTCCGCTACTGATGCCAGTATACTGGCATCAGTAGATACTGATGATATCCAATCAGAGTATTTTCTTTTAGAAAATGCAACCGAAGCGAACAAGGGCAATAACAAATACCGTGGTAAGTCAAATCAAACTTCGCTTCAGTTCGCTACAGTAAAGTGTTACCACATCTCTAAGCTCGTCCTCAAAAGCAAGACTGATCCTAACGAAGTAGAAAAAGATGACTTCACTCCGCTACTGATGACAGTAGTGCCAGGTAATGTTGAATCCTCGTAGTTCCTCTTAGGATTCGTACCCGACGCGAGGCAAAAGGTCATAGTCGAATATCGTTACAAATTAAACGCGCTTTATTTCGCTTCTTCAAAGGGTCGTTACCATTTAAGCTCCGTGTCGTTGCCATAGCTAAACCTAAGGCAGGAGATAAAATGGCACCATATTTCGCTAAGATGGCAGCGGAGACAGATGATGAGAAATCCACGCAGCTTTCCTTAGAACATGAAGTTGAATACAATGTAGTCAATACAGTGAAGGACCTATGGACTGCGCCTTATTTCACGGTCACAGTGGTCCTTCACCTTACGAGGATCCTCATGGGAAAAAATACTGATGTTTATTCCAGTGTGCTGAGAGACCCTTGGAATGTTAGTCCTATACGATAGCTAATGTGTGAAACAATATACCCAAAAAGTCAGGTTACGCACAAGAGAACGCCGAGATGTGTTGAAAGACGACCTTTAGTTGCAAGGCAACGCACAATCACGTACTATTGTCCAACCTTTTCAAAACCTTTGTTTTGAGGTATCCTATCTTGGGATACCTCAAAGGAAAGGAAAGGAAGATCCTATCTTGTAAGCCGTCCTTAATTACGTAACGCAAATTAGCGGTATTTTTAATACCTCCTCTCCCCATTCTAACATACCCGTGACACACACTTGGTCCTTCCCTAAATAATTAGGTATGTTTCCAACAACACCCCCCGCCTTGTAAATGCAAGAAGTGAAAATAAATTATAGAACAAAAAACATTTGTATTAATTTTATTTGTGTTTTATATTAAAACGTTATGATCACTCAAGTCGGAATTATTTTATGATGCTGGCTGTACTTGACAATAAGATTCGAGGTAAGTTGTGGGTAAAGGAAGGACATAGGTGAGAAAACTTTTAATCACAAGTCGCCACACACACACACACACTGCTGTGGAATATACGAGATAGAGTCTATTGCGCCAATTGAAATGGATTCTTAATTTTTTTTAAGTTTTTAAAACAAAATTATAAATTAATATTTTTATGTTTTAATATAATATTTTAAAAAATATAATATTTCAGCAGAAATTGAAAAATGTAAAAAAATAAATAAATATCAATGTAATGTAACACTAAAATAATTCTCCCTAACCCAACGTGATGCAGTGTAACGCGTTACGTAATTTATGGACGATCCCCTGCCATGCTTAATTAACATTTTTGGTCAACTAATCGATCCTTTATCGGTCGAGTTTGCCTCCGACCTACAGACGAAGCTGTCCATACTTACTGTTCAATTAAAATCCTGTCTGAGGATATTAGAAAGCTGGCACTTTTGGATCAAGCACATTGAAAAGCATGGTGCCTGTTTAAAAAAAGTGGCATCAATGTAAAATTTATATTCGAATCATATCAGTGATAAACAGTGAGTGGAGATACTTATTGATCTAACCTTGTATTACTGGATAAGCCAAAGCTTTCTCAAACGTATTGTAACGAATATTGCGTCACCGGCCGGCACCCCACGAACTCGTGACGGCGTGTCTATGCAGGATTCCGAAAGCTGAACTGTGAAGTGTGTGCATGCGGTGAATAGCATTGCAGTGATTGGTGCGTTAACCGTGGTCAGTGCATCGTCCTCTGATCAGTGCAGTGAACTGTGGCCAGTGCTTAGGACTGTGCGAGTGTGCAAGAGAAGAGTAGTGTAAATAAATAAAGAGAAGAGTAGTGTAAATAAATAAAGAGAAGTGTAGTGTAAATAAATAACTAGAAGTGTAGTGTAAATAAATAAAGAGAAGTGTAGTGTAAATAATCAAGTGTTTTCAGTGATCGTGTTAAGAAACCAACTAAACGTTTTTGTTAAAATAATACGAGTCATTTAATTCACCACCTAGAAACGTAACAGTATCATCGCTAAGCAACCAGAATTGTGGATGTTTGGAGCAGTATGAACCATGCGTGGTCTCTAATCACACAATACCTTGTTCTTCCAAGGGGCTTCATCCTCGAGGTGTGTCCCTAAGCTTTCGCTTTTATCTCCCCGCCCCCGCCGGCGCGCAAGAACGCCGACCGGCTGGTACCTGGATCCCGCCAGAACGCAGTTTTCCCTCTCGGCAACCTCCCCATTCAATGCCTGGTTCGGACCGCCCTGACAGCTCAGAGCTCCAGGCTAGTAGCGGAGTCTAAATCCGTGCACGGGACACGTCCCTCCTCTTTGACACAATGTCGGGACACTGCCACGAATGAATTGATTTTTTCGGGTTTCCGGACGCGTCAACTGCTTCGGTCATTAGTCCCGTAAGTGTAATGCATGTTTTTCTCGGGAGATGACGGTGATCTTCCCCCTCTGGAGGGCGAGATCCGGCGCCGAACTTCCGTCGGCTTCCGAGGTTTCCCCTAATCAGGACACTCCCACCAGCGGGGCACCGCCCCAGCCGGTTCATGCTCTAAGCTTCCAACCGGTCTCCTGGAATATCTGGTAGTGTAGTGCATGTTAGTGTGTGTGTGTGTGTGTGTAAGTGGAGAGGATAGGACAAGGAAGAGGAAGGACAGATTGCGCGCGGTCCGTGGCCCGTTTTGTAGGGTACTGCTCCGGCATTCGCCTGGTGTTGATCGGAGAAACCACGGAAAACTACCGATCAGAGCAGCCGGCCGCTAGAATTCTCCTCCAGACAGCGACTGAATTCGACCTAACTGAAAAGCTAGTGTCGAAAATCCTGCCGCCGTGGGGAGTGGGAATCTAGGACCTCCCGGTCAGAGGCGCTGCAGTGACATCAGTTGATACACTGAGAGACTTCTCCCGGCACCATACAAGAGAGAAAGAAGGTGTCATTCGGGCGATGAAACAGACGATTTGAATTTAGCTCAGAAGCTTCTTTTAGGATTAAGGATCTTTCACGTGCAGTAAATCCATTAGATGAGAGAGTGGGTTTTATTTCACCTCCGAAGAAAGGCTGGTTTCTCCCTTAAAAATCGACAGCTTCGATTGACCTCGATCTCGCGAACTTAAGTATAACAGTCAGATACCCTAACCATTACACCATGGAAGCCAGAAACATGTTTTCCCATAGACCCGTTCATTGTTCATTCAGAAAAAAGTATTTTTGGGAATGCTGGTGACAGAAAGCTAGAAGAGAAATTCCGTATATTTGAGCAAAATTGTGAATAAAACAAGTATCTGGATAAATAGAGGAATCGTTGTTACCAACCTCTCAGTAGGTATGGTTTAATATTCTGCCCATTCACCAATCTTCTCACTGATTATAAACTGTGCGACAAGTCATACTGATCAAACAATTCATTTTCTGTGAACTGTAAGTTTGGCACAGTTTTGATAACTTGCGGGCGATGAGAGAGCTGGAGACGATGGTACGTGCGAGCGGATGATGAGGATGGGAGAGAGCGAGCGTGAGTGTTAGAGGGAGTTCGCTGTACTCGTGAATAATAGCGCGCGGGCGACGGTGGTTAAGGGTAGGTGGGAGAGGTGGCAGACGTTGGAGAGAAAGAGCAGGCAGAGGTGGGTGGCAGAGAGGGCCGACGATAGTGGGAATGTCGTGTAGACGACGGCACGTGAGCAGGCGGGCGAAATTTCGAGGAGCAGGCTGATGGTGTGAACGGGGGCGGACGGGAGAGGGTGGGTGGGTGTTTACGCAGGTGGGTGCATGGGGTCAGCGCATGGTGCGGGGAAGGAGCGATATATGGGGCCAGAGCGCCGGGACAAGAGAGCGCCGGGACAAGAGAGCGCCGGGACAAGAGAGCGCCGGGACAAGAGAGAGCCGGGACAAGAGAGAGCCGGGACAAGAGAGAGCCGGGACAAGAGAGAGCCGGGACAAGAGAGCCGGGACGAGAGAGCACCGGGACGAGAGAGCCGGGACGAGAGAGCCGGGACAAGAGAGAGCCGGGACAAGAGAGAGCCGGGACAAGAGAGGCCGGGACAAGAGAGGCCGGGACGAGAGAGAGCCGGGACGAGAGAGACCGGGACAAGAGAGCGCCGGGACGAGAGCGCCGGGACGAGCGCCGGGACGAGAGCGCCGGGACGAGAGCGCCGGGACGAGAGCGCCGGGACGAGAGAGCCGGGACGAGAGAGCGTGTGCGGGAGGGGGTGGGTGCTTACGCAGGTGGGTGCATGTGCGGGCGCGGGTGGGCGAGGGCGAGGGTAGGAGCCAGCGTGGGCGGGCGCCGCCGCCGCCTATTGATCGCGCGCCCCCTATAAAGGCCGTGCGCCGCCACGCGCACAGTCGCCGTCTGAGCAGCGCCGCGCGAGCGAGCGAGCCCGCCCGCCACCCCACACTCCCCGCACCATCGCACCATTGCACCAACGCACCATCACCCGCAGCCCTCGCCATGCAACTGCCTACCGTCTCTAGGTGCTGCTTCTGCGTCGAGCTACGTCTCGGCACTATCCTCACCGGGCTGCTCGTCATGGTGAGTCCTCCCACGCGACCCTCTGCTTGCTTGCTCCAGGGAGTTGTGAGAACGACTGACTTACTTGCTTCTGTAGTACTTACTTACTTCTGTAGTACTTACTTACTTCTGTAGCACTTACTTCTGTAGCACTTACTTCTGTAGCACTTACTTACTTCTGTAGCACTTACTTACTTCTGTAGCACTTACTTACTTCTGTAGTACTTACTTACTTCTGTAGACTTACTTACTTCTTCTGTAGTACTTACTTACTTCTGTAGTACTTACTTACTTCTGTAGTACTTACTTACTTCTGTAGTACTTACTTACTTCTGTAGTACTTATTAGTATCTGCCTTGCTGATGTATGTACAAGATTGATTGGCTTGTGTTCCGGGCGCGACAACTTTAAGTATTAGTCCCGTAAGAGTGTGTAATTTTTAACACTGGTGTGGCGATGTTCTTTCCCGAAGATGGGATCTGATGCAGACGTACACGATAACTAGTGGGGTTTTCCCCAACCAGGTATTTCCCACCGGTGGGAGCGGTTCGCACTGGTGGAAAGTAACTGGACAAACTTGAAGTTCCCGACATGTTGTATAGTGTGTGTAAGTGTACGCGTGTGTAAGTAAGGGTTGGAGATAGGACCAAAAAGTGAAAGCAAGATCGGGCGGGGTCCGTGGCCCATTTATTAGGGTTCTTGTCCGTCATGTACCTGTTGTTGATCGAAGCTACGTAGCTAGTGTCGAAAATTCTACCACCGTGGGGACTCGAACCCTTGGACCTCCTGGTCAGAGATCTTGCCCCAAGTGATGCCCTGAGCCACCTAAGCCGGTAGGTTTAAATCTGTGGCGAAGTGGTATGAGGAATAAACAACGTAATGCCCACCCAGCCTTTGCGTGAAATTCCATTTCAATTCTCAGCGTACCAGCACGCTCCTCCAAGCTCCTCAACCAAACAAAACGGCACGAGGAGAGCAAGCTAGAGATTTAAAGACGTAGGAACGTCGTTGCATTCCGCTGCGTGCAGGAATGTTTGGCGATTACAAAGCGTGTTAAATAATGGTAGATGAGCGCGTAGGAATGACCTTCAGATGGAATAAGCGAACACCTAACAAATCTGCAACGCACGCAATGAGTCTATTCAGTTGATAACACACATGACACGTGAAATTCGGCCCCGCAATCTTTTCCTGTGTCATCGAAGGAGGCTTTAGATTTACAACATAAGACACAGGGCTCGAACGTGTTGGTAAAAACATTTTTCCATTTTAATCTTGAGCCCTGAGAGTTAAATGGAATTTCTAGTAGCTTCTCATAGCTTCCATATACCGAATTTCTGAACACCTACAAATTAATATTTTCATTAAGTTGCACAAATATATTTTCGTCGAAACAAATATTATTAACGTTACGATCAATTTCATATGAATAAATGAATATTTTGAGTTTAGCATCTTGAAGTTTTTGGATATATGGTGAAAAGCGTGCCAGTTCGGATAGCAGTGGTTGTTCACACAGCACGTGTAACTGTCAAAGTTTCCCGCATTGAGTGGAGCGAGTCCTGTTTCTGTTAGAACGTCTGAGAGCCGTTTTTAAAACTATTGTCGATTCAGCCAACGACACTGGGAGCGATAACATACAATCGAAACACGAGCAGTTGTCGAACTTCCTCAGATTACTCAGACGGAATGTGCAGAGTGATAAATTTGATTTGATTTGATTTTTTCGTGTTTCCGGGCACGTCAACTCCTTGGGTCATTATTCCCGTTAGTGTAGTGCATGTTTTTTCTCGTGAGATGGCGGTGATCTTCCCCCGCTGGATGGCGAGATCCGGCGCCGACCTACCGTCGGCTAGTGGGGTTTCCCCCTATCCAGGACTCTCCCACCAGCGGGGCACCGACCCATATGTGGTAGTGTACTGCATGTTAGTGTATGTGTGTAAGGGGAGAGGATAGGACAAGGAAGAGGAAGGACAGATCGCGCGGGGTCCGTGGCCCGTTTTGTAGGGTACTGCTCCGGCATTCGCCTGGTGTTGATCGGAGAAACCACGGAAAACTGCCAGTCAGAGCAGCCGGCCGCTAGAATTGTCCTCCAGACAGCGACTGAATTCGACCTAGCTGAAAAGCTAGTCTCGAAAACCTTGCCGCCGTCAGGACTCGAACCTAGGACCTCCCGAACAGAAGCGCTGCAGTGACATCAGTCGTAGTTATGAAATTTCTACACATTTAAAATATATGCAAAACAAGGATTTTCGTTTTAAAAAAATTTGTGCGTTTTACTCAAATAATTTCGCGTTTTTTGCTCTTTAATAATAGTGAGCCCTAGAAGTGTTATCCTGTTAACTGGTTTTGTTGGAATAACACTAAATTTTATTAATGAATTAAAATTTAGTGTTATTGAATAAACGCTTCTCTACCGTCATTTGTTCATTACCAACATTAACACATTCATTCATTCATCTCCTTATCAAGATTAACTACAAAACAATTGTAGTTGGTCTTGGTAAAAAGATAGCATTGTAAAATGAGTTTACCGTTGGCGAAGTGAAGATAAGGGTTTTTAAATGCAAAGATTACGGAGTGTGTATATACGCAATATCAGGCCATCACCTAATGCCTTTATTCCTTTATGAAAAATGTCAAGTGATCTTAATGACAAGTGATTCATTACGTCTTTAAGTTGCGGGATATAGCAGGATATCTACATACAGTCCACTACACATAGGTGGGAAGATCTCGGTAAATACTTGTATTGTAATCATAAACAATTTCAATTTTTCTCTCAAACATATTTAACTGCGTTCACAATGAACGGTTTACGGTTTCGGAATTTGTAAACCTTTCTCATTTCATTAGTTTTGGAGGAGAAATACTAAGCGACATGTGTGGTCTACTTATCTTGCCCCACGGTGGGCTAGCTGTTTGTGAAATACATATTTGGTCTCTCCTATTATTTTTACTATTGCCAAATCTGGATATGATTTACAAGAAACATCTAATATTATGAAGGAGATTACTTCCATTGTTAATATTGTTATTTCCACCGTTGCCCTGCTATGTCACAAATTCTCTCAATATTAACACTAATTTATCAATTTATATCCAATTTAACCATGGGTTTGGCATACAACATGTTACTCCTTACCTGTTGCGTGTGGACATGTAATTCTGTACAAAATCACGATTCCTGCAAGTTCTATTGATTGAAACCAATCATCGTTTTGAAGGCAACTAATATAAATTATCAGCCTTTCTCAACAACAAATATTTAACATTTATTTTTATATACAAGTATATATTGTTTATTACAATATATAAGTGTACATTGTCCCGTGTGGTGTCGGGGGGGGGTAGTAGAATAGCACCATGGGTAATCCTCCCTGTCGTAAGAGGCGACTAACTCCTTACCCGAGCTATTCTTTTCGTGTCACCGGGAGCGGTAGCTCAGTGCAGCAACTGATGCCACTGCAGCGCCTCTGACCGGGAGGTCAGCTGGCGGTGCCCCACTGAGAGTCCTGATTAGGGAGAAACCCCACTAGCCGACGGTAGGTCGGTGCCGAATCTATCCATCGCCAGCGGGGGAAGATCTTCCGAGAAAAGACATGCAGTACACTTACGAAACTAATGACCAAATCATTTGACGCGCCCGGAAACACGAAAAAAAATCAATCAACTAAGACACTGTCCCTTTCGGGACAAGCTCTAAGTTCCCGGCATGTGGGTGGTGTAGAGCACGTATTGTATACAAGGGTAAAGGGGGTGACAAGGATGCACAAGGAAAGATTGCCCGCGGACCGAGGCCCATTTGCTAATGTACTGCTCCGGCATTCGCCGTATTGTGATAAGCCAAGACCCCGAGTTTAGTTTTAATGATAGAATCGGTATCCAGCATTAGTAATAATAGCATGGTTAGCAAAATCGAAAGTCAAAGAATACGCGTTGTAAGGACAACCAATCAACAAAGTGTAATATTCCATGCTTGTTGTCATAGCACTGTGCTGATGGACACAGCCCCGAACACATTATATGCAAAAGGTGTAGAGAGGGCGTAGATAGCCGTGATCTTGTAGTAGGGCGCACGGAATCACTCACCCATCAATTTATGCCCTGAACCACCTCTCTCGGTAGGTTCATGAGGAACAGGACGTATGGTCGATGGAATATCATCAGGATAAGAGATTATTGTTTTTATTTTTGCGGTTATACTCGCGGACATTTTTTAGTTCCCTCTATGTCATAGGAATTCCAAATTGTAAAGCCGTCTTCTTCCCTTTGAGATAGAAGCGTAGATCATTGAGTCCTGCACACAAACTTTATGAGGAGACCACGATTTGTCCTGGTCTCAGAGTTTCATGCCAAACACGTAAGATAAAGATGTATTGCATTGTCTGTATGGTTCTTCATGTGATTTTTATAACACTGTACTTGCCGCATATGTAACGAAAGTCGTATGAAAATGTTCGTCTCGTACTCGAAGCTATGTTTCACGAAACGCACAGAGAAAAGGAAGGGTTAGAATTGTTTCTGTGTTGCAGTTTCCTCTTGCCACTGTATCTGCTCACGCTCGATACTACATGGCACTTCGGTGGTATAACGGTTAGCGTATCTGGCTGTTGTACCTAATTTTGCGGGCTCAAACCCAATCGAAACCGTGGATTTTGAAGAGCGAAAAAATCCTTCTTACGCCTTCCTTCGGAGTGGAAGTAAAGCCAGCTGTCCCAAGTAGTAAATTTACTACATATAAAAGATCCTGAAGCTTAAATGAAGCCTCTGAGCTAAATTCAAATTGCCTGTTTTGTCGCCCAGCTTCTTTCTCCCCGAGTAGATGAAAGAAGCGTAACGAAATTTGCATGGTCAGAAAGAAGAGCAGGCCTGATGGGTCGAGTCTCGCCACGTAAAATAAGGCTTTAACTAACTACACGTGAAGGACACATTGAGATCAACTGATTGCCGATTACTCTCCCCGAAGATAACTGCCAATTCGGATCTGAAAAAACGATTCGCGCCAAGCTATTGACAGCGATTGCGACGGGGCGGGAGGGTCGGAAAGGTGTGGCAGAGGAGTTTTCTGTAGGTTTCACCGCGGTAGAATGAGTCTGGCAGGGAGGGAACAAATACAACGCCGAAAAAATGGTAAAGATTCATACAAAATCCATGTAATATTAAATTTTTCAAACCAACGAAACATAATAGATATTTTTCATTATTATTGTTTTTTTAATCAGCGCCAAAAATGCGATCATCAGCTATTAATTCCCTTGTATTTTTCATCTCAGGTGTATGTGATTAGATATGATGAAGCCTTGAAAAATTATCCTAAATGGTTCGAAACGTCGAATTCACAAATTTCGCCTCCTAAACTCAAGAATACATCCAGTACAATTTGATCTCAAGACCGACAGATATGAATCTTCATAGACGTTAACAAATACTTTCTTTTCACCTTTTCTTCCTATCAAAAAATACAGAATTCAACTTTCAACGAAGGATTTAACAGTTGTGAAAAAGCATTTTGTGAAGAGTTCTTAACTAGCTGCATTGTTTTGTTGCAGATAGGGCAGCTTTCTGCAGTGATAAGATGCGCAGTTGCTTCAGAGGAAGTAGAAGGTACGTTTTGAGTTACACACTTAGTATGTTTGTATTTGTCGTTTTAGGATTAATCTGACTTTGTCAGCTGATTGCCTTTCCAGGCTCGAGGACCCGCATGTACGAAAGTATGGAAGAGAAGAAAGGGGGTAATATAAATCCGAAAACTAGCCCCGAAAGATAGGACTAACGAGGATGAAAAAATTCTGTTTTGTAGAACCAGTAGTATACTATCGGTTCCGATTAGGTAATGTTCACATTATTGTCTTAGTTGTTTTCACTTTCTCGCTACTGAGTAGAGTGAGAGTGATGTAATGCTGCGCGAACAAAGCTGCGAATTTTGGCAGAAAAAAAACTTATTACAGGGCCCTAGTAACGAAAAATTGGATAAATGCAGTTGCTCATGTAGAGAAAAATCCTCTATCATGTGGACAGCAGAATCCATGTTTTCTGGGTCCCTGACACAGAAAAATAGAATGACGGCAAAACGTCTGTCCGTCTGTCTATGAACAACGCTAGCGGCTAAACCGTTCAGCTGATTTTCTCCAAAATTTATATTATCCAAACTATCTGTATGATGTCGCGGCCCCTTGAATTTGAAACTAATTTCAATTTTGTAGAGTATTGTACATGAAGCCCTTGAGACATTTTCCAAATTTTTTTAAAAAAAAGCACTAAGTTTTGGATTAAATTTTGTTGTCGGATATCATGTTTGTTGATTGGTCTCGTGTTCGTTGAAAACCCTGATTTTTTGAAAGTTGCAAAAGTTCAAAATATTTTCGGACTCTTCCTATAACTAAAATATTGAAGATAGAGATTTTTCTCTTCATGAAGTCTGTTCCTCGAAGATAAATTTTGAAATAAGGTCTCACAATTTTTTGAAATTTTGAGTACTTTTCGCGTAATTATGTGTGAAAACACGGAGTAGAATGTACGTGATGATGGAGCACAACTAGTGTTTTGGGCTGTGAAGCAAAACATTGTACTACTTTCTTTCAGTTTTTGAAATTCAATTTAGTAAATCAATATTTCTTGATTGTCAATATATGTTTACAAATAAAAGTATCCCAAAATTTTTTATGACAATCATTTATTTCAGGAATTGCACAACGTTTCGTAACTCTGTTTGTTACATCATCAGTTGCTAAACTTAGTGAGGGAACGCTAACCCATTAAGTTACCTCTGCAGCAGAACATTCAAGGAAACATTACGAAATACTCACTCTCACTCAGTTGATACCACATAACTAACCGTTACGAACAGACTACACAGACAGGTCCTTGAATGTTCTGCTGCAGAGGTAATTTAATGGGTTAGCGTTCCCTCACTAAGTTTAGCACCTGATGATGTAACAAAACGAGTTACGAAACGTTGTGCAATTCCTGAAATAAATGATTGTCATAAAAAACTTTGGATACTTTTATTTGTGAAATTCAATTTGTTATTCATGATTAATTTAAGCATTTCCGTTCAACTTTTTCATTACGCTCTCCATGTGTTTCAGACCCAGGCCATCGATCAACTCTTATTACAGCGTCCGTCATTGCTGCCGTCATGATGCTGACCACTGTACTATTGCTAATTGGTGCCTTTCTGGTTAGTGGTGTTCACATTCTTTATTGATTGGTTGTTATTGTTTTTGGCGCGTCAACTACTCTAACCATAGTTCCATAAGCATAGGGCTTATTATTTTAGTGGTATTCATACCTTTTGCGGCACTCACACGCCACTAATCTTTATAAATGAGGTCTCTAAAGAAAGAATTTCACGGAGACGAGACGAACTGCACTTTGACTTTAAAAATATGGAGGATTTGTTTTTAAAAAATCTAAATATTTATGTCAAATGCAACCCGCAACACTCGACCGCATTTTCTAATTTATATCGTTAAATTACTCCAAAATGAAGCGTTTTAAAGCTTTAAAAACTAAACTTTTGAGACCAGAGGGCCTCAAATAAACGTATCTCACACAGTAATCCATAGGATGAAATATTGAACATTCTATTACATTTTTGCTGGTTCGACGCTTCTCTATTCTACCCATCTGTTCAGAGCCGGTAGAATCTGCAACTGTATGTGAAATTAAACGAATTATTTTTATTCTACGCGATTGAATTACACGGGTGTACCACACTGCTCGGTAATAAAGTTAAATTAGAACATTTGTATTGACAAGGGTGTATTGTATTGTTATCATTTACAAGGAGACATGTAGAACAAGTGACGGAAGATAAAAGAGGTTTGAAGAAAAAGATATATTACAGGCTTAATATGGAAATGGCGAAATAGAGAAGAGGGTGGGGTTTAACATTCTCGCATGGATTTTCATCAGCATGGCACCGCCCCAACCCCCAGGACAAGCTTTAAGCTCCCGACTGGTCTTCCGAAATGTGTGGTAATGTAATGCGTGTAAGTGTAATTATGAGAAACCCATGAGTAGGGAACAATGATGAGGAAGGGAAGATCGCACGCGATTCGTTTCCAGTTTGTTTAAGCACCGCTTCGCCATTCACATAGTGTTAATCGGAGAAATCATTGAAAATTATTGGTTAGAGAGCAGTCGATCGCTATAATTCTCCTCCAAACATTTTTTTAAATTTTCATTTAAGCTGCTGCAATGGTGGAGCTGAGTATAATGCAGTGAAGCTTTGTAGACCGAGAGATACAAAGCGAGTTTTGAAGAATTTTGACCTCAGCTACTGTCTTATCGCATTTGAAAAATCTATTGATCTGCAGCAGCAAAAATTCTTCTGAAAACCACGCATTCAAAATTGTTTTCCAAATAGTATCTCCCTCACTTCTTAAGAACATCATATAAAATTCTCTCGTACAACAATACAATAAATAACTTTTAGACAGCCACTGGTAAAAGCGGCTCCTTCAGGGCTTGAAAAGCGTGCTAAAATTGTAAGTTTTATGAATAGTACTGAAAGTGGTTCAAGGGTTCATATTAATCTGTAAATGAAACAAAGAAAACCTCATACTTTTGTCTAGACGCATAATCTTTGACTGACCCTTATGTATCATTGTGATTTGTACACGTGAATTAAAATAAAATGAACGTCAGCAAGTCTGTCTACAACAGTATGACACATGTGGTAAAAGTGATTTTACTTATTTGGTTGTAGAATTGCACTATGCTGCCTATCGGTCTTGTCCGACTTTTCATACCCGCAAAATAAAAAAACACATTTACCGTTTGTATAAAAAATAAATATTAACAAAAACTATCTAAGAATATTTCAATAGTACAATATATATTTGCACTATTTTGTGCAAATTTGAGACGAAGGTCCATTGATTTAAGTGGCTAGTGGTACGTATCTAAAAAATATTCGTAAGGTATATTTTCATTTTCCACAACACTGATAAGGGTTCATAAACCTTTCCAAAATACCAAACATTTCTACGCCTTCGTCAGTTATAGGCGATGGTTAATAAGCAACATCATCGTTGACTGTAAAGTGCTCGTGTTGCTAACCTGAAAGTGACGAATTTTCGACGTTAGCTCGATGATTGGGTCTTTGAATGGAAGAGAATTGGCTGGAAGATAATTGAAGCTCGGCTGCCCCGATCGTTAGTTTCTAAGATTAACTCGCGCCGAATGCCAGAGCAGTGACCTAACAAATGGGCAATGTACCGCACGCTATCCTTCCATCCTCTACATTGTCTCATCCTCTCCTCTTACACAGAGTTAACGGCACTACACTTGACAAGTCGGGAGCTTAGAGCTAGTCCTAACTGGGCCGGGGCACTGCTGCGGGAGATAGCTGGAGGGTTGAAACGCTCAAACCGATGTGTAGTGCAGCGCTGAACACACCCACTTAATTGGGTGTAGTTTCTTCGATCTACTCGACCGCACACCACGCACGTAGGCTATCATCGCAATTTGAAGCACAGCTCAATTCGCTCGCCCAGCTCGTATCACTTTCCCAGATCCTCCAGCACCGCTCTCTCCGCCCACTTCACCCTCGATGTTCGCTTGGTCCCACCAGTTCCGCTCTCTCCACTCACCCCGCTGACGCAACTACATATTCCGATCCTCCAGCACAGTCACTCCACCCACTCCGCCCTCCCTGCTCGCTTCGCCCTTCGAGTTCCGCTCTCTTCACTCACTCTGCTCAGCCCGCTCTCTTCGTTTATGCGAAACGGGCTCTCCACTAAGCTGCTCCAAACACATTCCCCGATCCTCTAGCACCGCTCTCGTGGTCCACTTCACCGTCCATGCTCGCTTCGTCCCTCCAGTTCCGCTCTCTCCACTCACCCCGCTGACGCAACTGCATGTTCCGATCCTCCAGCACAGCTCACTCCACCCACTTCGCCCTCCCTGCTCGCTTCGCCCTTCGAGTTCCGCTCTCTTCACTCACTCTGGCCAGCCCGCTCTCTTCGTTTATGCGAAACGGGCTCTCCACTAAGCTGCTCCAAACACATTCCCCGATCCACCAGCACCGCTCTCGTCGCCCACTTCACCGTCCATGCTCGCTTCGTCCCTCCAGTTCCGCTCTCTCCACTCACCCCGCTGATGCAACTACATACTCCGATCCTCCAGCACAGCTAACTCCACCCACTTTGCCCTCCCTGCTCGCTTCGTCCTTCGAGTTCCGCTCTCTTCACTCACTCTGGCCAGCCCGCTCTCTTCGTTTATGCGAAACGGGCTCTCCACTTAGCTACTCCAAACACATCCTCCGATCCTCCAACTCTCGTCGCCCACTTCACCCTCCATGCTCGATTCGTCCCTCCAGATCCGCTAGAGATAGATTCGCTAGAGGCCAGCGGTAGTGCTCTAAATAAACAGTTTTAATCAAATAGAAATGTACTGTAAAGTAAAATTAAAAATTGTATTTTATTAAAATTTGAATCAATTATATGTGTTTTAAATAAAACTTATATATTTCCTATTTCGTAAGGTATGAAGCATATGAAGAAAGTCCGGGTAACACCGGTAATTTTTGTAGTCCATTACGAATATAATATTAATAATAAGCCTGTAAAATCCCTTTAGGGAAAAGGCGTCTTCAAGAACGAGGATATATTCTGAGTAAACATCAGAGCCGCCTCTTCTAATGTTATGAGTTGGTAATATCTGTTAATGTTAATCAAAAGTTTTGCACTTGCGTTAGCTATATGTTAACACAAAAGGACTAATCATTAATCAATAATCATTAAAACTATACAAGCCTACTTTATTACTTGTTTAGTCTTTTGAATTTTAACTTCGTTCATTTGCATGCATTCAGACCTACTTCACTTCTGATTTATTACTCACTTTTATGATTGATTAATTGTTCCCTTCTTTCTTTCACCATAAACTATCGTGTGCTAGCCGTGAACACCGTCTCTGTTATACCTGTATTTTGAAATACGAATATAATACGAGAAAATACAAAGAAGTAGCAGAATTAGTTCTTGTCTTAACAATAGGTCCCTCAAAACGTTTAGACAGCAGACAATTTTTTAAAATTATTTTTTTGCAAAAAACTTCAAATTAAATGTTACGTCACAGAGTCTCCAGTTAGTTGAAGACGGAAAAAACACGATTTAATTTGACTTGTTATGAAATAAAATAATTTTAAAAAGTATTGTCTAAAAGTTTTCAAGGGACTTGTTCTTAAGAGAAATACTACTGAACGAAGAAAGTGTGAAATTGTTTTTCTACTCCCATTGTATAATAGTCACTTGATGGCTGTAACCAGTTGTATAATGATTCTCATTAAGATACAGATTTCATTATGATTCAGGATTTTGACTAATTACAGAGAAGTTTACAAACTAAGTATTAACACCTCATTAATCATTGAGAATCGTTACAGTAAACGTTTCGATCGATTGTGTACATCAAAATAGCATTTGATATTGTATTATGCTCGTCAGTTTTAATATCTTTTATTAGTAGTAATTTTTTGTGGAATATTATTTAAAATAAATTGGATCGTAATTTCACTTTGATCGTATTTGACTAGCGCAGTACTCCCTCGCAGGCGGACTGGTAACCACAGCCACCTGCGGCAGCATGCGAGGGTAGGGTTAGGTGGCCTTGGCTTAATCCTATATCTCAACTGCCACGAAACGATTCAATGTTAAGGTTTAACTTATAAACTTCGAAAGAAAAGTACCATATGAAACTCGATGTAATGGGTATTAATACACTCGTGTGAACTTTACGATACTCTTGTATCAACACCCATCATTACATCATCGTTTCATAATGTACTAACAATATGTTTACTTTAATTATAATGTTAATAACAATAATGTTTACTTTAACAAAAACAAGATATAGTATAATGAATTAGTTTACATTTGCATTGTATAATTAAAAAAAACTCGATATGCCTGTAACAAGTCATGTACTTCCAGGTCAATGACCCCCATCTCGATCGGGTTTTTGTCCAGTTTCCCTGACCCATTGAGCAAATGCTGAGATGGCCCCTTGATTTGCTTCTGGACGCAAATGTAGTAGCTTCACTATGCGCACGTTTTGTTGAACATTCCTTTTGCTTGTAGTGGTAGTAGAGCTTAGGGTGAGTTTCTACTTTGTTAACAATACAGAAAAATCAAATCTGTTTCTTCCTTTACCGTTAAAAATAAGTTTTCTATAATTTGGCAACGAAAATATCGTTTTTGAAATGTCAATTCCTCGCGTTTTTTAACTTGTTATCATCATCATCATCATTATTATTATCATTATTATTATCATTATTATTATCATTATTATTATTATTATTATCCATCTATCACATATTAATAGTTAAATTGTTGGGAAGGGATTCTGAAACTCAAGAAAGCGTGCGCAGATCATTTTCTCCCCCATACGTCACAAAGTTTTTGACTAAATAAATAGCAAAGCAAAACTAGTTACATGCGGTTTCATGGCTCGTAGGAGAAGCCGCTGCTGGTGAAGGTGTGGCTGGCCATCCACTTGATCGAGTCGCTGGGCGCTCTCGGATTCCTCTTCGTGACGGTCTTTTCCCTCACCGCCATCGGTTTGGGGGACTTGGCCGCCGTCATCCTCTTCATCACTCTCATCATTCTGGGTGAGTTATTTTGCTGGTTGTGGTGTCAGCTCGTAAAATACTTGCATACGTGCTTCGATAGTATAAAGGTTCGCGGGTGCAACTGTTGTACCCATCTGTGCACGTTCCTGTCCAAATGTTCAGCGGATGGGGAAGTGAAGTCGGTAGTCCCAAGTGGTAGATTAATTGATTAGTGATTCCAGGCTAATAACTAAGATTAATAGTAAAATAGTGTGATCGTTAGTCCCGTAAGTATAGTGCATGTTGCTCAGGAGATGGCGTTTTTCTTCTCCCGCTGTATGGCTAGCCCCGGTGCCGACCTTCCGTGGGCTAGCGGAGTTTTCCGAACCAAGTATCTCCCACAAGCGGGGCACCACCCCAGCCGGGACAAATTCTATGCTTCCGACTGATGTCCCGGCATGTAGTGCGTGTTAGTGTTAGTGCATGTAAGTTAAAGGGACAAAAGAACAAGGAATGCTAAGCAGAGATCGCGCGTGTCCGTGGCCCATTTGTTAGGGTACTGCTTCGGAATTCGCCTGGCATTGATTGAAAAAAAAACGGAAAACTACCTACTACTCAGAGGAACTGGCCGCTAGAATTCTCCTCCAGATAGCGACAGAACTTGATCCAGCAATCTAGTAAAAGTGGAAAATCCTGCCACCGTCGGGACCGAACCAAGAATCTCCCCGTCAGAGATACTGCAGTGACATGAATGCCCTGACCCACCTCTCCCGGTCATTTTGCTGGAGGTGTAGCCTTTGGTAAAATCTTTCGATGGTCTAGAGTAGGGCTGTCCTACTGACGTTCTGCTCTGCCATTTATTGTGGCCCGCGAAAGCTTTTTGTCGAAAGTCCCTTTGTCGTGGTGGAAGGGCCTGGCTCCACATGTGGGAAAGTGGAAGGACAGTAAAGGCAGAAGGTGCCCCCCGGGTCGTTCCCTATTCTCCTAAAGGTCTAAGGCGGATGAAGGGGAGCACGAAGGACAGGGATGACCCCAGTCATGGCAAACAGCAGCTTATTGGGGTGCCGTTACATTGGCACCTGACGTAGCGCAGTCTTGCCAAGGATTGTTCTCCGGAAGAGAGATTTTTGCGCAGCGCCATCGGTCGGGTTAGCGGCACTCGAAATGAACAGTGGTCAGGGAAGAGGGCGGGAAGCTGCTAGCAGAACCTCGGAGGGTCGGTCTGCACGAGCGGGCTGGAGTGTCGATAGGGCCCGCTAGGGTCGATATGAACTGACGATTGGGGTGAAGGGACGACGGCAGGGCGAGTTTGGGCCGAACTAAACCGACTAGGGGCGAGGGAGGTCGGCAGAACCAGTTTGGGCCAATCTGAACAGACTAGGGCTGAGGGAGGTTGGCAGGGCCAGTGTGGGCCGATCTGAACCGACTAGGGGTGAGGGAGGTTGGCAGGGCCAGTGTGGGCCGATCTGAACCGACTAGGGTGAGGGAGGTTGGCAGGGCCAGTGTGGGCCGATCTGAACCGACTAGGGTGAGGGTTGGCAGGGCCAGTGTGGGTGAGGGAGTCCAGCAAAACCAGTTTGGGTCGATTTGAACCGACTAGGGATGAGGGAAGTTGGCAGGGTCAGTGTGGGCCGATCTGAACTGACGGAGGAGATTGAAGGTCCGCACATACGAGTCCCGAGCTTTTTATTTATTTTACGTCAAAAAAACTCAGCTCACCAGTAGCAATGAATCTCTCGCTAAGCGGAGGTCAAGCTGTTACACAAAGGTCTGGCGTCAGACGAGGCACCCTTTTCGAGGCGGAGCTACGCAATTTTGCTTTCTTCCCTGTCGGGCGAGAACCTTTGTGTGCGTAGCGCATGCGCACTGCCGTGGTAAGCGTCCGCTCTAATGATAAAAGTAGGTTAGGTTTCGATTTAAAGATTTCAGTGGTGAAAAGCTAGCTACTTCGCTATGAGCCACGAGCGAGCCGAGATTTCCGACACCAAAAATAAACGACAATTCCGAGACAAAAGAAAACTATGTCCTTTTCGCTGACAATGCCGCTGACAACGCTGACAATTTCTTCAATACTCAATGATACTTATGCCGAGGATGCTATCAGTCTTAATACTTGTTTCCGAATCTTCCCTCATGATAAGAGTGCACGAAAAGACGCTAAGCAGTTTTCTTAGCACAATCTCTTAAAAAAAACAATATTTCGCACCTTCACCAGATACCATGATAGATGGGATTTGGATTCGTAGAAGTTGCACTTCTGAAAGTATTGTATATTTATTTATTAGACAATGAAATTTCAGAAGTTGATGGAAGATTTTTTGCTTTATCCAGTCGTTTACAAGTAAACGACTGGATAAAGCATAACAAGAATATCAATAGTTAGTTCTTTCTCTCTTTCGAGAATCACTTTGTTGCTGAGAAGTGCCTGACGTAATGGTAAAGGTATTATTTATATTTGCATTTGAAGCTAATGAAACAATTGGAATAACAAATTGAAACTATTTCGTTGAGATGGAGGAAGTTGAGACAATTGAGAATAACTCTGAGCCGTGAAACATATTTGGGAGAGAACTATTGGTTCTCTCGCTTCATTTTTTGTTTATAATGTTTAAAAATATTTTTTTCTTATATGCGTTTTTTGCTACAGTTTAAAAAGAAGATTATATCAAATGTTATCTGTTGCTAACTATATATTTGGTAAACCCATATTCTTAGTTTTAAGCGCATATTCTGGCTGTTTTAAGTGCATATATTGCCAATTTTAAGTCACGGTTGCATGCTTATTTTTATTTCTTTTAGTGCATAAAGTTCTGGGGTCTACTTATAAGTTTTGTTGCATGGATTTATTCATTGTTGATACATGTGAAAATTAAGCTTTTTTGCTTTCAGTGATTGTCTCCTACAAGCTGATAGTCGTGTACAGCTACTACGTATCAATAACAGGGGGTGAAGCAGGTAACGTGTGAAGACGATAAGTAACAAAACCCTTTATTTTATCCAATTGTTTTAAGAAAAATATTTGTCCCTTAATAAGACCGATAAAATAATTCAAACCAATTATATTTTTAATATTCGTCGATCACTCAACAAAATCTAAAATATTTTAGAATTCCTAAGATTTTTTTCAATATGTATTCATATTGAAGAATTCGCAGAACCTCAACAGTTTTATTCGAATAAATAAGTATAATTTATTATTCAGCATTAAATGTCCACATTTAATATAAAATTATCAATTCTGTTATGAGAACTTCATAAAATTCAACTGAAACACTGATTTTTGAGAATGGTGGAATAGTAGAGTGTTAAATCTTGTGAAGGAAAAAGTGACATGAATTTAATTCGGCTTTCATTTCCTTTCGAATTATTTAAATTTCATTTCCGATAAGGTTTTTTACTATGAACCTATTCATTGACTAATAATTCGCACATTATTTTTGGGAAATGTTTATGAAATGATTAGTGCAAAGTGTTGATGCTTTAAGTTTTCACATCTTTATGGTTCGAGTTAACAGGCTGGATTTATAAAATGAAAATGAAAGCGAAGTGCTCTAGATATCAGAATTTGCTTTGGAAAGTCATTTAAACAAATACCGTAAATACTTGTTACTCGTAAGAAATAAATTTTAACATTTGAAATTAACTAAAAAATACCAATGGGAAGACCTACCATTTTGACCTATTACTGTAAGCTAACTTTTTTGGCGATTCGTACAGTGAAAAAGCGTTTTATTACATTATTTAATGGACGCCCAAAATATGATTACGATTATGATCTAATAAATCATAATAAAACATTATCGAATTATTGGATTATTGCATCATAATCGTTACAATATAGTTGTACATCGCAGATTTGCTTTATAAGAGTTTGCAGAATGGGTTTTTAATTTGATGTTTTATAGCATGTAATACTTCCTCACCTTGTTTGACGTTTGATTTCAGGTTAAATATATGAACCTTGTGAAATAATACGTACAAATTTTAAAACATTTGTTATTTTGTATCTCGAACATTTTTTTCTTCACAATTATTTAATTGCTAAAAATTATTGGAAATTGCTAAGAATTAATGGACAGATTTGGCACTTTCCGACAGTGTTAACAGGTAGACATTTTTGTTGTAAAGATAGAAGATAGTGAAAGATAAGATTTTTCATCTCTAACACTCGGAAAAATTAAGAATATCTGACTTTTAGAATTAATTTACGAGATAAAATACAGATTATGTTTAATGATGTGAGGAATGATAAAAAAGTGCTATGTCAAGTTCATAGTAACCCAATTAATTTAGAAAATTACCTAAATATAAAATGCGCAATTGACAACATAAAAACATTACATTAAAAGAGCATTCATTCGGAAAAGAGGAACGATAGATTATAGTGCATAAGGGAATGAAGTTTAAAAAAAAGGTAGAAAGTTTTGTAGAATTATTTTCACTCACGATATAAGACAAACATTCCTCTGGTCTCTTTTTAGGGATTTCTAATGCGCCATTAAAGAAATAGATTTGCCCATTTAAGTCCTAACTGATATTCATATGCGTCTTCATGCAAGCGTAACTTTTGTCCAGTGAATAAAGAACGTTTACGATGCCTCTTAATCCATACCTAGAAAAAAAAACAGATTTACTTCTTCCAAACGACACATTGCTGATTGGCATATTAAATTGACTGTTTTGGAAATATAAGAATCAAATTTTCTCCAAAAGCGATTTTGTATAAGTGATTGATAATGAAACACTGTCAAAGGACTTGGAAAACCGGACTTGGAAAACGGTCTGTGACAGAAAACCGGACGTAGAGTAACTATATAGCGAGATGGCGCCAGGGGTAATCTGTCATGACAAAAGATGCATGTGCCTACATGTTATAACAACTAGAAGAAGAAATTATTTGTGCAAAATTGACAATTGTCAATTTTGACTTATTGTAATTTTGTAAATTGCAATACACAAATGAGAAGTGATAAAAATAATAGAAATATCCGAGTACAAAAATGCAACAATGGAAATTGAATTATACTCTGTCATGAAGCTACCTCCTGCGTTAGTTACCACGTATAATAATAATTTATCACGATTTCAATAACGTTCACAAAAGGTGCAATTCAAAAACACCTTTTTAATGCAGAGCCTTGTAATATCAGCTTGAGCTGAAAATAAAGGCTAAACAATACGTCTTTAAAATAATTATATCAATGATATATCAAAATCAATTTATATATCAAAGATTGGGTTGAAGAATTCGCACAATATTCTGTCCGATGAAAATAAGTTATCAAAACAATTCTCCTTACATATCATTAGCACGTCTTTAGTGCATCCAAATCTATTTCTTTTGAGACATAGCACTCAATTTGAAATGACAGCTTGATGTGAACTTGAAATATTTTTAGAATCGAAATCTTTGAGCGGCATCTTGTAAAACTCTTCATTAGCATTTGAGACATTATGAACTCTAGCATTGAGAAATTCACTATCTTGTTCGTCTTTCAACAGAACTGCCTCCCCTGTGTCTTAAAATTACTTGCTTGCTTACTCAGCAATAATGTAAGCAGTTGTAACTGTAGAGGTATTTCAATGACTTAATGTACAGATGTACAGTAAAATGTCAATATTGACTCACATAAAGACAATGGACATTGAAATTAGATTAAAAACGGAAAATGTGTTACAAATTTCAGAGCAGAGTTTTAATAACAGAAAAACTTGCAGGATTTTTGCTCAAAATATCTCTTCTATTTGTTGATAATTTGGACGGAGTGCAAATAGGATAGGTAGAAAGATATCTTGCAATTACATAATGAACAAACTAAAGAATTTTTAGAAAATTCACAACTTTCTATTTTATAAGTGCCTGAATTTCTAATCTCGCAATACATCACAGTCAATTTTCAGATGTGTAAATTCATCGGTAATAATATTGTGAATTTCAGCTTAAAGATTATTATTAATGTTTTGGCTTGTTTTATGATATGCGTTTCCACCAATTAACAAGAGTGAATTTGAGAGGTAATATTGAGCATTCAGGGAAATGAAATTACAAAATTTAATATCAAAATTGATGAATTTAAGTAAAATATTTTGTAGCTGAAAATGTAGATAAAAATGAATTTTGGTAGGATGAACAAACGCAGAGAAAACACATACTCATTGTTTTTATTAAACTAATTTTTATGCAATGTTTACAAACAAATTTAAATATTTATGAATTGAAATCTAGCGCAATTATTCTACTAATCCAATAGCATTTGTGTGACATTAATTTCTCATGTAAAAAATATGAAAACACTGTCTGAACTTTTCATAGCAATATACACTGAAAAAAGCTCAACAAACAAAATACTGAAAAGACAATATGCTCGTAAAGAAATACTCCTCCAGTAATGACTGTTTTCACAATTAAATATTTTAACAATTTTTAAAATGTGTTTTTTAATCAGTTTTTTAGTAAAATCACAAAAGACTTATTGAAACGCACATTTTACAAACTGAAGTTTCATTAATTGAAGTAAACAAAGTACTCACATACAAATGAAACAAATATTTGTTAATAAAAATTATCTCATTCGTTAAGTAAAATTAAAGTGTTTAAACTTAGCGTATAATATATACATATAAAATTCATTACATGTTAAGCTGTGATACTTCGTTACAAGTGTTTGCAGAAACGTGTGTCTACATTGAAATTTAGAAAGAGTTCAGAGTTCAATATTCAGAGGTATATATTTAATTTCATTTATTTCGTAGATACAGAACGTGTTCATATGAAAATATAATATGCAGATTCCATGTGACTAAATGGCATACGCAATGTATTCACGTAAAGGCATTTGCGTGAAATAAAGTAATTTAGCCCGATTGATGCTAACTCCTAGAGTGACCAATGTAGACATGTTTATTCATTAGCGCTAGCGGAGTTAAGAACTTGCTTTGAGAAAACAGATTAATTTAATTTTCTCAATTTCATAAATAATTTCTCGTCGGTAATTGTGAACAAAAAATCTTGAGATTCTTTCAGATCATTCAGACACTCTTAGATTAATGTAAACAAAAAGTTGAATACAATTGTTACTTTCCTACTTTATACTCCTTTACAACTATTTCTTACTCTATCAAAAAAATAATTGGCCTTGCTGGAACAATAGCATAGTCGCAAAAAGGAGAAAATCTCACAGACTGAACCGGTTAAATCATGATATACAGGTTGCCTAGTTTTCAAATGGCATTTTCCGGTACTTTCAGATTAAATTTCTTTGCTTGAAAATGTCCAGTGACAAAATAGTCCGCGTATAAAAATGTGCAGTTTAGTATGTTCACTGCATGGTCTCAAGAAAGAAATATCCAGAAGCGAAAAACAAAAAATGTTCAAAAACAAAAATGTCCAAAAATGATTCTATGCATATTAAAATTACAGACCGAGATGATAGATGAACATAAAATGGTATTTTACTGCACCACCTAAAACGTTTTAGACAATACGATAAAGAGTATATTGTATCTCGAAGGCAAGCAGGTCATGTAAGACCTCCGAAAATAAAATATATGTATATTTCTAGTAGAGAAAGAATAGGAAAACAGTGCGGAGGTACGAGTTCAAAAACACTAATGATATTAAGTGCTTTTCACAAATGTTTCTATTGATCTCACATTATGTATTGACATTCTTATTACACCAGTGAACCATGTTACAATCACGCGTTGTTGATTGTGGATTGGCACGTGTGATTGTTGTTGAGTGTTTTAATAATAAATGGATTCAATTATTTTGTTCATCTTTTAAACATTTACAATAAAGACATACTTTGATTACCAATCTACAACAATTTCCAACGTGATTGTAATTTGGTTCGACAGTTCATAATGTAATAAGATTGTCAATAAATGATATGACACCAATAAAAAATTGTGAATAACAAATAACTGTCAGCCGTACACTTAAAGATAATTATATTCAAAGCTATTTGCGTTTATCATATAATTTAAACTCGCGTTTTAGCCGGAAGAAAGAACATTAGAAAGAATGAAAAATTTGCAATGGGCCTTTTTCTACTGTTGGTCTATATTTAGTAATATAATCTATATCTACGTATATAGATACAGTAAAGAAAGGGGCCATTTTTTGCTTGATATTTATTTCGACGGATGGCTTTGTAGTTGGGGTACTTTACGTGTAGACATTTGGTAGGTGGACATTTTTTCATTGGACATTTGTTACTCCAACAGTTTTAAATTTAGTCTTATTAAAAACTATTCTTTATTTTATTTTTTTTAATTTAAAAATACTTACTAAAATTTTACATTGATAAATATATTCAAAATATTACTTTCGCAACACTTTCCTCGTTCGACAACTTTTCTTCAAAATATACTTTTCTTTTGTTTTTTATCAGGAAATAATGAAATACCAAACACTGCATTGAACTATTAGCGTAGTTACAAACCCGAATGTAGCCAGATGTAAAAAATCCACAGATTCCGAATCGACAGACAGGGTCAATTATTTTTTTGTCTGTTGAATATGTAAAAATGCACTGATAAATAAGCCAGAGTGTACACTAAAAAGAATTATCAAGAAACAAGTTCAAACGTCCTGAACATTACAAGGAATAAAATGTGTATGCTAACGGCCTTTGCATTAAGACCGTCCACTTTCAAGAAACAAGAATCGCGAGATTAAAGAAGTGTTGTTGTTTTTTTTTACTTCACAGTGATTCTTAACCTTTTGGACGACGCCTAGATCTTTGTTCTTTTCATTTCCTAAAAATACTAAAAAAAGAAAAATGGAATTTAATTGAGAAAGATCAACATAAAATTATAGCTTATAGTTAAAAATTATACTAGGAAAATTCTCGGATTCGGGCAAAATTACAAGGAAATTTCAATATTAATGTTCTTGTGTGCTACTTTTCTTTACAAAATTGAAATTTATTCCAGTGCTTTGATCTCTCCAGTCTCTCAACGTGATCAACTATTTACAGGGAGTTCATTTCTTATTAACACAAACAATGGATATAATAATTTCACAAGATATATTGGTTAAGAACCACTGGTCCAGATTCTGAGAACTTGGCCCAAGGTTAAAGTAGAGATCAGATTACACTGTGCCAATGTATGTGTTGTAGCGTCTTCTGTGATATGTTATAGTATTCTTGATCTTAGTGCATACCTTCAAGAAATGTTTGTAAATGGAATGATATTGTCTAATTGTAAATACAAGTTCAATGACTATGAGGATGAAAATTATAATTGTAACTAATGTAAAGTCCGATGTTGAATGATTGCGAGAAATGGGGGTTTGTCTTTCTTTTTGACTAGGTTCAAAAGTGATGATTCAATTAACTCTAAGCGGAACACGCATTTGGTGCTGTAGCAATCCAATGGCGAAGAGAAAAAAATTAAGAACACCGCGATAGTAGGTACCCACTCAATGCCCTGCCGTGGTCTCCGGGGACATACTGCATGCCTTCGCAGATGATTCCATGACGTATATACGCGAAAAGAGAAGAAATGATCGTGCAATCTTAGATCGACATTAAGAGTGGAAGAGTTAATTGCAATATTGATATTTTTGTATTCCTTCGCTTTCACTAGAACACAGTGTAAGAATTTTAAATTTTATTTTTTTAACTAAACTGTGTAATATAGATAAGGGTATGGTATGCCGAAAATGGTTTGGATCTCTCCGAGTGATTTGGTGTTTGCATTGCAATCTAGATGTTGTTATTGTTTGAATGTAATTGTATTAATGGTATTTTTGTAATTATTCGCTTTCATTAGAATACAATGAAAAAATATTTAATTGTAAAGTCAGGAGACATAGGTACATAGACTCCGTCTACTGAAGGATATTCGCCAGGTTTGTACCCTCAAACAAAACTACTCTGTGTTTTTAAAAACTTGAAAAGTTCCATGATAAAGTAGTTGTATTAATAAGATTTTCATTCATTTAGCCTTTATTCAAGAAATCTATTTACACGAACATGGATGTTTCAAATTGGAGCATTAAGACAAAGAAAGACAAACTTCTAATGATAACAATGTGTTCTGACTTGACAATAATGTTATAAATGTAAGTGGTAGATGGTTGAGAATTTAAGATTAAAGGAAATCTTCTTCTAGTTAAATGTGAAAAAACAATACACTGGGCGAGTTGTGGGATGTGAGCTGAAAACTCTACAAAGATTCAAAGTTTTGAATCGCTTACAATAAAAATATTGCTTAAAAAAAAAAAAAATGTCAATTCTTCGCTTTTTAAAGAAAAATGTTTATTATAATAGGCGAATTAATAAAAAGGTAAAACAGTTCAATTTTTTTAAGAAAATATTTTGATTGCGAAATGAATCTATATCGAACATCAAAATTGAGGAGCAAGATGCAATAACAACTTAAGTGGAGTTACGCTTTTTGGAGATATCTGAAGTCAAAGTTTGAAAATTTAATAACTCTGTACTATTCAGGTTGTTAGTGTCAAACGTTATTTACATTTTTGTAATAACTATATAAATAGAGTGGAATGTGTAAAAATTGAGGGTGGTTCTGAAGATATATATAACTAAAATTATATATTATACGCTGTTATTGCATAGAATGGAGGTATATGGTCAAAATATGGCTTCAAATGAATTTTGAAGTAAAGTTTGATGACAAGTATATGGTATTTAGAGAGAACCGATTGTTGATTTCAGAACCATATTCTGAAAAAAAATTTTACTTTATTCATCACATTCATAATCTGATTTATTTTCAGAAGACATTGCTTCATGAGATAAGATCTTTTCATTAGCATTCAACAATTTGAGGTTTTAGAAACCATGTCAGCGACAGAATATCAGCCATTTTTTGTGCTTTTACACTTGATGGTTGCACACTGTGTAATTCAATATTCTTATAACTTGGTACTGTAACATTTCTCTTAAAAAATGTGAATGTCCAGAAATGATAAGAACAGGTTTTAGAACCTTTCACAACGCCATGTTTATAATACAAGTTTTACAAATTTTTGAATTGTGAATTTGGGTATTTTTATAACTGGTAGTTTCAAGAACATTTGTCTAAACTTTTTCATTCTTCTAAGTATCTTCTAGGGGATTTCTTTCCCAGAGTAGGAAAAAACATAACCTCTTCCGCGGTTACGATCATGTTTCGCGATATTTTTCTTCCACGTGCCACTCTTATTGAAATAAATAGTATTGTTGACAATGACAACGCCTTCAATCATTTCAATTTCAATTAAGAAGAAGTTACATTTTAAGCTGGGAATCCGCAGATTTCGGAAAAGGGGTTCATGCAATAACAGCATACGCCGACTTAATCAGTTATTGTATCTAGGTCCTCGATGCATTTGTTTGCATGATCTGCAAAGATCTTGCCAGTATCTGCAACTCTCCCAGTCGCCTACAATATTTAGCTGTTACATGTTTTTTTTTTTTTTGAAATTGTGCCTAACATAAATGACAATAACTATCTTATAAGGTTTTGAGAATATATACTGTTATATTTCCAAAACATGTTCGTAGTTTAGAGCTATATACATGTATTTATTAAATCGCATAAATCTAAAATATTTGTGTAATCTCTCTTTAATGTTTTGACTGTGGGTGTAGTAGTGTAATTCAGTATCGCTCCTTAGCGTTACTATGACAGAAATTTGGAACTGATACATACAATTCCCGTAAGGCTGGTGTGAATTTTAACCGATTTTCAACTATTGGTACATTATTGACTGATTCGTTCAAACGTGTGAAAATATGAAAAAAGAGACATCTTTGTTTCATTAAAGCGACAATTTTGTAAACTGTACGAAATATCCTTAGAAGCAAAATTCTAAGGAATCATTTTCTATATTTGAAAAAATACTGAAACTGTCTTTAGCACACAAATGATCAAAATAATAGCAAATTATCATTCAGCAAAAGGAAATTCAATTAAAATTCAGCTATTAAAGAACTACAGTACTGGCAGCGTATAAGCAACTCTGACAGTTCAATGCGCTGTTGCCACACATTGCCATGCACATAGCACCACCTACACAATAGATAAATGAAATCTCAAACCATTAACTGCAGCGCCTCTGACCGGGAGGTCCTAAGTTCGAGTCCCGACGGCGGCAGGATTTTCGACACTAGCTTTTCAGCTAGGTCGAAATCAGTCGCGCTCTGGAGGAGAATTCTAGCGGCCGGCTGCTCTGATCGGTAGTTTTCCGTGGTTTCTCCGATCAACACCAGGCGAATGCCGGAGCAGTACCTTAACAAACGGCCACGGACCGCGCGCGTTATTTCCTTCCTCTTCCTTCTCCTATCCTCTCCCCTTACACACACACACACACACACACACACACACACACACACAGTCTTACACTAACATGCACTACACTACCCCATACTCCGGGAGACCGGTCGGGAACTTAGAGCTTGTCCCGGCTGGGGCGGTGCCCCACTGGTGGGAGAGTCCTGGTTAGGGGAAACCCCACTAGCCGACAGTAGGTCGGTGCCGGATCTCGCCATCCAGCGGGGGAAGATCACCGCCATCTCACAAGAAAAAACATGCACTACACTCACGGGACTAATGACCACAGCAGTTGACGCGCCCGGAAACACGAAAAATCAATCAATCAAACCATTAACACTTACTGACATGCTAGGACACGTCTTGATATTGTGTACATAACTTTCGTCAAAGCCGAACCTTATTACCTCAGCGACTTCGTGCGAATCAGATGAGCGGCAACGCTGAACCCTAGCGGTGAGAAAGTAAACAAACCCTCGCAAGCTGGTTGCTTCAGAACAGGTCACATGACGTACCACAGCACGTGGCGAGAGAACTGTCAGTCACTTATTCGCTGCCGGTACTGTAATTATAATATATTGTTAAGCCGTATGAAATTTATTAGTATCTACATCATGTTATTCAATGAAAATGTTTTAGAGGTGACTTAGCAAAGAGTATTTTGATAATAATGGTAATATTAATGATAATAATGGTTAATAATAGTATTGGGCCAATTCCTCGTAAACAACACGTCGGTGAAATGTAGGTTTTGAGCCATGCGTTCAGGTTATGTTCAATACCACTCCGTAACACGTTGCTTATAATATAATTTTGTCTTAAATAATATTAAAACTTGTAAAGTAAAATGTATTATAGGAAAGGTGGCAAATATTATTGAAGTAGAAAATGGCTTTAAAAAATAGTAAAAACGGCTAAGAAGAAAATCAAATCGTTTGTCAAACAGGACATTCTAGCAATGGAGTAGCTAAGTCAATTCAACCCAAGCCCGGCACTGGAACCCCAAAATCCAGGGGGCCTTAATCACTGCCAAAATCATCGAGGGCCCACACCGAAACCCAATAACGATGGCAATGGCAATGGCAATGAGGGGTAACATTTGGACTTTCGCACCGAGGTCACAGAGAACGTAGCCAGACCACTGCAGTGTGAGGAACAAAATATTTCTAGTGACAGAATGGAAGGTGAGAAAAAATATTAGTCTTTAAAAATAATAAACAATGTAAAATATATTAAGCATTGTTGATGTTGAATGTATGATACTCTTAGACAATTTTTAATCTGGGAATAATCATAAATACTATACGAGTGTAAGTATGAAGCATCTTGTGTGTTTTGTTGTTTTTTCTTTAAATTTATAACGTGTAATTGCGAACACCATATTGCATTGTTTACAATTATTTTGATGTCAGCATCTCAAAATTTTCTCAATTACATCATTTCATTGAAGATAGTTCAAAGAATTTTTGCGAAACACAGTTTAAATGTGTAGTCTAATGGACAGAATAAACTTGTTGCGTACATTGATATCTGTACAATATTTTTCAGCAGTGGTTATCCTATAAGAACGTTGTGGATTTTGATGGTAATTTATAGGTTAGCAAAAAAACTAATAAAACATGTTCTGGCATTCTTCATATGTGTGATACATTTGTAAAATGTTAATTGACAATAAATTGAGAGAAATAGAGTAAACTTTATGATTGTTCTCGTAAGTACACATCCTCATCTCCTTGTACAAACGGATTAATGATCCTCATCTGGATCTACTCCTCCACTTTTCCTTGATTCATTGAGTAATGTTCTTCCACGTTTCCAAGTCTGTGATCATTGTTTCTTCATATAGGTTCCAAATGTGGCGTCAGAACAGTCGCCTTAAAGTTAGAGTTGTTGATGTTGTAGGAAACGCTGGATGGTTTGGCTGTCTGTTCACGTTTCTGAAGACCGAGGTGCCCGCAAGTAATGTAAAAGGCAAATGCTTGTCCCCATGAGGGTCATAGCGCGTACCCGGCGCGGAGAGACGAAATCGGCATCCCCTGAAGCTGAAAAATGCTCCAGGAAGAAAAAACTTTCCTGTAAATGAGGATTGTAAATACATCTTTTTGGGTCTATTTGCAAAATTATATCAATTTACAGTTACATTTTAAAGAAATAGTCGAGGATAGAAGGTTGAATTTGTATTCAAAAACATATTTAAATATTTAGTGCAAAATTTCTGTTTTCTTCAAAGGCCAGAGTCTTTGCTGCCTAGAAATGGAAATAGACAAAGCAATGTTTTGAGCCATACGCTATCAAGACGACAAAAAAAGTAAGAGTACAACAGCATCACTTTCAGATTTATGTTGAACACTAGGTGCCCAAGCGACAAGAGGATGCAGTTTCAATGAGTGTGACGTACCTGAAAATGCTTTACGCAGCTCGGGTGAGATCTAGAGACAGACAGACAGACATAGATCTAGAGACAGACAGACGACATAGATCTAGAGACAGACAGACCGACATAGATCTAGAGACAGACAGACCGACATAGATCTAGAGACAGACAGACAGACATAGATCTAGAGACAGACAGACCGACATAGATCTAGAGACAGACAGACCGACATAGATCTAGAGACAGACAGACAGACATAGATCTAGAGACAGACAGACCGACATAGATCTAGAGACAGACAGACAGACATAGATCTAGAGACAGACAGACAGACATAGATCTAGAGACAGACATACATAGATCTAGAGACAGACATACATAGATCTAGAGACAGACATACATAGATCTAGAGACAGACACACATAGATCTAGACACAGAGATAGATGTAGATAGACACAGATATTGCTAAGAATTGCTTTAAAAAACCATAGGAGAAAGCTGTGCGTGGAAGTCCCGTGTAGTGAATAGGTTGAGGTGTGGTTGAGGAGGAGGCTGAGAGGAGCGCGCAGCGCAGAGGCGAGGCTGAGGGAGGGGAGGGGAGGGGAGGGGCGGGGCGGCTGAGAGCGCGCTCGCCGCGATCGATCGCCCCGGGTCCTCCCACGCGCGCGGGCGAGCGCCCACCCTGGGCGCACTTGTCGCTCCCGCTCCCACCCCACCCCCAAACCCACTCCCACCCCTCTCCCCCCATCTCCCCCCCTCCATTGTCTCTCCACCTATCCCCCCCCGCCCTTTTCTTCTTCCTCCTCCTCATCTCTTCATCTCTCTCATCCTCGTGTCTCTTCACCGTTCCCCGTTCTCCCACTCTCCCCCTCGCCCTTCATCGTTTCATCTGTGTTCCTCCCCCCTCTCACCCCTACCTCTTTCCCCTCCCTCCTCCCCCTCCCCCCGAATCTCAACGGGCCACGGACCGCGCACGATCTGTCCTTCATCTTCCTCGTCCTATCCTCTTCCCTTACACATACACATACACACACACTTTCACTAACATGCACCACACTATCACATAGCCCTGGGAGAGTCCTGGTTAGGGGGACACCCAACTAGCCGACGGTAGGTCGGCACCGGATCTCGACATGCTGCGGGGGAAGATCTTTGTCATCTCCCGAGAGAAAACATGCACTACGCTAACTGGACTAATGATCAAAGCAGTTGACGTGCCCGGAAACATGAAAAAATCAATCAATCCTAGTCTGGAGAAGGTTATGAAATGTTGCAATGAAAAGTGTCGTTTCATTTCTCAACTTACTTCGTAAGAAGAAAAAGTACTGCTATCGTGCGCAAGAAAACAGAGAATTTTCGACAAAAGAACCTATTACCGGGCCTAGGTAAGTAAAAAGTTAGTAAAATATTGTTTCTGTATATAGTAAATCACTTCCTCTAACACGTGGTGAACACAGAATCTAGACCCTCTTGTCAACGCTAGGTCTAAACCTTTCAGCCGATTCTGTACAAAATTGACTTTTCTCGTTTAATTTGAAGGACCCCTAAGCCCTTTTGATTTTTTGGGAGGGGTTACTTTACATGAAGCCTCAACAACATTCTCAATATTTTTTCAAAAACTAATCCAAGTATTTTTATTGTTCGTTGACTATCAACCTTATAGCATCCACAATGACTCAATCTTATAGCACCTTCATACCTTTGTTAAACAACATTTGGACTTTCCATTAGATGTTTGTTTCACTGTCTTTGAGTTTTTCTGTCACTTTTATCAATCACTGTTCTTATTCTTCTAACTGCCGTAACCTGTCGGTCCTTCTCCCGAAAGGCATCCAAAGGGGTGCGCAGCTTGTTTCATCGGCTGCATTGAACGCGGGTAGGTGGTGTTTGACGGCCTAACCCAGCTTATCGACAAACTGTATTCATCGCCACGAGAATGGTCGCGAACTGCTGCCAATCACCTGAGTACGAGTAACGCGGAAACGATACTGTTGCTGCCGATATCCTGCCTCCCTTCATCAGAGCTTCGCTGGAACCTGCAAACCCGGCCTTGCCTAGGCGAGCGTGCAATCCCACCGAAGGTAACGCGAAAAATTATCATGAGCATTGTCAATCTCGATTGATTGATTGATTTTTTCGTGTTTCCGGGCGCGTCAACGGCTTCGGTCATTAGTCCCGTTAGTGTAGTGCATGTTATTTTCGCGGGAGATGGCGCTGATCTTCCCCCGCTGGATGGCGAGATTCGGCGCTGACCTACCGTCTGCTAGTGGGGTTTCCCCCTAACCAGGACTCTCCCACCAGCGGGGCAAGCTCTAAGCTCCCGACCGATCTCCCGGAATATGTGGTTGTGTAGTGCATGTTAGTGTAAGTGTGTGTAAGGGGAGAGGATAGGACAAGGAAGAGGAAGAACAGATCGCGCGCGCGGTCCGTGGCCCGTTTTGTAGGGTACTGCTCCGGCACTCGCCTGGTGTTGATCGAAAAAAACACGGAAAACTACCGATCTGAGCAGCTGGCCGCTAGAATTCTCCTCCAAAAAGCGACTGAATTCGACCTAGCTGAAAAGCTAGTGTCGAAAATCCTGCCCCCGTCAGGACTCGAACCTAGGACCTCCCGGTCAGAGGCGCTGCAGTGACATTTAATGCACTGAGCTACCGCATCCGGTTCAATCTCGAGAAATGCATTAACATTCCTGGACTGAGAAAAGATGAGTAAAAGTAACCATTTCCTAATTATATTTTTCTTTTCTTATTAAATAAATGCAAAATAATTAAAAATTTATTGACGCGATTTCGACGTTTTATCCTTAAAATGTCGAATTAGCGTATCATTTAATTATTTAGTAAACAAACTGCATCCCTTCGACCCAAGGCAGTTAACTCTCTCATTTTCTACGCCGGAGCTGGATCGCAGGTTACTGCATGCTTGGCACCCATTGAAAATAAATTTAGTGTGTGCGGCCTGAAATACACTACATACCGACGCACTCCGTGAGTGACAGTACCCCCTCTTTGTGATGGCCAATCACCGAGTCACTGTGTGTGTGTGTGCGTGTGCGTGTGCGCGTGTGTGTGCGCGTGCAGAGAGAGAGAGAGAGAGAGAGAGAGAGAGAGAGAGAGAGAGAGAGAGAGAGTAAATGCATCATATACGTACGTTTCCTGTTCAAATGTTCACAGTGCAATTCAAGATACATCTACATGGTTAAACAGTTTTCCGTTTTCTGCTTTTTTGTCTCAAATAGAGTTAAAATATATTTGTGCTACGCCCATGGTGATTTGTAATCAATTTCAGCTGTTATTTTATTTTTTTAGTTATTGTTTCAAGAAATTAGTGTTAATATCCAGTAATCTCAGTAAACCCGTAGCCTCACTCCCTTTCGGGTGATAATGAGTTCATCTCAAAGTGGATAGCATTCTAGGACATTGCACTTCTGCAGTGGTACGAGTTGCAGAATAATTTATGGTAAGCGGATACTTTGGGACTGTGTAAAGATATATGTCCTTCGAGTCCGCCATCATCTGGTTCACAGAGGTGAAGAGTACGTCGTGCCGAGAGTCTGAGGAGAATGTGAACGGCGCAGTCGTCCACAGTGCGCTTCGGGAAAGCAAACAGAAACCCAGAGTGTCGAGCTGCCAATACATCTACGCCATGCAAGAAATCACCGATCAGAGATACGAGCAGAGCGCCCACACACAGTACATTATGGAGGGAATGCCAGACGAAGAGCTCAACAAAGTGCTGCTTTATGAAGCCCAGCCAATCAGAGAACTTGAGGAAAAATTAAGGAGGACAGAGGAAGCGTACCACTGGCCGTCCCGGCGTAGTTTAGTTTATGACCACTAAAGGGAGGGGCGCATCTCCGCCACTCGGGTGTATCTCCTCCCATTCCGCTGCGAGCAGTCGCACAGTACGGAGCTCCGCGCTCAGCGCTGCGCCTCGTCTCGTACCTGTGTTCTGTGCCAGTGTAAGATAAAGTGCTACAATAATAGTGTTCATCAGCACTTCTAACTGTGTGAGCTAATACTGCCAGCTATTAGTGCAACATTTTCATCAGACAACGCTGGCATACGCCAGTGTATCGCAGATGCCCTCGCCCAGGTCTACCCGACCGAGGGCGAAATGGAGGTCGCTTACCCAGAAGGCGACTTCCGAGAAACATCACTGCAACATATTCCAAATCATCTACCACAACACCAACTAGAACAGCAGTTACCTCAACCCCCGTCACATCAGCTCCACATGCTAAGTGGAACAACCGCACCTCCACTTACTGACCAGCAACGTATTGTTGGCAGCCAGGAGGCCGCCTCAACAGACGTCAGCACGATGTCGCAACCTTCATCATCAGTCATCAACACCAAAAAGAGGTCAGTCAGTGTCAGTGAAATCCCCATCGAAACAAAAAAGAAAAGTGTAGTCTCGAGTAATCCTAACGAGAACTTTAATCTATCCAGTGCTCCAGAATACAATGTCCCCGTCGGGAACAGATTCGGAGAACTCGCTAATCTGAACCCCAACCCTGAAGATAATCGGTTCGAATATTTAAATGTAAATACGGACGATCACTCTTCGCAACCAGCCAAAATTCCTCCAATCTTTGTGGCGGACATAACCAGTGTACGCGAACTTATAATCGAACTTAAATCTAACGTCACAAACAACTTCATCACAGACGTGAAAAATAACAAAGTTAAGATCAATGCCAATAACCCTACGGACTTCCGTAAAATAATCAAATATCTCATACATACCCATCGTAAATTCCATTCATTCAAAGATCCATCGAACAAAAAATTTTCTGTCGTATTCAAAAACATTGAACAATCAATAACGAACCGGAAATTTTGAATGACCTACAGCAACGCTTCACTTCAATAATCAGAGTCACCGACTTCAAAAAGATGGCCTTCCAATCCCAGTAGTCGCTGCAGAATTCAACGGTTCTGAACCCATAGAAACTATTTTAACCATACATCAAATTTGCAATCATCGTGTAAGAACCGAAAGACGCAAAAAGCATAAAGGCCCCCTTCAATGCCAAAGATGCCTAGACTATGGTCATACCAAAAACAACTGTAACCACTCCATCACGTGTGCATTTTGTGCCGGGAACCATTTCTCTGTGCTACTCCTCCCCTCCAAAATCAGTCAAGAGCCCATTTCCGGCCACTGCCGCAATCCCAGCCTATTCAAAACTTCACCCATGTTTCAAACACGAACAATCCACCTCCTAGCACATCGCAAAACACCCAAAATTCCAATCACCATACGCCCCATTCCAATAACATCCAATATAATCACCCAATAATCACCACTATAATTAACTCCATCACCACCTGCATTATTAACTTCATCAACTCTCTAATCCCATCTATAATTAGTACTATTCAGAACTCTGTGGCTGAATATCTAACCAACAATGGCAAATAAATCACAAAACAATGTAACCATCTTAAATTGGAATGCAAACTCAATCACCAACAAAAAAACTGAATTCGTACATTTCCTTCATCACTACAACGTAGATGTAGCTTGTATTACCGAAACGCACTTGAGCAGAAAAATAAATTATATGTTCCCAATTATAACGTATATAGAACTGACAGAACCGAAACGAAAGGCGGCGGTGTACTCATCGCAATCAAATCTATTCATGCGCATAACCAGGAAACTCTCCCGGATACACCAGGCTTAGAAATACCTCCCTAAAAAAAATTATCAGAAACTATAGCAGCCTCAATAATAAAAATTCTTTGAAGATCATAGCCGCATACAAACCTCCTCAACAAAAATAATAAATACAAACCTCCAAAATCTATTTAACCTCAATGATAAAGTTCTGCTATTAAGTGATCTCAATGCCAAACACAGTAACTGGGGATGCCAATCCAACAACCAAGATGGTAAAATTCTACTCCAATTAGTAAACAATGCCAATATTAAAATTCTCTCCCCGAGTGAACCTACTTACTACCCACAAGACCGTTCGCGCAAACCAGACATTCTCGACATTGGTCTAACCAACACAAACCTTAACTTTCATTCATCGGTAATATTCGAACTTGATTCTGACCATACCCCAGTCTTTCTTACTTCGCAGCAAATGTCACCTCAACATGCCCCTGTATCTAAACCGAACTCATTAAAAATTAACTGGAGGAAGTTCACCGAAACAATAAAAAGTACAATACCCAAAATAAAAATACTAAATACTCCCCTTGAAATAGATCAATCCGTCAATTTTCTAACTGACCTCATCAACACAACCATCCAAAATTCTCAGTTGACTAACACTCCGAATACATCCCACAAACCCTACAATAAATTACCCTCAGACACTTTAAACGCTATATCGGTAAAGAATAAGACTAAAAGACTTTGGGCTCAGCTAAGAACACGAGAATTAAAGAGAGAACTCAACCTAATCTCCAACGTGGTCAAACGACTTATCATAAAACAACAGCGAACAATATTATAAACTCATACAATCACTCAACACCAGTAATAACACATTATGGCAATTCACTAAAAAAGTTCAAGAAAAAAACACGGTCCCTCCTTTAAATACGACAGGCAAGGCCTTATCCTCATTTCAGAAGGCAGAAGTGCTCGCCATGCATTTTGAAACCACATTCTGTGAGAACACGAATGCTCACCCGCAACATAATAATATTCTACAAGCCACAAAATTAAACTTCTTCGGTCCGTATCAGAGAATAAATTTCTCATCTCCCATTGAAATTTTTAAAATCATAAAGAATCTTCCTAACAAAAAGCCCCAGGTCACGACAAAATAAACAATTTGGCATTAAAAACTACCACCAACGGCAATCGCGTATTAAATAACATATTCAATTCATGTTTCGGAATCGGATACTTCCCCCATAAATGGAAACATGCAATCATCATCCCCATAGCAAAGCCAAACAAAACCCCACTAATCCCGGAGTTACCGCCCAATCAGCTTATTAACAACTTTTTCCAAAATATTCGAGAAAATCATATTGCGAAGACTGAAAAACCACCTGTATTCAACCAATGCTATCCCCAAGGTACAATTTGGATTTACAGAAAGAATCTCAACGCAACACCAGCTACTACGAATTTCAGAGTACATTTATTCCGCTTTTCAAAAAAAACACCACTGCATAGCTATATTTATTGATATTACACAGGCTTTCGACCGAACTTGGCACCAAGCTCTTTTATATAAACTAATCCAAATAGGCACTCCCCAATACTTAAAATCAATAATAACAAATTTCTTAAGCAATATAACTTTCTCAGTCAATGTTAACAACCATTTATCCAACCCAAGAACAATAAACGCTGGACTTTCCCAAGGCTCTCCGTTATCACCCACCCTATTCAACCTCTATGTCGCTGACCTTCCCACATTCAATAAAATCACTATCGCTCAATTTGCCGACGACACAGCCATATTTGCCTCCGGTACAACCCTCAATGAGTTAAGAACCCACTTACAACTTTATTTAAATATGATAGACAGCTGGGCTGCGGAACTTAAAATCCAACAAAATCCTAATAAAACCGCTGCAAAAATATTTAGTTTAAGACCCCACTCTCCTCCACTTCCTCTCACTCTAAATAACAAATCAGTAGAATGGTACCCCCCCCAATAAACCTGTAAAATATTTACTAATTTACAGCAACAGCCCAATACAATATAAATCAGCCATAGCAATTTACAAGACAATTTTAAGACCATTAATGTACGCCAGCCCAATTTGGATCAATTCTGCTAAAACTAACATCCATAAACTACAAGTCCTGCAAAATAAATTCTTAAGAATAGTTGCTCATGCTCCATGGTATATAACCAACAACCAACTTCACAACGAATTTAATTTGGAACCCATTGAACAATACATCACATATCTGGCCACCAACTTTTATCATAACCTACCTCAAATCCCAACCCTATCACCATTCAAACTAGCCAAAACCCCAATTACAAACACGAATCAAAAACAAATATCCATATCACATATTCCTAAAAAAATTTGCAGATTTAGATCCGGACTGAGGACCCAAAAAGGGATTTCCTCCCCCTTGTTAGTATGTAAGATTATATTTAAGGTTAGCATATAAGTCTGTAAATACATATGTATAGTTATTTTTACTGATCTATGTAATCTCTTCAAAAATTAATAAATAAAAAAAAAAAAAAACTCGGGTGTATCTCCTCCCGACAGTGAATGTTTGCGCCAACAAAATTAGGTGGCTTGTTTTTGTTTTTGTTTTTGTAGTTTTTTGTTGTTGTCTTCACGACCCTGGCAGGCTGTGAAGAAAGAGCGTCCCGCCAAAAAATTAAAAAATGTTGCTTTTCCATAAACCCATTGATGAATAGCAACAATATGGCGGTCGACTTCTTTCTTGGAGACTGGCTGTCGCATGACATGAGCGGAGTCATAATGGACCGTCCAGAAATTTTGTAAACGCAAATTTGCAGTATCTTGAATACCCCCTGAAAACGTCTGTAATACGCGCTCGAACCCTCTAAGTAATTAGGAACCGCTTATGACTCTCCCTCCCATTTGCACTAAGTGAAAATAGATAACAGTAAAAAGCTTTTCATTATTTTGTGTTATATATATATATATATATATATATATATATATATATATAAAAATTATATTAAAATTTATTATATTATCGTATATTAAAATTTACGATAAAAATGTTAGAATTAGTTGATGTTAATCGCACCTAACAAGAAGATTGGAAACAATTTTTGAGTGAAGGAAGGATGAAGAGGCGAGACACTTTCTGTAAATAAGCCGCACATCTGTTATCGCGAGTGGTGCATGGGAGAGATAGTGGGCCCTTTAATTGGATTCTTGAATATACTACAGATCAAATTTGAATATTTTCTTCGTGATTAAAAGATTCAGTCAATATCATTGATAAAAACATTTCCATTTATTGTAACAATTACATCTTTATTTTTTGCTCGCGAATAGGCCATCTTGGACCACGCAGAACATGCACTTGCACGGGTTCAGTATAATTTTTATCACGTTGCAAGTCTTGCATTTAACTAATCAGGTGGACCAGCATTACGCTAAATCCGATTTTTATACCCCAGGGTTGTTAGTTTTGGAGGGATGGCAGATGGAAATAATGATAATGAAGGATGAGTAGACTAACGGACGAACACAAATACAACCATGTCCGAGTCGGGACTCGAACCCGCGACCCTTTGGTCCGAGATCACTACAACACTACTACCTTAGCGATCTCGGTCACCGGGCCGACTAATTACATATTAATTTATTTATATTTTAATTTAATTTATTAATATATTAATTCTATGGTACCTATGTGATTAAACAGACAGAATATTTTAGCAAATGTTGAAAAGTTTTAAAAAAGCAACGTTACGTAACATTACGCTAACACTCGCTACTCCTGTGTAACAGCGTAACTCTGCCTCAACTCCCTACCCCACCCTTTTTATCGTTACATAATTTGTAGGCGATCCCTAAGCAGATCCCTAAGTAGCTGAACTCGTGGCTCATTGCAAAGTCGCTCGCCTTTCACCACTCAAATCCGGGTTCGATTCCCGTCGAATCTCATGTGAAATTTGTTCCAACAATACGAGTTCGGCTGCTTCACAAGCGCTAGTCCAACCCCTGTGAAGTGTCCTAAACCCTACCCCTATCCTTATTCCTTCCTAATTCTGGCCGCAGGGTAGTGACGCAGGAGCGCGTGGTGGGAGGCGCGTACGCGGAGATGCTATCTGGCGGTCCTCTTGACAACTGACTGCGACTAGACGCGACGGACAATGTTAACGGAGGATTACTCCATAAAACAAGCGCAGTAATGGGAGGATTACTCCGAGAAGCGCAAAGCGCTCAACGCCCCAAGGGGCTTGGAGACGCGTTGCGTCGAAATAGACGCAACATTTTTTTTTTTAAAGATAACCGAGTATGAGAATTAAGTGTGTACGCGAAGCATGATAATACGTGAAATAACAGCATTAAATGTGAGAATTTTTCAGTGAAAAATACTGACTCGTGTTTGGATTTTCCTCGAAGACCTGGGTATCAAACGAAACCATAGTCACCCCTCGTATGCCTTGAGACTGCATTGTTTTCTTTCAATTACTTGTGGCGTCATACAGTCGCCATATACAGTAAATATTGGCTACGTGAATTTCATGCACAAGGAAGTAGGCTGCGACAGCGGGCAGCATGCAAGGGACGCCTCCCTGAACAAAGGGAGGCTATATTGGGACGGGAAACCTGGCTCTCGCATAAGGCGAAGGGCAGAAAACCCCAGGGAGGCCGTGACGTGCGTTCCCATGGGGCCAGATTTGGGAACCCTGTAGTTCGGCTGTCTGGTAAACGCGGCTGGCGGAAGCGGCGAGATGACGCAGTTCCGTCAGCCGGGCCAGAGGATATAAAAGCGCGCCCGCACACGACTCTTGCTTCTGATTCTCGAGCTCTTCGTGGGATGTCGTGTGAGGGTGTGCGGCACGTGGCACGTCCGGTAGGCTACGGGGGCAAAGGGTCTGGAGCCGGCGTGAATTCGTCGTGATTTAGAGAAGGGTGCATCACACCGCGGGAGTGAATCTTATTAGGCAAGCGGTTGTGGTGACCAGGTGAAGTTCCTCTTAGAAACAGGCTGCAGATATTGTAAATAGTAGATTCGGGTGTCGGAGGATATCTTTAATAAATATCAATATTACACTGTTCACGTCTGTTATTCATTGTTGCGGCAATGACGCCACATACTGCTGGCATGGGAAATTATTCATATTTAAATAACAGTTAAATTTGCGAGATTCCTAACAGTCTGTAAAACAGTAAAAAGTTTATTTCATTTTTTGGCGTATTGCCTGCACGCACTACGACATCAATATCGTCATTCCACTTCCGTCTACTTTCCTCACGTTCTATTGAAACTGCATCAACAACCAGTTTCTCTTCACTTAATATTCCGTTAGCCTGCACAGCGTGCACAATACAAGGCAACGAGCCAGAGAGAAAAACTGAATTGTAAATTGAGTCAATACGCACGTACCTTTTAAACAGTCCCGTGCCGACTTCAACGTGCGTGTAACTTCAACAAAAATGCAATATGTTTCTTACCGATCCAGTGCACACTAAGTTTGTGAAGTAAATTTAATTACACGACGGTGCCTCAAAACCACCTGGTACTGTAGAAGTATACATTGACACAGGAGACTTGGTTTCTTTATGCTGTCTGCTAAGTGAAGTAGCAGATCTTAAATGAGAATAAAATACTTTATCGAAGTTTTGAGATTCTATTTGCAGATATTTTAAATTCACAAATTCTATAATTATAGCTTCATTTTCTAGTTTCAAACCTTCCAAGAATTTACCAAATGATGTAACTTACGATTTAATAAATCATCTGTGGCGCACTAGATACTGTCTTAATATTTCTGCTTCCACAGTGGTCATACTGATTTAAAGTTACATACATGGTGACTCCGTCCTCGTTGCTCATACAGAATTTTCTGAAAGAGTACACTATGTTATTAATGTGTGCAAAAGAATATAGTGTTCAAAATTTATTTAAACTTTGAACACAACACAATTTGAAAAAAATATTCAAAATTTTGACAAAAGATTTATAATGTAATATGTATTGTGATATACCAAAATGACGAACCATTTTTATTATGGAAACGTCATTTTATATGACAGAATATAGGGATGTCAATAGACGATCGCGAGGGGGTTGCTATGTGACAAATAAACAACCGGCGTTAAGGATCATTTTCTTTAGGTTGAAATGACAGAGCAGAGGCGGAATAAGCACTGTTTTGGAGAGACAAAAGAAAAAGATATAAATTTCGGATGCTTCCTAATTTTTAGAACAGTCATTCGCTCGAGCAATGCAGTGATGAGCGAGTCGGCTCCTGATATATTTTACCAGATCGAGGAAAGTCTATAACTGACAATTGTATAAAATTAACTATCGTTTCTTAGATTATGATAGAGCGTTCTTGTAGGAAGTAAATACGTGTCTAGGCGTCCACCTGAGACGCAAGTGAGAAAAGTCACGAATTATAATAGTATCGCCGGGAGAATTTGGAACCAGATCACGGACATTACGCGAGGACTTTATCCAGAAGTAATATTTTTCTTCTTCGACGGAGAAGGTTCTACGGGGGCGCCATCGAACGAAGTGAAGAGCGCGCGAAGACCCACGAATCGATAACAAGTTTTTATAACTATTGTAATATAGAGAAAACTGGTCATGACCAAAGATGAATTCATTTTTATCATCAATTAATAATTTTTTTTTTTTTAGTTGAAAAAAGCTGATTATCATTGTTCGTTACGTGCAATCCAGCATTTTAATAAGATTTTCAGATTCCTCGCCACTCCGTATGGATGGCAGATTGAATAATTGGTTGCAGAGTAAGTAGCAACAATTATGAACTTCGAACCCCAATTAATTGAGCTAGCACAACAATTTTGGAATGAGAGATGTTTAAGTTACGTAGGAATCATTCGGTTTCAAGTGTTACCTTTTCCTTGCGCCCAAATCATATTTATCAGTAATAATTATGTTTCAAAATGTCGCTCCAAGTAGGACTTGTTTTTAAATAGAAAGACGCGGCTTGTTTAAAAATGGCACCAGTCAACGTCGGGTATGTTTCAATATAATATTATATATAGATATTATACCGTGTGGCCCATCTAAGATCTTCCCTTCAATTTTCTCCTGAACCGTTGCAGATACTGAGATGCGGTTTTCACTAAAACTACTATATGGAAGAGGGCACCTATGGTAATGCATAATATTATTCTATTAATTTTTTTATTGCAAAGATATTGACCCCACTTCGATTTTTTAAATGGAACCCTATAGATTTTTTTAGCTCATAACAAGCGTGAAGAGACAAGTTCATAAATATGCATATCGTCATATGTTACATAACAAAATTTTCGAGAAATTAAGAGTTTTAAAGACGCACGCCGACTTCATGTTTCCGTAATCTCAACGAGAAATTCCGGGCGATATGCGGCGAGGCCATTCCCTTCCGTTGCGTCGACCCTGCGGTAAATGTAATGATGCAATGTGCAAAGGAGCTCACGAAAACCCCCGATTTGCTCTTTACGACTACACCCTCTCAGTCCTAGAGACAATGTATTCACCCATAGCCATGTTCTGGGTAAATCTGTACGCCACAATGTACTATTTTTTAATTAATGAAATGCTACAAGATTTGAGAAAATATTTGAATTATTAACCGTAGAGAAAGCAAGGGAAGATTGCAGAATGAACATGTTCTGAATTAATAAATGCGTGTGCTGTCAGAAACAAAACGTTTACTCTTTGAAAGACTGATAACCTTTACCGCAGGGTCGACGCAACGGAAGGGAATGTCCTCGCCGCATTTCTCGTTCAGATTACGGAAACCAGAAGTCGGCGTGCGTCTTTAAAACTCTTAATTTCTCGAAAATTTTGTTATGTAACATATGACGATATGCATATTTATGAACTCGTCTCTTCACGCTTGTTATGATGAGCTAAAAAAATCTATAGGGTTCCATTTAAAAAATCGAAGTTGGGTCAATATCACTGCAATAAAAAATTCAATAGAATAATATTATGCATGACCATATATGCCCCTTTCATATAGTAGTTTAGTGAAAACCGCATCTCAGTATCTGCAATGATTCAGGAGAAAATTGAAGGAAACATCTTAGGTGAGCCACACGGTATATAAAGGTAGTTCAAACATTGCATTAAATACTGTTCCCTGTTACTATTATTACCTACTCATCTAATATAAAGGAGAGAGAAAAATATATTCTGTAAGTGTTATTTAGGATACTTTATAATAATAATAATAATAATAATAATAATAATAATAATAATAATAATAATAAATAGAAAGATGGATAAATGAAAGATGGATCTTTTTAAACTATTGGACAAATAGGATCAATCAATGAAGATATCAGGAATGAAGATGTATAATTCATATAAGACATATACATTTATTTATTGCTTAAGTTTCGCACATTTAGCATGTGCCTTTTCAAAAGCATTTGATAAGTAAAGCATTTGACAATCGGTTGGCAATAAACATAACATTTTTGAGTAGTATAAAAAACAAAGGAATCTTCTTTTTAATGTTTAATAAATTGGTAATGCAATCATAAACCGCCGATCCATACCTTATTTGTAATTGCTTCTAATATCATCACTGACCTTAAACTTTGAAGAACCTGAAAGATGGGTTTTTTTCAGCAATTAAATAACTATAGAAATAACTAATAGTAATTAAATAACTAGCAACTAAAATAATAATAATAATAATAATAATAATAATAATAATAATAATAATAATAATTAATTATTATTATTATTATTTGCAGAAAAAGCCAAAATTTCGCATTATCATCTCGTGTAACAGGGGCTCTGCAAGCGTTCAAAATGACCTTTTGCTTCAACACCAGATAGACATTGTGCCACACGGCCTCCGTAACGCACACAACTCTACTAGGTTGTCCGTTTATTTCTGCTCCGCTATCAAGGCTAGTGATGACAAATTTCACCAAAACTTCGATACATCGACGTTTCGATACATCGCTAAAGAGTTTTCGATGTCGATGAAAACATTGACGAAAAAGCATAGATGTTTAACACATCTATGTTTAATTATTAACTAATAAACATGCTATTTTTCCCCTTATTCACTTCCATTCATATACCATCGAAGTAACTCTTGGATCGTATGTGATACATTTTATAAACATTTTAGTAGTATTTTTTGTATTATTGTAGTATACATTATATTTTCCCTTAGATTTGATATCTTAATCATCTTATTAACGTTCTACATATACCATAAAAATAACAAAAATAATTCTTTAAAGAACATAATTTTCTTTTGATGAATAATTTGATGAATAATAAATTCATTGATGGTGTATATTTTAAAATATATCCTATTATTTGTATGACGATGATAAAAACGAAATTGTCGAAGATAAAGCGAAATTGACATCTCAGGTTCATGCATCCAATAGAAATACATTTGACATAACCAACCAAGTAGATAACTAATTTTTCCATAAAAGTGATGTTAGAACTCTTATTTTAAGGTCGCGAAATGTCTTCCAACTAATCATAATAACAAACAATACCAATCATAAATTCTTGACTCCCCTACCCGACCAACTGGAATTAGCCGCTAAAAATCACTAGAAACCAAGCTCTTCTGCCTGAAACCCGTGTACCGCTCGCGCACCACAATGCACTAAGGAAAATATAGAAAGACTATTGCCAAATAAACTCGAGCACTTCAGTTCTCTCATAACGCTGTAACGTTGTACTATATGACAAAAAAAAAGTCAAATAATTTGGTGATAAGTTTTGAACAAATATAAGTTTACTCGCACATAGAAAACATTTTTTAAATTTATAAATATATGGTGAAAGAAGTGCCAGTTTGGAAAGCAATGGTTGATCACACATATGTTACTGTGGGACATCCTAGGATGGAGTGAGTCTGGTTCACGACTTGCCAAAACGTCTGAGGGCCATTTCTATCACCACTATCGATTCAGGCAATGACACGCCTATTAATAACATACACTCATAACACGAGCAGCTCCCAAACTTCATCAGATTGCACAGACGAAATTTGCAGCGTGCTAAAGAGGATGACGCAAAACAACGATATTGCTGTGGATTGCTGTTACTCTGTTTAAACTCCTTTATTTAAAAAAGTATTTTAAACAATTTAAAAAATCTATGTTTTTGCAAAAAATATCGATGTGAAGAAAACATCGAATGCAAAATATCTATGTTTATATATTGATGTTTCTGATGGAAAACATTGATGTTTTAAAAAACGTTGTTTTTTTGGCATCCCTAATCAAGGCGCCGAAGGTAGATTTTGACTAGGAGGTAGATTTTGATTACCTAAAACCTGGTAAAAATGATTAATAAAATGCTCTTAAAGCGTTTGGAAAATGTCCTAAAAGCAAAGAAAAATTACATAAAAAATATGATTAAAACCAACTTCGGCTGAACAGCTCAAATTATTGGATACGCTGTCGATGTAATTCAGGCTTCTTCTATTCGTTCAAGTGAACTCAGCTTCCAGACTTTTGGTTTGAACTGTTCTTTGCCCGAAAATCTCTGTCTTTAGTTATCCCGAAATCGGCTGAACCGTCAATGCCGCTGACAGGTGTCACAGAAACCTTAGATTACATTTTCACAATGACTGACATTACAACTTCTGAGCGAAGAAATCGAATAGGCTACCAGGTATAGATACTCAGGAATTCTGTGGAGACTATTGGTTGCAGCTCGTAACTATTATTTGACGCAAGTACCATTAAAATATTAAAATCTATTAAATAAGCCAAAAAAGGATTAAAAATGACGGGAAAATGTAAAAAACGACCAATTAGTCGAAATCGACGAAAAATGCTAAAAATGACGTCTAAAAATGCGTTATTTCCTTTTGTCATAACAAAATGAATTTCTAAACGGTATGTTTCTATATTGAAGAAGAAGAAAATGACATTTCATTAAAATACGCCCCCTAGCGATAACGACCCACAACTTTGGTAGCTTAAAACCTGGTCTTTCATTAACCCCAAGAAAAATGTCGAGCAGATTCCAAGGAGACCGAGGTGGGCCATGCTATTGACCTCGTCCGATCCACCTACCCCGAAATTGCACTGTATTCCCGCACTCCGCGATAATTATTTATTTATTTATTTTACGTCAAAAAACAGTTGAAACTGCGTATGACGTGCTATGGGGAGAAGTGAATTCTGTGCACATTTTCAAAATTCTGTGATCCCTACACTGAGTCATATACTACATAAATTTTGAAAATTAAAAAAAACTACATAAATACTACATAAGTTTTGAAGAAAAAAAAGCTCTTATGTAATGAAATCTATTTTCAAGGATAAATAAGCAATTAAGTTTGGGCTCTTAACCATGATGTCCAATTATGTGGGGCTGTACGTACTGGGACCAAATCTGTGCCCGCACATGTAACGGGACCTCCTCGAAAAGCGTAGGGAGTAACTGAAGTTACAAGATTCAGAAACTGAACTCTCAATCGCTCGGGTAAGAAATGTGGACCGATGATAAATTCATCCACAATGTGCAACTACGTGCAACATGTAAATTGTGAATGTGTGAATGTGCTACGTGCAACATGTGAATTTTCTTCGCCCTCAAACGCGCAAATTGTGCAGATTAATTGTTCCAGTTTAAAACACGCTTTATCTGTCCATAGAACGTGTATCAGAAATTCTTTATTGCCCCTGCATCTGCGCAGGAAATGCCTAGAGAATTCAGAACGACGTTTTACGTCTGTACTGTGCAAATAATTCATCTGTTGGACATGCAAAAGTCAATGTCTCCGCCAGATTTTTTAAAATAGTTTTTATTATCCTTGTTCGACATTATTATGTCTTTCAAGAGTTATTATGATACATAGTATATACAATTTTGTTTTAAGTACATTTCATCACACATGTACAATGTTTGAAGGCAATACTATTTACAATATAAGACAATAACTAAGGATATCCAGGAAGGGTCCTTTAGAAAAATAATGCACTATTTGGATTAAAAGCATAAATATTTAATTTAGAAATGTAGGAACCAGCTTTACAGCTAATTAAGGAGGATGTAGTGGGTCTTTAGAATATCTTCATTATATTCGTGGGAAAAGATTGACTGATTTACGTCGAGTGTACAAAAGAGTGGCTGTATTGTATGTATCGTTTGTATTATATTTTCTTACAGTTTTTTGATAATGAATATTGTTCTAAATTTCACATTGTAATTGTAAAATGTATTTATCTGTTTGGTCGCTAATGACCTTGATGTCAATGCGACGATAAAGAAATAAATAATAAAAAAATTAAAAAAACTACAATTACACAAACTGAATTTTCGACATAGAAAACACATCATGAATTTATCATTTATTAAAAGTCACAATTGACCTACAGTTTCCGAAAAATACAATCTGTGGTTATTTATTGAAGCAAGGGGAACCGTCTCTTACTCTCTCAACTCTACATTCTCAGGCGGAAACACCAATGCTTAATTCTACGTCTGTGTCCGTTGAACTTCATTCCTAAGGGAAGACTTAAAACGGATTATTCCCACCGCAGATTAAAAAACTGATCAATCACAGGTTTCTGTAGTGTAGCGGTATTACATTGGTTCAATGAAAGAGAGAGTCCTTGTCCCAATATACACTAGTATTTATTCTACGTGTAAACATTAATACAATAAAAACTTGCAATTATCTTAAAAGAGCTATAATTCCCAATATGTGTACACCAATGATGTACATTACCCTCAAAACTATTTACAATAATTCCACCTTCCTTATAATTTGTAAACTTAAGGACAGGAAACAAGTATTTGATGTTCTAATCACTATAAATGTACAGATTATACGGTTTAACTAGAAAACTCGGCGCCCCAGGTAGAGAGGAGGGGGGAAGTGAAGCGGAGGGGAGGGGGAAGGGGTGATGGGAGGGGAGGGAAGGAGTGATGGGAGGGAAAGTGGAGGGGAGGGAATGGAGGGGAAGGGAAGGGAGATGGGAGGGTGGGGAAGGGAAATGGGGTGGGTGGGGGAGGGAGGGTATGCGAGTGTGGGGGGAGGGAGAGGGTGGGGGAGGGGGAAGGGGAGAGGGTGGGGAAGGGGAGGGGGGGGGAGGGGGAGTGTAAGGGTAGGGGAGGAGAGGGGGCGGATCGGTGGAAGGGAGTGTCCTTGAGCCCCCTCTCAAATTTACGCTAAGCGCTCTGAAATAAATTAACAAAACTTACCGATAGTCGACTTTAACGTGTCGTAAAGTTTGTGACGCCCTCAAGGAACGTTAAAACCTCTTAGTTGTCCTCTTCGGCACAGAGCACTCAGGCAGATGAGTGGCTCCTTTCTTACTGCACTTTCACTCGAAACGATCACAGCTCATTTCCCTATGTAAATCCTGCAGCAATCAAACAAGTTCTCGCGCACTTAATTACAGCAAAAATCCATTTCAACGCAACGCATACAAAAAATTATTCACACCATCGTAGCACGAACACTCACACTCAAAAACACAAATCGCAAAGAACCAGAAGAGCACAAGAATTGTACCTGTGCGACAGCAAAATAGCGACACTTCGACATAGAAACACTTCGACATAGAAACACTTCGACATAGAAACACTTCGACATAGAAACACTTCGACATAGAAACACTTCGACATAGAAACACTTCGACATAGAAACACTTCGACATAGAAACACTTCGACACAGAAACACTTCGACACAGAAACACTTCGACATAGAAACACTTCGACATAGAAACACTTCGACAGCTTCCCCGACAACTAAACGTTAGAGGGGCACACCACCATGATTGCGGCACTATTTGATAATGCAGCTCCGACAAGATACTACGGTGAAATTGCCTCCCCTAACTTATGACGTCACGATCTAGACCAATTACGAACGGTTAAAGTATATTTCAGTAGTGTAATTTTTATAATTTATTTAGATCGCCCACACTTTGCTTATTGTTGTACTGACTCGCGTACATTGCTCACTGTTCTCTCCATTCCTCTCATAAACCTTTAAACATCCCTCGCCCCCTCGACCGTGGATTTCTCCTCGCTGGAGCGGCTCGAAGTGCCGGTTTAAACGACTGACTTAAATTGTACCTTATTCTAAACTTCAGCGGTTAATCCCGGGTTTATGGTGCACCTCGGCCTACGCTGTCATGGCCTCCTTAATACTACTGTATGTATCGTTCTCTTCTAATTCTTGCGTTGTGAACGATAGACAATGATTTACACGGAGCATTTAAACACTTTTAGAAAATTTCTTTTGGTACAAATGCATATTGTGATCCGTTTTCTTCACGCGTGCAAAATTGTGACGCTTCGCTACGCGTGTCCAAATTGAGGACGAGGCTCGGGTCTTCGGCTCTCGCGATAACATAAAACATCCTTGAGTCTGTTCAACGCATTTTCTGGAAATAATCTTTAATAATCATTTGGGGTTTGTATGTTTTGCATGTTCTCTTGCAAGAATTTATTTTAAAGGGAACACTCACCTTTGAGACAATTTCTTTTAAAATGCTTCACAAAATAATATAAACGAATCTTGTCTGGTGAACGATAACATTCCTGCGCACCGATTGGAAGAGAATCGGATCACGTCAAGGCACAGCAATCGAGGAAGCCTACGCTAAGGTGCACCGTAAACCCGGAATCAGCCTAATGTTAGCACATAAGTGGTAGCTGAGGCGCAGGCCTTCACACAAACGTAAGGGTGTCTCGCAGGAGCTAGACAAAATGGCGGCCGCAGTCTCCGGCTCAAAAGAGTCGCCCTTCAACACAATTGGTGTGCACTTCAGTACAACCAAACTAACAGTGAAACGTTTGGACGTAGCTGAGAGTGCAATATACTAAATTGCTTTCAAGTTCTGGTGGAAAAACGGAGCCTCGAGGCTTACTTAGAAAAACAACACTAGAAATCGCCCCTTGTGTGGGATTCAGATGAACCACTTGTTAGAAGCACACTGTTTCAGATCTGAACACCACGGCGGCCCAAAAGGTTCTGTTGCTGAAACTACCCTGCAGGCAGAGAGACGTGGGACCCGTTCGCAACGTTTCCACGTCACGATTCCCGTTCATCTAGTGCTTCGGGAATCGTGACGTCAAGACATTCCTGCTCGTTCCAAGCCACGGTGTAAGATATGTAGGTGTGTTAACTAGCCGCCTTTTGGGCACATTTTCTGAAGCAAGTTTGAGGCTAGTTCCTTGCTTGTCCGTACGTGCGCACGATCGATATGTAGGTGTGTTAACTAGCCGCCTTTTGGGCACATTTTCTGAAGCAAGTTTGAGGCTAGTTCCTTGCTTGCCCGTACGGTGCGCACGATCGTTTTGGGCACGACCGAATCAGCCGTGATTTCGGCATTTATGACGACGTCTCACGAATTTAGTATTTATTTATTTATTAAGTTAGGAAACAGTTAAAACTGTGTATGACGTGCTATGGGGAGAAGTGAATTCTGTACACGTTTTCAAAATTCTGTGATCCCTACGCTAAGTCCACCCCACCACTTCAATTTTAAATTTAAGTAGTACATGACTAGTAGTAGTAATATATGACTATAGAAATATAGTAGTAGTACTATTAGTAGTAGTATATGATAAGTATTTTCTGGTGGTTTCGTTGCAAGAATGGGAAATTGGTGACTGGACACACAAAACCGGGGAGACGCTAAAGAAAATGTATTGAAATCTTTTAATACGTATTTTAAAGCCTTACACACATTTTAATTTTTTTGAAATGTGTTACGTGAAATTTGTAGCGAGAGCCATGCAGAATTTTCACTTAAACATAGGATTTGAAGAGTGAATGATGAATTCCCATAAACGAGGTGGAAGCTTGAAGTACGTGAATCTGAGAATATGCGTAACATTTATAAAATCTCGGATAGATATAATTCAATGACGACTCACCGGCTGGATAGTGGACATTCCATGGATTTTACAGATGTTAAAATATTGGAGTCGAAACGTAATTATTTTTCCAGATTGGTGCTGAAACTCTTCATATAAAAACATTAGATTGTCTTAATACACAGGTTGAATCTAATCCTTTCACATGCCTTTATGACTCTGTCCTATGGAATTTTTCCAGGAAATAATATTATATATGGTTGCTTGCCAAAGTTGTAATTTTTGTGGTTGTAAATAATTGAGTGAATTCGTTATTATTTTATAAATATTTCTTTTTACATTTGTTAACCCATTTAGTATTTGTAATTTGTATATTGTATTTCTTGTATTGTATTTGAAACCTCCTTTTTTTGGAACACCTCCCAACCGTCAGCTGATAGTTTACATTGGGTTCTAATCATGTTGCAAATATTGTGCGTTTGCACGCCCTGTTGCAAATACTTATATTTGCTATATATGTGCTATATATGTATTTCTTTGTAATGTTCTTTTTTCTTTATATTGTATTTTTAAGTCAGTAATATAAGTATTTTCTATAATACTGATGTTCTGTTTGTTTTAAATGTCTAGCCTGAGGATGGGGAAAATGAGTTTCCCTAAACGTTGTTCTGAAGTTTCCAAACAAACTGTGTATATGTATATAAATTAATCATAAGATGTTTGTAATAAGCTGTCTGTCAAAATCTTTTGGACCTAATACATGAAGCTGAATGGAAGTCAACGGCAGACAATTTTCTGTATGTGACATTCATAACATCACTAGAATACGAAATAGAAAAATAGCGAAATAGAGAAATATCCATTTATTTATTTATTTATTTATTTTACGTCAAAAAAACAGTTGAAACTGCGTATGACGTGCTATGGGGAAAAGTGAATTCTGTGCACATTTTCAAAATTCTGTGATCCCTACGATAAGTCATATACTACTTAAATTTTGAAGAAAGAAAAAAACCTCTCCCGTGTAATAAAATCTACTACCTCTCTCTCGCTCTCTCTCTCTCTCTCTATCTATCTCTATCTCTATCTCTATCTCTATCTCTATCTCTATCTCTATCTCTATCTCTATCTCTATCTCTATCTCTATCTCTATCTCTATCTCTATCTCTATCTCTATCTCTATCTCTATCTCTATCTCTATCTCTATCTCTATCTCTATCTCTATCTCTATCTCTCTATCTATCTCTCTATCTATCTATATATTTATTTATTTATTTTACGTCAAAAAAATTAAAACTGCGCATGACGTGCTATGGGGAAAAGTGAATTGTGTGCACATTTTCAAAAATCTCTGATCCCTACACTAAGTCATATACTACTTAAATTTTGAAAGGAAAAAAGAGCTCCCATGTAATAAAATCTCTTTTCAAGGATAAAAAGGCAATAAATTTTGGCTCTTATCATGTTGTGCTTCGGGATAATACTTCCTGCCGCGACAACATGGAAACGATAATTTGAATAATTGTATTTCCCACTGAATTCTAGAAGACGTGCACAGAAAATGAAGTTACATTTATGTCCAGAAGCAAAACAAGGGGCCATCTCAGCATTTGCTCAATGGATCAAGGAAACTGGACGAAAAACCTGATAGAGATGGGGATGTTAGTTAGATGCAAGTTAGTGGTTAACAACCAAATCATCGAACAAGTAAGTTCATTCAAGTTTCTAGGTTGTGATCTGACTTTCAAAGGAGAAATAGATGCAGATAAGAAAATTGAAAAATTTAACAGAATGTGTGGAACTATTAGGAGGACACTGAAAAGTCAACTCATGAATTTTTATAAAACCTTAGCAGTTCCTTGTGGGCTATATGGATGTGAAATTTGCACTATGGACACAAAGATTAGAAGCAGGATTCAGACTGCCGAAATGAAGTTTTTAAGAGGTTGTATTGGTGTCACAAGGAAAGACAGGATTCGTAATGAAGAGATACGCAACTACCTAGGAATTTATAATCTAAATGAAAAAATTGACGAATATAGGAAAGCATGGAGAGACCACATAGACAGAATGGAAAACACGCGAATGCCAAAACAGATTCTGAAATACAAGCCAAGAGGAAAAAGGAGCATAGGAAGACTGAAGATAAGATGGATGAACCAATAATGAGACGCAACGGAACGAAAGTTCTAATGCTTGAAGAAAAAGAGCCAAGATTATTTTTGAGAATCCACAGTGAAATGAACATTTATCTTTCGCAAAATACATAAAGTTCTTTGTAACGCAACAGGCTAGGTGGCAAATAACTGACGTTAATCATTTCGAAAGAGCATTAGAGAATCTTCAGCTATTGACGAATGTAATCTCAAGTGGTTCTGACATTCCTGTCACGAAGTTAGTTAACACACTGTTTTCTCAGAGAACGTCAGATATAAGAATTGATAAACTGGAATTTCAACACAAATATCTTTATGTAGCTTTACTAAAGATTAAAGCCATTCACAGAAAGATTTTAATGAGCAAAGGTTGGAAAATTTATTATACAAGAACAAGTATTATTTGATTTCTGTTTCAGACATCTTGTTGTGATTATTATCAAAGTGGCTCTGAAAGGAGCTAAAATCAGTCTTTCAAAGAGTGATAACACCAGCACACTAAATAAAATAAGTGTCTTTCTGGCGAAAATTCGCAGTTTTCTGGGGCACGATTACATACTTTCTCTTCTTACGAAATATTCGTAAGGCGAGAAAGTAAATAGTTGTCAGACCCAAACACTAAAAACCTGTTTCTCTTGGTATTTCGACGAGCTGAATCCGAATCTGAAGCCAGAATCGCGTCACCACCCTCCATTTTTTAAATCGCAAAACAAACGTCAAATTGTATTGTTACTTTTTCGTATATGTACGAATATACGGAGTAATATACGTAATACAGAGAAGTTACGTTATGCTGCGCGAAAAAATGGCGGATTTTTGGCGAAAGAAATTCATTGCTGGGCTGTTTTGGGTCCGGAGAGAGAAAATTACACTGTTTAAGATGACACAAAATTCATTTTTGTGTAATCTTTTTTTAATTACACAAATGTAATTGCTTTGAAATATGTTCACGCCGTTAATACACACATTTACATAGATTTGTATACATTAGTGCAATTGTGAGTGGAAGTGCTTCAAATGTCTTAAAATAAAGTTTTTGAAAACTCAATAAATTTCTGCGAGAAAGATTTTCAAATTTTGCTTTTAAAGTAATGTTTAATCGTCATTTTCTTAAAAACGGCTCCCAATTTTTTAATGAAAATATCTATTTAGGACGAAGTTTTACTCTTTTTTAATATTCTTCAAGTAATATTTCGGTTCTGCTATTCGGAAACCGAAATGTTGAGAAAATGTCAAAAAAATGTACTTAGGGCGACCATAGATGGAATCTGGGCAGAGAATGGAGCATTAACGTAAAGCCAGTCCACACCAAGGAAATTAGAAAAAAATCCTGTGAGGAAGTCCGTGCCATTCTCTGGCACCTCTAGTTTTATTTTGTGTGCCTGTGTAATAAATAAAAGGATTGGTACTATTTCCGAAGGACACACACAAAGAGTCAAAGTAATATGGAAGTTCACGCCATAATTCTTATTTTTATTATCCCATAATTTTAGAATTCAGAATCAAATATGCTATTTTATATTTTTCAAAAAAAAAATATTTTCTTTTGCGAAGAAACCTGAAAAAAGTTAAATGTTTTGTCCATGTTCTCCCTGCACATTTATCTCTGCCATTGTGCATTAATATGTCGTCGTGTAATTAAATAAAAAGCTTGGTAACAGAAGAAGATTGGCAAAAGTGCCCCCAAGGATAAACATTCTTTATGTTGAAAATCGTATTTTAAGCGTTAAAAATAAGTTTTTCGTCTCATTTAAAACAATAAACACGGAATTTCTACAAATGTAAAAACTTGCCTTTTTTCAACTTTTTGTAGGGGTTTTTTTTTTTCTTTCTTTCTTTCTTTCTTTTTTTCTTCAATTTCTTGCGTCTACATCTTGACGCAACGCGTCTCCAAGCCCCTTAAGGGACGTTGAGCGCTTTGCACTGGGGAGCATTCTTTTTTTTTATTCATTTTCTTGCGTCTACATCTTGACGCAACGCGTCTCCAAGCCCCTTAAGGGACGTTGAGCGCTTTGCACTGGGGAGCAATCCTGCATTAATGTGCTTTTACTTTTAATAATTGTCAAGTCTCGTCACGTCGCAGTCAGCCAGTCAGCGCCTTTTATCCCTTCGGCCAGGGGCTCGACGCCGTTAGATCCTGGCCGGTCACCCAACCACAAACCCGCCAGTCTCGAACTCACTTAACCTTCGTGACTTCACGGAGCGTAGTAAACGCATTCCGCTAGCGCCGCCGGCTTTTAAAACTACATTACATCTAGGAATATTCAATTTAATAATCTTTGGTTTTTATTAAGATTAAATTAATTATTAAAAATTAAATAGCTATTAAATTTTTTAAGGAACATATTCTAACAGTTCAGACAAAAACAAGAAGTCAGTTAAATAGTATAAAACTAATGATGTCACCGAAATCATATTTACTTATGAAGATTACACATTGCTCGGTCCCGAGATTAGAACCGATTGATTGTTTTTTTTCGTGTTTCCGGGCGCGTCAACTGCTTTGGTCATTAGTCCCGTTAGTGTAGTGCATGTTTCTTTCCTCGGGAGATGGCGGTGATCTTCCCCCGCTGGATGGCGAGATCCGGCGCCGACCTACCGTCGGCTAGTGGGGTTTACCCCTAACCAGGACTCTCCCACCCGCGGGGCACCGCCCCAGCCGAGACAAGCTCTAAGCTCCCGACCGGTCTCCCGGAATATGTGATAGTGTAGGGCATGTTAGTGTAAGTGTGTGTGTGTAACGGGAGAGGATAGGACAAGGAAGAGGAAGGACAGATCGCGAGCTGTACGTGGCCCGTTTGGTAGGGTACTGCTCCGGCATTCGCCTTGTGTTGAACGGAGAAACCACGGAAAACTACCGATCAGAGCAGCCGGCCGCTAGAATTCTCCTCCAGACAGCGACTGAATTCGACCTAGCTGGAAAGCTAGTGTCGAAAATCCTGCCCCCGTGGGGAGTGGGAACCTAGGACCTCCCGGTCAGAGGCGCTGCAATGACATCAGTTGATGCACTGAGCTACCGCTAACGGTGAGGTTAGAACCGACTTACTTGGCTCACGGAACAGTAGATGTCTTTGCAGTGTTTCTGACCGGATGGTCCTAGGTTCGAGTCCAGACGGTGATAAGATTTTTCGACACTAGTTGCATAGATCAAATTCAGCCGCCGTCTGGAGGAGAATTTTGGAGACCGGCTGCTCTGATCGCTCGGTAGTTTCTCCGATAAACATCAGACGAATGCCGGAGCAGTACCCTAACAAAGGGGCCACGGACCATGCGCGATCTTTCTTTCTTCATTATCCTATCCTCCCCCCCTTACTTAAACTTCCTTTAACACGCATTGATGGGGAGGCCAGTCAGGAGCTTAGAGCTTGTCCTGGTTGGGCCGGTACTCCTCTGGTGGGGGATTTCCCTGGTTCGCGAAAACCCCGCAAGCCGACGTGTAGGTCGGCACCGGATCTCGGCTTCCAGCGGTGGAAGATCACCGTCACCTCTCGCGGGAGAAAAAACACTACACAATGGGACCATAGCAGTTGACGGGTCCGGGAACATCAATCAATCAATCAAACCCAGAGGTTGGGATTGAGGACAAGAGAGGCAAGAACCGCGCATCGTCTGACGCCAGACCTTTGTCTGTGTAACAGCTTGACCTCCGCTTAACCGGGAGCGGTAGCTCAGTGCATCAACTATGTCACTGCAGCTCTCTGACCGGGAGGTCCTAGGTTCCCACTCCCCACGGCGGCAGGGTTTTCGACACTAGCTTTTCAGCTAGGTCGAATTCAGTCGCTGTCTGGAGGAAAATTCTAGCGGCCGGCTGCTCTGATCGGTAGTTTTCCGTGGTTTCTCCGATCAACACCAGGCGAATGCCGAAGCAGTACCCTACCAAACGGGCCACGGACCGCGCGCGAACTGTCCTTCCTCTTCCTCGTCCTATCCTCTCCCCTTACACACACTCACTTACACTAACATGCACTACACTACCACATAGACCGGTCGGGAGCTTAGAGCTTGTCCCGGTTGGGGCGGTGCCCCGCTGGTGGGAGACTCCTGGTTAGGGGGAAACCCCACTAGCCGACGGTAGGTCGGCGCCGGATCCCGCCATCCAGCGGTGGAAGATCACCACCGTCTCACGAGAAAAAACATGCACTACACTTACGGGACTAATGACCCAATCCGTTCACGCGCCCGGAAATACGAAAAAAATCAATCTAAAATGAGAGGCAAGGAAGGATTGCTGGATGTCCATACTATAGAGTGTTGCCCCGGCATTTGCCAGAAAGTGATCACAGTTTGCTTTCGAATTCGATTCCGGAAAGAGCTACAAAATATTCTCACGTTATACACTACATCGCTGACGTAGGCAATCTCTCCTGGCAATAAAGATATTCCGCGTTTATTAATATCTTATCAGCTTTAGTTATTGAAATTATAACGGAAAATGTTAAGATACCCATGAGCGTTCCCTGAATCGAGAAAAGGGGTCGCTATTGACCAAGAACAGTTGTTAGTCACGTGAACGTATTTCCTGGAGTATTATGTGGTGAAGTGATTTGGTGGAACTGATAAAAATATACACAGAATTTCACAAGATACTATAATTCGCTATTGATCAACGCCACTGTTGATATGCTACCTGTAAAGATCACGCAAAATACCTTTTAGAAAGATATCTTCAACGCGGAATAGTACGGAAAAATTAACAGAACATCTCTCAAAAGGCCTTGAATACTTCTCATTCCATTCAGACTTTCATGTAAAAGTATTGAGAATATTCACATAGAGGATATTTGTAATATGAAATAAAGTATAATATTTTTCATTCCGTTTTATCACAAGGGGAAGAAAATTTTACAATTACGTTGATTATTTAATTAGTAATTCCGAGCTGTCAACTGTTAGGTCATTAGTATCGTAAGTTTAGTGCATGTTTTTTTCCTCGAGAGGTAGTGGTGGTAATGGTTGGTTGGTGATATCCGGCGCCGTCCTATAGTCGTCTAATGAAGTTTCCTTCAACTTGATATCTCCTACCCGCGGGACAACTGGGACATGTACTAAGTTCCCGACTGATCTACCGACATGTGTGATAGTGTAATGCAGGTAAGTGTGTGTGTGTGTGTGTGTGTGTGTGTGTGTGTGTGTGTGCAAGGGGAGAGGATAGGATAAGGAGGAGGAAGGTAAGATCACGCGCGATCCATGGCCCGTTTGTTAGGGTACTGCTCTGGCAATCGTCTGGTGTAGATGGTAGAAACCACGGAAAACTACCGATCAGAGCACTTGGTCGCTAAAATTCTCCTCCAGACAGTGACTGAAATCGACTTAGTTGTGTAGCTATATCGAAAATTCTGACACCGTCGGAACTCGAACCTAGGACCTCCCGAACAGAGGCACTGCAGTGACATCAGTTGATGCACTGAGCACCTCCCACGGTACAGTCACATTGAGAGGCTCAATGTATCTTCAAGAATATTCTTAAAAATAGCAGAATCGAATAAGTTATTGATCACCGCTGTGCTTTAAACTTTCCCAATTGCTTTTAAATGCTCGTAAGTTCAAAATAATTTTCTTTGAAAATTCTCTTAGAATGTTTTGAAACAAAGTTAAAACGATTAGTTCCCGCTAATAGATTGTGATGCGTCGAATGGCATTTTACTCACGTGATGGAAATGAGCAAGTTACATTACCATAATAATAATAATAATAATAATAATAATAATAATAATAATAATAAAATTGTCTTTATTTGTGGCGAGGCTCAAGGCCTTAAGGCCTGCTCTTTCGCCTAACCACTTTAATTAATTTACAATTTTAAAAATTACAGTTGAGACGTGATCATGACTAACGGACGGACGTACCGAACGGACACTTCTAGATTATGCGATTATAGTACAGGTCAGTTAAGATGTTTTCTCGATTGATCGATTTTTACGGGCTCATCGACTGCTAAAGCCAGTAGTCCCGTTAGAGTAGTGAGTGTTTCTTCCACGGCAGCTGTTGTTGATGGTATTTTTGATGGTATTTATTGTTCCCCTGGATGGCGACATACGTCACCAATCTATACTTCGGGGGATTTTTTTCTTCAGGTATTCCCCCAGCGAGGCACCGCCGAAGCCAGGACAAGTTCTAAACTCCAGATTTGTCTCCCGACGTATATGATAGTGTACTGCATGTATGTGTGGGTGTGTAAGTAAGGAATGAGGATTGGACAAAGAAGAGGAAGGAAAAATCGCGAACGGTCCGTGGCCCCTTTGTTAGGGTACTACTCCGGTATTCGCCTGGTGTTGATAGGAGAAACCACGGAAAACTACCGATCAGAGCAGCCGGCCGCTAGAATTCTCTTCCAGACAGACTTCGACCTAGCTGACAAGCTAGTGTCGAAATAATCTGCTATCATCGGGTCTCGAAGCTAGGACCTCACGGTCAGAGGGACTGCAGTGACATCCGTTGATGCCGTGAGTCATCTTTCCCGGTTTCAGCCTGCCTCTAAGTTGCAAGATGATTTTTACGACGAAATAAAGTGTGATATGCTTTGAAATAGGAGACATTCGTGTAAGGAGATCAGACGTCCCTTATATGCCGGAATAATCCCTTTGTTGAGTCCCTACACCGTATCTTTTAAGATAACGGGACGCAAAAATGTCCCGTTTTTGTGACAAAGCCTAATCGGCTTAATATGACGTCAACAACTTTAAATCTATTAGAATGTATTCCGTTGGGTTTTCGTTAGTTCATAAAAAGTTAAGCGGGATAAGATCCAACGCTCAAGTACCACGTGACAGTGTTTCGCGAACTCTTGAAATCAAGAAGGAAGAGATTCAGTGGTGGTTTTATGAAGGAAACAAGAGCTATTGCATAATTTGAGTTTGTACATACTTTATCTCTATTGATATTGCTACCATGAAATTCAATAATCCGAAACTTCTACACCTGAGAGTTTTTATGCGACTTATAAAACGTAAGCAATCTTAATTCTGGATACGAGCCAACTTTATCAATAAAAGTACAAGTGAAACAAATGTTTTTTAATGTTCTTTTTGGACTTTGTCTCCATTTCCGGTTCTTTAAGACATTTTTGTTATAAAATACAGAAGCTTGTAATCACTTATATGAATACAGCCAATCCAACAATATTGAAAACCGCAAAGGTTGAATGAAATTCATTAGAGTTGTAACACTTATAGAAGACAGTTGTGGTCGGAACCAATTTTCCTAAAGGATATTTGGTTGGCATGTACCGATTTCTACTATATCATGTCATACATATTGATTTATTTATTTGTTAATTTATTTGTTGGCCTATAATCAATATCCCAGCTCAATAATTTAGGACAAAGTAGTATTTAACGTCCTCTTTTTTCGTTGAGATAAAGAGTAAATTGACCCGTTTTTGGGTTTTAAAAATACGGTCACCTTACTAACAAATAAAACATTTACTTTAAGACTGAAAACTACTGCAGTATGAGCTCATGTGCACTTACAAAAAAGAAACTCCTTAAAATAAAACAAAGAAAAATATTTTAAAACCACAGAAACAAAAGGGAACTTAATAATTAAGTAATTAGTTAGTTGTAAACTATTAACAAGATAATAGTTTTCCATATAGGAAAACTGCATTAAAACCGTTTTATTTTCGTTTACTATTAATTTGTTATTTCGGAACCAATTTGAAACATCTGATATTGTACTATTTACGGTTTCTTTATTGCAAAGGATGTTCGTATCATCTGCCAAGAGAACCGTTCTTCCGTTTCGAATCGTCGAGGGCATATCGTTTACGTAAAGTAGGAACAGAATAGGGCCTAAAATCGATCCTTGAGGAACTCCACGTGCAATGGGCAAAGAATCGGAAAGGTGCGTACGTAATGTTTCATCATTCCAGTAAGGTATTTCCACTCTCTGAGATCGTTGTTTAAGGTACGAACATAATCAATCTAGAGCAATACCACGAATTCCATATGAAGGTAATTTGGAAAGTAAAATGTCATGATCAATGACGTCAAAAGCTTTTGAGAGATCTAAAAATAATCCAATAGGTGCCTCGTTTTGATCCAATGATGAGGCGACATCTTTAAGAAAAGAAAATATAGCTGTTTTTTCGTGGCATTCCCTGGGTGATCTCTTCGTTCTGGAAGGCACAATGGATCAACCCATGAATGCGGCAATCCCGGGAGTACCATGATCACCCCTATATGCATATCGTTTTTCCTCTGCTATCTACGAGCAGGACAAAGTGCCATGTAGCTCACAGAGTACGTGCGTGGTTCGAAGAGTACCACGATGAGTGTTAGTTCTCTCTTGGCCACCGAATGAGATTCCCCCGATTTAAATCCAATCGAGAATCTGTGTAAACATCTCGATCAGGCTGTTCGCACCTTGCATTCGAGGTACTTGGTGCAGCTGACACCAGAACGGCAGTCAGGATGGCACCACATCCCTTTTGATGGCATTCAAAAACTAATTGACGCTCTCTGTCTCTGTCTGTCTGTCTCTGTCTCTGTCTCTGTCTCTGTCTCTGTCTGTCTGTCTCTCTCTCTCTCTCTCTCTCTCTCTTCCTTAACGTTTCGCAACGGTCAGCGCTATAAAAAAGGGTTATTCAGGATTTTGACGGGTGGTCACATTATTGTGACTGGACTGGGTAGTATGTCGACTGGTCCAATGTCAGCTGACAAAAAAACTTATCGGTGTTTTTCAAGTCACTGTTCTAAGCCACATGATATTAACCAATGATTTCCAGAAACAATTTGATAACGTACATAATCCACATCCTTCACTTATCAATCCCGATATCCATTAATCTATAACTCTGAATTGTACGTAGCAATATCTCGTCCGAGGGAGATGGTTTAAAACCAGGGTTGCTTCTACAATATGTACTTTCTCGTATTATTGGTAACAGTTACCTAATTTTGAAGCTGAAAAGCTAGACGAACTCGCAAAAGTGTTAGCAAATTGCAAGTATATTCGTATTACACAAGGTTATATTTTCAAGATGAGAGCTTAGGTTTTTTCATTGAATGACTTCCTTTATTATGCGCTATTGTAATATAAATTTTGAAAGTGGTCAGGCGGAAGAGCAGGCTAAATACATTAATACAGACATACCGAATTTCGGTAACAGAATTGCGTGTAAACTCATCTCCATATGCAGCAACGTTAATCATCTTTGAAACAGTACTAGACCATAATTCTGACGTGTGTGGAAAGTCACCGTTCAACAGTAACCTTAAAAGCATATTAAACCAACCTCTAAACACGTATTTTATGAGGGAATATTCCGGATCCATGGCTGAAGTGGTTCCAATTTTCTTTTTCTCTCTATGCTATAGTGGAAGGGAGGGGGAAGTAAAAATTAAATACAAAATATTGCACTCGATGTTCACTATGCCGTAACATGGAATAGATTGAATGACAAAAATGTCAAACTTAAACCACATAACATATATCTTATATCACTTATCAGCAGTCATTTATAGAAAATATCATATATTCACTTTTGTACCATAATATATAGCTAGAAAAAAAGAAATAAAATATTCTGTTTCATATTAAGTCTTGAGACGTTTATCCCAAGAGTTCAACCTTCTTCATTGTTTTAGGAGCTGGAAAAGTAGTTTGTGTCATTTTCTTATAAAGATGCAACCTATGATTTCACGTTCAACAAAAAAAGGTTCCATACTTCAAAGATTTTCCTTAAGACGTTCATTTCAATATCTCCATTAACATAATTTTCTTTAATAACATTACCCATATAAGAGAGGCCATGATTGTTACGTTTCACATCCTTCAAAGATGTCAAAATTACGTTAAGACCAGTCTTATTAAAATTATTCAGTCTACACTACGCAACATCATCTACATTTTCAAATTCATCAGAAGAAACAAAGAGCATCATTCTCCAGAATTTAAAGAATTTTTTAGAACTGTAAACCTTACCCATGAATAACCGTGTCGAGCAGAATGGATCACTGGCTCCTTGTACCACGTGAAAAAATGGTTCACACCGTCCCATAGGATCTTTATTAACGTGCCTATTTTAAAGTAACATTGAAAGGGGAAGTTTCATGCACATACATAAATCACATAAAATAATTCCCCAAATCAGTATAATATAATTATATTTTGTATTCTATTTTTTCATTGCGAACATTAAAACCTAGAAATAGCATTTACTTTATATTGTAGTAGGTGACTTCTCTTTTAGAAATGCCACTCCTTGGAAGCCATTAAAAATACAAACTAGTAACAGTGTGAATTTCTTGGAGGCATGAAGCAAATTGTATGCGAGCATACAATTGCACTATTTCATTCATGTCTGTCCGTATCGTGAGTAGTCAATGCTAAGCAAGAATATGTTCAAATTAAACCAATCCCAGATATCTACCACCATTAATATCATTTTGTTTATATTTTGCACACCACTGTAATCACTTTTTTTTACCTTTTCAAGATAAAGATAGCAATATTTGGCTTGGTTAAATGGCTTGTGAGATTCAATATATAATATTAAAATGTGTCGTTTTCTTAATGATTAAAACTTTAAAATAGAATATTGTTTTTGGTATCTTGTACGAAGATCAACTTCATAATGGGTAGTGGAGAAAGTCCATCAGCCACCGTCACGACGTCTTTTACACTGTCTAGCACTTTTACGACCGGTTTCACCAAATACTTTTTAAGTATGACTTAGTAAAGTCATCCTTAATATAAAGACGCGTTTTAAGTCGTACATTGTTGTTCGCGTTTCACCACGCTCTTGAAAACGTATACTAGTCCAATGTTTGTTTAAAGCAATGCTTACAACTTAAAAACATCCGAGAGTTCGTTGGTAATGCTATACCCTGGTGACCAACCTTGTTTGCTTGGTTCTGCTTGGTTCTTTGGTGCTAAAGGGTTATTTTATTGATTTTTCGCAATGAGGAAAAGAGGAAGGATTGAAAAGGGAGTTTTCATCGCTGTAGAAAGAAGTGATCATCGAATGTATGAGTTTCTTTTGCAGAAAATAAAGTTACAAATGAAACAACAAACCGACAAAAAATGAAGCGTAACATTTAACACAATTTTAAAACAACGGCTAAGTTAGGGTAAAAATGGAAATGCAATAAAAATTACAGAATGTAAAACTTTGAAGATGAGAGTAGCTTTGGGGTATGTAAATATAACCCACAAAAAATAGTTAAAGAAAATTGTCACTTGAAGGGAGTTATGTATCAAATTATTAACATTTCGTTAATAATTAACTAAGAAGTAAATTTGTAAATCCCAATTGGTCTTCAACTAGCTCGAAAACATGTAGTGTTGTCATCTGTGATAGGCTAAATTGGGTGCCAAAACCTCTTTCATTGAACTCTTCATAATATTCCGACCGTTCCCGAATCCACCTCTGCCTACGAGAAAGTTTCTCGTTTACACAATTGCCGCAGCAATCACAATCAAAAGCAACACTCCACAATACGCTCACTATTTGGCTGCTTTTGCGACGTAAAGATGACTTAAAATGGAAGTGCCGCTGAGAGGTGTGCTTAAATTGAAGTCGAACGTATCGTTTAAGTGCGCCTTAAAGAGCATGGTAAAGCGGAAACGTCTCTTAAGTCTACCTTAAAATTCTTGAGACAAACTTAAAATTTTAAGTGATGGTGGTGAAATCGGTCGTAAAGAATCTGGACACTAAGAAATCTTTCGTGTGAGTTTCCGACTGACGTGTAGCAATTCCGTGAAACGCTACCAACCGTTGTGTAAGCAAAACGATTACTTCTGAAGTACTTCCTGTAACGATAATTTTGATAAGGGCAAAGACGGCAATGGTACGGCAGAGTGGCAGTGGAAAAAGGTGGAGATTTGGAATTGATTTTTTTTTCACTAATGCCTACCTTAGCACCAGCATGGCTCCAAAAACTTGTAGTAGTCTACTGGCAGGGCAACACGAATACCAGTCAAAATGCGATGTGCTGAGCAACCACTGTCCAGATGTTGTGTCCAGTCTGCAAAGAAAAGTAAAAAATAAAAAAATTTTAAAAAAAATAAAAAAATTAAAAAAATTTAAAAAAACCTATGTGAAATTCAACTTAAATTTTTGGAAAAGACAGCTGATATGAATCTGTAAGAAGCATACTTAAGTTGATAGGAAAAATACAACGTGACAGCGAAAATACGCAAATAAATGACGCATTTAAAAAGTATGTTCCGAAAGCAGCCTTGATAGATTGCAGGACAATGTGTTGCAGATGTAATCGAAACACATCTTCCAACAAACAGTCAAGTGTGTCTAATAGAGTTCTCTGACATCATGGTCACATTTTTAGCCTCCAGGGGATAGACAGATAAGCGCTACATTTATATTTTAAAAAGCGGAGGTCTTATCAAAGTGATTCACCGGAAGTTGTATTATGTTTAAGGTACAAACAACATAATGTCATTATGATCCGAATACGATGCTCATATTGTGACATTATATGCCTGGCGAATGCCGGGGCAGTACTCTAAACAAACGCGGACGTGAACCGCGCGCGATCTTTCCTTCCTCTCCTTTGTCCTATCCTCACCCCTTTCGTACACATATTTACACTTGCAAGCACTGCACAACCACAAATACTGGGACACCGGGAGCTTAAAGCCTGGGGACGGTGCCCCGCAGGTGGGAGATACCTGAAGGGGAAAACCCACTAGCCGATTGGTAGATCGGCGACGGGTCTTACCATGTAGTGGGGAAGAATCACCGCTCTTACACTTATGGGACTAATGACTCTAGCAGTTTACGCGCCCGAAATCACCAATCAATGAAACCGGGAGCAGTAGCTCAGTGTTTCAACTGATGTCACTGTAGCGCCTCTGACCGGGAGGTTCTAGGTTCGAGTCCTCACGGCGGCAGGTGTGTCGACACCAGCTTTTCAGCTAGGTCTAATTCAGTTGCTGCCTGGAGGAGAATTCTAGCGGCCGGCTGATCTGATCGGTAGTTTTCCGTGGTTTCTCCGATCAACACCAGGCGAATGCCGGAGCAGTACCCTACGAAACGGGCCACGGACCGCGCGCAATCTGTTCTTCCTCTTCCTTGTCCTATCCTCTCCCCTTACACACACACATTTACACTAACATGCACTACACTACCACATATTCCGGGAGACCGGTCGGGAGCTTAGAGCTTGTCCCGGCTGGGGCGGTGCCCCGCTGGTGGGAGAGTCCTGGTTAGGGAGGAAACCCCAGTAGCCGACGGAAGGTCGGTGCCGGATCTCGCCATCCAGCGGGGAAAGACCACATGCACTATACTAACGGGATTAATAACTTGATTAAGCACTTGACGCGCCCGGAAACAGGAAAAAACAAACCAAACCAAACCAATTAACCAATTAAAATGAGCAGTAATCTTTCATCGTGTTGGATACAGTCTCATCATACCATTACTTTTAAAATATCTGACAAGATATTTAGTTGCTTGCTGAACTTTCCTTTTGTGACCTTCCGCTACTTTTTAAATCAACTTCCATTGCCTCATATGAAGCAACTGTTGAATAATAAGATTTCCCTTATGCTTTGCTGCCATTAGTTTACTTTTTCACGTATCCTAAGTTTATTTTTCATTTGGATTTTACTTTCTTCCAATCACCCATATTTCTCTTCCGTTTCATAATTTGTAATAGATACATGAAACACAAACACTTTCAGCGCCAACCATGTTTTAAACCAACTAGCGTACCCATGCGAGAACTCTGACATGTTACACCCCCCTCTTCCCTTTTTTTCCATTTCCATTTTACGCCTGTCATACATCTTTTTCTTCAAGATCCTCTTATCCTCCGTCACATGTTCTATAATTGATAATCCTTGTAATTGATAACAAGACAATACACCCTTGTCAAAACAAACTATGCTTATTTAACGTTATTACTGAGAAGAGATGTATATCCGTGTAATTCAATTGCGTATTACTTGTAATTAGTTTAATTACACAATTGGTTGCAGATTCTACAGTCTCTGGACAGATGGGGTAGAATAGAAAAGCATCGAACCAGCAAAAATGTAATAAAATGTTCAAGAAGATTGCATCCTCTAGATTAAGGTGTGAAGAACGTTTCTTTGAGGCTTTTGTCCTCAAATTTATTTATTTTATTTTACGTCAAAAAAACAGTTAAACCTGCGTATAACGTGGTATGGGGAAAAGTGAATTGTGTGCACATTTTCAAAATTCTGTGCTCCCTACACTAATTCATATACTACTTAAATTTTGAATTTTCAAAGGGAGAGAAAAAAACTCTAATGTAATAAAATATATTTTCAAGGATAAATAAGTAATAAATTTTGGGCTCTTATCTATGATGTCCTTCGTCTAGGAATAATACTTCCTGCCGCGACAACATGGAAACCATAATTTGAATAATTGTATTTCCCACTGAATTCTAGAAGACGTGCACAGAAAATGAAGTTACATTTATGTCCAGAAGCAAAACAAGGGGCCATCTCAGCATTTGCTCAATGGATCAGGGAAACTGAACAAAAACCAGATCGAGATGGGGGTCATTTATCCGGAAGCTGAAGTAGCAGATCCTGCAGTTGTTCACAAATTTTTTTTATCTCTTTCTGTCTTTTTTATAACTGCTCTTTGGAATACGGGAGGTCTTTCCTCCAGATTCTGTACGTGGGCGTGTAGTTAGATTCAGACACGAAGGTCAGATATTGTACTGCGCATAGGTGTGTTATTTTGAAAGACAAAATTTATTTTTTAAACATAACTTAAATACAAGAAAAAATTCAGAAAGAAATTTTTTTGCACAATTCTGAGCTTTTTTGGGGGCAGTAAAAATAAAATTTTAAGTATGACCAATTTTGCAGTGCATTAGCCTGTTCATTCCAGAGAATAAAGGTTCAAAAATATGTTATCTACCTCAGCTGTCGTACACAGTACAATCAATAGAAGTTTCCCAATGCTATCTCAACAGAAGGTACTGATTACTCACATCTGTGTGACACTGACGGACTTCCGTGGCAATTCAATGAACTGCTGCTCATCAACCAATGTTGTCTGATGTGCGTCATTTCTACTAATAGTTACACGGACGGCAGACACTGCACTTAAAGAAGAGTCATTTTCGGTTTGGAACGAACTCCATATTTTTTGACGCATACAAATCATGAAATACGAACCTCCTCATTTTTAATGATTCAAGACACCTGATTTCAATATTATTTCTTTAAAGTACACTATTTATATATTATTTATTTTACGTATTATACGAATTTTTCGAGCTTTGTTTAGAATTTTTCAAGAGATAACTGAAGTAAAAGACAAAAATAGTCACATTATTTTATTTTATAAACGTTGCAGAAAGTATGCGTGTTGTAACACTTTTTTAAACGTTAAAAGACATTTTTTTGTTTTATTTTACGTCAAAAAAACAGTTAAAAACTGCGTATGACGTGCTGTGGGGAAAAGTGATTTGTGTGCACATTTTCAAAATTCTGTGATCCCTACACTAAGTCATATACTACTTAAATTTTGAATTTTTGAAAGGGAGAAAAAAAACTCCCATGTAATATCTATTTTCAAGGATAAATAAGCAATAAATTTTGAATTTAAAAAAAAAAAATAAAAACGTATATTATATTTATCAATTTATTTATAATACATACAACCTTTCACATACCATACATATTCTGGTATAATATTTTATCCATTACTACCATATTTTGTTAAATTTAAATAAATTGAAATGTGCAAACGAATTTCTTCCTTTTTTAAAATTTAAATGTCAAAACGAAACAATATGGGTTTGCCTAAAAATGTTCATTGAATCATCTTTCTGTTAAACAAATAATGTAATTCTCTGCTTCTGTGATCGCTAGACCTTGCCGTGGCCACTCCTCCTTCCGTTCTCGAAAACCGCTGACTCGAAAAGGAAGTCTGAGCGTATGTTTGCAAAGAAGAAGAAGACGTCGTAAATACGTGCCTCCCCACGTTTCAAAGAACCTGTGCGTGACTGGATCGAAATATGACGAACATTTCTTACAGAGTGTTTATCGCGGTTCCTGATATGCCGGATAAATCCGGCCTATAACCGGGAAGGAATTGGACGGAATTCCGCCAGTTGGGCGAAAAAGAAAAGCGTCGACTTACGAGAAGAGAATGCATTTTGCGGGATTTCGGCCAATGGGCGAATTCCATTGTTTCTTGGAATGATTTTGGGCGATGCGGTGAATTCTTTCTTTTTTTTTGTTGTTGGTTGGTTTTTTTTTTTTTTTTTTTTTTTGTTATTAGTCCCGTAAGTGTAGTGCATGTTTGTTCTCGGGAGATAGCAGTGATCTTCCCCCGCTGGATGACGAGATCCGGCGTCGACCTACCGTCGGCTAGTGGGGTTTCCCCCTAACCAGGACTCTCCCAGCAGCGGGGCACAGCCCCAGCCGGGACAAGCTCTAAGCTCCCGACCGGTCTCCCGGAATATGTGGTAGTGTAGTGCATGTTAGTGTAAGTGTATGTGTGGAACGGGAGAGAAGAGGACAAGGAAAAGGAAGGAAAGATCGCGCGCGGTCCGTGGCCAGTGTGGTACGGTACTGCTCCGGCATTCGCCTGGTGTTGATCGGAGAAACCACGGAAAACTACCGATCAGAGCAGCCGGCCGCTAGAATTCTCCTCCAGGCAGCCACTGAATTCGACCTAGCTGAAAAGCTGGAGTCGAAAATCTTCCCGCCGTCAGGACTCGAACCCAGGACCTGCCGGTCAGAGGCACTGCAGTGACATCAGTTGCACTGAGCTACCACTCCTGTTTTTTTCCTTTTTTTTTTTTTTTTGCTTAAATCATCAAACCTACACACCTTTCCCTAAAAAGTGTTCAAATATTGATGGTTTAGAAATATATGCACCTCGCACAGAGTTTCTGTTTGGAACATTTTCAAATGTGCAGCGAATATGAAAAGAATCAGAGTAAATTTTTTATTTTTTATTAAACAAGCAGGCAATTGTGACCACCTTTTTCTAAAATTTTCACAAATATTGATGGCTTAGGCGTATAATAAGTACGTTTGAGGCACAAGAGTATTTAATTTAAACATCTTGTAAATGTGCACCTATTTTGAAATTACCATCTCACGTCTCAGAGTCCGCTTTTTTCATCACTGTCATTTGGAGTAATTTTATCCCTCAGATGGCGCATGTGCCCAGGACAGATCTGGCAACTCTGCTTCCTGTTTAGTGTCGAATTCGCTTCGTAGAGCTTTTTAACTCTGAAAATATATCTTTCATGAGAAATTCGTTTTCAAAATTCATACTTTTTCCCAGTCTGTGTGCATGTTTGCATGTTTCGTTTTTTTTTCTGGAAGGGGGAGGAGAAATTAATACATACTGCATGTTTCAACAGTTTTTCAATTAATATTGCATATTTATACTTCTACGTAGCATATTAGTATATATTTTTAAATTATATTTTGTATAATTTGTGAAAATTAAAATTGCCGCATATTTTCTATACATAGCGTATTATTCTGACAGATTGCAATTGTCTTTATCATAGGCCGCCTCCAAATTATAACTCTCCGTTACACGTCCTAGATTTTCGAAAAAAGTACACACGCTGCTCGCAAATCGAATTATCAAAGACAAGCGGATAAGGCACAAACGATAACAAAGGTGTATGGAAGCCGAAACTCGGTATCACTTGATAACTGTCAATGGGAAAAAAATAATCAAGAACAGACACAGCCCACTTAAATGCAAAAAAGTCTAAAACACCATATAAAATACTCTATAAAAATATAAATGTGTTTTAAGCAAAAATCATATTTTGTAAAATTGCCTACTGCAATTTAAAAATTAGAAAAATAGCAGATTTACCACTAGATGTGTCATTAAACATTGTTGAAAGCGTTAACTGTCTTTGGAATTAGTGTTTGGAGATGTGTTACTAAGAAGGAGAAATTATATAAGGTATTAAATTCAAATCCTGATATAAAATTTTTCCAAAATGCAAAAGAAAAAAAGTGGTGAAAAATGCAAATGTAAATTTTAACCTTTTATAGGCTTAGATTCCATTTCTGAAGTATGTTTCAATTAAATATTTTGTCCTAGAAAATGTTTTGAATTCAAAAACGTGTCTCTCACAAAAGAATGGATATGACTGAGTGAAATGTAGAAAAAATTATCATCTTTCACTGTCACAAAAGACAAAAAAAAATATATACTAAACTAAAATTTGATAAAGCATTTTTCGTTAATTTTCACCTGAGAGTACTTTAGTACACTTATTTTAATCCTGCATCGTGCATATTTGGATCTTTGATAGTGCATGTTTGTATGCACATTTTATCATATGATAGTGGAGGAAATCCTGTCAACTCTTAATACAAAACAATATTTACTACTAACCTCTGTCAAGGTTAGGGTTTCCACCAGCCTCGATTTTTTAGGGATCGCCACGTTTTATATATGCTCCGAATGTTTTACGACTCTGATGGAATGACCTATTTTTCAGCCTTTCAATCGTTGCCCCTACTTTATAGCCAGGTTTGCCGCAACCGCCAAATCCGCCTTCAAAAAACAAAAGAATCCGATCAATGACCAAGCTAGTAAGAAAAAGTCAATCGACTCGATTTATTGATTTATTAGTGATTCTGAGCGTGTTAACAGCTAATTTCCTTAGTCCCATATGTGTAGTGCATGTTTTTATCGAGAGAGGTGAGTTGATTGATTTTTTCGTGTTCGGGAGATGGTGGTGAACTTGTAGTTTAGTGCATGTTAGTGTGTGTGTGTGTGTGTGTGTGTGTGTAAGTAGAGAGGATAGGACAAGGAAGAGGAAGGACAGATCGCGCGCGGTCCGTGGCCCGTTTGGTAGAGTACTGCTCCAGCATTCGCCTGGTGTTGACCGGAGAAATCACGGGAAACTACCGATTAGAGCAGCCGGCCGCTAGAAGTCTCCTCCAGACATGGACAATGCAGAAATACGTATTGAGAAAGAACAAACTCTTGAGATGAATGTAGAGAAATTCCAAATAAAAATGTAGAAGCAAACATTTGAAAATAATTGAATTTTAAGGACAAATAAAGATATTGAAATTTCAGTTCATGCTGCTAATGTATATTACTGTTTCTGTATATTAATACAATCAATAATTGTGGGAAAAATTCCATTTAATTTTGACGTCATCGCTATAGTGAACCTCTGATATAGTGAACCAAAAGCGTTAGTCCCCAGAAGTTCACTAGTGCACTATAACGAGAGTCAACTTTATTTATATTTAGTAAATATTATTTACGTAGTATCCTTTAGAATTACATTCATTGTGACTAGGGGCATATTTGGATGACCTAAAACATGAATAAAAATGGTCGATAAAGTTATCTTGAAACATTTTTAAAAAGGCCCTAAAAGCAAAGAAAAATTAAGTAAAAAGAAATTGGTCAAAACCAGTTCAAATGATCTCAAGCTGTTGGATATGTTACTGATGTAATGGAGGCATCTTCCTTCCGTTCAAGTGCGCTCAGCTTGGAAACTTTTTGTTTCGACTGTCCTTTACCTGGAAATCTATGCCTTCAGTTATCGCGAAATCGGACAAACCAACAATGGTGCTGATAGGCGTCACAAGAACTTTAGATTACGTACCCACAATGGCTGACATTACAATTACTGAGCGAAAACATCGAAATGGCTTCTCACGAATTTTGTGAAGAACATTTATTGGGTATCGTAAATATTAACCTATTTGATCAAGTAAAATTAAAATTATATTAAATAGATGAAATCACAAAAAATGCTTTAAAAATGACGGAACAGGTAAAAAACGACATTAATCGAAATCGCCGAAAAATGCAAAATATCAAATAAAAATGGCTTATAAATACCTTTTTATTTATTTATTTAATTAATTAATTAATTTATTTATTTATTTATTTTACGTCAAAAAACAGTTAAAAGTGCGTATGACCTGCTATGGGGAAAAGTGAATTGTGTGCACATTTTCAAAATTCTGTGATCCCTACACTGTCATATACTATTTAAATTTGAAAAAAAAAGAGCTCCCATGTAATAAAAAATATTTTCAAGGATAAAAAGGCAATACATTTTGGCTCTTATCCATGTTGTCCTTCGGAATAATACTTCCAGCCGCGACAACATGGAAACGATAATTTGAATAATTGTATTGTGTGCATGCATTGTATTGATGTGTGCATGCAGCCTAACACGTTAATTGCCACGTGAGTTACGTGCAACTCGCATGGCGTTTTTGCCGTGGGACCGTGTGAACAAAATATCAACAACTCATGCGTAATGTTTCCTTTGGGCCGCGTGATGCACTACTGTTAACTCAAAGAAGCATGTTCTAGCATAGAACGTATTTTGAAGACGGCTTCGCTAGCCGCATTCCATAACTACGCTCCGTGAAGTCACGGAGGTTAAGCAATTCCTTGACTGATTGACGTGATTCCGTGCGCGTCAACGGCCAAGTTCATTACTCCCATTAGTGTAGTGCATGTTGTTTTTTCTCGGGAGATGGTGGTGATCTTCCCCGCTGGATGGCGAGATCCGGCACCGACCTACCGTCAGCTAGTGGGATTTCCAACCAGGTTTCACCTAAGGGCCCCGGCCATCTCCCGACCGTCCTCCCAGCATGTGTGGTGGTGTAGTGCATGGAAGTGAAAGTGTGCATAAGTGAGGGTTGATGTCGGGACAAGGAAAAAGAAGGAAAGATCGCGCGCAGTTCGTGGCCCGTTTGTCACGTACTGCTCAACATTCGCCTGGTGTTGATCGGAGAAAGCACGGAAAACCATCGACCTAAGCAGCTGGCCGCTAGAATTCTCCTCCAGGCAGCGACTGAATTCGACGTAGCTGTCTAGCTAGTGTCAAAAATCCTGTCACCTCCGGGGTTCCAAACTGGAACCTCCAGGTCAGACGCACTGCAGTGACCTCAGTTCATTCTCTGAGTCACCTCTTCCGATTTAAGCAATTCGTGACATCACTGATTGGGTGACCGTCTGGGACCCCCTGGATCAAATCATCGCCATGCCTCTTTCTGAAGGCATAAAAGGCAATGACTGACAAGATTAAAAGAGAACTAAGCCAAACGTTCGACGCCAGTATGTTGCTATGCAATAAAAAGTTGTTGCAAATTGAAACAGAAAAAAGGCCCCAGAATGTGCCAGATTCCTTGGTGTTGGCCTACAAAAATCGGTACGCATCAGTGAGATTAAAGCGTGCAAATGTGTGTGTTTGCAAAGCATTATGGTGTCGCATGGAACGAATCATTTTACGATTTTTCGCATGGAACGAATCATCAGAATATATTTATAAATACGAAAGAAAATGAAAAGTTAATCAACCATAAGCTGTTAAGTAAATTAATATTTTATTGACTTGTTACGAAATTATAGCGGATATGTCGTAAATGTGAATTGGTATTTGTATTGCAAATTTTCGGTAATATTTTGATGTATAAAGGGAATGCTGACTGAGATCAATGCAGATAAAAAACAATTGAAGTTTGAGTCGTGGCACAAAGAAGATAGTTGCCAATTGCAATGTAGTATGTTACTACTAGGTCAGGATTTTAAATATTCAAGCCAGGTCGAGCAAAATTAGGATTATTTTGGAAGTTAGTGGAGTATGTAGTCTTCATTTCTCTCATTTTGTGAGACATCTGTGTCAATATTAACACCACAGTACAACAGTAAATTATAAAACAGCTCTATTGAACTGTAAAATATAGTGTGGTAGCACCGAATTCAGTCTGACACATCCAAGAAATACGTTTACCAAAGGAAGGAAAATTTCATAGCCATCAAATGGCATTGATGAAACAAAAAATATACGTTTTCCAATGTAATAAAGGGGAGTATGAAATACAAAATAAAAACTATCCCCCAAAAAATATGAGTTTTTCTGCCAGCTCCACATGAATTGCGTACAACTCGCACACGAAATTAGTATTGTAGAACTGACTTCAGTTATTTAATTAAATAAATACTACATTTAGACCAATTAAAAGTTATAATTGAAAAGAAACATTACGTGGGACCAGGGACTAGATATTTGTTTCCACTGCAGGGGTAAACCTTTTTTAATTATTCTATTTAATTATAGTGGTTGGTAACGTTTGATCAGCGGGGCGCAGTTATCAATTCGGGATCATCAATACCAAAAATCTAGTCCTAGCGAAGCTCCTGATTGGATAACCGCGCCCAGCAGAGGAAACGTCAGAAGTCACTGTTATTAAATCGGAGTACAATATACTGATCGCACTTTCACGACTAAACGCGCCTCAACATTCATGTTTTACCGTATCCTTAACATATCGATACTATTTGGTGTCAGAAAAATTCTTATCTGCCCCCTTCCGGCCTTATCACTCCCCAGCCTTCAATATCTCTCACCTGCACGAGCAGACCCAACGGACTGATAACGATACCAAACTCTGTCATGGACTTCGTTGGAATTCTAGTCATCGCTACCCGACACTCCCCACCCTTTGTCGCGCGTCATTTGTTCTCTCCCTCCCCTCAACCCCGCCCGTTTGTGCCGTATCGCCGTGAGCCGAGTTGTATTATGTTCGTTTTCGCGCCTCGAGCGGGCAGTTTCTTGTGGAGAAGCGTTGGTGCCTCGTTCGTTTAGCTCTCCTCGTCCCGAACTCTCCCGACCGCCAACATGAGGATACCGACTGTCGAGAAGTGCTGTTGCGGTTGCAATCTCCGTCTGGGGTCCGCCATCATTGGCATACTATTCTTCGTGAGTACTTTTAATTAAAGTAATTATGTATGCAAATATTGGAAAAAGGGTTGATCCCGGGTTTACGGTGCACCGTAGCCTAGGCTTCCTCGATTCCCGTGTCTTGACGTGATCCGATTCTCTTCCAATCGGTGGGCAGGAATGTTATCGTTCACAAATGAATCGTTTGTATTATTTTGAGAAACATTTTAAAAGAAATTCTCCTAAAAGTGAGCGTTCGGTTTAAAATAAATTTATTCGCATATATGTGGAGAACATAAAGAACATATACACTCCAATTTTTTTTAAAAAGATTATTCGTATAAAATGCCTCGTCCTCAATTCGGACACGCGTAGCGAAGCGTCACAATTTTGCACGCGTGAACAAAACGGATCACGGAATGCATTTCTACCAAAAGAAATTTTCCGAAACTAGTATTTAAATGCTCCATTTAAGTGACGAATCATTGTCTATCGTTCACTACACAAGAATCAGACGTGTACGATGCATATATTAGTATTAAGGAGGCCGGGACAGCCAAGGCCGAAGTGCACCGTAAATCCGGGATCAACCGGAAAAAGCAGTTTGTGAGCAAGTCATGACTCAATATCAATCAATTAAAAAAAAAATATTTTGTAAAAAGTGAATGTGCATCCTAGGTTAACATATTGCCACCAAATTCTTGGATTGTTGAAGGGGGAAGTAAAATGCAGGGGTACGAGTTCAAATTCCTGTGAATTACATTTTTCATTAAAACTGTTGAGATTTATTTTTTCTTTTAAAGAGGGGGAAATACGGAGAAAATTGATATAAATCCAAGATGGTACTTCTTTCTATAGTAGCCAAATTCGTGTAAATGCACTACAATGTAGAATGTAAAATGTAGGCAACATGTGTTAACAGCAAAATGGATGTGTGTGCTCGATGGTTATAGGATTTTTCTAAACCACCATAAATTTTCGTATATTTCCACTTTTCATCTGTAAGGAGTATGCAGCTTTGCATAACGTAAAGGTACTAAGGTCTATTAGTGTTCATACAATTTTGAACTAGGAAATTGTAAGATCTCTGTATGGAAGGAAATACGCTACGCTTAACACTAAGTTTAGAAGCTTTTGAGCTGAAACTTGATAAATAGTAAGATAATTTAATTTGGGGGGATACATTCCATGAAGTCCCTCTGATATTTTCGAAATTTTCAGGACAATTACCGCAAATTGTTTCCATTTTTTGCTGGAATAGAGGAATGTACGTTTATAAAAATGGTGTAGTTCCAGGTTCCTCGAAAGTATCTGAAATTCTGAAAATTGCAAAAGATCGAATTTGTGTTCGAATCTCTTTTACACTTTTCATATTAAAAGTCAATTTTTCTTCGTGCAATCGATTCCTTAATTTTAGATCTTCAAATTGACACTTCACGGACGATAATGAGCAGTTAAAAAATTAGTTGTTGAATAATTACATTAAAAAGGAAAATGCTGCCTATTTCCAGTACTTAAAGTAATTTTGCAGAATGTCAATTTAATTACTTCAGTAAGGTGTAGCGTGGCTGTGATCTGGTAATTATCTTAACAATTTGTAGTTTCTTATTGTTAACACTTCCCTGAAATGATGCTACGTTTAAAATTTTTAACTTTGGAATACGCAGAGGGGTGCCAGGGCACCCCAGAAGTATTTTGAATTGACGCTAATCGCGCTGGGGCTGCGGTTTTATTCGTGAAACTCCGTGTATTCTCATTTGAGTAGGTTATATTTGCGCATATGCTCGTGTTGTACATGTCTTTTCACTACTTTGTGTTTTTCATTGTTTGGGACACTACAGTACCCCATGTGTATATTAGGAAGTGTGAAACTTGGAATTGATACATCGCCTGAAATCACTACAGATCTAATAAAATGATTGCCAGTTACGGTGTTTGTCCAAAAATTAGAAAAAACAAATCTCTTTTAGCAAATGTAAAATACCTATTTGTGCAGAACATAAGAAAGATGTGTACCTATCATGTATTAAATAAACCTTTGCATTTCCTGTATTAATTTAAAGTTGAAAATGAGTAAGCAAATAAAACTGATGTAATTATATTTCCTGTTATTTCAAGGACTAATAATTTAAATTATAACTTATTTAATTGGGGTGCTGTGGCTCCCACCCGTGTATTTACGTATGTCATTTTTGCATGTTGCATTTTTACATGTTTTTGCCAAGATTAAATTTATCATCCATAAATGAATAGAAATTGATTCCATTATCGTCAAAAATCTGCCAACAGTCGTAGATTTCCCAAAAGAAAGTTGGAAATAATTTCCCTAGTTAACTTTGTTCATTTTACCCATCCGTTAGTAGGCCAAACTCTGAACTTGTTTAATATTTCTAAGAGATAACTATACAGATACACAATTGTTATCTGAAAATGTTGAATTCTCCAAAGCGTCTCGAATGGAGAAATATTTATTTACCTATTTTAATTATTTTGGTTTAATGGAATCTAAAGAACCAGCAATATGGACAGTTACGGAAAAGCATTGCCCTTGTATTAAATGTTTTTTTTAATTTATTTATTTATTTTCCGTCAAAAAACAGTTAAAACTGCGTATGTCATGCTATGGGGAGAAGTGAATTCTGTGCATATTTTCAAAATTCTGTGATCCCGACACTAAGTCATATACTACATGAATTTTGAAAGAAAAAAAGCTCTCGTGTAATAAAATCTATTTTCAAGGATAAATAAGCAATAAATTTTGGGCTCTTATCCATGTCCATCGTCAAAGAATACTTATACTTCATTCATTCAACAACATGGAAACGATAATTTGAATAACTATATTTCCTACTGAAGTCTAGAAGACAGGCACAGAAAATGAAGTTACATTTATGTCCAGAAGCAAAACAAGGGGCCATCTCAGCATTTGCTCAATGGATCAGGGACACTGGACGAAAAACCTGATTGAAATGGGGGTCATTGACCCGGAGGCTGCAGTACAATACTTGTTACAGGTTGTTTATACTCATTTATACAGTCCAAATGGTAAATAATGCATTAAATATCACTGTTAAAATTAATGTTACTTTCCTTGTGATGCTCAGTATAGTCTCTAATTGTATAGAAACAGTTATGCAACAGAAACGATTTCACTTTGCATTTAAACTTTTCTATCGAATTTAATCGTTTAAGGTTTCCTGCAAATGTGTTTTTATGTCGCAGTGTCCCAAGTATTTTGTTGTACATGACACTAGCATTAAAATTTGTCTATAGTTACGTTTATAAGTCAGAAAGGAAAACAGAGAAAACTTACATCGCGTGGGTAACACTTGAAATAAACGCTCCATGTAAAAATCTCCTTTGGTAGACAACGGAAATCGAAGTAGCGAAACTATTCAATGAAGATGTTCCTTCTGAAGATATGAATATTTACAATACTAAAAGAGTTTCAAAGGAATATTTAATTTATATGGTCAATAATACTAGTGGAAACGAGCCTATCAAATATTTTATTTAATTTTGCCGACAAGAAAATAGTACCAGTGAAAGTTGTCTATGACGTTTGGCGGGATAGGATGGGAATAGCGTCAGTTTTATTGTGCCCCAGTCCCATCTATTTCCAACCCCTACTTCAACTACGAATTATGAATAAAGGATCGACTACTCTTATTGTGAATAATGATACCAAGGTTACTTTAATACGAGCATGTAAGATAAAGCGACCATATTTTGAAATTTTGAAAACTGGACATTTAAGTTTGTCACAACGATAAAAGGGTAAAAGATGAAGTTTAACACTATTTTTTTCAAAAATATTTAGGTTTGAAAATTAATATTAGTTAAATAATAAATACAATTTTCATTCTATTAACGCCATCCAAAAAGTGCCTTAAAAAGGAAGATTAGAAACAAAAAAAATACGCATTTGTTTAATTTGCAGTCATTTATTACGAGGTACGTCAGTATTTCTCAATTAAGACTGCATGCTAAGTAGCACAGAAACTTTTTTTTAATTCAAATATTTTCTGATACAGCGTACATTGCCATTTTACAGAATGGTTTGCTTACATTAAGTATACAATAATATAAAGACAAAAATAAGAGGGAGGATGACCCCACTGGGCTCCTCTACAAGAAAATCAGGTTGAGGTGCTTGGGAATCATTGTGGTGGTTTGTGGTATGGGTGAGATAACGGCGCTTACCACAAACCTCCGCAATAAGCATAAGCAACCGCAATAAGCACAGAAACTTGCAGAAGCAGAATGAACGGATTATTGAATTTCTCCATTACGATATCGGTAGCGATTAAAGCATATTCAATTTGAAATGACACCAGAGCTGCATTTTCTCTTCCTACAATCGACAATCGACTCTCTAAACATTCTTGTACCTGGTTCATCTTATCACAATTAATTTTTTATGAACTGATGCGAAGTAAACGGAATATATTATAAATTTGATATTGTTTACGGCATTTTATGCCGACAAGTCATTGTTTCAGAAAATGTACAATTTAGCGTTACGTTGAAATACTATGTTTGAAATTTGAATTTCTCCATAACTATGCTACGTTTGAAAATTATTGAATTTCTCCATAACAATATCAGTAGCGGTAAAGCATATGCAAGTTGAAATTACACTTGACAATTTTTTCTTCCTAGAATCCAAATCAGACTCTCTAAAGGTTATTCTACGTGGCATCATATCTTGTCGCAATTATTTTTTATAAAAAAATGCGAAGCAAATGGAACATATTATGAATTGAATATTGTTGACGACATTGACGCAGACAAGTCTTTGTGACAAAAAAGAACAATTGATCGTCCCGTCTTCCTGTCAAAAAAATACGGGACAGGGACTGAAAAGAAGGGATTGTCTCGGCTAATACGAAACGTCTGGAAACCTTAGTAATATGAACAATGTAAGGAACATGGCCAGTTCCCAATCAGCTAAGCGCCTTAATACGAACACCTCCAGATTAACCGATTATGCACAATGCCAATAATAGTGCAATTATGCACTGTGTCTAAGTTCCTGAATGTTAGAGTTTGTTGTTGTGAACAATATCGCAGGACTTGCAGGGATGTAAGTTTGTGATGAAACTTGGGCAGAAATAGCAATATTACAATATTAAGTAAGTTTTCAATAATATAATAAAAGGTGTACTGTTGTAGCACCATTAGTTAACTATTCGTAACATTTTTGCAGGATCTTTTTTCTGTTGCTTATATTTTCTTGCTTGTACTTTCTCACCTACTTTATTATTTCAGATGGTGTATCGTTATCTAATTTAAAATTTAACCCAACACTGATTAAAAATACGTTTGTGAGTATAATTATAGTAATTGGAGTTGTGTAACGCTAATTTGTGTTGCATGCGACATAGCGTATTCATTAAATAATATATAGTCCATTAAGCAAAATTTTTATTAATTATACATACGGGAAGGCCTCGAGCATTGCAATGATATGTTTTTTATCTCTTCTCTATTAAACGAATATTGTGCAACTTAATTTTTGGTACTGCGTGTTCCCTGAAGAAGCGCGAACTCAACACGCTACGTTCTGACCCAGTTCACAACGAGAGGGGGGGGGGCGACCGGCAACGGAATGTTGATAATGATAGATTACAAATAACTTGAAGGCCACTTCTATCACGCAAGACAAATATAGCAAGCAGTAATACAAGACAAAGCATGTATATTTGCCTTGTATTATTGCTCTGCCCACGTACCTGAAGAATTGAATCGGTCGTATTTTCCAACGACGCGGTACTAGAGTACGGACTACTTTCTCGCATTTTTCGCAATGGTTACTTAATATTGTAGAACTTCAACAGACATTTGTGTATTTTTTGAAAGATTAAAAGCATGCATTAAAATAACGTTTAATACTTGTTCATTGAATGTAGCTCTATCCTTTCAAAAAAATATTTGGAGCCGTTTCTGAGAAATTATGGTTTTTGAAATGTTCCTTCTTCCGTAGAATTTCGAGAAAACTACTCAAATTTTGAAAAAAAAATTTACATGGTCTTATTTAATGATCTTGGTTTGATGAATAGAGATTATTAAGAATAAATAAATCTATCTTCACTCTTGTAGTAGTCTTGTCTCGGCTGGTATTTGGTTTTGCCGCACCCTCTGTCCGGATTCCATCTATTGATGCTTAAAAGAATTACCAGGCAATGTTGATAGGTTAGGGGTTTTCCCCCTAAATTTAGGGGTTTTGTTTTTGAATAGGTGGAATTTTGATGCGTTGTTGTCGACGTTATTACATGAAGAATAAAGGAAGCCTTCTCCATCAACTTAATCTATTTATTCAGTTTTTATTTTGGCTTTTAGTGAGGTTTTAGGGAGCAAATTTATTAGGGGGTTTTGTTGAGGTTTTTGAATGTGATGTTTTTAAATGTCTAATGTGTATCACAAAACAAAAAATAGTTTCTTATGATTATCGCAGGTACATTTATCCAAATATATACAAGAATTTTCCTCAGAATGAGCTAAAGTGAGAGTTCGCTAAACAAGTGAACATCACATGTAATTCAGAGAAGTATCCACGTGATTCATGTAAGCCTCTCTTCATTAATATAGGAATTTTACCATTACCTTGTCTGTTTATTTACGAATCAGTGGCTTTTGTCAAAAATGACGTGCTTAAGGGCGGGAATATATTTTCAGAAAATGCCGATTTCTATTACTATAACACTCGACGTAGAAATCATATTCATCAGGTGACAGTATCAACAGCTCATTACAAAAAAATCACATACAATACATGTACATTATTATACAACACTTTGCCAGATGACATTAAACGATTAAATTCGATAGAAAAGTTTAAATCCAATCGTTTCTGCTGCATAACTGTTTCTATACAATTAGAGACTATACTGAGCATGACAAGAAAAGTAACATTAATTTTAAGAATGATACATAATGCACTATTTTCACCATTTGAACTGTATAAATGTATATAAACAACCTGTAAGAAGTATTGTATTGCAACCTCCGGGTCAATGACCCACATCTCGATCAGGTTTTTTGTCCAGTTTCCCTGATCCATTGAGCAAATGCTGAGATGGCCCCTTGTTTTGCTTCTGGACATAAATGTAATTTCATTTTCTGTGCACGTCTTCTAGAATTCAGTGGGAAATACAATTATTCAAATTATCGTTTCTAGTTTGTCGTGGCAGGAAGTATTATTGCGAAGGACAACATGGATAAGAACCAAAATTTATTGCCTTTTTATCCTTGAAAATATATTTTATTACATGGGAGCTTTTTTTTCTTCAAAAATTTAAGTAGTATATGACTTAGTGTAGGGATCACAGAATTTTGAAAATGTGCACAGAATTCACTTTTCCCCATAGCACGTCATACGCAGTTTTTCACTGTTTTTTTGACGTAAAATAAATAAAATATCCCTCCGCCGCCTCAGCTGTTCAGCCACGCCTCTTCGTAAAGTGTTTGGTTATGGCTCCCGTGAAGGCTTCCCTATGGAGAAGCCTAAGATTTGCGCCGAGGTATATGCACGAACGCGAGTCGGGAAATATTTAAATTTAATTACATAGTGGAAAATCTCTTAAACATGCTCTCACAATCAGTAAAAGAAAACTTCCACGAATGTAAATAGCTTTCAATCACAACTCGACACTCAGCGCTGAAATCGCGCAAAAATCGCTGACCCTAGAGTCGAGCCAGGTCAACTGAGGAATATTCATCCATTCAAATATGATACGAATAGTTTAGGCACTATTGTTGTTCAGACGGTCAGACTGACGGATGGACGAACGCACCCACGAAAGAACGGACTAACGGATACAGATGGTCGTTTTGAGAAAAAAAACAATAGATAATTACAGTCCTAGCATTATGAAACTGAAAAATTGAGAAAATGTAAAAAAAAAGTCTGTTGGGCGATCAGAAACTGTATCTGGGAAAAGAATCCGGCCTACCGCAAATATAGTTCAGACTAAAGAGATTAGAAAATAAAATTATGCGAGGAAGTATGTACCGTTCTATAGCACATTTACGCTGTTACATACAAGGAGAAACTAATGAAAATATTTCGTGGCGGTTCTGACAAAGTTTTTTTAGAAATTGCATAAATTTCAGACATTAATGAAGCGAAATCAGCTCGTTTGTTCAAAAATACTACTTCGGTATCTGGGGGCTCCAAAACACGTATTTCCATTAAAAATGAGTGTATACTATAAAGCATGGTTTTAAAGTGAAAAGAAAAAAACGATATTGCCAAGAAATTCAACGTAGTAACGATTTTGTGATTTCCACATTTCAACTCGACATAAAACTCTTGACAGTTCAGGAGTAAGGTCGTCATGTCAGTTATTCATAATTCAAATATTGGGTTTTTTCAACTGGTGTTCGTTAATCAAGGATGCGATTTGTATAATAACTGACAAACGGGTATATAAAGCTTTGTATGGAAATATTTTTACGCGAATACTGATTACAGTAGTGTCTAAGTTCCGCTATGTGAAAGTATTTCACGTACTAAATACATGCCACTCATTTTCATTATTGTAATCTTATGTTACAGCTATCGGGTCTCAGCCAGCTCATTACGTATTCCGTGCAAGCTGATAATGCAGAACAAAATGGAGAGGGTAAGATAAGCAATAAATCCTTCTAGCAACCTAAGTATCACAGTACTTTTTTATCCTTTTGTGACTCTATTCTTTTTATTAGTTTGTTAATTTGGTTCAAAAATTAAGGAAAAACAGTGACAATGTCCCTGATTTGCTTCCACGGCCAGAATTTTGATTATATTCAATTTTAGTCCTTTTTTCTAGATTTTTTTGCCTTAATTTTATTCCAAATGATCAAGTAGTGTTTTGTCCAGCCTACATACATTTGACAGATTCTTTGTACTAAAAAAGTTCAGTAGAAACATCACGGTAGGAAAACATTAAATAAATATTTTATTAAACTTAAAAAAAAAATTTAATAACGAAATCTAATAGGTATTGAAGAGAATATAGTAAGAGTTTAATTCCTTTTTAACCAAAATATATATATTAAGTCAAATTAGAAAATAAATAACGGTACTTTCAAAGACCAGACTAGAATAGTTAATTTTATCATGACACAAGTTGTTAGTTAATTTTATTGTAAGACACACTAATAGAACTATTTGGGACAGAAAATGTTACATACTATGCAAACAAAATATAGATTGGGAAACACTAATCGTGTGACATGACGCTTCTCACATCATTAATGCGAATTTATAATGCGGAGTTTTGTAAGCACAGTTATTAGATAGGTCGAATGTAAAACATTCTTCTCGAGGTAAAATATATATTTCAACGTCTTAAAATACGTTAAGACGTAATAAAAGAAGAGCTATTATTGTCGAAAAATATTTCGTTAAAAAAATTTGAAGCCACAAAAAAAAACAACAAAAAACTTTAAGCTCTAGTGTAAATGCGAAATTTGAACCTCTTTTTACAAATTAGAAAACGTACATAAATCGCTGAAAATGTGAATACTAACCGCGTGAGATATATTTAAAAAAATTACAACTATAATTTTTGCCCTATTGTTTTGATTTTTCAAAAAATTATTTTACGTTATCTTAAACAGTGTAATTATCACTAACCGGACGAAAATTTTTGGAGAAAAAAATTGGAGTAGTTTTGAAAAAATTCGTTCGAGCGCTTCTAAAAATACGAATTTTGAGATAGTTTCAAAGAAAAGTTTGAGTTTCCGTGAAAACTTTATTAGGCATAATTTAAATCACATTTTCTCATAAATACAATAATTTGAACAAATTCCCGCTAATGTAAATATTAATGACGTGAGAGGCTAGTAAAAAATTAATTATTTGCAATTTTTGAAAATACAAAAACCTAGAACAATCTGTAATGGCATTTATGTCCTCTCATAGAGTACATTTAGCACTATCTCTATCAAAATTTCGTTCAAAAACCCTGATTTTTCGAAAATTACAAAAATTAAATTTTTTTCAGTGTTTTCTTACAACTGAAATATTAAAGATAGATTTTTCCCTTAATGAAATCTGTTCCGTAAAGGTAGATTTTTAATAAGGTCATGTATAATTTTTAGAAATTTTGAGTATTTTTCTCGTAATTTTGCGTGAAATATAGGCAATTTTTAGTTTTGTTCAAACAATTTCTTTCTCAAAAACGGCTCTATCGTTTTGATTAAATATTGTTGTTGAAAAGCCTGAAGGACTTTAAAAGAATGGTGAGGTCTCATGTTGGTTGAAACCTCCGATTATTCGAAAATGGAAGAAATGAAAAAAATGTTCGGGGTCTGCCTACAACTAAAATTACGAAGATAAATATTTTTTCTTAATGATATATGTTCACGCAAACAGATCTAAAGATAATGCCATGTTCAATTTTTCAAAAAACATTAGTATTTTTTGCGGAATTTTGTGTCGAACATACGCAATTTTTATTTTCTTTAAACCATTTTTTCTTAAAAAGGCACCAGATTTTTTATTAATTTAGGACATTAAGCATAAAGGACACTTAAGAAAATGGTGCAGGTCTCATGTTCGTTAAAATGCCGGATTTTTCGAAAATTTGAAAAATTAAAAAACTTTCGTCTTCATAAAACTACACTGTGATGATACTATTTTCTTGAATGAAATGTGTTCAACAAAAACATCTTCAAATAAGGTCATGTTCAATTTTTTGCCAGTATTTTTTGTGTAATTTGGCGACAAACATAGTCGCCGGCTCCGAATTTCCTGTCCTTCGTGAACGTAAGTTGAGAGGTGTTTTGAAACCTATTGCTATTCTTCTTTTATATATAAAAGAAAGATTGATGGAAGGTAATAAATTTAAATTAAAACTAACAAATTACTTCATTTCAAGAAATTTTGATCGCAGATAGTACATTTCATTTCTGAAAGTTAGATAATGGCTACTGTCCCTGGCTATCGAAATGAAGGAAGGTATGCATCACAGGCGCTTTGTTCAATTTAGTTGGGCTTGGTTTATATTAGCACTATTTCTAAAAATTTAAGATGGAAGAAAAATTTAAAAAAGTACCAGTTTGTACGAACATTTTAACTTTTTTCATATTACCACCCACTCTCTTGGAAAAAAATGTGTCCCTTTCTTTCACGCAAAATTACACGAAAGTACAAAAATTTTCCAGAAATTGTACATGACTTTATATCAAATTCTGTCTTTAAGGAACATACTTCATTATAGGGAAAATCTATCTGTAATATTTTAGTTGTGGGAAGACTCCGAAAAACTTTTGAATTTTCGCAATTTTCAAAAAATCAGGGTTTTTCAATGAACATGAGGTGTGCATCATTCCATGAAACGTCCTTTACACTCTCCAACAACGAAATTTAATCAAAAACGCTGGAGCTATTTTTTTGAAAATTTAAAAATGTCCGAGGAGCTTCATGTAAAATATCCCTAAAATTAAAATATCGGTTTCAAATTCAACGGGCCGAGATATATGCCAAATCGATTGAATGTCAGTTTTGGAGGAAATCGGCTGAAGGTTTAGCCGCTAGCGTTATTCACGGACGGCAGACATTTCGCCGTCATTCGATTGATTGATTTTTTCGTGTTTCCGGGCGCGTCAACTGCTTTGGTCATTAGTCCCGTTAGTGTAGTGCATGTTTTTTCTCGGGATATGGCGGCAATCTTCCCCGCTGGATGGCGAGATCCGGCGCCGACCTACCGTCGGCTAGCAGAAGTTTCCCCCTAACCAAGACTCTCCCACCAGCGGGGCACCGCCCAGCCGGGACAAGCTCTAAGCTCCCGACCGATCTCCCGGAATATGTGGTAGTGTAGTGCATGTTCGTATAAGTGTGTGTGTAAGGGGAGAGGATAGGACAAGGAAGAGGAAGGACAGATCGCGCGCGGTCCGTGGCCCGTTTGTTAGGGTACTGCTCCGGCATTCGCCTGGTGTTGATCGGAGAAACCACGGAAAACTACCCATCAGAGCAACCGGCCGCTAGAATTCTCCTCCATACAGCGACTGAATTCGACCTAGCTGATAAGCTAGTGCCGAAAATCCTGCCGCCGTCAGTACTCGAACCTAGAACCTCTCGGTCAGAGGCTCTGCAGTGACATCAGTTGATGCACTGAGCTACCGCTGCCGTCATTCGATTTTTCGGTAACAAGTGACACACAAAACCTAGGACCAAACTCTAGGACCTAGTGACCACAAAACGTGAATTCTGGCTACACTAAGTGTTAGATTTTTTCGGGCTACACTACGGGGTAGAGAGTTTTTTTCTAAATTTAGTAACTGGATTTATTCACTTTTTTCAATGCCCTGTAATCACGGGTTTTTCTGCCAAAAATGCGCAGTTTTTTCGCTTAGCATTACATAACACTCTCTACTGTACAGGGAGAAAGTAATAACGTAAACAACTAGCACAAATGTGTCTTTGGAGTACTCATTTCAAAATACCGTACTCGGCTCGTATCTTTTCCTCGACCATAAACTATTCATTCGTTCTCTATTGTACTTTACTTTCCACTGTAGTGATGTTAATGTCTCATATCGTTTCAGGGGACAACAAGGCCACCTACATAGTAAGTGCTATCCTGGCTGCGATAATGATGCTCAGCACGGGATTACTTCTGCTTGGAGTGCACAAGGTGAGTAGGTGGTGTGCCACAAGGTTTCGTGAATTACACGATAATTTTCTTTTTTAATTCATAAGATCTTGTTTTAATCGTGTCAACTTCCTTCCGGTTCGTAATACAAAGCTCCCTTTGAAAGTCTATTATCACCTATCTCTCCAGAAGTTCTATCTTTATCTGTAGTCTTTCATTCTAGTATTAACGGCAATCACTTGTAGCTCTTTTCTTCTTGTGTTCATAAAGGAGAATATTTTTACCGGTAATGATTTCATATAGGTAGTTCACAAGACAGCTGATCCAGACAGTAGTAGTAATTAGCGAGTTATATTACACCCTAGGATGTTCGTCTTACCCTATTCTCCATATCTCTATATAGGTGGAGTCTGGATTATTCAATCCTCTTTACATCATTGCCTCTCCTACTCCTCTCCATGCAAGTCTAAATCTTCCCCCTGAATCTGTAGGGCAGAGCTATTTCATTCAGTGTACTTCATTATTATAATTTCAGGATATCAGAGGTATCAACCTCAAGTAGTAGACAATATAAATTTACTATACAGAAAATTCAGTAATACACGCGTTTCGAGAATTTTTTCCAATCATCAGTGGCTTCAAGTAACATAGATTAAACACCACATTAAGTAAACGTTCTGGCGCCATCCTAGAACTTGTACCTACGGTTCACTTAATGTGGTGTTTAATCTATGTTATTTGGAGCCACTGATGCTGGGGAAAAATTACCGAAACACGTGTATGGCTGAATTTTCTGCATAGTAAATTTATGTTTACTATCTGTGGTTGATACCTCTGATATCCTGAAATCATAAGTCTTCCACTTCTTCGATGGGTAGTCGCTTGACGTTTTCATGATTTCGGTAATTTTTTTTTTTCGTTTTTTCTTCATTCTTTGCATGTGTCCATACCATTTTAATCTTTTCCATGCTATGGCGTCATTTATATGCAAACTTCTTCCCCCTCTACGTTTAATTTCATCTTCTTAACTTTATCCATTAAAGTCAGTCCACCACTTCGGCGCCAAAGTCCATTTCCATTCCTGTCAATTTTTCGCTCTTGTTTGGTTCTTCCCATACCCTAGACCCATAAAGGTCATTGTTCTCTTCAACAGTCTTATACAATATTCTCTTTACACTCTTTTCTTCTGTATCAGTTGATATAATTGTTTTATAGCCACTCCGCCTTTTCCAATTCTGTTTTTAATATCTTGCTTACTGCCTCGATTTGCATTTATTTCTGTACCAAGATACGTGAATTTTTGACAGAGCTTTACTTCCCATCCAGTTTCAGACCTGTAGCACTTCCTCCTACAACCAGTCACTCAGTCTTGTTAAGGTTAATTTCTACTAAGCTAGTGTTGAAAATCCGTCCGCGGCACTCGAACCTAGGACCCACCGGTCACGGGTACTGCACGGGAACTTCCAGGGAGTAGTAGAGTCGCCACTACATGTTCGCGGAAGATGGGTGTCAACCTCATGAGATTCAGCACTGCCCGGGGCACCAAACGACAGTCCTCCTTCGGGATGGTGTTTCTTTGTCGGCTCGAGCCTCCCGAAATGCAAGGATACCCACATGCACACATTGATTCCAAAATCGGGTCACTGTGACATCTGAATGTACCACATGCCTGGCAATTGCACGATACGATCAACCAGTTTCATGAAGTCCCCCAATGCGGCCTCTGACAAATGCAGTCAGTTGGTGGATAGACTTTCGAACACGGCTGGGCGATATCGTGGGTGCTTCGTAATGAATGTACACTCGTCCTTCACGGTCTGACTCACAGCAGTTGGCTGATACCTGCACAACAACAGGGCGATGACAACCATAAATACTCTCTGGTGACAACATGAATGCACTCTGATGGGCGTTCGTTAGAGACGCGTGAATCTTAATGATTTATTCACACATCACTGGTATGCATGTATAATATTGGACCACTCCTTGCAAGGGCATCACTTTTTTTTTGACAGGCAGTGTATTTATGCTTGTTTCAAACAATCGCGTCAAGTGTGTAATCGCTGGTGTCGTGAGACGCTGTCTCGTGGCGTAAGAGCGAAGTCGCTCTCCTTTCACCAAGGAGGCCTGGATTCGATTCGCGGACAATCAAATGAAATTTGTTCCAACAAAACGAGTTCGGCTGCTTCACAAGGGCTAATCCAACCCCTGTGAAGTGTCCTAAACCCTACCCCTATCCTAGTTCCTTCCAAATTATGGCCGCTGAGTAGTGACGCAGGAGCGCGTAGCGGAAAGCGCGTACGCGGAGATGCTATTTGGCGGCGCTCTTGACCACTAACGGACTACGTAATGGAGTATTACTCCCAAAGACATTGACTTTAAAAAATATAAATAACGGAGGATTACTCCTAAGCGCGTTGCTTCATGACGAAGGAACAACAAATTTTAAAAAATCGTCGGTTCCCCTCCAATTTTTAACAGATTCCCCTGGGATACCATCAAAGCCTACGAATTTATTGATTCCTATTCTTTGTTTAATGAGATATGATTGTTCTTGAAATGTTTGTCCTTCAGTTGTTCTGAAAGAACTAGAAGTATTCGATCGTAACTGGAATACCGATTTGGAATATTCACTAAAATGTTTTTCTTTACCTGTTAGTTCCAATTTTCCATTTCCGTCATTGAGAAGAGGAACAGATTCTTCCTTTCCTCTTTTTGTTTCAAGTACCTAAGAAAATTTCTCCAATTTGTTTGCTCGTTTAGAGAATTTTTAGTTAACTTTTAACAGTTAACTTTATAAGTTAAAGTAAACAAACCACTTGTTTACTTTACTTATCGAATTAAAGTAACTTGATCTGTTGAGGCTAAGTTAATAACTTATTAAGTTAAAGTAACACAACTTGCTTACTTATTAACTTCATAAGTTAAAGTAACGTCTTAAAGTTAATAACACCACAAACTCATTTTTGGGATGTTATTCACTTTGTGTGTGGTATTTACTTATATTAATGTGTGTCTGCAGGAACGCGAGGGGCTTCTGAAGCCGTGGCTGATTCTCTACAGCATTCTTGCGTGCATCGCAATCATTGTCGCCCTTATTGGAGCCATTGTAGCATTCGCGGTGGCAGAACCGGCCATCGGAGCTATCTTGCTCGTCACTGCCCTCCTGTTAGTGTGTAAGTACCAGCCTCGTCCCCGCCCCCATAACAGTTAAGTGCAGATGGAAGTTAATTTTGACAAGCAAATGTGATTTTTAGTTTTCTTTCTCAAAAAAAATCTCAAATTTTTTTCTTCAAGAATATATAAACTTTTCTCGCATTTGGACTGTAGTATCCATTCAAAAGGCAAGAATTGATAATACGATTTTTATTCAAGACCAGGTACAATTGCTGAAGTTCCGTATCACCAGAAGAATGTACCAAAAGCGAAGCAGTGTTATCGTTGTCCAGAAGTAGTCCCAAAATCAGGCGGTCACGACATGGACGATTAAAATGGTTTAAATAGCAATGTTAATCAACCTAGGCACCCCCTTTTTTAATAGGTTACGCCCACTTTCTGTATTCTAGTAATGTTTTCCTTCATTTGGAGGATAATTTCGGGATAGTTTTTGCTAAAAATATTCTTTGGGGTTTATTGGCTATTCTGTAAATACGTGATGCGCGATTGTCATCGTTCACTGAACTTGTATAGTTGTTTCTTTTTAAATTTTTGGCTCTGCGAGGTATGTGGTGTTTTTTTCGCGTTTGTTGAAAAGACAGTTCTTTTCCCCGACAAAATAGGTAGAATAAAGAGATTTGGCATACAAAAGATTTATGGCAATCGTTTTACAAAGAAGAAGAGTGAAAATAAAGTTGATGATTCCACGGAAAGAATTGTAACTACTGGTGCAAAATCCACGCCATCAACCTCAGGAAAAAAGATATTTCATCTAGCAGACGAAAGTGACCAATTTTGTTTGTAAATAGTGGACATAATGGTTACATGATTGTTAATATTAGTGTAATGGCTTAATTTTTTAACAGTTTTTGTTAAGTGTAAATGATTATGTACCAGAAATGTTTTTACATTGTATGTGGTGAATGGTATTCATAGCCAAAACTACAATTGCTGATAAAAAAACCCATTTGATATTTTCTCTTCAATTCAAGAGATGTAAAGCTTAATATTATGGAGAAGTTTTAAGCTAAAACGTACAATCTGCCCTTAAGTTTAACCCTTGTACTACTACATCTGCCCTTAGGTTTAACCCTTGTACTACTACATTTGCCCGTAAGATTAACCCTGCATTTACTACAGACGTTAACTAATTCTATTAAATAGATCCTAACATCCTGCGAGATAAGATCATCGCCCCTCTCGTGATAAAACATGCACCACACTTACGAATAGCAGTTTACTCGCTCGGAAACGCACAATAATCAAATATTAACGCGCGTAACTTGCCATGTTATCTTGCGGTGTTTTGTCCTTTAGACTCTGCTAGCTTTATATTAATTACTTTACACCTTCAGATTGATTTGGTGGTTGCTAAAACATACCGCTTTATTTCATCAATTTTTATCAGTACTACCTTTTGCATTTTTACAATATATTATTTCAATTATAGTTCCAGGTAGACTTGTTTAATCTTGCCCTACCATTCATTTTAAAACGAAAAACTGATTTTTGATGAAAATGTTGCATTTTTTTCTGTTTCAGTAATCTACGGCTACTGTCTGGTCGTCGTCTACAGTTACTACCTCAGCCTTTCTGGCATTCAGCCTGGAACTGTGTAAATTCCAACGAATATTTTGCATTAGACTTTTCATATTCTTTCTTCGTTCCGAATTATGTTGTGCCATTAAAGAAAACCGTTTTATCACCAGTAAATTTTGGTGATTTTATAACACGCCTTACATATGCGTCCATGAAATAACATTGTACAGTGGAATTCTCTTCTTTTTTATTAAAAATTGAACATATGTCATGTGTTTAGGAGGTAGAACTATAAAGAGCCTGACTAGTTGAAAACTAAGTAGGGCATATTGAATTGGGCTGTGATATTTTTTCACCACAAATTGTGATGTGATTTTTTAGCAGTTTTCTATTTGAAAGGACTTAAGTGAGAGGACTTAAAAGACATTATCTTATTTTTTTTTATTAAAAATTTAATATGCATTAAACATTTCGGCGGTACAATTAGAATGAATCTGACTAGCTGTTTTTGCTTGAAAATTAAAAAAAGATTTTCAATTTGTAGAGTGTTCATTTAATTTTGAGTCATGAAAATGAAAATTGTTATCGATTAACGACAATATGACAAAGATCTCAAGCTTTTTATTACATTTATGAGATTTTTTTCTGTTATATGGTCGGTAATATGGAAAATGTTTCTTCCTCTCATTGATAGTTCGCATCTGACAGTATGGCTCGCTAGGGATTCCCAAAAGGCTGAACACTTTCCTCATTGATCGATGCCCAGTCAGGTTGTTACCTGTGATGTGCCAATTCCCAACGAGCAGTTCACATGATAACGATAAAAAGTCCTCGAGATAAGGCGAAATAAAATACGTGACGCCCATGGCGTAAACAAATTCCAGGAATCGCTTACATCTGTTTCCATGGACAACTTGATTCGTTTCCGTTGTGAAAGACCTCGTTTTCTGAGAGACAAAACATCATTTACAACGAACCCGCATTATGGATTTTGAAATTGCAGCATGGCCCTTTCACTTGTTGCTAAGGGAGTTTGTTTCAGCAGACACAGACGTGCACTGCATAATGTAGAATCGTCATACTCTACAGCACGAATATTTCGTGTAGTTCAGGGCGTATTCAGAACACCTTTCTGCTGCTAGACAACGCTAAATGAACGGTTGTTTCTTTGTCTTGTTTTTTTCATAAAAATGTGTTGTGCATTATTGAATGTTCATAAAGTTTGAATGAGATGACCTGATTTTTTGTACGAATTTATTGATAAGATTTGTGAATAAAATATTTATTGTATAACTTATTCAGTGTGCTTTTATAAATATGCAACTGTTCCTATTTTCCATAAAATCCCTGAAATTTTAAAAGTTGCAAAGTCCAAATATGCTTTCGATCGTCTCTTTCACCTCCAATACACAGCTCTCAGATTTCGCTGCTGTTTTAAAAATTGAGTAATTGGATTGGCAAAAAGAAATTTTCCATAATAAAAATGTAAGATCTGTATTTATACCGAATACAGATCTTACATTACAGCATGCATGTTTCGAGGACTTTACCTTATCATCACTACTCCCCAAGCATGGCTGTTAAATGTGCACCCTAGCCGTCACAGATGTATGATGGAATGTAAGATCTGCATTTAGAGTAATGTTTATCGCACAAGATTAATTTCTACCTATTCACATATACCAGGGGTGGCCAACTTCCAAGAGATCGAAGAGCCACAACTAAAACCTTTAATATAGATGTGGCCCTATTTACAGTACTCGGTCCACCCATAACTAGCTTCCCAGTAGGGGGAGTTAGGTTAACTGATCCACTTTTTTTTAAAAAATTTGCTTTAAAATGCTCTTTACTTGACCTATACACATGAAATTTCGCATGATTTTTCAGTAAGGCTTTCTCCTTATATTGTGGGAACAAACATATTTCCTTTATATACCTAAAAACATACAAACCGCGGCCGTATTATTGAAAACGAAACACTATTAAAAAGAATAAATACTGAGAATTAATCTAGTGTGAACATTTTTCTTGTAGTTGTTATTCAATCGCAATAAAATTGCAAAGCAAATGAGTGGCAGAAAATACTTCTGACCTTTCAGAAAAAAATGCCTTACTGTGCTCAACAATGAAGACCTGTAACTTTTGGAAGTGGCTTATATTATCAGCCCTGTCATTCTACGAATGCCATCTAGTGGCCAAAGTAAGAATCACTTCCCACCAACATTTAAAAGCATGGAACACTAACCCCCATTGTTGATCTCGGTACTTTGCGCGGGTACTCTGAAACGAGGGGGGGGGAGAGAATTGAACCGTGTGATATATCAGACCCCTGTGCATACCGCAGGGAAATACATTGGTATAATTTTGAATTCCTGAAATTAAAAGAAAAAATCATAAATCTAAACTTTACCTATTTTTACATTAAGGTAGTGCTGACACCAATAGGTGCCGTGCTCGAAGGTCACAAAGTCCTCGCCCGTCATGGATGGAAGGAACTCTCACTTTTAACTAATAATAGGGTTGACATCTGTCCTCCTTTTGGAGGGCATGTCCTCCTTTTTTAATAATATCCTCCAGCCCTCCCTCTTTTTTTAAATTTACATGGATTGTCCTTTTTGTCCTATTGAATTGAAATTAATACTAGCATAATTTTAAAGCAATTTAGTTAGTTAAGCCTTATTTTACGTGGCGAGACTCGGGCCATCAGGCCCGCTCTACCGTCTAACCACACAAATTTCGCTACGCTCCTTTCACCACCTAGCGGAAAAAGGAGGTATTCTCTTGGGCGACGAAACAGGTGAATCTCAATTTTGATCAGAGGCTTCATTTGGCTCGAGGATCTTTTAAATGCAGTAAATCTACTACATGGGACAGCCGGCTTTACTCCCCCCGAAGGTAGGCGTACGAAGGATTTTTTCGCCCCTAAAAATACACGGCATCGATCCCGCACACTTGGGTACAATAATCCGGTACGATGACCGTTATACCACCGAAGCAATTTGATTCATCAGAGGGACCTCACTTCTTGAATATCCACATTTGTATTCAAATAAATGGCCAGTAATAGCCAATAAACTAGATCATTAGACTTATTGTGATATACAACTTATTTACGCTTATTGTTTGGTGGAAAACGAAGGTGAGTGCGAGGGCGAAGTTATCCAATCGGAAGCTTTCATATTTAATGACGCAAAGTCTAATACGATTTTTAAAGACTATTGATTGATTGATTTTTTCGTGTTTCCGGGCGCGTCAACTACTTCGGTCATTAGTCCCGTTTGTGTAGTTCATGTATTTTTCTCTGGAGATGGCGGTGATCTTCCCCCGCTGGATGGCGAGATTCGGCGCCGACCTACCGTCGGCTACTGGGATTTCCCCCTCACCAGGACTCTCCCACCAGCGGGGCACCGCCTCAGCCGGGACAAGCTCTAAGCTCCCGACCGGTCTCCCGGAAGATGTGGTAGTGTAGTGCATGTTAGTGTAAGTGTGTGTGTAAGGGAAGAGGATGGGACAGGGAAGGGAAGGACAGATCGCGCGCGGTTCGTGGTCCGTTTGGTAGGGTACTGCTCCGGCATTCGCCTGGTGTTGATCGGAGAAACCACGGAAAACTACCGATCAGAACAGCCGACCGCTGGAATTCTCCTCCAGACAGCGACTGAATTCGACCTAGCTGAAAAGCTAGTGTCGAAAATCCTGCCGCCGTCAGGACTCGAACCTAGGACCTCCCGGTCAGAGGCGTTGCAGTGACATCAGATGCGCTGAGCTACCGCTCCCGGTTACAACATTTACACATTATTTTTATATATATATATATATATATATATATATATATATATATATATATATATATAAAAATTATTTTTCTTTTGCTTCTTTGACTTTTATAGGGACTGGTGCAGACGTCATGGCAACTACAACCCTCGTGTACATATTTTCTAAAGAAACTACTGCGACTGCCCTCCGCAGCCATAACCACTGACGCAAGCTGCCTCAGTCGATTCGAGTATCCCAGAGTTAGGGTTGCTAGCTATCCTGCATTAGGGAAGAGAGTCCTTCATTAACGTCAATTGTCTTCTCGTCCTTCTTTGTATTTTAAATGTCCTCCTTTTAATAATTTTTTAACATTGGCTGTCGTTTATTTCATAACATGGCTAATATCATCTATGATGTATCGTTTATTGGTTAATTTAGAATATAAAACATAAATATCCTTCTTCTGAATGCTGACACGGATGCATGATAGTGTCTCTGTTTAGCGACTAAAATAAAAAGACCTTTTTCTCTTGCATCAGACGCTCAGACCATTTTCATCTGCATTTTGTTATCGAGTTTTTTTTTTTTCACTTGAATCGCAAATGAAGGGAAGAAAGAAATAGAACTAATGTTAATCCAAATTAAATATTTATAAAAAGAAATGTGTTGATGTGATTTTTTTCGCTTATCGAGTGTCCTTCATTTTATATGAACATAGTTGGTCACCCTAATTCCAACTGTTGCCTTTTAGGAAGGTAGCCTTCATGGCCTCTTGGTGGCATGGTCACTACCGAGAAATTTCCATCCGAAACAATCACATGTTATGGATGTTTCTCATAGTAAGCATCTTATCACATACAAGACATTTTATCTCATCTGGGCACAGACACATTTTCATCTCGAGATGACAGTGGTGTTCTCTTTTCGAAGTTGATATTTCCGTGAATTTCGTAAGCATTGAGCACACTTTTGAGCAGGTGCTATTCTTCAATTAGACCACATTCTCAAGTGTCGCAAAACCCATTTGTTTAAAATGACTGGATTTCTTTCTTTCTTTCTTGTATCCGTACATATATATGGAGTAATATACGTAGTATAGAGAAAGTTATGTAATGCTGCGGAAAATCGATTTCGAGATTTCAACGGAAATACACTTGTTGGGGTCCCCTGATACCGAAAAAGTCGTTTGTTTTTTTTTCCCCCAAAACGTCAGTCCATCTGCCCATCTATCCGTCCCTCTGTCCGTCAGTCTGTCAGTCCGTCTCTCCGTGTGTGAACACCAAACCGTGCCTGTCCGTGCGTATTCGTCTGTCCTTGTGGTAAACCATGCGTACGATCTTTCCCAAACTGAAAAAATCCCTTTCCATCTGGCTCTAGTTGAAGCTTTGAAATTTTGAAAAAAAATATTTAAAATCTTTTCATAAATTTCCCTCGGACATTTTCAATTTTGTTTCAAAAACGGCGCCAATTTTTTCCTTAAACTTCTTACAAGAATACAGTAAAATACACTTATAAAGGTGACATAAGTCCGATTTTTACTGTTAACTCTGAATTTTCGAAAATTTTAAAAGTTTGAATTATTTACGGCGTCTTTTTACAACTACAAAACTAAAGATAGAAATTTGTCCTTCAAATTAAATTTGTTGTTTACAATCATTTCTTTCTAAAAGGTCATGTACATCTTTTTAAAACTTTGAGTAGTGTTCGAGTAACATTCCGTGAAATATGTGCAATTTTAAAATATTACAAAAACATTAATTTCTCATAAACGGCTCCAAATTTTTGTTTTGGAATTTTTTGGTAGGGATAGCCATATTTCACTATTCCTTTATTTTCTCAAAAATTACACAAAAGTATTTTTTTTTTTTACTTTTCTCTTGCATCGTTAACATGTACATTAGTAGCAATTAGTTCATATTATTGTATTTATGAGTACATGAATAAAGTTATATCTCTTATAAAGTTTTTCTATAACTCATAGATTTCTGTGAAAAATTAAATTTTTCAATAAAAATTGACATTATTTGACGAGGTTTTATACTTCTTTAATATTCTTAAAGTAATATTTCGGTTATACTATTAGGAAGTCAAAAAATTGACAAAATGTGAAAAAAATAAACTTTGGGCGGCGATAGATGGCAACTGGCAAGAGGATGGGGCACAACTGTAAACTAGTCCACACCAAGGAAATAAGAAATCGTTACTACGAGAATGTCTGTGCCTTTCTGTAGCACCACTAGTTACTTATGGTCTCCTGCAACAAAAGTGCTCCCGAACAAAACCACAAAAAAAAATTTTTTTTTTCAAATTTTTAAACTGAAAAAAATGTTTTAATTGATTTTCACTACCGTCCACATTGTTTAAAAATGTGAAAAAATAAATGTTATAGAGTGTTATAAGACCCATTTAGGGGGGGGGGATTGAGACAGTACTCCAACGTTATCAAGTTGAAAATGAATTTCAAAAAAATATTTATTTATTTTCTATATGAATTTGTCGTCAAAATTCGTTTACAAAAATACCTTAAATTAAACTATGTTTCCCCGTTTCTAAAATATTCTTCAGCCCGAAACACGCAATAGATGCTGAGAAAAAATTGAAACATGCAAAACACGTTTTTCGTAGTATCTCTGCAACAACGATAGCCCTAGGAAACTGATTTTTTGTGAATCCTTCTGTATTCTCGTTCATATGAGCATCGCGATTATCGATTTGCTTTGGGGGCACTTTTCACCGCCTTATACCCTTATTAAATACATTTTGAAGTATTTTGCTCAACCCTATCGACAGCTCTGTATAAATGTGAATAAACATTATCTTAAGCAGGTGTCGCCCCAGAACAGAGTCGACACCTGGTTAATAGTAAATAAAGTAAATTCTTTCATATTTATTATTTTTAATTAATTAGAAAACAAAATCTATTGTGTTTTTGTCAGACTGTTGTTTTATAGACACTTTGTTTCGCATTCTTGTTCAGCTTCTAAAGGAGAGCAAGAACGCAGCTTATCAATGATACGCCCATGAAATTTCATATCAAAGTGGATGTCTCAACCCGCAAGATATTGATAAACCTGAGTTATCAGAAAATCTTTCTTACTGTAATTCAGCGCCGTGAGTGTTGAAATTCGGAACAACTAACCACAAAGTGCTATCATTCACCAACAGAGTTCTCTCCCTTTCAAAACATCACGTAAGAGCCGACTCGGTGGCAAATGCATGAACTATGATGATCTTAGTACATCTAATATACAGTCGACTACGGTTATAGTGAACCCAGGTATAGTGAACCCTCGGTTATAGTGAACTTAAGTCACTGGTCCCGCTTCACTTACATTACAAATAAGCATAACAAGATTTGGATATAGTGAAATGAACACGGCTATAGTGAACGTAGGAAATACGTCCTGGAAATTAATTTCCTCTTGGAAAGTAATATTTCGCCTCACTGCCACGAATTCCAACACTATGCAGCTTGAAAAAATATTATGGCCAATAGTCATTATCGAAGTATTAGTCGCGCGACTTTCCTTGACGTCTCCCAGCGCGGGGTGCGGGGAGAGGAGGCTTCTCCCGACGTCACATCCAACGGGTGTTGCCAACTGTAACATTAATACTATTCGCGCCTCTTTCGCTCAATACAACAGGACATTATAGACGATTTTTATCGTCTATAACAAATAATAATACAATTAATAGCAACCACAAATGAAAATAATTAGATAACGATAATATTGCTTAAGAAAAAGATATGATATTACCAAAATCCGAATCGAATAAATAACAGGGCACAACAGCGAAAACGCGAGAACTGAATTCATTCGAAAGTTGAGCTTGGCAGCCCTGACAATATTGCCGGGGCAATCGTTCCGTGTGAGACCAATGTTGTGACCAGACCGTACCGAGTCGTGCTGTGTTGAGCACTAGAGAACTCAGGCGTCAAGAAAAGTCGCGCGACTAGTAGTCTCCCATGAGGTCTAGGTAGCGGACCCGGAATGGGAACCTTACTGATGACTAGTGAACGGATTTCCATGTAATTACATTTTTTACAGAAACTAGTTACTACCATTCAATTATATTTTTTAGAGTTCACAAGACATTCTGAACGAATTAGAGCTTTTTATTTTACATATTTTTACATATTTTGGTATAATTACATATTTTGGGATAGTTACATATTTTTACATATTTTAGTATAATTACATATTTTTCAAGTTTTTCAAACATATTTCAATGCAGAATCAAGTATGGAGAGAGCACTCTGGAGAAGAATCTAAAGAAATTACTACTGAAAGAGTACGAAGCAAACAATTGAAAATAATTGATTTTTAAGGACAAATACAGAAAATGAAATTTTCAGCTCGTGCTGTTAATGTATTTTTCTGTATCTCTATATTAATAAAATCGATCGTTTCAGAGATATTCTATTAATTTTGACATCATCGGTTATAGTGAACATCTCATATAGTGAACTGAAAATGTTGGTCCTCAGAAGCTCACTGCAACTGGAGTCGACCGTGCACGTAATATGACAGTGTGTGTGTGTGTGTGTGTGTGTGTGTGTGTGTGTGTGTGTGTGTGTGTGTGTGTTTAAAAAAATAAGGTATTCTGCCATGGCTTCGTTTAGAGCTTCTACTGAACCGATTGTTGTATTTTTTCCTTTAAATGAAAGAATGTGATCCCTAGATCTGTTATCAGATATTGTTTGTGTTGATTCACCAACATTTACGGTGTAAATTAATTAATTAAATCATTCTTTAATAGTACGCTTATCAATAGTCACTTGTTTTCTTTCAAAGGGTGGCAGTTTCAAAATCGATATACATGAGCATAGATGTGAGTCCACGTTGCTTGATGTTTTGTTTGATTGTTGAGATTTGTTTACAATTCGTCAAGGTTTTGTTTCAGTTTAATAATTGCATTGTGGTGTTGACAGTTTGTGTAAATTTGCTTCTGTGGTGTATTTTGTAGAAAGCATTCGCACAGTGGGTTTTGCTCGGTTGTAATACTTCAGTGAAGTTGTTTACAGGTTATGTCGAATTCCGATTCGTTGTCCACGCACCCCAAAACACGCAAACGTACATTAACTGAACGCAGGGAAAGAGAAAGTGAGCGTAGGTGTCGTGATAGTGAGTTCATTTCGTTTTCTATTGGGTCATTGTCTATGAAATGTCAGTTTTGTTCTGCTTTGTACTTTCCATGTGAGAGAGATTCTGCAAAGGATTTACACTGTGTTGCTTAAATGGGAAAATAAGTATATCTTCGAGCAATATGCCAGAAGAAATCAAACAGTTGTTTATAGGAGATGATGACACATCAAAAAACTCTAGAAATGATATCCTTCAGTATAATAGTGCTATATCTTTTGTGCCGATATTGCATTGCCATCATGAGCCATACGTGTTCACAATTTTGGGAACTCATCACAGAATATCTTCGTTATACCCTCAAGATCCAAACAATGCAACAAATTGTGAACATTAGTCTGGGTACAGTATTTTACATTTATCTCAGATCTCACCGTCAAATTTTGACGGGTTCTCACTAGTATGTATGTAAATACATACACAGTTCTAATAGAGAGAAAACTACGCGGAGAATCGATTTGAAATAAACTTTTGGCGTCCTCTCATACCGGAAGAAAGTTTTACTTTCGGCCGTATTTTGTTTGCGTACTAAAAGATTAAGGATTATTGCAGCATAAACTACGGAATGCAGAACGATATCAGCAATTTTTCGACAGAAAAAACTTCTATTATGGAGCCCTCATAACGAAAAAGGTGATAAATCTTGTCAAATTTTGTCAATTGTTTTAAGACTGATACATGCCATAGGACCTGATAAAAAATGAAAAGCATGCGCTCGTTGTATCTGTGCAACAGATTGCCTTAGGACGCTGATTTTTTGGGATTCTACGGCATTTTTTTTTATTTTCTTTCACATGAGCGTCGCGATTATCGATTTGGTTTGGGGGCAGTTTTCAGCACCTTATTTCGCTCTACCCTTTTTATATAAACTGGCAACCCGAAATGAGCAAATTTGAATACAAATATTGTATTATTCATTTGTGTTTGTATTTGTGTATGTTTTTGTGTGTGTATTCATGGTTCTGTGACCTCAAGACATAAGCAAATGCATAAAGAAGCATTAGGGTTACATGAAGCAACATTCAATAACCCAAATGATACAACCAAAACATGTTTCATTTAGTAACGTGAGCATTTTTCATCTAATTGAAACGTTTACTTTAATGTGGTCCTAGGATACCTGCACACGGAGTAAGAAAATATATTTTCTCTCTCTCGCTCTCTCTCTCTCCCTCTCTCTCTCGCTCTCTCTCTCTCGCTCTCTCTCTCTCGCGCTCTCTCTCTCTCTCTCTCTCGCGCTCTCTCTCTCTCTCTCTATCATCTATCTATCTATCAATCATCTATCTATCTATCAATCATCTATCTATCTCTATCTCTATCTATCTATATATTTATTTATTTTACGTCAAAAAAATTAAAACTGCGTATGCTATGAGGAAATGTGAATTGTGTGCACATTTTCAAAAATCTCTGATCCCTACACTAAGTCATATACTACTTAAATTTTGAAGGGAAAAAAGAGCTCCCATGTAATAAAATCTCTTTTCAAGGATAAAAAGGCAATACATTTTGGCTCTTATTCATGTTGTCCTTCGGAATAATACTTCCTGCCGCGACAACATGCAGAAGATAATTTGAATAATTGTATTGCCCTCTGAATTCTAGAAGATGTGCACAGAAAATGAAATTACATTTATGTCCAGAAGCAAAACAATGGGCCATCTCAGCATTTGCTCACTGGATCAGGGAAACTGGTCGAAAAACATGATCGAGATGGGGGTCATTGACCCGGAAGCTGTAGTACAATAGTTGTTACAGGTTGTTTATACACATTTATACAGTTCAAATGGAAATAGTGCATTATGTATCATTTTAAAATTAATGTTACTTTTCTTGTGATGCTCCCAATTGTAGAAACAGTTATGCAGCAGAAAAGATTTCACTTGGGATTTAAACTTTTCTATCGAATTTAATCGTTCAATGTCATCTGGCAAAGTGTTGTAAAATAATGTACATGTATTGTATGTGAATTTTTTGTAATGAGCTGTTGATACCGTCACCTGATGAATATGATTTCTACGTCGAGTGTTATAGTAATAGACTTCGGCATTTTCTGAAAATATATTCCGGCCCTTAAGCAAGTCATTTTTGACAAAAGCCACTGATTCGTAAAGCAACAGACAAGGTAATGGTAAAATTCCTAGATTAATGAAGAGAGGCTTACAAGAATCACGTGGGTGGGATTTGGTTATTATTACAATTCGTTTTTGTAATCTAAAAGTCTGGGAGCTATAAGATGTATTTCCCCAGAATATTATGCCATATCTCAGGCGGAAATGAACATTCGCGAAATATACACAACGAGCAGTATGAAGGCTGACTGAATTTGCAAGAATTCTGAACGCGTAGCATAATGAACTTAATTTTGTGTTCAATTCATTTAAATGGACGTTCCATTTAAGGTTTGACTGAATTGAGAGACCTAAAAATTTTGTTGCCTTAACATCAGTCAATGGTCCACCGTTCATTTTCAATGGAGAACAATTGTTTATTTGAAATGGAAAACTGCATTAAAACCGTTTTCTTTTCGTTTACTATTAATTTGTTATTTCGGAACCAATTTGAACCGCCATCTTGCAACTGTGAAAAGGAACCGCAAGAGTCAACTCAAACGACATTTTCTCAAAAACAGCTCACAATTATTTCTTCTAACTTTTCTAACGGATAGTGGTAATTGCACTGTTTAATAAAACATAAAATTCATTTTGGTGTATTATTTTGTTTTTTCAAAAATTACACAAATGTAATTATTTTTAAAATATCTCTCACGCTGTTAATTTGCACATTTACAGCGATTTGTAAAGACTGTTGCATTTGTGAGTTGTGATTTAAATGACTTCAAATAAAGTTTAGCGAAAATTCAATAATTTTCTGTGAAAAAGATCTTCCATTTCGCACTTTTAGTAACGCTTAAACGCTATTTTCTCAAAATGTGTCCAAATATTTTAATGGAAATTTTCATTTAGATAGAGGGATTACTCTTCTTTAATATTCTTAAAGTAATATTTCGGTTCTATTATTAGGAAACCGAAGAATTGAGAAAATTTCAAAAAAGGGTACTTTGGGCGGGGATAGATGGCAGTTGGCTAGAGTATGGGGCAAGTCCGATAAACTAGCCCAGACGAACGAAAATAGAACACTAATACGAGAAAGTCTGTGCCGTTCTGTAGCACTATTAGTTATGTTTTTTTAATTATTTACCTTTTTATCTCTATTTTATGAATATTTGTCTACATGCGATTAATATTTGCCTATAGGAAGTAAATATCTCCTCGGGTTACGTTTGCTTTTGTTAGTTAATACACACACCGAATACTCGTACAAGGAGAAGAACGGAAATAAAAGGCACTTTCACTACCGTTCACCACAGCTGTTTACATACTTTCAATATGGCAACCATGCGCATGGAATTGGCGCACGCATTGTGGGTAGCTTTCCTTTCTATGTAGTACGTATTCTGTGGTAATACACCAGTCAGACAAATCCAAGATAGTGACCAATACCGGCAGTCAGAGCATAGAACCAATGTCTTAAGAAAGCTTCTGGTGATTGCGAGGGCGTGGTTTAGTTTCCCTGCACGAAACCTGAAATTTGGTTGTTGAATTTTGCGTCGGTGAGTTTGTAGCGCCTGTCGTCTCGCTTTATGGACCAAAGCTCCAGTGTCGAATCCTGAACAGTATTTCAAGTATACCGCACTTTATGGAAGCTACCTCTACCGTTGTCTTTTATTTTAAGCTTTTCTGAAATCCCAATACTATGAAATTCCATCCTTAATAATTGTTCTATACGACAATTACACAAACCACTAACTTCTGAATCATTAACACTCTCCATTTTCACAACAACTTGAGAGAAGTGTAACTTACAAACGACCAGAAAAGGGCTGTTCACCGCAATATTTTGCGGTGCCTACCGACCGTCCAGACGCGCATCCTCCCCTTTCCCCGCCCTTGAAACACGAGGAGCCCTAGGTCATCGCGCTTGGCATGCGGTGCCTTCTCATGCGCTAGCGAATTCTCTGGGCAGCATTAAGAACTGTTTGAAACTTCTCACTCTAACGCACTTCATAGCGCTTACGAATGCGGAAGACTGACTGGCTCTCGGTAGCAAAACGAGTTATTTTTTCGCACCTGTTTTAAAGATTTCAAAATTTGAATAACGTTTTAGAGGATTACCAAACTTATGAAATATTTCTTATACACTTCGCATTACGAGATATACCGGCGGTATACGTGGTGTATCGGAGAATTCGCCTCTGAACAGCTCTGACTCCGAGGTCCGTGACCACTTTAACGTGTTTGCCGGAAAGTCATTTAATGCAATGGGTCACGGACCGCGCGCAATCTTACTAAAGCTGACTCCGGTTATAGTAAACTCCTGAGGGCTAAACATTATTGGTACACTATACCCGAAGTTGGCGCCAGTCACCATCCGATGTCAAAATTCAATAGAATTTCTCCATAAATATTTATTTTATTAACATAGAGTGAGAGCAAAATACATTAACAGCACAATTGAAAATTTATATCTTTGTCCTTAAAATAGTATTTATTTATTTATTTTACGTCAAAAAAAGTTAAAACTGCGTATGACGTGCATGGGAAAAGTGAATTGTGTGCACATTTCAAAATTCTGTGATCCCTACACTAAGTCATATACTACTTAAATTTTGGAGAAAGAAAGCTCCCATGTAATAAACTCTATTTTCAAGGATAAACAGGCAATAAATTTTGGTTCTTATCCATGTTGTCCTTCGGAATAATACTTCCTGCCGCGACAACATGGAAACGATAATTTGAATAATTGTATTTCCCACTGAATTCTAGAAGACGTGCACAGAAAATGAAGTTACATTTATGTCCAGAAGCAAAACAAGGGGCCATCTCAGCATTTGCTCAATGAATCAGGAAAACTGGAACAAAAACCTGATCGAGATGGGGGTCATTGACCCGGAGGCTGCAATACTCATCGGCCATCTCAGCATTTGCTCAATGGATCAGGAAAACTGGAGCAAAAACCTGATCGAGATGGGGATCATTGACCCGAAAGCTGCAATACTCATCGACCATCTCAGCATTTGCTCAATGGATCAGGAAAAGGGACAAAAACCTGATCGAGATGGGGGTCATTGACCCGGAGGCTGCAATACTCATCGGCCATCTCAGCATTTGCTCAATGGATCAGGAAAACTGGAAGAAAAACCTGATCGAGATGGGGGTCATTGACCCGGAGGCTGCAATACTCATCGGCCATCTCAGCATTTGCTAATGGATCAGGAAAACTGGACAAAACCGAGATGGGGTTCCCATCGGCCATCTCAGCATTTGCTCAATGGATCAGGAAAATGGACAAAAACCTGATCGAGATGGGTCATTGACCCGGAGGCTGCAATACCATCGGCCATCTCAGATTTGCTCAATGGATCAGGAAAAGTGGACGAAAAACCTGATCGAGATGGGTTCGGTAACATACAAGGTGCGTTCGTTATCGGCATGGCGCAAGCGGCTAATGAAACTAATCGCGTTACGGCGCGTCACGGCGGATATCGTCAGGCAGTGGAAGTCCCATGCTTCCTGTCGCCTTCGTAGAACTCAACGCGCTTTATCCCGCGGAGTGACAAGTACCACCAAGATTGAAACTCGTTCGCGCGATGTCCCCGCCAGTTGTAGCCCACGCAGGACTCGGCAACCTTTGTTTCCGCAGTGAAACTGATAGCGTTTTCCATTCGCCGCGGTACCGGTAGCGGTAGCTCAGTGCATCAACAGATGTCACTGCAGCGCTTATGACCGGGAGGACCTAGGTTCCCACTCCCCACGGTGGCAGGATTTTTGTCACTAGCTTTTCAGCTAGGTCGAATTCAGTCGCTGTCTGGAGGAGAATTCTAGCGGCCGGCTGCTCTGATCGGTATTTTTCCGTGGTTTCTCCGATCATCACCAGGCGAATGCCGGAGCAGTACTCTACCAAACGGGCCACGGACCGCGCGCGATCTGTCCTTCCTCTTCCTTGTCCTATCCTCTCCCCTTACACACATACACACACACACACACACACACACACTAACATGCACAACACTACCACATATTCCGGGAGGCCGGTCGGAAGCTTAGAGCCTGTCCAGGCTGTGGAGGTGATCTTCCCCCGCTGGATAGCGAGATCCGGCGCCGACCTAGCGTCTTCTAGTGGGGTTTCCCCCTAACCAGGACTCTCCCACCAGCAGGGCACCGCCCCAGCCGAGACAAGCTCTAAGCTTCCGACCGGTCTCCCGGAGTATGTGGTAATGTAGTGCATGTTCGTGTACGTGTGTGTAAGAGGGAGAGGATAGGACAAGGAAGAGGAAGGAAAGATGGCGCGTGGTCCGTGGCCCGTTTGTTAGGGTACTGCTCCGGCATTCGCCAGGTGTTGATCGGAGAAACGACGGAAAACTACCGATCAGAGCAGCCGACCGCTAGAAATTTCCTCCAGAGGACTGAATTCGATCTAGCCTGATAAATTAGTACCGAAAATCCTCCAGTGTGGGGACCCAAACATAGGACATCTGAGTCAATGGCACTGCAGTAACATTTGTTGGTGCACTGAGCCACCTCTCCCGGTCGAATTGAACGAAATTTGCGGTGAAACTACATAGTGGAAATTTACGAAATCATACTGTGCAACTGAGTGTTCGACACTCAAAGGCCAAAAAACATACGGCCGAACTGCACGGAGTACGTACACTTAAAGGAGAACATTTTTATAAGGAACCGTACGAAATTTACAGTGAAACAGCATGGTGGAAATTTACGAAATCATACGGCGGGACTGCACGGAGTACGTACACTTAAAGGAGAACATTTTTATAAGGAACCGTACGAAATTTCAATTTAAAGGGCTCACGGCGTACACTAAAGGAGAACATTTTTATAAGGAACCGTACGAAATTTACTGTGAAACAGCATGGTGGAAATTTACGAAATCATACGCACGGGACCGCACAGAGAACAAACACTTAAAGGAGAACATTTTTATAAGGAACCGTACGAAATTTACTGTGAAACAGCATGGTGGAAATTTACGAAATCGTACCACGGGACCGCACAGTGAAGAACACTTGAAGAAAAAAAAAAACCTTTTTCCTACAAATCGTACGAAATTCAGGAGGAAATCGATGCTAAAAACGTCGATTTTCGCGCAGATATTAATTGAACAACCCCTTATCGCAAGTCCTTGGGGTGCACGTGACCGATAACGGCAGGATGCGGTGGCGGCGGCGGCTGCAGCGGCGGGCAGGCGGGCTGGCGAGCGGGCGACGCCAGTCACCTGTTAAAATGGCGGAAGACGGGCTGTTGCAGGACGCGGCGACGCCATCTGAAGTCGGCGCCGCCACAGCCGCCACCGCGGAGCCCAACGCGGCCGCCCGACCATCCGATGAGGATGACCCCGCGCCGAGCAAGTGCTGCGGGTGCCTCTCGCCCAGGGTCGCCGCGGTGCTCGTCTGCATAATGGCGTCGGTGAGTTGCTCTGGGATGAGCTTAGGGATGTTTTGATTGGGGATACCGGGCGTTGCAATGATCATTAGTCCCGTAAGTGTAGTTCAGGTTTTTAACACTGGAGGTGATGGTGGTCTCTCTGCGCTGGATGGTGAAATCTAGCGCTGATGATTGATTGATTGCATGAATGATTAAATTATGATTGATTGATCGATGTTTGATTGGTGATCAATCGATGATTGATTGGTTTTTTTCGTGTTTCCGGGCTCGTCAACTGCTTTGGTCATTAGTCCTGTTAGTGTAGGCATGTTTTTTTTCTCTGAAGATGGCGGTGATCTTCCCCCGCAGGATCGCGAGATCCGGCGTCGACCTACCGTCGGCCAGCGGGGTTTCCCCATAACCAAATGTCTCCCACCAGCGGGATACCGTCGCAGCCGAGAGAAGCTCTAAGCTCCCGACATGTTTGGTAGTGTAGTGTGCGAGTGGAAGTGTAAGGGGGAATAGGACAAGGAAGAGGAAGGAAAGACCGCGCGCAGTCCGTGGCAGGGTACTGCTCCGGCATTGGATAGGTATTGTCCAGAGAAACCACGCAAAACCACTGATTAAAGCAGCCGGCCGCTAGATGACAGCCTCAAGACAGAGGTAGAATTTGACCTACCTATCTACCTATCTTGTGTCAAAAATATTGCAAACGTCGGCTCTGCTAGGAATGAAGCATTGCCAATAAAATTCCGATGTTTCAATTATCGATGTTGTAAATGAAAACATCGATATTAATAATACATCGTCCCAAAACCACGGATGTTTTTAAATATAACCTATATAACTTTTAAATATTTAAATATAACCTATATCGGAAGTCCTGTCGGGAGCAGACCTCCCAGGATAAAATATCCCCTACACTTACGGGTCTAATGACCATAGCGGTTCAAGTGTCCCAAAACATCAATCACTCAAGCAATCAATCAAATCAATACTATACCATCAAATGTCGCTCAGGGTATCGGCTATGTCACTGCAATGCCTCTGACCCGGAGGTCCTTGGTTCAAGTCCCGACGGTGGCAAGATTTTCGTCACTAGCTACATTGTTGGATCGATTTCAGTTGCACTCTGGACGAGAATTCTTGCAAGAAGTCTGTAATACTTACAATTCTCTTTGCTACGTAAATAAAATGAGAGAAAATTAAAATTTGTGTTTTCGTCTACTAGCAACATATTTATATTCATTTCTATTTGGTCGAAAAGTTAGTCTATTGTATTTAGTGTTTTCCTTGCAAATGAACTATTTTTACCGGAGGGACGGGAGTAAGACGATGGTGTTTGGGAGCCCCGAAGTACCTAAATCTGACCATAACTGTGAGAGTAGATTCGTATCTGGACGACGAATCTTGGCACGAATGACTCATTCTGCCACACAGCAGAGCATTCTTCTTCACCAGATATTTGTCTTCATATCGTCACGTACAATTATGTAAATCACGTAAATTTTTACATGTAACGGAATAACACAGTGAAAAACTGCTCGCTGTGAGCTACGTTTAATTTTAAAAAATCATTATCCTATTACCGACTGAGGTGGCTAAGGTGGAGACTGCAGTGTCTCTAATCGGGATGTCCCCGGGTTCGAATCCCGACGGTGGAAGGATTCTCTACACTAGCCTGTCGGCTAGGTCGAGTTTAGACGCTGCCTGAAGGAGAATTCTAGCGGCTGGCTGCACTAACCGTTAGTTTTCCGTGATTTCTCTATTCAACACCAGGCGAATGCCGGAGCAGTACCCTAACAAACGGCCACGGATCCTCTCCCCTCACCCCCACACACCCCACACCCACCACCCACCCCCACACACCACACCCACACCCACACACCCACACACCCACACCCCACACCCACACCCACACACCCACCCACACACCCACCCACACCCCACACACCCACACCCACACCCACACACCCACACCCACACACCCACACCCACACACCCACACACCCCCACACCCACACCCACACACCCACACCCACACACCCACACACCCACACCCCACACACACCCACACCCACACCCAACCCGACACAGCCACGCCCGCACAGCGTCCCCCCTGATCGAGTACCCAAAGCAACACAAGGGGAAGATCACCGCCATCTCCCGAGGAAAAAACATGCACTACACTAATGGGACTAATAACCAAAGCAGTTGACGCGCCCAGAAACACGAAAAAATCAATCAATCAAACAATCGGTTCCAATCTCGGGACCGAGCAATGTGTAATCCTCCTAAGTAAGTATGATGTCGGTCATTGACTTATCCTCACCTCTTTCTTACACAGACATTACATGCACTACAGTACCCCACATGCCGGAAGCTTAGGGCTTCGCCAGTCCTGGGCGGTGCCTCGCTAGCGGGAGATACCTGTAGAGGAAAACCTCGCAAAGTAGACCTATAGGCCATAGCCGCATCTCACCAGCAGGCGTGGAGAAAATTACGGTTACCTCCCGTGATAACACACACTACACTTACAGGACTAATGAAACGTGAAACATTTAAAACTGAAATCAATCATAATGCTATTGCATTACTGAGAGTATGTTCATGTTTGGTAGAATCATGTAAGGATTATAGCAGGGTTATCGTGTCTGCATCAAAAATTTTAACGGGGGAAATTTCATTCAAAACTTTAAGTACAGACGAGATTAAATGGAAACGAAAATATTTAAAATTCTTGTTGAGAGCAATGATTCATACGAGATAAGTTTGATATGAAAGCTCCGAGTATGTTTGTAAAAGAAATTTCGGGCCTGATTCCTTATCGTAAGATATTGATTCTGACGATGCGAGATACGTGAACCAGACGAAGGTATTCTGCTTCATAGTTCGAGTGAGAATGGCATGTTTAAATAAATAAATATATTATTTTGACGTAACATTCTACAGATCATACTTCATGCTCTGTATGCTTAAAAATATATTTTGACAAACAGGTGTCCCACCGATTATGAGTCACCTGTAACCCCATAACTTGTAAACTGTTCATGATATCGAAATGCAGTTTTCGCTCAACGCACCGGCTGAGCGGTAGCTCAGTGCATCAACTGATGTCACTGCAGCGCCTCTAACCGGGAGGTCCTAGGTTCGAGTCCTGATAGCGGCAGGATTTTCGACACCAGCTTTTCAGCTGGGTCGAATTCAGTCGCTGTCTGGAGGAGAATTCTAGCGGCCGGCTGCTCTCATCGGTAGTTTTCCGTGGTTTCTCCGATCAATACCAGGCGAATGCCGGAGCAGTACCCTAACAGACGGGCCACGGACCGCGCGCGATTTTTCCTTCCTCTTCCTTGTCCTATCCTCTCCCCTTACACACACACTTACACTAACATGCACTACATTATTACATATTCCGGGAGACCGGTCGGGAGCTTAGAGCTTGTCCCGGCTGGGGCGGTGCCCCGCTGGTGGGAGAGTTCTGGTTAGGGGGAAGTCCCACTAGCCGACGGTAAGTAGGCGCTGGATCTCGCCATCCAGCGAGGGGTAAATCACCACCATCTCCCGAGAAAAAACATGCACTACACTAACGGGACTAATGACCAAAGCAGTTGACGCGCCCGGAAACACGAAAAAATCAGTCAATCAATCAATCCAGGTTTTAAGGGGCCAAGATGTGTTTTAGTTATCCGCGATGATAACGTGCGTTAAACGTAAGTTGCGTTGAGTGTTGCAACCGACTGATTTCATTTGTTATTAAAAATGGGTTAATAAACTGTTAAATTGACAATTTCACTCGTGAAATTAAAACCAAGGGTTTAACTGTACATACCAAAATGCCCCATTGAGGATGATGTATCTCAAAGATTTTATCGCTTTTTCTTACCGCTTCTCCCAACTGGCTAATCATAAACTGTGACTCATCTATCTTAGAAGGCGGTATAGTACATCGATCGCTATGTTGATGTCCAATATTCCGCGTACGTACTATAAACTAACCTCTTTGATTTAAACATAGCTTTCAGTTATTTTCAATAGGGCTTGGAATCTGAATATCAACCCCTTGATTATTAAATATAACTCGTGCTTTGGTAATTCTCAGATAAATCCCCTCCTGTCTTCGCTTGGGAATTTATCGGCAATTTCCAAAGCACTCATGGTATTACCTATTACAAATTTTTAAAACTAGTAGTTTCTACAATATTTCAATAAACGACGTTTATGCCATCGCTTTATTCACATTATTTATTGCGATGTTTCATTAGTAAAACGTAGATTTTTCATTGTGCGTCATTATTATTGAATTTGACAACGCTTGAATTTACATTTAATATGTTAGGTTGTTAAACTGGTGACTAGCAATTTTCAATTTTTTTCAAATAAAGTTAAAAGTTGCCATATAATTATTTATTGATTAAAGCTAATTGACTAACACATAACAGATAAAATCCGCAAAATAGTTTCTTTCAATTATTAACGTTTGCAAGTTATGTATTATCTATTCAAAATATATTTGGTTGCTAATCGCTGGATTGGGATGGGCGAGATTTCAAAATTATTTGAGTAATACATGTTGGTACAAAATAATTTATTATAATGTTTTAATAGTACAAAATAATACTTCATTATTTTAAAATAGTTCTTGTCAATTATTGAATTCCACAATTCTATAACGCACTTGAAAACAATTAGTGTGCTAATAGCAGGGCTGGGGAGGATGGAATTCCAGTTTTTAGTAACCTTTGAGTCTGGTACACAATCACACACAGTCATTTCTCTCGATCATATTTGTCATGTATTATTTATTTATAATATATACTTTATTGTGAAAAAAATATTTCTTTTTCTGTTTTGAATTTTGAAAGGTATAGTGGAGATTAAATCCGAGACTGGGAATAATGGAATTTCAAAATTATATTCAATAATGTTGAAAATAGGTAGATAATTATTTTTTGCAGATTCAGTGTTGTATTGGATGAAGAGTGGTGGATCAGTGGATATGTTTGCGTGCAAAAACGTAACTTTTCAGTTATTGATTTTTACTCATAACTACGTTAAATGTGTAATATTACAAATTTGGAGACTGTCATGAACAAAATTTGAAAATTTTTGGTTTTGTTAGCAGCGAGTACAAAATAAATTATTATTTTCTTAAGTACATGAAACGTATTTTTATGCAATAAAATTTGTTTTCAATTCAAGAGTTTTTGTGGTTAGACACTATGTGTACAAAATTAAATTCTGAAGGTGATGTAATATCAACAATTTTTGGTGAAATTGACCATTGGTGCACTTTAATATCTATATTATTATATTATATAATATTGCTGCGTAATTTGCAACATATGTATTTTTTCTCAAATACGGTGCCTATTGTTAAAAACTAGTTTTAAGGGATGGACAGTGACAGAATTACCGGTCATTTACACCGCGTAGCATTTGCAATTTTTTTAATGTTAATGGTTAGTACAAAATGTTTTATTTTTAAACTATTTAAATGTTCAAATTGGATACATCATTTCAGTGTATTTTTATCTTTTGATTACAGAATCAATTTGATTTATGTATGTGTTTCTTATTCATATATCCAGCTCTCCCACTAATAAAATTTCTAAAATATTTAGTATGTATATCATTTTAGTACAAAATTAGAACGTTATTATTACGTAATGTTTTCTTGACAAGTCCGGATGCTATTATTTTTAGCTGGCACATGGATTTTTTGAACACGACTTTGTTTAGTCTAATTACAATTTTTATAATTACAATTATTTATTTTGATACAAAAATAGTAAATATTACATGCACATCCTTTCTTAAATGATGGCGAACCTAACATCGCCTAAAACTAATAAATAGTTGAACGTAAAAGCTTGTAGAGAGCACTGATTACACACATAGATCTTTGGAGTGAAATAGCTCTTAGCTGTTGAAGATGAGAACTTCTGTTCGTGTGTTTTTCCCTTTTCTTCATTTTGTTTTTCAAAAAATCTACAGAAATGGCTAAGGCACTTCCAAGTCCTTCGCAGGAGACGCATCGAAATCCCTAAAAACTGAGGAGAACTTATAAATGCAAAATTATTGAGAAAGATCCGAAGACATTCGAGTTTGAAAAAGGGAACAAAATTTTGATGCATTCTCTGTGTATTGCTTTGGATTGGAGTCCTGCTTGCACTGGTGCAAGTATTTCGACGACATGGAGAAAAAAAGACTAAAAGAATGTGTGTAAATAACATCTTGACCACACACCTCATTCTAGAATGTTCAGGTCTAGCAAATAAAAGACATCAATGAAATGTGAATAAAGATATGTACCAGATTTTTAAAACTGTTGAAGGATGTAAAATTGTTACCACTACCTTAAATGACCCAATTGCATTTAACTATATAACCCTAAGCCTACACTGTTGTAAACACGAAAATCAAAAAAAAATGTTAACAATCTGTGGTCCCTGATGACTTTGCTATTCGATCTAAAATAAATAAGTGAAAAAATACTCGGGTGTTGATCTTTTAAATTCCCTAGAAATGTCGTGTAAAAAAGTGACATCAAAAGACACCAATATATCATTCTCGGTGTAACTATATTATTTTACAAATTTCCACGAACTTTCCACAGATCCTCGAGTGAAAGATTGCCTAATAGCTGTTTAAATATTTAAAAAGTTTGCTTGATTAGTTCTTACTTGACTAACACAGTTGATAAGAAGGAATTAATTAAAATAAATAAGATTTATCACTTTATCCAAACAATTCAGTTTCCTTTTCAAGTCAATAAATTTATCGTTTGAGTATTATTTTGAAATGTAGCCAGGACTGATTTTCTAGACGTAAACATTGCATCAGGAGCTCTAGTGGCCGATTTTGCAACTTATTCCCCCACTCTACCCGCAGTTCTCCGAGTCATCGGTCAAGAAAAGTTGCAAGATATTAATTAAAACAAATATGGACTACGTGATTTTGAATATTGACAAAAGGGGTAGAGTAGCTTGACAAACTGGTGGTCGCCTAGGTTTGTCCACATACATCCGATTTACTGACGTCTTTCTCTGTCCGTATGAATTGGTGGCTTAAAAGTTCAATTCACGCTGAATAGTTCATCAAGTGACGTTTTAACGCAAAAAATATATTTATCGTTCTTTAAATATTTAAATATATCATTGGCCGAAAACCAGACTGTTCTGAGTCGACTTTTTGGAAATATGAGATTCCTGTTTAGTTGCGGGGTTTGCAGCAAGCAAGTAAAGAAGAGCAACTGATAAATTTTATTTTAGAAAATCAAAAAGCAATATTGACTGGGAAATAATTAATGACAATCTTTTATCTATAGTTTTGCAAAGAAATAGGAATAATATTTTAAAATTATCTGCATTCCCATTACCCATTTATTTACGAGTGGTGAATGTTGTAATAATAAATGGAATATAAGTCTAAAAGGTTCTTCATGTTTTTTGCTCATGGCATTCTGCCACGCTATGGCACGTGATCCCAGCCCTCCCTCTAAAAGAGGAAAAGCCATTCCTCTGACCTTTAAATCGGTATCCAGTGTAGGATGTTCCAAATTCCGGCGCTCGAGCGAGAATGAGCATAGTACGCACTGCACTCCAGTACGCACTGCACTCCAGTACACTAAGTTGTACAATTTTTCTTCGCGTATTTTCAGGTAACACAGTAACAAAACAACTGCAGTGTACATACGTACTGTTAGGATAGGTCCAATTGGTAACGTAAGTTTTGATGTATCCACATGAACACACTATTACTTCCAAATATTTGAATATTAATACTAGAAAAATTCACAGCCGCAATGTAACACCACTTTCAATGGCAAAGCTTGGGAGAGTGCAATGTAGACACTACACTCGTATCCCCACGAAAAACACAAGGAAATATTAATAGCATCTAGCATTGTATTATTATAGTACATTTTCTTCTTTAAAATCTCAGTCTCAGGAAGGTAGAAGTCGTTCTACTGTTACAAACTTAGTCGCCGTTTCAAACAGTTTCTTCACTTTAGTTCATTGCAATCCACTGTCTTTAGTGACAACACTAAATCATTAGGAGTACACAAGAACACTTCGGTAAATTTTGCTTATTAAGTTGTTTAGTTCTTGAATAAATATTAATAACTATACCAAATAGGCAAGCAACATGTGTTACCCATTAAAAGGAAATGTACTTTCATTTCGTTTCCGTACCGGAACGAAACGAATCTGACAACAGATTTTGTCCATCGGTAATGAAATTAAATTCGCGCAGAATAATGTATCACAACCCCTAACAAAAAGCAATTTCGCAGGTAAATAATTTTGCTACTAGAGTACAAAACGAAAGGTATCATTTCTTTTTGTTTCCATGCATTCTTCTGCGTAAACGTGAAAGAAGCCCAGATCACCTCCGCGATTTATTGTCACTGCTGGCATTTCCTCTGGTACGGTTGACAACATATAAGTCAACCTCCATGCCACATCAAGAAGTCCAAGTGAAGAGGCCGTTGGGAAACATTCAAATGTCTTCGTAGGTTTCATTTTCCACGAGGATATTCTGCGCATGCATCGCAAAGAAACACCCGGGGCAAACCCAATAGCGTAGAAGACACACCCATAGACGTAAGGCTCATCACATCAATAGACGAGGTAGACATGTGTTTCTCGTCTGTGGGAGTTTCACTACGATGATTCCCTTTGAGAACTTGTGTTATGGTTCAGCTTCATTCAATAATGCATTATTAAGTTATTCAAGCGATAAATTTTAGTAGTGTGCAAGGTGTTAACCGCAATAAAGTTATTTGGAAATCACCACTTGGAAAAACCTTCCATGATGTGGTCAATACGGTTTATTTTGTGAGACTACGTCACTGATCACAAGGCAAATACGAATCTACTGTCGAGCTTCATCTTCTGCTTTCTCTTCATGTAAAGTCCCAAATTCACGCGTTTCCGAAGTGTGAAGGCTCTCTGTTGAGAGTCGTTTATGTGACTCATGATGGCTTCCTGATTCCGTATTCTTCAACAATTCCCCCTTCGTTTCGCTTACCAACCATCTTTGATAAGCGCAGATAGCTTTTAGAATGAAAATATTCAGGGCTGCAACAAAAGAGTACACGATATTAACATCATGTCCTTGACTTGCTTAATACTACACTCTGATTTAAACATAGCTGCACTTCAAGAACACGAACTGTAAGGAGAGGGGGACATTGTTATCCAATCGGTAGCTCCAATACAAAAAATTTAAGTCCTAACAAAACTCGTTATTGGATGACAGTGTTTTCCTCGCCTTTCAGCTCGTGACTTCGAAGTGCAGCTACGTTTAAATCGGAGTATAAGTTTTACATTGCAAATATAGTTCATGCAGAATAAGGAGATGCAAAAAATTCTGAATATGGTTCGAAATTCAAGCATTATTTCTCCTGACGAGCTTAGATTTAATTTTGACGGATTACATATCTCAAGAGAAAAAAGCAGTACATATTTAATTTGTGAAAAATCAAAAGTATTAATCAAACTTATATAATTTCATTAGGGTAAAATATTTGACTCTCTACCCATTTCTGGCAGACACACTGTATTTTCAAAAATTACAAAAGGGTAACTTTGCAAAACAACAAATCTGAAGATAAAGAATTTTGTCCTAAATAAATTCTGATCTAAAAACTCAGATGTTAAAAAGTATCATTTTTTCATAGTTTAATTTATCACAATTATTTTTTAAAAATTTGAGTAGTTTTCGCGTAATTTCTGCTTCAGTTAATGCAAATTATTTTAAAAAATCTAAGAAAATGATACAAATATTTTCAATTTTTCCATTAGTAAAACAAGGGACGCTCTAAAGAGTGGCGCAGGTCTCATTTTCGTTGAACTCTAAATTTTCGTATATTGCAGATGTTAGAAACAAAGTTAGAAATAATGCAGATGTTAGGAACATGAGAAAGTATGTGCTGTTCTAGCACTTTTTAATTGTGCTTTTTAGCATTTTTTTAAATTGTCCTTTGTACAATTAGTTCTGTAGGTTTTTATCCGCCGAGTTCTATAATGTCAGGAATCCCTTCTTTCATCCTTTTCAGATAATTTTTCCACATCCATGTCCCTCTCTATGGTTCATGTAATGGGTCTCTCTAGCTCTTAGGTCTTATTATGACTTCCGAAGTGAGGTTAAGGTGGCGTGGCAAGTGTGCTTGGTTCAACGGGATAGTTTGTACTCAATATTTACTATTAATAAAGTCAGTAAATATTGCTATTGGTTTGGAAAGAAGGCTGAGTAGACCTCATGATTAGGGATGCAATATCGAAGTCGCTCTTTTCAAAACATCAATGTTTTTATAAAACCATGAATATTTTTAACTTCGATTTTTTAAGTCGATATTTTTTTAACATCGATGGTCGTAGTCGATATTTTATAAAAAGAAAGAAAAAGTACCTCGCGAAAAAAAACACCAAAATAATAAGTTTTAGTTATTCATAAATTGAATATACTACAGCTCAAAGTGGCCAAGTCTACTCAGCTTCAACTGATCTTGTTGTAACATGGTACCCAAATGAGTGATTTGTATACTGAAATTAAAACAAAAGGAATATCACTGAGATTGTATAAAAGTAGTGTATATCACGTGGTGAAAGTGTTTTTATTTTTCTCATAGGATTTCGCCATTCGGCCTCGTATCCCAACATTCCCTACTCGTAAAATAAAATATCACTTTTACCACTCGTATCAAGTATTTTAAAACTGAATAACTCAGCTTAAATCGTGGACGGATCCAGAAAGTAGGAGTATTTCAGGAGGGAACGGGGCAATTCTGTTCGGACCTCCATATGAGAGTTTGAAATTTTGATTTTTTAAATTATTAGCTGGAAATTTGAAAAAAGTTCGAGAACATCCCTAATAGCCGGCGGCGCTAGCCGAATTCGTTCACTACGCTCCGTGAAGTCACGAAAGTTAAGCGAATTAAAGACTCGCCGGTTCCTGGTTGGGTGACCGGCCAGGAACCCCCGGATTTAACTCCGTCGAGCCCCTGGCCGAAGGGATAAAACGCACTGACTGCAACGTGACGAGACTTGACAAGTATGATTATTTAGTATAGTTATTATTCAGTAACGGAGGATTACTCCAGAAAAAAGCGTTGAACGCCCAACAAGGGCTAAGAGACGCGTTGCATCAACAACGACGCAATGAATTTTTAAAAAAATTCTGTTTTGGATTTTATGAGATTTTTATGCAGTATTCTTAAATTAATTGAATAAAATTACAAACAAATTGTTGACTTAGAGGGGGGAACATGGGCTCCGAATCCTCTGCATCCTGGGTCTGCCTCGGGTTTAAATAGATCGTATTTCTGTTTTCATGAAAGTACCTACCAAAGTTCAAGGCCAAGCAGAAACTTCTGAGAGTGTCCCAGTATTTTCCCATAAACATAGTACTGCAAATGAGGACTTCAATCACCACTGTCAGTCGAATCCACCACTTGATGAATCCAGTCTTCCGCTGCAAACATTGAAAGCTCAATTTAATCTTACACAAAATTATTCAGTTTTTTCTTATTGCAATATCATTAACTTTTTGGCATTATGCTAACTACAATAACATTTCAACAGCTTCCATTCTTATGACAATAACCGATATTATTATTATTATTATTATTATTATTATTATTATTATTATTATTATTATTATTATTATTACTACTACTATTAATTTTTCATCTTTCAACTATTAATAGTTAAATTGTTGGGAAGGGATTCTGAAACTCAAGAAAGCGTGGCCAGATGATTTTCTCCCCCATACGTCACATACAGTTTTTGACTAAATAAATAAAAAAATAAATAAGATACAGGAAGCAACGTGCTTTTAAGCTTACTCAATTCGTTTCTCTTACTTATTGTGATTCCATTTTTAAATGATTGGTTTCTGGTCGTGGAACACGTAGTAATAGAATTTATATTCCGCGCGGCCCGCGCCCTGTCGGTCTTAACCATAGTCAAACGGAATATTAGATTACTCTGTTTCCCCAGCCTTTACTGAAGAAAGAAGAAAAAAACAAAAAACAAAAAACAAAAAAACAAAAAAACCAAAAAAAAGAAGAAGAAGAAGAAGAAACTTCAATTTGCTGTTAAGATGGAGGCGCTAAAGGCTGGAGGAGGCTGTAAAGATGGAAGTATATTCTTGCTCGTTGTCTTAACTACCTAGAATAGTCCCTAGTTTACTGTTTTATTCTCGGCTGAGGCCAGAAACGATTGACGGGTTCTTAAACAGTTGAGCATCGCCTCGTAAGATAGCACGGTGAATGTTTTCTTCCGCCATGTGCTGGAACGTCAGCTGATAATGGGTTGGAAGTGTCATTTCAGCGGGTGCATTTGAGAGATTAGGAAGTTAGGAATTAATTAGTTTGTTTCGATATCGTTGCTTAAAACATAGTATGGTGTACATATAGTGTGAATTGGTGTGAACTTGCACACACCATGTGGAAAAAAGCATTCAAAATAAAATGAAGTCTCTGGTAGAGAAATTAGAAGTGGAGTCATTCATGTCGAAAGTAAACTGTCAATCCACAATCACCGAATATCAGGAGTCCAAGCTTGTCACTTTTATCATGTTTTTTTATTAATGTCGCAATAGAAAAACTTTTAATCAAGTAAGTAATTCATGTAAAAATATTTCTTGAAATATAACGTTAGAAATGCACTTTCTTTTAATTTGCATGGCATAAATAGCAGCATAAATAAATTGTCTATCATGCAAATTTCCTTCGATTCATTGAATGACGAAACAACAGGGAGTATTACTGATCCAGCACTATTTTTTAAACGTTCGTAAAGTAATTTTGAATCATTTTATCATGATATACTCATCACCCAAGCCTCCAATATGATTTAGCAGAAATTAGTGTCAAAATAATAGCTCGCATGACACAAACGGGGATTATTTTATTTTATTTTATTTTATTTATTCAAAGAACAGTAAAAAAACTGCGCATGTTTTCTTGAGCTCAAAAATCTCTTCACAGCATTAACTATAAAGAGTTCAAAGATGAATAAAAGTAAAAAAAATGCGAGGCTTGCAGCATTTGATTTGGTTGGATGGTTGATTAATAATTCCGGACGTGTCAACAGCTACAGTCATTAGTCCCGTAATTGTAGTATATGTTTGGCTGCGTGAGGTGGCGGTGGTCTTTCCCCGTTGAGTTGTGAGATCCGGCGCAGACCTACCGTCAACTAACGGCTGTTTCCCCAACCAGGTATCTCCGACCAGCGGGTCAACAGCCCAGTCGGGACAAGCTCTAAGTTCCCGACCGGTCTGCCGACATATGCGGTAGTGTAGTGAATGTAAGAGTAAGTAAGAGGAAGGATAGGACAAGGAATGGGAAGGAAAGATCGCACGCGGTCGGTGGCCCGTCTGTCATGGCACTACTCCGGCATTTGCTTCGTGTTGATCGGAGAAACCACGGAAAACTACTGGTCAGAGCAGTCGGCCGCTAGAATTATCCTCCAGCCAGCGACTGAACTCGACCTAGCTATCTAGCTGGAGTAAAAAATCCTGCCATCGTCGGGACTCGAACCTAGGACCTCCCAGTCACAGGCACTGCAGTGACTTCAGTTGATGCCCTGAGCCACCTCTCCATGCAGCAGCACCATTTGAAAAAAAACTAGATATTTTCGCTCCCGAGTTATAAAAAACTCACTTGCATCGGTAAACGAACAACGGATTAGATTTTTCTGTGTTGTCAACAAAATAGTTACACCTCCCCCCCCCAGCTCTACTCCTTCCACTGTTATAGAACGATTTTCCTAAGGATGTGCCAAAGTGACTGTTCGCGAAAACAAGTGAACATCACATGTATTTCAGAGAAGTATCCCTCCGCCGCGACAGCTGTTCAGCCACACCCCTTCGTAAAGTGCTAATGGCGCCTGTGAAAACATCCCTATGAAGAAGTCTTAAGAGTTTCGCTGAGGTATACGCACGTACGTGAGTCCGGGAAATATTTATATTTAATTACGTATGTGGAAAATCTCTTAACATGTTCTCACAATCAGTAAAAGAAAATTACCACGAATGTAAATAAAAAAAATTTTTTAAAAAAATTTAAAATAAACATAACATTTATCACACAAAAAGTATATTCAATGTAATATATGAAGAAAAAAGAATTTTTACAGAAGAGCACACTACACTGCACTTCCTAATTTCAATTATTTCTCGTGGCACACTATATTTTTGTCAAACGAACACATCACAAAAGGAAGCGTCGACACCATTTACAAGTTAGCCAACTGCAAACAAACGAATGCGAGAAAGGGAGTCTAATGGGCTCAAGGGCACAACGACCACAGAACCTTCAGTTATGTTGCCAGCACTAGCTGTCACTTTGGCTCATCCTTAGGAAAATCTCTCTATAGCAGTAGGAGACCTCAACAAAACATAGTGAAGCTCCATTTACAAAAGCATACTCACTTTGATAACGGCCCATAGTAACAATGAATTCAGCAGGAGGAGGAGAAAACAGAAGACAGTCAACGCGATGAGTGCTCCTCCTATTACTTTGTGTATTCTTGCATGTTGCTCATCGAGGTCTTCCGGTGTCTCTGAAACAATATACAATCGATACTCACTTAAATACGATTATTGTTCGATAAAGAAACACAAATCAGAAATGACTTTTGAATATGACGCGATGGCAAACGTGTGTAAACGCGCCTGTTCAAAAGCTTTCATAATCTTCGTTATAATACACTTTAACTCATTTACTATCAACAAAACGGGTGGTGGTAAAACAGCACATATTTTTTCGTATTTTTTGTATCCTTCGTAAAATAGTAATTGAAATACTCTGCGTTCTCTTGTATTAATTAATCACAACAATTAGTCAGTAAAAGGAGTGATTTCTAAATCATGTAGTCCTATCCGACCCTATTCTACCCTGCGCCACCCCGAACCTTCTCCATTCTGCCAAATCACCCCAGGCATGTCAAGGTCGTGCGCAAGGTACCAAGCATACTAGAGTTCGAGGGTACTGCGTCCAGAGAAATTGGCGCGAGATTTAAAAGGGTTGTACAAATCGCTTGGGTGTAACGGTAGATCACTGGTGGCCCAGATTACTAGTGGCTCATGACAGTCTTTGTAAGAAGTTAATTGACAGTTCACACGTTTAGCTACTACTCGCGCAACTTTTCTTGAACGATGGCCTTGCTTCCCCCTCCCTTGAGCAATGAACAGTTGAAGGCAAAAGCTCGCAGCGAGCACTGATGACAACATTCCAAGCATTAAAACTTCATTGGCGCGAAATAGAAGACAGTCAAAGCTAGTTGTTTTCATAGTCGATAACTTTGGTTCGGCCTTATTATCATTATCCAAATAAATGGCTGAGATAGGTCCAGGTCCTTCAAGGGAGGCACCTAAAGCTCCTATCTCGTGTCCCTGCTGTTGCCTAGAGCGATGACCTGGTCGCACACGTAGCAGGTTTGACTTTGATTTTCCAGAGATTGACATTACTGTAAATACTCTAGTGGCCGACTTTGTAACTTATACCCCTAATCCGCCCGCATTTCTTCAATCTATCGTTCAAGAAAAGTTGCGCGAGGAGTACGTTAATTTTCTATTTAAACCAAAGTAACGACACATTAAAAAGAAATAATACATCAGTCAGATTTCAAATTCTCAATTGAGAGTAAAATTAAACATTTTGAATCGAAAGTATCTTGATTTTGTAATGCTGTTTACTTACGAGTGCTTTAAAAGCATTAACTTTCTATGTTCAGGTTAGAACAGTCAACAAAGATTCTTGTCTGCTCGTTGATTTATTTCGCATTGTTGCCTTTTTGCAACATATAAGTGAATGATTTAATACCACATCACAAAACGAAAGCAAGAAAATAATACGCCATTCAAACATATTCTTGCCCCTTGGCATAAATGTTAATTTAAGTCAGAATTTAAAAAGGAAGGAAACATGAAATGGTAATAAATAGTAAAGAATATACCCATACTTCAAATCTCGGTTGTTTGATAGAACAAATCTGTCAAAAATATTTTCTTATGAAGCAACAATTCTCCGACCCGTGCCGCTTCAGCTCACGCATGTACACCCTTGCGCATGCGCACCTTTCTGGATTTGGAGGGGAAATGGGTGGGTGTCAGGGGAAGTTGCCCGTGCTCGTAGGAGCGCCGGACTCCACAGGCGGGCAAGTAGCTCGTGCGGGCGCGGTTTGACGTTCCAGCTCTACCCCGTCCCATCCGCTTAAATCTACCCTGTCCCTCCTCACCTTGCCCAATCTCACTCGACCCTACCTCACCTCACTCGACCCTACCTAATCTCGCTCAGCCTCCACTGACCTATCCGTTCTCGCTCCTCTTGGTTGCTGGCACTGTCGTTGGTATCTACGAACATGCATTCTTGTATACTCCCGACAAACTTCTAGTAACAATTTAGAACTTCAAATACTCAAAATCTAATTGCGCTTTAGTAATTAGACAAAATACATTTAGTAGCATATTGTATGGTCGTTCAGAAATATTTAAGTCATTTTAGTGGATAACCTCACCTTTCTCGAGACATTCGTGAAAACACTAAGTTGGTTTTAGGGTTAGGAAAGGGAAACTGAGGGTTACAATCGCCTTCGTACGTCTGGTTGCGTTGTATCAATAATCACAAAGTTTAATATTGGATTTACGAGTCTGCATAGGTCATACTATTCTACATCACAAAGTATAAAAACACCAAGTGTCAAGTTCAAATGTATCAAAATGAATTGGTTTGAAAAATTCCGGTTTGAAAAATATGATCTTGAAATTAAATTATTTCGCTATAAACTGAATTCCCCCCTCCCATTTCAAATTCAGAAATATTTGTTCTCCAAATATGCATTTTTAACAGGTATTGGGTTTCGGGTATTCATGATAAACGCGCAAAATGATTCAGATCTACATTTCTCAGTGTACACTCACTGAAAATCATGAACCTCTTCTTATTTGCTTTATTTGCTGTGGAACGACATTTAACGCAAAATTTCTCGAATTCAGCCTTTTCTCGCGAATGTATTAATTTTGTACGAAAAATCGCAAATAAACACATTCTCTTCATATTAGTATTCCTTTTTATCGTAGAATAAATTATCATACACCACGTCTTATATTTTTTACATTATACCAAAATAAAGCGATGTAGATTGAAAAATCTTTAACGTATTGAGTATTTGGGAAATAGTACGCAATTTTGAATCCATCGTTTCGCAGAATAAGCAGAATTCTGACCACAGAACATTCGAATGTTGCGGACTCTTGGACATTATAGTGCAGCGTCATGTCACTAAAACCAGCGTGGGCACGCGGCGTGGTGTGCACCGGATGCGTAGACAAAGGCAGAAGCGATGACGCACGGGGTTTTTCTGACAGGGTGTGCGCATCGCTAGAGCAGAGGCCATGGAGGCGGCGGGCATTGTCGCGAGGGCTATTTAAGGACCGTGAGAACAATAGCTCTTCCTTCTTTGAGACCCTGGCAGCAGCAGCGTAGGTCGTCCGTGAGAGGTGCCAGCGTGCACACGGCGAAGAAGCCGGCAGTTATTGTCGTAACTAGTGAGACATGTAGTCGGTCTCAGGGCAGGCGGTACTACGCGCGGCGAAACATTAGGTAGTATGTTGCGGTGTGGTAGCCGTTGTAAATATCTCTCCTAGAAGTGGGGTATATTTAGTTAGTTAATTGTATACAGTGCATTGGTTATTTGTGACTACGGCCTAATTGTGAATAAACCTGCTGTTATTACAACCCACTCCCATTTGTGTACTGATTACACCCGTATGACGCCACAATAGCCGTCAATGAGAGAGTCACCAGCGACGACATTGTAATCGTGAAAGTAATAGCAGATAGTCTATCGCGCATCCCTTCTCGAAAAGGAAGACAACGGATGCATTATCCTTCGTCAGTTCCGCCCTACTCATCTTGCCAGGAAGTGATTAACATCGAGGTCGCAATGCAATATTCGCAGCACATCGCATTGAACATGATCTTTACCGCCGAAATTGTTAGCTCTAGGTTTGCAAGATCGATATTGTCGTGTATTTTAGATGAAAGTCATTTGTGGACACATTGTATAATGTGTAACCCCCATCTTGATCAGGTTTCTTCTCCAGTTTCCCTGATCCATTGAGCAAATGCTAAGATGCCCCCTTGTCTTTAGAATTCGTGGGAAATATAGTTATTCAAATACGTTATCCAGATGTCGTGCAGAAGTATTATTCTTGACGAAGGACATGATGAGGATAAAAGCCCAAATTTATTAATTTACCCTTGAAAATATATTTTATTCATTAGAGCGAATATTTTTTACCAATTTTTGCAAAAAAAAAAAAAAACTAATTTTCTTGCTGTATTCAAAATTCATATAGTAAGGCTTAGGGTAGGGATCAGAAAATTTTGAAAACTTGCACAGAATTGACTTCTCCCCATAGCTCGTCACACACAGTTTTTAACTTTTTGCCGTAAAAATAAAATAAATAATTTGGTAGGGGTTTAGATAACTTTTGTTTTAATTGCGTTGTTAATACAGTGCAACATTGAATAGGGTAACGAAGATAAAGGGCTTCAAATCGTGCAGCGGTGCATTGTAACTTCCTTTCAATTAATATTGTACCGATAACTGAGTGACTAAGGTTAGAAGATTAGTTTAGACAAAGGTTAAAATAAAGTTAAATGAAGTTAAAATTAAAACCTACATTAAACCATTCATTTCTAATATTTGAAGTCATCCTCAAATTTCTAGAAACAAATATTACGGAATTTCTTTCGGAATAATTTCTAGAAACAAATATTACAAATATTACTCGTACGTATGCAAAATTGTTTATGTACGGTTAAATATAATCTACCTAATAAAAGTGAAGTCAACTATATGTAAGCGACATCTATATCATGTACAAATAGACACTAAATTTTTCTTTTATTTGGAGACATTTTTGAAATACCCAAGTGTTTTGAAAAAAAGATCTATCCATTCAAACCAGCTTCAACTACGTCATAAAACTATATCACACATTTTGTTTTAACCTAAACCAAGTCTCCAGCGCAATCAATCATAAGCTGTATATTGATTTCCCCTCTCCCCTTCTATTAAATTTCCCTTAATTTTCCATATAATTTTAGACAGATAGTTAGATATTTTCTTTCTGAATTCCTCACAATTATTACAATATCTCCATGGAGGATCCTGGACGCCACCTCTTCTGTAAACAAGTATAAATAAATAAATATGTAAGTACATAAATAATATAAAAATATACATAACGTCTATTCGCCTTATTTATACGAAAATTCTGATGCAACCTTAGAGTTCGTTTAATGTTTCACAATAAAGTGAAACATATCATTTTGTTTGCTTTAAAAGACCTGAAATTTTCGTTTGCGAACTTTTCAGTCAGAGTGCTATTACTGAACAACAAAAAACAATTAACCTGGATGGAGCATAAGCATCGTGGAGAATATCGGTTACAATATCCTTAATTTGAAAAACAGTTTTTTCGGGACATTTTCTGGCCGTCTTTTTGACAGCGGTTTGCCGTATGTTGAATGTGCACATTTCATATTCCCTTTCTTATTTCCTGAATTTCTTTTGATTTTCTATTTTCCTCAAAAGGATTTCTTCATTTCCACTTCATGATGGTCATCGATTCCACTACAATGAAGATCTAATATTTCATCATTTCCTCTGCAACGCCGCACACGAAAATCTTTGTTGTCAGCGACTGTTTGTAATGAAAACACGTTCAGTTTACATTGCCTGCGTATACAGAATTCTGTTTAGAGGCTAAGAAGTATCGTTTCCTGGGCATAACTGATCTCTTTTCTAATTTTCCTACGATATGGTGTAGGCCAGGCATGTCAAAGTCGTGGGCAAGGTAATGAGTAGGGAACGAATTTTATTGTAATAAAAAAGTCAAAATGTGTACATACATATGTACTTATTTTTTCCAAAATATGTAAGAAAAAATAGGAAATATGTAAAATCAAAATTCATTATTGTGTTTAGCATTTTCCGAGCATAGAACGTCGCCAATCAGTTTTTAACAAGCATTCGGAGTGGCTGAAAGTAGGTTCTACCTCTACAGAAGTAATTCTACATTATATTTCACCACACATAAGAATTTTATTTGAAATACAAAATACGTTCATAGTATATATTACAATGTTTACGAGAAGCCAGAGTTCCAATGAATAGTAGTACCGTGTAGCCAGTGATGGATCGCAGGGGTTGGGGTTACCCTCCCCCCAATCGAACAACGCATAAAACAATTTTCTGTAAATTTGTTAGCTTTGTTAACTCTGTATATTTGTTAGCTTTCGATTGAGTAACGAATGTGCTGTCTGAAACATGAGCAAAATCGAAGTTGAAATTACTTTTCTTCACAGAAATCCTCTCATTCTTGACTCCGAGTATGCAATAAGCGGGGGGGGGGTGACAATTATGGTGAAGATATGGTGACCATAGAAGCCCAGCAGCATTGCATTTGATTTTTAGGAAAGATGATTCCGTAACATATAATTCAAACGCGCATCTGAAATATTCCGTTTCGACGTATAAATATATTAAAATCTAACGAAATATGTAGTTGTAGGTACAATATGTAAAAATATGTAATTAAAACAAAATATGTAAAAATATGAAAAATAAAAATGGTTCCAATTCATTCAGAATGTCTTTAAAACTTAAAAAAAATGCAGATACCTAGTTCTTGTAAAAACATGTAATTACATGGAAATCCGTTCCCTAGTAATGAGCTTTCCAGAGATCGCGAGCGACTGGCACGTGAGTTAAAAATGCAAGGGATGTACAGAGATCCGAGGGGTGAGACACTGGATACATGGCCCGTCACATACTTTAGGTTGGTTGGTTGATGGGGATGTTGTTAGGGATTCCGGGCATGTCAACTACAGAGATCATTAGTCCCGTACGTGTAGTGTATGCTTTATCATCGGGAGGTGGCGGCGATATTTCCTCGCTGAAGACCAGATCTAGCGCCGACCTACCGGTTGGCTAGCGGGGTGTTCCTCAACCAGGGATTTCACTCCTATCAGCGAGGCACCACCCCAGCCGGGACAAGTTCTAAGCTTACGACCGGTCTCCTAGCATTTGTGGTAGTGTAGTGCATGTTAGTGTAAGTGTGTGTATAAGGGGAGAGAATAGGACAAGGAAGAGGAAGGAAAGATCGCGCGTGGTCCGTGGCCCGTTTGGTAGGGTACTGCTCCGGCATTCGCCTGGTGTTGATCGGAGAAACCACGGAAAACTACCGATCAGAGCAGCCGGCCGCTAGAATTCTCCTCCAGACAGCGACTGAATTCGACCTAGCTGAAAAGCTAATGTCGAAAATTCTGCCGCCGTCAGGACTCGAACCTAGGACCTCCCGGGAGCGCCTCCCAGAGGCGCTGCAGTGACATCAGTTGATGCACTGAGCTACCGCTCCCGGTAAGTAGCTCGGGCAGTCGCAATTTGACACGCCTGGTATTGCGCAAAGACATCGAGGACCTCACCAAGACCGTCTAAACCTGGGATTCCCAACCGGTTTCTTTCATCGACCCCTTTTAAAAGAATATACACCATCGACCCCTTAGATTATTCTCTAGAAAATACGGCTTGTAAAATCTTGCACAAACATCACAAACACTAAGTATCACAAAGCAATACAGAAATATGTTAAAGATTTCGTACACCAATATTTTGGTAAATATCTAGATTTTCAATTAACGTAAACACTTCCACCCCTAAGTGGCTAAGTTAATAACCCTTAAATCTTCGTTATATGCAATGGTTACAAAAGGTTGAGCGTTTTTTAAATTTTGTTCAGACTGAAGATTCATTAGAAAGATTTGTTCGTTAATTTGCATCATTCCTTTTCAGTCGAGTGCTTAGGGTAAGTGTTACGTTGTTCGTAATAATATTGCAGGGAGTTTCATAAAATTTTATTTTAATTAAAAAATGCAACAAAATGTCCGAAAGAACGTATGTTGGAAATTTAAAGGCGAAGTTTCATTATAAACAAACTACAGACTGTTCCAAGGCGAAGTGCAATGTCTGTCACGCGGTATTTAACTTTTAAAATTGTTTAACTTTTTTAAATAATTAGTTTTACTTTTATAAAAATCAGTTCATTTTGTATCATAATGTTTTTAAACGCACCGAAAGGAGCGAATTATTTCTTATTTATTCTGCGTAATGCTATTTTGAGACCTACTATATCTATATACGAGACCGCCCGTCCCGCTCAATAGTAATTTTTGCGTTGTCCCGACTTTTCGTTTTAAACATATGACATCCTTAATAAAGGTCGTCTCCTGGACATAAAAAACCGGTCCATTACCCATGGTAATGGCAAAATTTTACAAAATCCAGAGATGGCATGCTCATTTGAAAAATGTTTATGCACAAAGCTGAATTTTGTGAAATCATAAAGCCTCTCAAATAAATCACTGATATCCACATATTGCTTTTTTCGCTGTATTTTGGAAACCAACGTAATAACTTTGATACCCCAGTAATCACTGCTTCCACAACCTGGCATATTGCAACTTCGAAACGGAAAAATAAGGTCAAGCACAATTCTAGGAATGAATGGCGCATAAAAAACTCAACGGTACTAAGCACTGATAAATCAATATCACGTCTTATTCTCCACTGCCTTGGCCCAATATCTTCTATTATTTCTGCTTCTATTAGTACTACTTGACCTCGCTAAACAAAAGAGTGACATAACGAACAGGTGAGAAGTATCCTTCACATATGTCTGCACATAGTTAACATGAATAAAGTGCCGTGAATGGCGAAATTTTCATACTTTGTTTCGTGCGTAGACCGATTGTTGTTTCTGGGCGCGTCAATTGTTAAGGTCATTGGTCTCGTAAGTGTAGTGCTTATTTTTTATCGCAGGAGGTGGTGGTGATCTTCCCTAAATGGATTAAGAGATCCGGAGCCAACCTACACGTCGGCTTAAGAAGGGTGTCCCTAACCAGGTATCTCCCCCATCGGGGCACTGCTTTGGTAGTGTACTGTTCCGGCGTTTGCCTGGTGTTGATCGGAGAAACCACGGAAAACTACCGATCAGAGCAGCCGGTCATTAGAATTGTCCTCCAGACAGCGACTGAATTCGACCTAGCTGATAAGCTAATGTCGAAAATCCTGCCGCCTCAGGACTCGAACATAGGACCTCCCGGTCAGAGGAACTGCTGAGACATCAATTGGTGCCCTGAGCCGCCTCAGCCAGTTCGTGCGTCGAGCACAAAGGAACATTACCCGAATTTTGTTATTACGAGTATGTGAATTGTGCACAGCAGTTAAACCAATAAATGCAACCGAGACTCATGGATAAATTAAAAGTGGGGCACATAAAGTTGTTTTTTTATACTACACTATTTCGGTAATTTCGTGGAGCATTCAAGATTAAAAAAAAATCAGAAAGAACTTCACTCTCTTCTGATACCGCTCTTTTAGCTAAAAGGAAAATCCTTAGCCATAAGTGATATTTCAAGTTTTGACATTCTTTCTTTGAAAAAAAATTACGTATTTCTTTTATGAAACAAAAGCAAGTACGAATCTGTCAATAATAACCATAGCAATAGGATTTCAAACAAACAGACAAATGTCGTTGACAAATGTTGTTGCTAGTTCCTGGCGTTTTGTAATGTGGAATGTTTCAACAGTACACACAATTGTTATTCCATATACAAATATCAAGTAGAGTTTATACAGCAGCAAATAAATTATAACATAATTTTTTGTTATATTAAATATAGTCTGCAGATAAACCAAAGAATATGGAGCGAAAACAATACAAAAATTCCAAAAAGGAAGACAATCGCAATGAGCAATATCAGTTTTGCAAAAAATGCATAATGAAACAATGAAGATTTTCTAAACTATAACTAGTACGTAGCAAAAATTAAGCAAAATTACCTGATTTCCGATCGAACGTATCTTTTTTAATAAAATACATATTCAACATATTTTAACTAATAATATTAATAACAATGAACACGCCCGGTCCCTGTGGCGCAGGCGGTTGCGGCAGCCGTCGTCTGCACTGAGGAGGCTGCCGGTTCGAATTGATAATCAACAGACTTTAAAAAAAAATTTTGAAATTGGAAAAAAAAAAAGGGAAAAAAAAAAACGAACGAGATACAAGAAACGGTACAAATTATGCAGAACGTTTAGAAACGTAGAAAATGGAACCCATTGTTGTGATAGCAAAAGAATCAAAGAAACCAGTTTTCATAAATATCTCGAGAACGCCTTGATGATATGACTTCAAACTTTCTGGAATTGTAGAGTATAATATTAGGATCGCGACAAAATTAGCCACGACACGGGAAAATTAACACAGGACCTAGATAAATTGAATATTTGGATTTATTACGTGAGGGATTAGTAAAAACAAACGACGCACCGCCTGACGTAGTGGATTGACGTCATCATGAATGAATAAAACGAAAATAATTATTTTAAAGAAAGAAAAAGAAGGAAGAAATATAACGATGTGACATTTCTTAACTAAAGAATAGACAATTTATGAAACCAGTAATGAAACGCAAGACGCCCGTACAACGTAAAACTATGAACATATTACGATATGTTTTTGCAGTGATGGGCAGGTGTTTTATAAAATATTTCCTGCTTCTGGACCAACAATGCCAAAGGGAGGATAGTTCAGTGTGAGTTGAGCTCTCGCAGCGTACGCGTGACACGTATCTTTTTTTTTTTTTAAATTTGTTGCGTCTACACCTTGACGCAACGCGTCTCCAAGCCCCTTAAGGGGCGTTGAGCGCTTTGCACTTGGGAGTAATCCTCCATTAATGTGCTTTATTTCTGGAGTAATCCTCCATTACTGTGTAATTATTACACTGAATAATTACTATATTTGTCAAGTCTCGTCACGTCGCAGTCAGTCAGTGTCTTTTATCCCTTCGGCCAGGGGCTCGACGCCGTTAGATCCCAGGGTTCCTGGCCGGTCACCCAACCACGAACCCGCGAGTCTCGAATTCGCTTAACCTTCGTGACTTCACGGAGCGTAGTAAACGAATTCGGCTAGCGCCACCGGCTCATCAGAGTGATAAGAAAATAGTAAGAGCTAGGGCATCATAGTGTTTGAGACCAAGCACGTAAGGGGTGCGTAAATGAATGGAGCAGGTGGGACGGATATAGAGGGAACGATTACAGTGGCGCCCCAGCGACGAGGGTGCGACGGAGACGGAGGTAGGAAACATTACAGTGGCGCGCCACGTAGAGCGTGAATACGGGTACCGGTTCGTCGTGCTATAAATAAAATAACGAAGGGGTCAGTATTAGTATTGCTAGCGAAACCATGGAATCGCGCAGTGGAAAAATGATTAGCGTACGTGACGCATCGGATTCCGAAACAATTTCTGCTCACGATGAGGGTGCGACGGATATAAAACAAACCATTACAGTAGGCATGATCGTATTTGTGATTGTCCCTTAACTCCATTATTATGCTCACTTCATAGTTCATTGTTTGAACAACGGATACAGCCGAAAAGGCTGTTCCTCGTAGGGAGTAAAGACACGTTAATCTCTCCGAAATAAAAATGACTGGCCATCAGAGAATAACGGGTAGCGTGGTCCGAGGTGATCGATACTCGCATTACAAAAAGTAACGAACATATTCATTCTCACTTTCTTTTAAGAAGATAAGTAGACGTTTTTGCCTCAAGGGCGACTTACAAACCCAAGGGGTTCTGACCCACGATGTTGGAAGTCCCCTCAGGGGCGAAAACATTAAGTAACATCCATGTTATATACAAAACTTTACGTTTTACTAGTTCGTAGCTGAATCAAACGGGAATTCGAATCTTTAAATTTGTCGTGCATGAAAAGGTACATTGTAATCGTCAGTTGTCAATATGATGTCAGAGAAACAAAGCAGCGTGTTAATATAATTACTATTAAATGCTCGTAGTTGAGCAGGTTTCTTTGTTCAAGTTGGAAGAAGATCGTGAACTTCCGGCATAAATTCTGGAAAAAGCCAACAAGGCTATGGACAGTTAAAACTCCAATAAAATGTCGAGAAGTGTATGAAAAGGAGTATCGTGTATTCGAAAGATGGAGGGGAAAATAATAGTGTGAAAGAAAAGACTGTTTGGGGTTTATTTTGACGATTTGTGAAAATATTTTTCAGTCCCCTCTCTGAGGTCTAAGTATTCAATTATAGAAAATAATTTATAATTATTGATTAACATATAATCAAACATGTTAATATTTGACAGTATTATAAGTTAACAGAATTTTTCAAGTAGTGATCAAACAATTAAAAAATCTAAAGTTTTGACCAGAGAGAAAGTATTTCAATTTATCAATAATTATCCAAGCGAATCATATTTAAATTGTGAAGGTTGCTCTTTGTTCGGTGCACGTAGTGGCTGTGATCGAAATGGGTTAGTGTCTACCTTAGCCAAACACGAAGGGGACAAGCGTCCAGCAATTATTGTTACGGTTGCTGGAACAAAGATTGACAATAAGCAATTCTTCACAATTATAAATAAAAATGAAATATAGTACAGTTTAAAATTGATCAAATACTATCACGGCGGTTCTGAAATATTCTCCTTAAATAGGAATTTTCGTTGTACAAGATAAGTAAGAACACATTTGGAAAAATTCAATTTCTTATTGCAAAATATTTGGGTTTGTCGGGTGCGGTGAAGTACAAAGACCATTGCTGACGGCGAATTTCTGCCATCCTTCGGATAGACGCAGGAACGAATATAACCTTGTGAAAACGACATGGTGGCTGGAAGAGTGGGTCTGTCACCGAAAACTATTTAGAAGATTTACTCATAAAAATATAACATTTCATGGATGCTAGCCGGTGTGAGTTTTACATGTACTTCTACAACACAACATGCATGTGTGTCTTCGAAAGAAAATGTGACGCCTATCAGTAGAATAGGAGTGAGTAATGGAAAACATTCACTGGAACATTTCAATATTGCAATTTTAATATTAATTAAACAGAATGTTTATATTATTAGTTGAACATTTCAACATTTAATTATTGCACACTATTTGTTTCTTGAGCTTAATAAATTGATTGAAAAACAGTGTTATTTGTTGCCTTGGTAGCGGACATAATATAAAATCAAAAGAGCCGCAAATTTTAAGGGCACCATTGTGTGTTTCGTTTCAGGGCCATGAACGTAGTAATGAACTAGTAACCCATAAAATGTATTATAGTTTCTTAAAACTAAAATTATATCTCGTTCGCTATATTAAGAAACTAAATAATACTTAGATTTTAGATTCAAACAGGTGTCTGACCTTGCAAAATACCATGTCATTAATTACAAGTTTATATTAACATGTACATAACAACACTATATGTAATATAACTCGCCTGAATAAATAAATACATTAAATTTAAGTAACCAGTTGCAATGGTTAGCAATAATTAAAGTTTATTTTATTTTCTAAGCTATCTTTACAATTTCCTTTTTTAGTGCAATTTCCAACCGTTGTACAAACCGAATTTGTAGATTTTCTTCAACCGACGCAAATACTTTTTGGATGAAAGTAATGTAACAGTAATAAAATCCTAACCTTAAAAAAACATAAAAATATAGTACAAAGATCTAAAAATTAAGAGTAAATAACTGTAAAACAGAGCAGAATTAAATAATAGTCGGAAAGTAAAACAAAAATAGAAATTTGACATTTCTATTATTTAATTGTATTGATAAAAGGTTTTGCATCAATCTTTCAACAAGCCAATTAAAGTAGGAAATATACTTAAAAAATAGTATAATATAGATACACAAATGAAAGTTAGGCAATGAAGATATCTTGCTTTTTCACTATCCAATGATTATAGTAATATTACAATGTATTCTATTTTCTAGTGAAAGTACAATGTATTTAATTTTTTATACAAATTTACCATGCACAACAGAAAAATTATATTTTATTCACGAATGACAGCATCCAAAAGACATTAGGAGCCCGAACAAATTGCTACGCAAGAATAAAATAAATTTATTTTCGAGTACTTAACATATTATGGTCAAATGTAAAACCAAATGGAATAAATGTTTTACAGTATTTCCAAATAAACACGTTTTAGAGTTTTAATAAAATTGTCAACAAAGATGTAAATAAATTAATAACGTATTAATAATATTGCATTAGCTGGGAAATTTCAAGAGGGAAATCTTTCTTCTATTACAAGTAAACAATCATAACTTTCGTTTTTAGTGGTGTGAAAACAATGATTTTGTGAAATGAACGGTTTTAGCTTTTTTACCCTAATTCATCCTTTACGAAACTAGGTGAATGCCTTAAGAAGCCCAATAATTCATGACTTCCTATCTACTTCTATGAACTTCAGTTTGTAACCTTTTGCAGGATGAAATGCCAAAGTTAAACCAAAACAATAGAACATTGAAATTATTACAAGATGAATAAAACGTACTATATCAGTAATATATTTTTTATTACCTTTTTCCATTAGTACCAAATTCGGACTCATTCGATAATTCTCCAAACTATTATTTTATCGTATTGTACGATTTGGTAAACAACTGTCGTAAAGGCCACGAAATAGCACAGTTTATGCTAACTTAGTGGTTGATGATGAATTTTTACTTCTGTATGTCAGAATTATACACATGAATTATCGAAAAAAAAACTAAATAAATTTATTTATTGTTATTTTTATTTATTGTGATTATTATTATTGCTTTTATTACTATTAAACCCGTTATTGTTTTGCTTTTGCACAGTTTTTAGATCTACAGCGAGAAAAGTTCACAAAATTCAAGTTAGGTATTCTTAAATATTCGCTCCTATGAAAATATGTTAAAGCCTCCGATAACCATCAACCACAGTTGCATTTCCGTCACAAACACGGAAATAAATATAACGCAATCCTTACCTACGGACGAGTGCTATAACAAAGAACAACAGAAACAACACTTACCACTTTGTAAATGGCCACAGCGAACGCCACAACCTTCACATCCAAATAACAAAACTTTTTCGAATGCGAACTCATCGTCACAGATTTTGTTTGCACTTAGCCGCACTGGAACTCGTGTATTTCGGGGAGAACTATCCCCGACACCGCACGAAACTACGCTCACTACCACCACTCTGTTCTGCAGACTTCGTATTCACGACCACGACAGTGGGCGCGGCGGTTCTGAAGACACCACGCACACTACACCGCAGACTGGGCGGTTATCCACAGCGGCGAGTTGTGGCCGCTTGCGGCCAAGAGAAGGGAAACTTGTTTCCGGGACGTTTCGACGCTTGCATTTCAACATTCCTACGCGCCGGCCGACGTAGTACACAGCGCACAGTAATGCAGTTGACTCTTGGGTGACCGACCGACCAGCTGGCACCCACTACCGCCTGGAGGATGGCACCAAATACGCGTGTTCCGTGCCGGCTGGAGAGATGCTATTAAAAAACTGGTCCGACTCATATCTCACGCTGTGGCGCGCATTCCTCGGCCAGCAGGGGTGACCAAAGTGTGCGCAAGGGCCGCTTGGAGCGTACTCGGAGCTGGAGATGCGTCATCGAAGCCGATGTTTTCATGACGTCATCCATGTATTTAACGATGGTATTTTGAACCCGATGTTGTTTTTTTTAAACATCGGTGCTGCGTTTTCGATGTTTTTTTTTTTTTTTTTTGAATGAGCAAAGTACCATCGTAACAAAATTCTATAATCTTTCCAAAACCCCGTAAATTAAATAATTTTGAGTCAAAGTGTGGAAGAAAAAAATTAACAAGAGGTCTATATTATTTTTGAATTATCGAATCATAAATTCAACTTTCGTTAATTGTCCTGATGATTTCTTTTTTTCTTTAACTTTTTTTGTCAGTTAAATCTCAATTACTATTAATAACCGATATCACTTTCAATTTAAATTTATACTGCGTGAACTTCAATGGTTACTAATCCAGTTTTAAAAACATCGATGTTTAAAAACTTCGATGGTTGTGCGTTGATATTTTATTTAGAAACATTCGTGTTTTGTTGGCTCTCCCTTGTCGGTGCCGGTTCGATCAATAGATTCGACCAATGGAAATACCCTCTTGAAACGTGATGCGATCAATAGCTAGTTATTGTTTTCAATAAATTGAGTTCAATTACAAACCTGTGGTTCTACGACGGAACATACTTTCCCGTATTGTTGGTAATGTTCACGTGTTATACTGTCCTACTGACATATCAGCCATCGTTTTAAACGCTTCGAAACAAGTGTAGAGCTGAGTTAATAAACACTTCATATCTATTTTTTTAATTTAAAATGTTATAATGAAAATGACATTTACCATACACCACGACTGTTGCCGAAAATCACTTTTTTGGTATCAAGGACACATATAATCTGGATTATGACTTCCGTGCGTATTCGAGAATTTGCTACATATTTGTTTTTGTAGGGAATATCCAGTTTTTCGGTCGAAAAAGTGGCACTTTTTGCTGCAGCAACACAATCATATTTTTCACGTCCGGGAGAAAAAGCGGATTTTATTGTTAGCTAATGAGGGACTAAAGTGAAACATTCGCACTCTAGGGAGATAATATTTACTCCGTCGGGATTACATCTTTTCTCTCTTGTTTACATTTGACAATGGAAACAACACACTTATGTATTTGAACAAAACGTGATTTGTAATTCTTTGCATCCTCACCGAAATACGCCAGCAAGACTTTCTCACTTATATTTAATGTTTCTTTATCTTTACATCAATATTTAAATTTGCTGCATCACACATTTAGGGGGGAGGGGGGAAGGCATGGCCCCACAGCCCTGGGATTTGTCATAAGCTATGCGGTACTATTCACGTTCGGGGTGCCTGAACAACATTGTATACACTTATAGAATTTCTTATGGAGTTGGCTCTTATGGAATTCAAAATTCGTGGCACGTGAATAGTGTTTGTTACCTAGGAAATTGTCATCAAACGCGTTTGTATACAAGTAAATATTTTATATTGCGTGTATAATTCCTGCTTTAGTACAATTACTTCTGAAGATGTATAACGTTCGTTTAGTCTCATAGAATGTAAGGAAACATCGGCGACGTTGGCATTCCAAAATTTGAAAATGTTTGTGTCAAATTATTTTAAACTATCATAAACTTGTATTTTATTTATTTTCTATTTTTTCTTAGATTTTAAAAAAGTACACATATTATCAATAGATTTCAGTGACTTTTCCTGATTCTGCAGAAATATTTATTTATTTATGGAGTAATTATTTAGCGTTCTCGGGTGCGTCAAGTACTATGGTCATTACTTCCTTATGTATAGTGCATGTAATACCCAGGGAGATGAAGGTGTCACCTTCTATAACGTGGAGATCAGACGCAGGCCTTCGCATTGATTGATTGATGTTTCCGAACATGTCAACTGCTATGGTCATTAGTAGAGACCGGATTTTTATGTAATTACATATTATTTTGTCTTTCTACTTACCCTTCTCAAATTTGTTATCTTGGCGAATAGGCTCCGTCCTAACACAATATTCAATTTTTCCGTTACATATTTTTACATATTTGGTACTATATTACATATTTTGGTATTTTCACAAAATGTTTCATTATATTAATTTTCTTCAATTTTATTATATATTTTTTATGAAATGAAATATTTAAAAAAATAAGCATTTTTTCCAACATTATTACTTCATAGGTACCCCATGTGGTTCATGTGGTACTTCATAGGTACGCGTGATGTTTTCACACACCCGCGCGTCAGCCATAGTTATCTCAGTAGCGGCAAGTGCGCGACAGCGATTGAGGTCATTTTCACCTTTAGGTGTGAAAAGTACCACTGACGTCGCGGATCGCGACTTTTAACCTTCATTTTCGACAAACATTGCCGATCGGCAAGTGAAAGAGCTTCATGTTGAAGTGAAAACTACAGTCCTAATAGCAATAGTCGAAGCTCTTACTACGGACGGGAAAGCAAAGTGCCGGAGAATGCCGGACCCTAACAAACGGGCCACGGACCGCGCGCGATCTGTCCTTCCTCTTCCTTGTCCTTTCCTCTCCCCTTACACACACACACTTACACTAACATGCACTACACTACCACATATCCCGGGATACCGGTCGGGAGCTTAGAGCTTGTCCCGGCTAGGGCAGTGCCCCGCTGGTGGGAGAGTCCTGGTTAGGGGCAAACCCCACTAGCCGACGGTAGGTCGGCGCCGGATCTAGCCATCCAGCGGGGGAAGATCACCGCCATCTTCCGAGAAAAACATGCACTACACTTACGGGACTAATGACCAAAGCAGATGACGCGCCCGGAAACACGAAAAAATCAATCAATCAAAACCGAACACATCAGCTGCTCGGATGCGGGCGGGCACTATCTCGCTGCTCGGCGAATGCCGAATGTGTGGAGCCGTCTATATACACAAAGCCTCGACGCCGCCTAAACAACGGGAACTGAGACATCGCCTGCCTTCTTCCCCAGATGGCCGCCACTCCCAAAACGAACAAAACCAGAGAAAAAACACGACGCATTAGCCGGGGAGATGCGAGGGGCGTCTCGGAGGATTTCGTCGCTTCACCGGCTGTGGTGGTTCAGGGCAACACTTGCTGTCGGTGCAATGCTTCTGACCGAAAGATTCTAGGGTTCTAATCCCCTCGGTTGTACAATTTTCGACACTAGCTAGATAGGTTGAATTCAGCTGCATTCTGTGGAAGAATTCTAGCGACCGGCTGCTCTGATCGGTAGTTTTCCGTGGTTTCTCCTATCAACACTAAGCGATTGCTCGAGCAGTACCATAGAAAACGGGCCACGGACCGCGCGCGATATTTCCTTCCTCTTCCTTGTCCTATCCTCTCCCCTTACACACACACACACACACACACACACACACACACACACTTACACTAACATGCACTACACTACCACACACGCCGGGAGCCCGGTCGGGAGCGTAGAGCCTATCCCGCCTGAGGAGGTGCCTCGCTAGTGGGAGACACCTGGTTGGGGAAAGCCGTCGTGTAGGTCAGAACCTGATCTCGCCATCCAGGCATCTCCTGCGATGAAACCCTGCACAGCACTTATGGGACTAATAACCTTAGCAGTTAACGCGTTCATAAACACTAATCAATTAAGCAAATCGGTTCAAGTGCTCGCACAATGCGTTGACGCTCCCTTGGTAACGGCAATGCTGAAACTGAGACATCGCATAAGCTCTCCGCCACTCTGGAAAAAATAATAAAACCACAGTATATTGCGATTTTTACAAAGGTACGTTTGAAGTAAGTCAGCTGTTACGATGTCATCCAATCGGAAGCCTAAACGCCACTACAGTGACGTCACTGTAGTGACGTGTAAGGTCCCGATTGGACGGCAACCGTAACAGCCGATCAAATGTCAGACGCAGCAAAGCAAAATCCGCAGTATAAACACGTTGCATTAGTTGGGGAGAGGCGAGAAACGTCTTGGCGAAGTCGTTGCTTAATGGGCGTGGGTAGTACATCTCTTAAGCGGAGACGTTAACTGATGCAACGACGAGATGCACTTACGGACGGGCGCTGAGAACTGGGACATTCGCTCCGCAGTTGCAAGGAAGCTTCTTGAGGACCTTGGGCCCCGTCTTTAAATATAGAAGGATTTTCCTAAGGATGAGCCAAAGTGACAGTTCGCTACAAAAGTAAATATCACATGTATAGAAGGATTTTCCTAGGGATGAGCCAAAGTGACAGGTCGCTAAAAAAGTGAATATCACATGTATAGAAGGATTTTCCTAAGGATGAGCCAAAGTGACAGGTCGCTAAAAAAGGTGAACATCGCATGTATACAAGGATTTTCCTAGGGATGAGCCAAAGTGACAGGTCGCTAAAAAAGTGAAATCACATGTATAGAAGGATTTTCCTAAGGATGAGCCAAAGTGACAGTTCGCTAAAAAAGGGAACATCACATGTATAGAAGGATTTTCCTAAGGATGAGCCAAAATGACAGTTCGCTAAAAAAGTGAACATCACGTGTATAGAAGGATTTTCCTAAGGATGAGCCAAAGTGACAGTTCGCTAAAAAAAAGTGAACATCACATGTATAGAAGGATTTTCCTAAGGATGAGCCAAACTGACAGTTCGCTAAAAAAGTGAACATCACATGTAATTCAGAGAAGTATCCCTCCGCCGCGACAGCTGTTCAGCCACACCTCTTCGTAAAGTGTTCGGTTATGGCTCCTGTGAAAACATCCCTATGCAGAAATCTAAGAGTTTCGCGGGTCCGAGAAATATTTAAATTTAATTACGTAGGTGTAAAATCTCTTAACATGTTCTCACAATCAGTAAAAGAAAACTGCCACGAATGTAAATAGAAATCTCTCAATCACAGCTCGCCCCACAACAGCACAATAGACGGAAACACCTTAACCAGTACGCGTCTCGGTTTTAAAACAAACATAATATTTATCACACAAAAAGCAAATTCAATGTGATGTGAATAGAACAAAAGAATTTCTATAGAAGAGCACATAACACTGCACTTCCTAATTTCAATTATTTCTCAAAGCGCACTATATTTTCGTCGGACGAGGACATCACAAAAGGAAGGGTCGAACCCATTTACAAGTTAGCAAACTGCAAACGAACGAATGCAGGAAAGGAGTCTAATGGGCTCGAGGGCACAAGGACCACAGAACCTTCAGTTATGTTGCCAGCAGTAGCTGTCACTTTGGCTCATCCTTAGGAAAATCGTTCTATTCACAGAATTTAATTTGTTTAATCGACGATGCAAAAAAGTCGTATAAAAATGGGTCATTCATTTTTTCATAACAGACAATTAATGTCTACACTAAAAAGGCGTTCTAAAGTGAAAAGGAAAAATATGACATTTCATTAATAACCGCTCCCTAGTTACAATATTGCGTAGCCGTTACAAATAATGCGAGAATGTATGTGCTGGTGTATCGCTTTATTTTAAAACTGGTTTATTAATTTTTTATTATATTATATATATATATTAAAATATTAATTTTTGCAAGATAATATTAATTTGTGTAAGATTTCTTTGGTGTGGTTCTGGTAGAGTTGGCTCGGAGCCAGGATTGCCACTGTATCTGCAGTCCCTCTGACCGGAAGATTCTAGGATCCAAGTTCCGATGCTAAAGGAATTTCGATACTCGAATTCAGCCGCTGTCTGGAAGAGAATTTTAGCGACCTGATGGGTAGTTTTGATTGTAGTTCTCCGTGAGATGATCGGTAGTTTTCCGTGGTTTCTCCGATCAACCCCAGGCGAATGCCGGAGCAGTACCTTGCCAAACGGGCCACGGATCGCGTGCATTGTTTCCTTCCTCTTCCTTTTCCTATCCTCACCCCTTACACACACACACACACACACACACACTTACACTAACATGCACTACACTACAACATATTCCGGGAGACCGATCGGGAGCTTAGAGCTTGTCCCGGCTGGACCGCTGGTGGGAGATATCTGGTTATGGGAAACCCCGTCAGCCGACGGTAGGATTGGAGACGGATCTCACCATCCAGCAGGGACAGATCACCACCGCCACCTCTCGAGGAAAACATGCACTACACTTATGAGACTAATGACCCTAGCAGTTGACGCACCCGGAATCATTATCTATCAATCAACCCTCTCACACTCATACGCACACACGTACGCATGCACACACTTCAATGCACTACAGGACTACACAATCATGTTGGGAGACTAGTCGGAAGCTTAAAGCTTGTCTCGGTGGGACGGTGATTCCTGGACGGGGAAGTAGAGATGGGCTTAACAGCTTTTCGTCAATAGCTGTTATCACGAAAACAGCTGACTCGTAAGAGCTGTTATTAATAACAGTTGAAAAATAACAGGTCCATGATCAGCAACCTAACATCGCCAACTGCTAAGAGTTAAAGCAGTTGCAGCGACTGCTAAGAGTTAAACCACGCAAAACGAATAACATTGGTAACACCGAAAAGCTTGTGCAGCTACCTTATGGCGGTTCCTTGCACTACGTTCCCTGACATGTTTGAAGAGAGAAGCAGCTGATAAAAACGAGACTTGATGAACTGCCAAGGATGAATAGTAATTCATATAATGTGTATAGAATATAGAATATTACTAAAATAACAGGGATTCGGGTTCAGATTGCAAATATTCTTTCGAATATGCAACGTGTACATAGTGAAGTGATGAGTGCCAAAACTAATGAGGAGAAACAGTGTTTTTGCTTACCTTTAGCTAAAGTGTTCATGACTATCGAATATCAAGTATTATAATGTGAGTTATTTGACCGTAACACATTTTATTTTATTGGACCTAGGGAAATATTAGTTGATCTCACATAAGCAGCAATGGGACAGAAATAAGTTAACATATTGCACGGACTTAATTTAAAGGACAAAGATCTTGTTGTAGTGTATACAATGTATACAATAAAATATAAAAATATTGTGGCACATGGAGAGTAATAATCATGAATTATGTATAAATGAATCAATAATTTGAACACTGGCAAATCATGATTGATTAGCTGCAGTGAAGTATCATACAAAATGGTTACCACAAAAGCTTGTAGTAGTTCGGATTAGGCCCAGTAGGTTGCAGTTCTATGCATTTCAACCGATAACAGCCAATAACAGGATAAACGAAATAACTGTTATTTCGCGTAACAGTTACAAAACGTTAACGGTTAAGAAATAACAGTTTAGCTGTTAAGGGCACATCCCTACGGGGAAGTACCCGTAAGCTGACAAGTAGAAAGTTGCAGGACGTCAGCTATCGGGGAAGTAAGAACATCACTTCCCGGGATAACATTCATTAGACTAATTGGACTATTGACCATAGTAGTTATTGTACCCGGAAATCAATCATTAGACGGTGTTCTTCTTTATTTATATATGATATTTGACTGCTTCAACAGCAAAAAATGATAAAAAATGTTAACAAAACTTTTAACCGGATTGGATAACAAAAATAATAGTGCACATTTATCAACAAAAAGTCGACTACTTATTTTTCATTCTTAGTCACTTTGATCCCCAAAAGTTCCATTTATAAATATCTGAAAATTTCAAATTATTGTTATTATAGTACATCCTTCATTAAAAAGAAAATGTCGGCCACATAAAAACAGCGAACACAAAACATCAATGTATAAAACATCGATTTCAATAGATCGATGTTCAAAACGTCAATGAAGGGCTGGTTTATGGACTTCGGTCAGTGAGAAAAATTAGACTAATTGGTTGTCAACACACACCATTGTATACATTAACTGATTAATTAACACGTTTTTGTGTGCTTTTTTAATCTTGTGCATTATAGCCGTGATGTTAGAAAAATAATTTTCGATACGTTGGCAAACAACCAAACAGTCTAATTCCTTCCACTGACCAAGCCCCATAAATCAGCCATCATTATATTTATGGTCGTAAGAATTCTCCGTGTTAAAAAAACATTAATATGTTTACAAAAAACATCAATGATTTGAAAACATCGACATCGGTATCGCATCGGCAATTTCGACGTGCCCTACTAAACATGGCTCAACCTTCCAGACAGATCCGCCCGCCAGTCTTTCATTTGGCGAGGTATACTAAGGCAACTAAGGTCTAACAGTTTTGCTTCTTCTTCCAGAAAATAAAAGTTCATATAACCAGCGCTTGGCGCTTTGGAGCGCTCAAGTAGCATAATTTAGCAACATAAAAACGGTTTACCACTAAAAGTTAGTGTATTTGGCGTCCTTGGCCTAATTCGTTTACTGCTCTCCGTGAACTCACGGAGTTCACGAACTCACGGAGCGAATTCGAGTTCCTGGTTGGCCAGGATCCCCGGGATCTAACGGCGTCGAGCCCCTGGTCGAAGGGATAAAAGGCACTGACTGCGACGTGACGAGACTCGACATAGAAAGTAAAGGAGGATAACTCCATGCTAGGCTCAACGCCTAACAAGGTTTTAAGAGACGCGTTGCATCAATGACACAACGAATTTAAAAAGATAATAAAAAAAAATTTAAAAATTGCTATCAGCGAGCCCCAACGACTTTGCGCACACAGATGCGACGACAAAGGGCAAGCGCTGTGCGCCCAAAATTCTCTTGATCGTTAAAAGGTTTAACATGGCTCCACCTTCCAGACAGCGCCGCCAGCGTGGGTGGGGGCTTTTCAGTTGGCGAGGTATCAAGCGGGGGGCAGGACACCGGAAACGGAAGTTGGAAGGAGGGTCGTCCGGTCTGACGCGGGCTGGAGGCAGCCTCATGCATCCAATTAAACAGGGGTCAACAAACGGTAGAAGAGGAGGGGTTAGTAAATTTAGCAGGGCATTGCTGTCAATCGTATCATCAGGCAGACTGCTTCATAATTAGAGACCGGAAAAATATGTAATATGAAATGTCAAAATATGTACATAATTATGTAATGAAAATAGTAAGAACATGTAATAAATATGTAAAATCGGGTAAAATGTGTAACATTAAAATACACTAGTTGTTAAACATATTTACATAATACGAAATTGCAAACATAAAAAATGTCCTTAACAAAATCTTTTGGAAGGCACAAGTTGGTGCACACTTTGCACCACACGACTTTCCCTTCAGTAATAAAGATCCATCTATTGCTCTCCAGGACCGTAGTTCAGCAGTCAGACCAGACGAAATAGACACATGGCACAAATAGACATATAACACACTAACAGATATATACGTTTAGTGCAATATACTGTTAAATTGCCGTATTAATATTGTAAAGTTGTATTTAAAGTAGTCACTAATGACCTCGGTTGTTGATGCGACTTTAAGAAGAGAGAGAGAGAGAGAGAGAGAGAGGACAGAGACAGAGACAGAGAGAAGAGACAGAGAGAGAGACAGAGAGACAGAGAGAGACAGAGAGACAGAGACAGAGACAGAGACAGAGAGAGAGAGACAGAGACAGAGAGACAGAGACAGAGACAGAGAGACAGAGACAGAGACAGAGAGAGAGAGAGAGAGAGAGAGACAGAGACAGAGACAGAGAGACAGAGACAGAGAGAGACAGAGAGAGAGACAGAGACAGAGACAGAGACAGAGAGACAGAGACAGAGAGACAGAGACAGAGACAGAGACAGAGACAGAGAGACAGAGACAGAGACAGAGAGACAGAGAGAGACAGAGACAGAGAGAGACAGAGAAGAGAGAGAGAGAGAGAGAGAGAGAGAGAGAGAGATACGACCTTCTCATGAAAATGTGACACATTGGCGATCGGCAAAATTTCTCGGAAATTGAGATTAAAGATCACGAAATGCAGCGTCAGTGATCCTTTTCATGCCTAAAGGAGAAAATGATCTCAGACGCTGACGCGCACAACGCCCACTGAGATAGCTGAAGCAGGCGCGCCGGACTGTGCGTGTATCCTACCGCGTCTTCACACGGCGCACCTCGAGTATAACACCAAGTAATTATGTAGGAAAATTCTGATTTTTGGAAAATACTTAAATTCATAAAAAAATATGTAATAAAATTGAAGAAATTTGATAAAATAAAAAATGTGAAAATAGCAAAATATGTAAAATGTAATATAGTACTAAATATGTAAAAATATGTAATATAGTACTAAATATGTAAAGAAAACATTGGATATTGTATTAGGACCACAACTATTCGACAGGATTCCAGTTTCGAGAATGGTAAGTAGAAAGACAAGAAATATATATTTACATAAAAAATCCGGTCTCTATTAAAAAATTATGCGTTATACGCTCGTGATGCAGATATTTTTTTTTAATTCCAGTATTATAAACGACCTTTTTTGGTACAAGAAATTGTTCATAAAAGGACATCTTACGGTAAAGATCATGACGTATTTTCCGTTTATGGCACTAATAATTTTCATCATTACATATTCAGCCAATCACAGCGAGAGAATTCTGAGAAAGTGGTGGTGAACGGAACAGCCGACCACGATTTTCTCGCATACATGTCAAATACCCGAGACGTGACAAGAAAAACGTTTCGCAAAATTAAGCTTGATTCTGCGATGAATTTATAATGCTGTTATAAAAAAAATAGCGTATGCAACTCGTTTATAATGTTGCTTTATTGCATTCGTACAAATTTGAAAACTCGCTCCTAACATTGCTCGTTTTCAAAACATGTACTCATGCAATAAAGCTTAACATTATAAACTAGTTACATACACTACAATTCCAACTTGCAATTTCTTCACACTGGGTTGGTTGGTTGCTAAGTGGTTCCGGGCGCGTCAACTGCTTTGGTCATTAGTCCCGTTAGTGTAGTGCATGCTTTTTCCTCGGGAGGTGGCGTTGATCTTCTCCAACTGGATGGCGAGATTCAGCGCCGACCTACCGTCGGCTAGCGGGATTTTCCCCTAACAGGACTCTCCCACCAGCGGGGTACCGCCCCTGCCGGGACAAGCTAAGCTCCCGACCGGTCTCCCGGAATATATGGTAGTGTAATGCATGTTAGTGTCAGTGTGTGTGTAAGGGGAGAGGATAGGACAAGGAAGAGGAAGGAAAGATCACGACCGCTCGTTTGTTAGGGTACTGCTCCGGCATTTGCCTGGTGTTGATCGGAGAAACCACGGAAAACTACCGACCAGAGCAGCCGGCCGCTAGAATTCTCCTCCAGACAGCGACTGAATTCGACCTAGCTATCTAGCTAATGTCGAAAATCTTGTCCCAGTCGGGATTCGAACCCAATTGATGATTTGAGCCACCTACGCCGGTCTTTGTGATTTTAATTTGAGCCACGATATCAAGTCTCTTTTATGTGTTTGTCACCTCCTAACTGTTATTTATTCTCCACTGATAATTTTCACGTGTTGTCCTCGCTAACTTATTTGGGACATCAAATTGTTTTCATTAAAACCATGGTGAAAATAATTTATTGTTCTTTCTTAGTATAAATTATATCCACCATGATTAAAACTAATAAAAAATGCATTCACTCTATTGATTGGTGATTCCGGATACGCACATACTCTTAAGGATTTTCCTTTCCCAGATCATTATGTGCTTTCGGATTTGCTTGCCAGCACTTTGCATCGCACAGTACAATTTGGTGTTATTCCTCAATTATACATTTTTTTAAATTACCTATGTAGGTGACTATGACGAAATGCATGTTAAGGGTCTTTAAATTTATTAGTTGAGTTTGATCCGAAACGACTAACTGGGACATATTTCAGGCTCGCCGTGGTGAAAAGAGGAATGTCTGTCACCTTGAAATATCAGGCTTATCGCAACCGATAAAGTCAAGCGAGGTGCAAGATAAGAGTATGAAACTCAATTACCAGTTGAAGTGATTAGCGTTTCTACGGAATAAGGTTGAAGTTCTTACAGCAGTGATTAACGACTAGGGCTAGGATTTTCATAGCGTAATAATAATAATAATAATAATAATAATAATAATAATAATAATAATAATAATAATAATAATATTCAGATAAGTCAGTTATAATTTACTTTTTAATTACAAACTTTGAGCTGAAAATGTTTAACTGTAATTTTACAATCGTACGACGAAGACTGTATATAGCCACAAAAGTGATTGACAACTACCAAAATACCTGTATTTCTGTAAGTTCTACTAATAACAAGCCTCCAAGAGATGAAATAAAAATTTTATTATACTGAAAGGGAGCATTTAAAAGTAAGTGCTAGAAGAAACAAAACGACCAAACAATGATTTGAAAACACCAAAACGCCCTTTGAACCGCAAACTAAAGAAAATTTAACAAATAAGTCTCAAAAGTCTGCAGACTTATTAGAGGTCCGGAAAATATATTCATTAAAACTAAAAGAAAATACTTTTACTCCCAAATAAATTACGCGCCAGAAGTTATTTCTGTTCCATGGTGTGATGAATTCTGTTATGTATGGAGTAAACATTTTTTAAATTAAGGGACCCCTGTGGATCTTGGCCCAGGCCTCTTGTTTTCTTGTTTTAACACTTTTTCCTATCTGGTCAATCATTCAGATTTTACAGTTTTGCAAGCAGTGTGAGAAGAATTGGGATAGGGCATAAGCAAGCGGGGAGTTCATTGTCTTCCTCTTACTTTTGGTATGTTTGTCTCAATTAAGAGTTTAATTTTTTATTTTAAATTTTTAAAACGTATTTTTAATGGAATGCTCTTGTCTAAAGATCCTTCATTTTTAATTATTCAATAGTGTATCTATACTGGACGGACAGACGTCCTCTGGTTGCCTTGACTTGATTTTTATGTTTTCTGCTGAGTGGCCGAAATTGAAGCTTTTGGCACAATACGCCTTATCTGTTTTCTCTGGACACCCCTGATATTCACCACTATCGCTTCACAGAGGTCAAGGAAAAACGTGCAGATAGTGAAGGTACATTTATGTCAAGCAACAAAACAAGGGCCCATCTCAGCTTGCTCAGTGATTCAACGAAAAATCTGACAGAGATAATTCCGTTTGATTGTATTACGCACTTACTTTTGTGTTGTATTGTAACTAACAGTCGTCAACATTGTATTTATTACCTACAAGGAGGTAAGTTAAAATGTATTTATTAATATTAATTATTAAAATTAATTAAATTAACTTATTCGAAATTAATATTAATTTATATCTTAGCGTAGCATCTCCGGCGAGAATTTTCACGTAAAAATGTTTCATTTGTGCATTGCAAGTTCATAATGCAAATAAAGGTTAAACGTATTACAGTTTTCCGACTCGTTCATTTTCGGGCATAGAAAGCTACTTAAAAATGTATCGATTAAAAATACTTGTTTAAATTTTTGTTTCATCACAAAAACAGGTTTGTTCATCACGAAAACACGATAACACGTCGTCAATCTGATGAATGAAGTCAGTCAGTCAGTCAGTCAATCAATCAAGTATAAATGTAACTTCATTTTCTGTGCACGTCTTCTAGAATTCAGTGGGAAATACAATTATTCAAATTATCGTTTCCATGTTGTCGCGGTAGGAAGTAATAAGAGCCAAAATGTATTGCTTATTTATCTTTGAAAATAGATTTTATTACATGGGAGTCTTTTTGTTGTTTTTTTCTCCCTTTCAAAATTCAAAATTTAGTCCAAAATTTTTCAAAATTTAAGTAGTATATGACTTAGTGTAGGGATCACAGAATTTTGAAAATGTGCACACAATTCACTTTTCCCCATAGCACGTCATACGCAGTTTTTAACTGTTTTTTACGTAAAATAAATAAATAAATAAATAAAGTCAGAACGAATCACGTAAACGCCTGAGAGATACAGTAATTCGTTCTCCAATGCACTCGTGGGTGCATTTTTTTATTGCTTTATTTTAAGACGCTTTTTAGCAGCGAGTTAATCAGCATCTTCTTTTATACACATATTACATTATATATTTTACACTATATATCACATAAATATTAAGATTTGAATATACATATTTCAATTACATTAATGTCTTCTTTATGGTTTTATAACAGTAATACTGTGTTTGAAAGTCGTCTTCAAATCAATTTGTAGAAACCACTCTATTTTAAAAAATTTATAGTCTCCATACAACCTATATTATTATTTAAACATTCATATAATTCTTCAGGATTTTCGACCTGAAATTGGTCAGAGAAACCACGGAAAACTACCGATCAGAGCAGCCAGTCGCTAAAATTCTCCAGACAACGGCTGAATTCAACCTAGCTGTCTAGCTAGTGTCAAAAATCCATCACGGTCGGTGCTCGAACTCTAGGGCAAGTGACGGGATTCAGGGGGGACAAGAGGAGGCACAACACCAGGCGAATGCCGGAGCAGTACCCTAACAAACGGGCCACGGACCGCGCGCGATCTTTCCTTCCTATTCCTTGTCCTCTCCTCTCCTCTCCCCTTACACACACATACTTACACTAACATGCACTACACTACCACATATTCCGGGAGACCGGTTGGAAGCTTAGAGCTTGTCCCGGCTGGGACGGTGCCCTGCTGGTGGGAGAGTCCTGGTTAGGGGGAAACCCCACTACCCGACGGTAGGTTGGCGCCGGATCTCCCCATCCAGCGGGGGAAGACCACCGCCATCTTCCGAGAAAAACATGCACTACACTAACGGGACTAATGACCAAAGCAGTTGACGCGCCCGGAAACACGAAAAAAAAAACCAAACCAAGAAGAGGCAAATGCTCTCCCCCAATCTCGGGACAAATTTAAAAAAAAATTAAATAATAGATATTTTATTTCATGGATCTTCAAATTAATATTATTATTATTATTTAAATATTTACTTGTTTCCGTATTTTCAGAAGATATTTAATAATAATTAAGCGAATAATGATTTGATAACTGAGCTAATAACATACATCAATAAATTAGTGAACTTTAGTTCAGTGTTATAAAAAGGGCGGAATAATGTTTAGCGTTACTGAGAATATTATTAATTCTCTTTCAATTATATTTTCCTTTTAAACGTTATTTACTTAAAAATTTAACAGTTTCGTGCCTAAAATCATGTCATAACTAGAACCCAGATGTTTATGACAGTCATGTTTTTTCTTTGTTTTATTTCCATGGAAAATATATGTAAATCATGATTTTATCTACAATACTGAAATCATACAATTTTTGCGTGTCATAAACATTCTTATTTTGTCTCTTTTATCATTGTCACCTTTTGTCATTTTTTCATTTGTATTTCATATTATGGTCATAATTTTTTTATGAATTTTCGTATTTTCGTCATATTTAAGGAACAGATTTCATATAGGTAAAAAAATATCTATCTCAATATTATATTTGAAGTAAGACGCCGAAAAATATTTGAATTTTTGTAATTTTCGAAAAATCAGGGATTTCAACGAAAACGAGGTCTGCACCTTTTAAACGACCTTCGCACTATCAACAAGAAAATTTAATCAAAAATTTAGAGCTATTTCTTTGAAAATTTTGAAAACAGCCACGGGGCTGTAAAAGATTCGAATTAAGATATCGGTTTCAAATTCCAGCCTAGACATCAGTCAGGACGATTGGGTTGGTTTGGTTTTTTCGTGTTTCCGGGTGCGTCAACTGCTTTGGTCATTAGTCCCGTTAGTGTAGTGTATGTTTATCTCGGGAGATCGCGGTGATCTTCCCCCGTTGGAAGACGAGATCCGGCGCCAACCTACCGTCGGCTACTGGGGTTTCCCCCTAACCAGGACTGTCCCACCAGCGGGGCACCGCCCCAGCCGGGACAAGCTCTAAGCCCCGACCGGTATCCCGGAATATGTGGTAGTGTACTGCATGTTAGTGTAAGTGAGTGTGTAAGGGGAGAGGATAGGACAAGGAAGAGGAAGGACAGATCGCGCGCGGTCCGTGGCCCGTTTGTTAGGGTACTGCTCCGGCATTCGCCTGGTGTTGATCGGAGAAACCACGGAAAACTACCGATCAGAGCAGCCGGCCGCTAGAATTCTCCTCCAGACAGCGACTGAATTCGACCTAGCTGAAAAGCTAATGTCGAAAATTCTGCCGCCGTCAGGACTCAAACGTAGGACCTCCTGGTCAGAGCAGAACGATTAAGGAATATCGGGAATATCAATTTTGGAGAAAATTGGCTGAACGGTTTAAGCCCTAGCGTTGTGCGCAGACGGACAAACGGACGGTCAGACGTTTTGCCATCAATCGATTTTTCGGTATCAAGAACACACAAATCATGGATTCTGGCTAGTTCACGTGTTAGAGGAATTTTTTTCTATATTTATCAACTAGATTTATCCACTTTTTCGTTACCAAGTCCCGGTAATAAGTGTTGTGTCGAAAATTCGCCTTTACCTGCGCACGATTACAATAATTTATCTGTGGGAATTCTATGTGGTGTTGTTGACGTTCTTATGAGAAGAAATAAAAGAGGTCATCTTTGTCAACATATTATTTTTATTAAGTCAGCCAGCTTTCGACGGCTTTGTCGTCATCGTCAGTCTACAAGGTACAGAAAAATATATAACAAAATTACAAATAAAATACAAAATAAGATAGGAAATTAAATTACAATTAATAGATACATTTAAATAATGTTTCATTTGAACTGCTACTAATCCTTCCGCTGCGTTTCAATTTTCGTAATTTTATCTGCTATTGCTAACTAAAATTTAAATTATCTTAAAATTAATTGAATTTAATTTCCTATCTTATTTTGTATTTTATTTGTAATTTTGTTGTATATTTTGCTGTACCTTGAAGACTGATGATGACGGCAAAGCCGTCAAAAGCCGGCTATCTTAATAAAAATAATATGTTGACGAAGATGACCTCTTTAATTTCTTCTAATAATTTATCTTCTTACGTTAGTAAATGCGAGAATGTAAAAGCTGTCATAGAGGTTAGCAAATTCAATGAAGGCGAAGCGTCTATAAAAAAACACCAAGTTGCTGTTTTCAAATAATACCATGTCAATGGACCGGAAATCTCACTTATATCAAAATCAAAAATTTTTAAGTCATATTTAAGGTCATATTTTCATAACTTTTAGGTCATAATGCTTACGTATTTTAGGCCATAAACATCCAGACCCTAGTCATAACACTAAAATTAACTCTCAAAAAGAAAGAGTATTTCCTGTTTCTTATAGACTAGAGATATAAATAAAACTATAAATTCTTTCAATCTTGCCAAAAGTCAAAGTTTACTTTTTAATTAAAAGAATTTATTACTAATGTGGATTTTGACATATCTATCTTATAGATATGCATAAATATTTGTGATTGTAATAAATGATGAACACTTTCAATATTTCGATGTATGATTCACCGAGAAAACTGTATCATTGAATTCACAGTTCGGACAATTCAAATACCAATAAGAAGTGTCACCTTTGTGTTCAACTAATTAATTAATAACATTCAATAATAATAATAATAAATTAAATAATTAACAAAACTGAAAATATTGTATATAATTGCAGCACAATTAACACTAAGCATTAATATAAACGAATATTTTCACATTGATAATAGCACCCAAATTCCCCCCTCTAGCAAAAGATCTGAAATCCCCCTCTGTCTACAACCTGTCAGTCACTGTAGAGATAGCACAAATGCTGGCTCTGGGCTTAACTCAAAGAGTAGACCTTTTTTTTTTTAGCAACAATTTTTTTACTGTAGAATATCAAAATGGATTTTTGTCAGCTCTCTAAACATCTGAATTTTGAATGAGAACCAAATCAATGTGTGAATTATCACTGCCATTTCTTCTCCGTTATTGAAACCACTTGGAATAAAGAGAGAGCTAATCCCTCTTAACAATCAATAATCAGAAATACATCCAAAATCTCAGATAATTTTTTTACTCAAACACCTTCAAATGAAAAGTGCATTAATTATTGTCCAACAATTTTAGATCATTTATACTTTACCAGTAATTTTTCTTGGTCTTAAAAAATCTTGACGTACAATTACCTATACAAACTGTAATGTTAATTGCATGTATTGTCTGCTTTGAGATGTGCTGTTAAACAACTACCAAGGTATCAAAGCTGGAATTTACCTATGGGCTTTCTATTTTTATTTCATCAGTGCTATGAAAATTGATGCAATTTTGCAAGAGAACAAAATCTAGAGCCATTCACTTCTTGGCCAAAGAAAAATTTTCTATATATAGGCTTAATATTTTTTAAACTAACTTCATAAAATTTTTACTTGTAAAACAGGTCTAAATTTTTTTTATATGTCAATTCTCCTGTACATGGTTGATATAGCGGGCTCAGATGTCTATTTTCTTATCAATTAACTTTTTTTTTTTGTTTTTTGTTTTTACAGGTAACAAATATCCTGTCCATAACAATATGCCTTGTGTTACTCATCGACAAGCAACTTGACTACTATTACACAAGTAAGAAATATTATATCTGAAGCTTCCTAGTGTATTCTTGAAACTTACATACTGATGTTTACAATTTTCTGAGTTTTGTTTATGTTACATGTTACATGTTGTGTTACATATACGTAATACAATTTTCTGAGTTTTGTTTTTATATTTCTATTTTATTTGAATTTGATATTAAGACTGTTAACATCAGTATGTAAGTTTCGAGAATACATTCCATAGTTCAGGTTTTCACTCTATATAATCAAACGCTTGTAAGTGTCGTTTCACTATCTGAACAGGTTGAGTTTTGTGAGATGTTAATGAGGAATTTATTTATTTATTTATTTCATCAGTAGTACCTTCAAATCATCTTTATAATCTTGCTGGAGTGAAATGATTCCTTACGTGAGTCGGATCAGTGCCGGAGCTAAACAATTTTGGGCCAGAGCCAAATTTCAAAAAATCAAAAATTATTTTAAACTAGAACGAGTTTTTGGAAATATTTTTAAATAATAGTTTTAAATAAAAGTATTTAAATATCGAATAATATAATTTCCATAGTGATCTTAAAATGTTTAAAAAAATGTTGTGTTTAGTTAGTGTTTAATAAAATTACTTGTTAAATGCATGAAATAATACATATGAATTTCATTGGAACCTATTTTAATGTTAGCATCATTTGATTCATTTCATAGAGTTCTACCTTGTAAGTAATGACTATAAACACATTTAAGGGGAGAAAAAAAATTTGAAAATTTTAAAAAATACCAGACTAAGGTACTGCAACTTATAAAAATATGAAAATGATTATCTTGAATTCTAATTTCTTTTTCCACTTTGTAGTAATTTTTTCACATCAGTCATATCATTGAGCCCCTTGACTTGCAGGGCCCAAGGCAATCGCCCAGACTGCGCCAGCATTGGTTAGGTTAAAGGATATGAACCAAAATCTGTTCCTCATTTGCCAATACAATTTTTTTTTTAACAGGAGGAATAATTTCTTGTTTTCAAAAATGCTCATTGAAACTTTTGTTAAAAATTCAACTTAGTTTAGAAAAAGAGTGAAAGTAAGGATTCAAGAACACATGAAAATGTGCAGTTTGTACTCTTCCCCCAGACATCACAAACTTTTTTAACTTTTTTTTAACTTTTTGTCCTGGTACTATAGCAGTACTGTGAGGAAAAGTAATGGAGTTTTTTTTCTCCCTTTCAAAAATTCAAAATTTAAGTAGTATTAGACTTAGTGTAGGGATCACAGAATTTTGAAAATGTGCACACAATTCACTTTTCCCCATAGCACGTCATACGCAGTTTTTAACTGTTTTTTTGACGTAAAATAAATAAATAAAATAAACAATACAATCTGGAGTTTTTAGACATAAAGCCCTATTTCAAATTTTTTTGATCTGTAACTTCGCAGACATGTCGGTATTAGTGCTTTTCTGGAGATGGTTAATACTGGTGCAGCTGGCGAGGTGATTCATGCAATTTTGTATTAAAAAATCAAGATATCTGTAGGGATGTGTCACACAAAACTCTGGTATATGATGTATTTAAGATCAAATAAAAACATTTAGCACTAAGAAAATAAAAATGCAAAGCAATAAATGCAGTCTGGTTTGTTACCTAGCATTTACTCAGGAATAATAAATTACCATTTTTATTTATGAAATGTTGACAAAACATGCAGTTGTGAGAAATAAATGAAAATATTTGTTTCCAAAATTGACAGGGTGAATGCCAAAGTTCATCTGCTTAGAGTTTGGTGTCCCCTTTGAAAAGAGGTTAATTTTTCCTTTCCAAGAAAACTCAGAATTAATTCAGACTGTCTGCTTTTGCAAAAGTGGCTGCATTTTTCACTCATCAAATCATATTTCCGCCCAAGTGAAAATGGCCAATTGACACTGTGAAATTTCATTGGTTTTATTTGGTTGTAAAATTAGGAATAAGGCATAGGTACTAACTTTTCGCAGACAGTTTATATTATATTGAAACAATCTGGAATTATTTCATTAATTCATTTCCTAATAAAGAAACGTATTAAAAATCAGGAATTTCTAAAATTACTTTATGATTTTGAAGCCCTAACCGCACTTTTAAATATGCTAATTAAAAGATAGTAGGTCTAATTGGGAATTATCTGCTTTATTATAACCCAAACTGAATCATGAAGTCAATTAAAATTCTCTGGTTTAAGAATGCTGCTCTTTGTTTCAGATGAAAATTTTAACTATGTGTTTATGATAACCATTAACACCATTATGTTAATGTCAAACTTTTTAATACTGCGAGGGGCATGTTTGGTGAGTAAATTCTGGAATATATTTTTGTTATGTACCATAAAAACACAAAATAATAATATATTATCAATAAATATTATTAATAGAAAATCTAACCAGTTTTTTATAATTTTTGAAAGTAACAAAGCTCTAAGAATTTTTTTCCCATTTTAACTCACAAACAAATTTACTAAAGTTTTAGTATGATAGAAGTTTACAATTAATGTTTGAATAAAAAAAATTATAAAAAATAGTATCCACATCTACTCTATAAGTATCTACATTATATGCATATTATTACCAAGGGAAAAAAAGATTGCTTCAAATATGAATGGGAATGAAATTAAATATAATTGATTGGCATAATTCACTTGCCAAGGTATATTTTGCAGAGAAAGAAAGTAAATAATGCCAATTAAATGGAGCCTCAATAATTTGAACTTAAAGTCATTAACACAATAAAGGCATTGATATTGCTTAATTGAATTTTCCTTTGCAAAAACTGTAAAAATTGCTGTTATTTGTGTATTTCCTTGAAAGAAAACCCTCTTAAAATTCTTTTGATGCAATGTAGATATTTCATTTTTATTGCAAAATAAATTTGTTTCCCACAAAGTCCTTATTAAGTTTTTATAAACTTGAATCATAATGAAAAGGAAAAAGAGATGAAACCCTCAGTAAAAATGAAGTGCTTAAGACTTTTAGTGAATTTTGATGATTATTTCAGTATTTGAATGTAGGAAAATTATTATATATACTTGTTAGATTCATCAGATTGTTACATTATGTAGAGTACAGTTTCATGGTTAACATAAAGTGCAGTTAAAAAGTTTATCGCTGAATGGATGCTATTTTGCACATGACTAAATTAATTAACTTACTAATAACAACCTTGTTTAGAAAGCATGTGAAACTATCATTCATATATCAAGAAGATTATAGTAAATTAATTGATTCATATCATGATTATGTTGCTTTGAGTCAAATCATCTGCGTTTCATGTACAAGTCTGAAGAATCTGTTGATATTTACCTTTGTTATGATATTAAGACATCTTCATTTCGATTTCTGAATTTTTCAATAATTTCAAAAGTGCATTTTCAAAGTCAATTAAGCTTCTTTACAATTTTTTTATTGTTTCACCCTATTGATTAGATTTTTCATCAATGTTTGTATATTTTGTATCAATTCCATATTCTTATAAAACAGAAATATTTTTAAAATGTGTATATTGTATGTCAACAGCAACAACAGAGATATGTGATGGCCTGGATCTTCCTGTATATTGTGCTGGTGTTCTTGGAAAATGTAGTGGGTATAGCTGCGTTTATTCTTGCAATGGTAGCTCATGCATCTGCATGGTGTGCTGTGCCATTTGTTCTGATGATCATTCTAGATGGTACGTTTTATCACAGAAATTCATGGTCACCCTTTGAAATCCTAGTCAGTGGTGTAGCTAGAGTTAGTGTCATGTCACCCAGACCAATATTGATGGTGTAACTCCCTCCCATTTCACTCAAATATAAAAAAGTATTAGCAATAAACATAATATTTAGAAATATTTTTATTAATAAAAAAATGTCTTTGCACATCATATTTGTAAAGCAAAAAAATAACAATGATTACACAAATCTTGCACTACATTGCAAAAGAAAAGAAAGAAAGAAAGAAAGAAAAAAGAAAGAGAAAGAAAAAGAAAGAACAAATTGTTTTAAATATATACAATAGAATTTTACAAATAAGTAGGAGAGGAAATTTAATTTTTATTTTTTAATCCTTGTAAATGATACATTTATGCTTCCTAACACTCCAGGATAAAGAATGTGATTTTGACTGAGCATAAGGCATGAGAAATGAATAAGCAAATTAATGAAAATAATTACTTTATATATGTAGTTATATTTTTGGCAATTTTCATTAAAAAATAATTTGAAGATGAGTTGTTTTTAGGAAAAATATTTGTTCTTATAATTTAAAAGGATTTAAATTTTCTTGTAAAACATTGTGTAAGATCAAGGAGTTACAAGTGGAGTGTAAATTTCCTTCCAAATATTATTTTGAAAAGCTTCAAATTGTTCTTAAATCTGCACTGCTCATATTTCACATATTACTTTTTTGGGTATCAACCTCTAAGATTTGTCAGAGAAAATTCTTCTATTGAATTTGAGTTTCTGTACTTCAGTCTTAATTGTATAACATTACATGACTTCTATCAGTAATTGTATTATTAGGTTTTTAATTGTCTTCTCTTATTCCTCATAAATGCATGAATAATTCTTAAGATATATATTGTAGAAATCCTCCCCTACTAATAAAAAAGGATTGTCATTCCTGAATGATCATCAATATTTTAGGACTGCAATGTGGGACAAGCACACTGTTCAACATACAAACTAATATCAAAATGAAAATAGCTGATTTTGATTTAATTTGGGATTGCCAAATTTGAATATTACTTTACAATTTCTAGTAGATGTGTTGCTTTTGGATTAAAGCCATGAAGTAACTACAAATTACAAGCTTTTCCTTTAAATCCTTTAAATTCCTTTAATTCAGCTTTTGGAAGAAGTTTCTTCAAACTGGAAATAATATACTAGTATATGACTAGTATATGACTTAGTGTAGGTATATGACTAGTATGGGGTACTAGGTATATCACTAGTATATGACTTAGTGTAGGGATCACAGAATTTTGAAAATGTGCACACAATTCACTTTTCCCCATAGCACGTCATACCAGTTTTTAACTTCAATGTCATTTTTATTGACTCTTCAAAAATTAGTAAAATTTTTTTTGGTTTTTAATTCCCTTTAAAGCAATGCTTTTGTGTAACAAAAATGAGTTGTCATCCATTCCCATGTACTATCATAAGATAGTAACAAAGTATGAAAAATATTCTAATAGTCGTTTATATCAAGTATCTGTGAGCAGATTGTGGAGAATTAATAGTAACTGACATTTTATTAGGAGCACAATAAGGATGTATGTACTACTTACGGACTGTTGTTTCCCTGTGAATGAGGTAGCAGCATTAGGAACAACCAGTTCGCTGAGAAAAGTTTCCCTGAAAGACAATCATTATTGTTTGGAATTAAAAATGTAAACTCATAAACCTTTGATAGAGTCAACCAATAATTAACTTCAACTACTAGAGGCTAAAACAAGTTCATGAAAAATGTAAATGCTTAGCTACAAAGATTTCTGCATACATTTGTGCCTAAAATTCTCTAGTTTCAGTTCCAAAATAGTAACACATTTATACACTATAATATTTATAATAATATAATTTATATTATATTAATAATAATATATATATATATATATATATATATATATATATATATATATATATATATATATATAATATATATATATATATAATTTATACACTAAACCATAACACATTTATACACTATATACATAATATAAAAGGTTGTTCATTAGTTCTCAGTGTGACAAGGAGAAAGCAACATGGGAATCCTTTAAAAATGTTTTTAACTGTTTTCTGGAAAATTTCAAAGCTGAGAATATCAAAGGTCTATTAGCAGATTTGTTGGATTGAGAAAAATCGGTCATTAATAAAGCACATTTTGCTTTCACAACTAGATTTATTTCCTATGCGTGACATGAATGATGAACATGGTGAGCACTTGTATGAAGACATTTTGATGATGTAACGTAGGTTCAGAAGAAAATTAAGTGTTCCCATGTTAGCTGATTTCTGATGGATGATGGAAATGGATGCTTCAGAAAACTGCACATGTTATTTGTATCTCACAAGTATTAACTGCTTTTATCTTGAAAACAATAGGTAACCAACCAATTTAATCATCATTTTCATATTCAGGGACTCTGGAAACTTAAAAAACTTGTTGTGTCATGAACATGTGTGCATGCACATTAGATGGAATTAGAAATACAGGAGTGAACCACTAGTGGAGTGTGTGAAGTGTTATGAATGCTAATTGAGAGCAGTGGCGTAAAGGGGAGCAGGGGGTGCGCCCCACATGACACCATTCTAGGGGACACCAATAAAAATATTTTATTATTGGAATTATATAATTTAAAACATTTACTTAAAAATTATATATATTAAGAGTTTTGTTAGTTTTAGTCATTTGAAAATTTTATTGCTGGTATTATATCATTTTGATAGGTTTGTTAAAAATAATTTATATTAATATAATAAGTATACATTTAAATCATGAATACTAAGAAAGGAAAGAAAAGAAATAATGTAAACTAAAATGCAAAACTATAAGTGGTAAGCACCTATTTTTCAATGTTCAAAAAGTCTCGATTTCAACAATATTTTTATATTTAATTTGTGTGTGTGGGTGGTGGGAGTACCATTTTTGCCCCAGATGACACATTTGAAGCTTGCCACTGATTGAAAGTAAGGTTTAACTAAGACTTAATATTAAAACAGAAATATTTTTTCCCTTTAAAATAAAAAAAAATATAAGTTTGTTTGAATGGAAGAAATAACTTCTTTTACCATGAAAATAATTAGAGATCATAAAGTAATAGAATATTATAACAAAATAATTAGAGTACAAAATTAAAGTAAATAACATTACTGTTAAAATTAAATGTTGAATTAATCTTTAAATAAAAAATTCAATGTTTACAAATTTCCAGTTGTTGACACCCCGACAATGGTGTTGCCAGGAGTGCACTTGCTCAGCCATTATTCAAAGTAAATCATGGGATGGAAAAACTTTCTTAGTTTTCAAAGGCAGCTTTTAGGAAACAACTACAAAGTGTTCCTAAAAAACATTGAACATCTAAATAAACGCTGAAATATCTAAATAATTAGATTAAATATTGTATCATTGTTTATTATAATTTCCTACAGTTTAAATTCTTTTTAATTTCACTACTAGACTCACATGCATTTCTTTTGACCTGCTTTTAATGTTTGGCATTCTTAGAAAAATTTGTAAGAAAAATCACTTGAATAGCACTAGTCTTTTGAGGTGAAGCCTTGTAAGTCATTTACATTTTAAAACTTTAGAAATTTCAAGAAACTTCATAAACTTTGTGTCATTTTTACATACTCACATAGCTCTATTCAGGCAAAATATTAAAGAAAACATTGTGTTCTAATAACTCTTATTGTGAAATTATCTAATTTTTATAAAATTGGACCTTATAAAATCAAAATAGATAAATTTAATTTGATGTTGCAATTCGTATAGTACACTGTACTGTTTTAGTGATGTCGTTCTTCATTATCTTGTATTGGTTTGTACTACACTCAGTGAATTGTGTCTTGAGTATTTTCAGCACACTTTCCTACATCAATGTTATGTCCAAAAGTGACCTTACATCAAAAGAAAAACTTCATAAGGCAAGAAAGTAAAAATGAGAAAAGCTAAGGCAGAGGTTTGGTTAAAAGGGTAAGATCGGATCCCAATTTTACAGATACAGTTTAATTCCTATTTTTTTTCTCTTTTCCAGTTTTGTATGTCTACTGCATTCTCACAGTCCACAAGTACTGCCGCAGTTTGGAAGGATATTCCATATTTCCTTGAATTCTTAATTTCTTATTTCAAAACTTTAAGTTAAAAAAAAAATACAAAATCTCACTTGTATATTCCTTTATTATAATATTGTGTTATAATATCACTTCATAATGTGAATCTGAATATTTATTATAAGAACTAATTTTGTACAAACATGTACAAGTGACGGCAGCAAATCAGTATTGTCTAGTTTATTTTATTCCTGTAAATAATTTAACATTTGTACAACATTGTATAATATGCAATTAATTTTTATGTAAATTATTGTAATTGAATAATAAGAAATAGAAAAAACCTGTTTGTTCTATAATTTTTGTCTTTTTTATAATAAGAACAGTGAAAGCATTAAGAGTTACTATTTATTATCTTTTCATAATATGTTACAACCTAAGGTTGTCAATACCTTATGCCTTTTCAAAGATAGAGGGAAGGAAATGAAATACATTTTTAATAAAAAAAAGTATATTATTGAATAATTTCTTTACTAATATATTTTTTGTGAGAGTAATATTTTTTCATGACTTCTAAATTATTATTACTACAAAAAGTTTCTTGTTTGACAAGTTATAAATTAAACAATTCATAGTTAGATCCAAAATTATAATTAAGTTAGCAATACTAGACCTACTACATTTATGAAAGAAAATAAATCTTCAAAAGAAGCACACCCGAAGGAATGTTTTTAGTATTACTTAGAGCCTGGATGTTCAAGCATTTATTTTACCTAAAGGTAGGAAAAAAGGCCTCCCCCTTTTTTTTTGATATGCAAAAAGACATTTTATTCTGGATAAATTAAGGATGCAAGAAATCAATAAACAAAGGAAAATCACCATTGAAAATAATTTATAGTAAAAAATGAATAATTAAAATAATTCAAATTTTTATTCTAACAATAAAATTTACACCAGAATTTTCATGAAAGGAAACGCTCTCTTCTTTGCAATTTTGTTTGCACACGTCCACCCAGTATGATGATTACAAATTTGTTTCACCCGCGATGCTCTCTCTTTGAAATGCTACTGTGGACTCTTTGGAATCTTAGAATGTAAGTGAAAATGTGATAATAGTTTTCAATCTTTGCACTTGTCTAATTGCCAGCACATAGAAGGATCACATCTTATACACAGAGATCTCTGTCCTTGAAAGGGACCAGAGGCCATTATCAAAAGAGATCAGAGGCCACAAAACAAGATTACTGCTAATGAACAAAACCTCTTGGCATCAGTGAAAGGAATCATAACATTGCTTGGAATCACCTTCCTTTCTCATTTAGATGTTTAATAGAGCCTGGCTCGGGAACCTCTGCTGGCAGAGAAAGACAAAACCTGACAGTGCCTTTGTGCTGACCAGGATTGCAGGTTTCCAACTTAATCAAGATTACTATCAGTAGAGAAAAAATGAAAATAATCATGAAAAAGGCAAAAATAAGCTAAAATACTAAAAATTAAGCTAAAAGATTAAAAATTAAGCAAAAATATTAAAAATAAGCATCAGAAGCTAAAATAGGCAAAAAAGCCTATTTTATAGGCATTATAAATATTTACTAAAACAACTTTAAGAGATACAATTAACTGATTCACATTATCAAAAATTATAAAATGGTAACAATAACAAAAAGGCATTTTTCTAAATTTCTAGTCTCTAATCATAACAATAATAAAAAGGCATTACATCAAACTTCCAGGCTCTACTTATAATTTTATAATATGAGTGGTCAGATTAAAGTGTAGACAGTAGAGATGATCGGAAAAAATATGTTGATGTGAGTACCAGTCATTGTTGAAATAACAAAGAACTGTTTTTGCTGATGTTTTTGTGACAATTGTTCTAGTGATATTTGTACGTGTACTATGTATGAACATTAACCCTGCAGTGGTAACATTGGGTCTACCAGATCCAGAGTAAAATTCATTTCAACATATCTTGAAACGGAAACACAGCACTTACTTGAATTTTCGTCTACCTTTCAAAATAACAATTTTCTTTAGAATTATAATTATCACTAAATTGTATTGTCAGCCATTGTTCAATAAAAGGGAAATTTGTGACATAAGGAAACTGTTGAATCTGTGTGACCCATTGTTACCCCTTATATACTTATTTCTACAATGTTAGATGGTTTGTTAGCACGTTATTTCCAAACAGTGTGTATTAGTGATATCATTAGTGATACCTTGCTTGAGTGTTTCATACATATGATTGAAATGGATGAAGAATATGAAACTACAGCTGAGTGAATAAAATTATGTTAGAGGAACTGCTAAATGCCTCCAGTGAACATGAAGATGCCTAACAAGATTTCTGTTTATACAGTGAGCACAATGCTGATAGTGAGGCAAAAGGTAAACTTAATATTGATACCAATTACAGCTCACATTCTTAGGAAAACACAATACAACTAGAATGTAGAAAAACAGTAGGCAATATAAATATTTGCACGCGTAGTAGCAACATTTTTACTACTTGTTTAACAGCAGTGCCGCAATTCACAATAAAAGCTTAAATGAAGATAAGTTATGTAATGATTTGTCTGAAGATGACTTGTAATTTACTTTGTTTCCCTCTAGAATAAATAAATTTTACTAAGAAAGAATAAAAATTAATTTCTATAAACTATGCAATAAAAATAATCAAACTATTCTATAAAAAAATTCAGAAGAAATGTTTTAATAGGTCTCTCAGACCCAACATTACCACTGATGAAACTTTCTTGCAAATTACACTTGGGTTAAATGCAAGTTCAAAAACAAATAAAATGTACTCTTAATATTAATGTAAATGAATTCAATCCTAATTCAAAAATTGTTCCTTCTTTTTAAAAACTTATTTAAATTTGTAATAAATTTACACTTGCGTACACACATTCAATAAAGTCTGTCTAGAAATTAATTAAAAAAAAGTAAGTTAATAGGTCCATTTTTTTAAACTACATTCACTTACAGTAATTGACAAGTTTACATTATGTTTTACAGTTTCTGCAATATAATATCTTCAATATTATAGTTGTAAGTAGATACCGAAAAATTTTGAATTTTTGTAATTTTCGAAATTTGGGATTTCAACTAAAATTAGACCTACACCATTTTTTTAAACATCCTTCGCACTATTAAACAAAAAACTTCAATCCAAAAAGGGTTTACTGCCTTTTTTTTAATGTCCGTGGGGCCTCCCCCAAAATTAAAATACCGGTTTCAAAATCCGGGGCGGCGACATCAGCTAGAGCGATCGGGGAATATCAATTTTGGAGAAAGTCGACAGAACGGTTTGTGCCAGGGGTGTCCAACTTGCAAGGCCTCAAGGGCCACAACTAAAATCTTTAACATGGTTACGGGCCATATTTCCATTACTCGAGCGATCCACACTAGCCTTCCCCGTATTGTTGTTCTCGGTACTTTGCCCAACTGTTCTGAAAAGGAGGAGGGGAATGGAATCATGTGTGATCAATCCGTACCATGCATAATGCAGTGAAACACATACGGATGACTTTGAATTTCTGAAACTAAAGAAAAGAAATTTTGTGTTACCGTGTTAAGATACGAAACTTCAACGTGGTTAGCGCGATGTGATGAAATTTACTATAATATTTTAATTTATTCGAGGATGAACAATATTTCTATGTCGCGGGAAGTTTAAACAATTTTTTTTATTTACATTCACGCGGCAAACAGTACCATTTCGCGGCGGAACTTGGAATATTTGTGAGAACTTTGCGATTCGTTGTGAAACGTTTTGCGGTGTGTGAAGTGGGTGAGCTGGCGGTATAAATGCGCGATCTGGAAACTGGTGGCAGCAGAGACGACATTATAATCGTGCACTGGGAGTGTACGAATTGGCGGACGGCGACGCGTAATGCATGCCGCATGTCGCAGTGCGCAGCCATCACCAGGGAAGTTGTGCATGCGTATTTTATTTGAAAATTTAAAAGAAGGCATCTGTCGAAGACTAAGTTTTGTATATTTAATTTAAAATAAGAAACTCAATGAGTTTCACGACAGAATGCGCATTCGGTGGATATGAATTTTTTTTTTTTATATTGTTTTGCATCCGTCAGAGGGCATTTTTCATTGAATTTGGTTGTTTTGTTTGTTAATTTGAATATTGAAAACCAGAAATGAATAACTAGAGGAATGGTAATAAACCGAGGTGAACATATTTGGGTTCATCAGTAGCCATGAATAAATGTGTTGTGATTTGAATAGTTAGATGCTGACCCACGCGCGCGCGCACAGGTACCTCGTTTAAGGCTAAATGCACCGAAAAATACTTATAGGAAAAATCAATAGATCGCAGCACTATCATACGGAATTTACTAGATCGATAACGTCTGAACAAATTGTCCGATTTTCGATCTGTAAACAGCATTGGACTCCTTTTTAAAATAGAATTCACGCTACGATGCAGTTTTTTCAAAAAAGATTTCCAAAAATTTTTTGAAAACGTTTTCTCATAGTTCCGGGAAGAAATTAAAAAATGTGGGCTTATAGCGCGATGGCGACGTGCTTCCTGAATCCAACGCCGTGTCAATCATGCAAATCGGATGAATAGGAGCGGCGTAAAGTGAAATTTCGGAAAAATACCTGATTTCCCTCCCCCTTCCCCCTGCGTCACCCGACCCGCCTGGGCCCTCCATCGACGCCGCCGAACGGCCAAACCGCCTGCGGCACGGGAGGCCGAACTTTCAGACAGGCAAGCTGGGCAGTCAGTCCCTTTCAGTCTCAATATATTTTTCTTCACGTGTCAAACTAGTGATGCTGTAACACAGCCAAACGGTCTCGTATCATCTGTAATAGTCGTATAAAACTATATATCTTGTTCACATATTTCCGTCTTCCTTCGAATACCATCAAACAATTATTTGTATATATATGTTTATACCATCAAACAATTATAACATCTTATTTTACATACATTTTACTTCTAAGATCTTCCGTTATCATTCCTCTACCAGAAAGTATGAGCCGAGATTACGTACGAGCTCTTTTATCTTGCGACTCGATTTTTGATCTCAAAACGGCGTTTGTCTCCTTGATAGATTTCACCTGATGAATCTGTTTTCCCAAGTAAAATCGCGGAACCTAAATTTTAAAATTGTTTTCTTTGTTGTTCATTTTAAAACTACTTTCCGACAAATTATGTAATCGGATACCGGAAAACTCTTATTGTCGGGCCCTGGTAAAGTAAAAGTGGAACATAGAGTTGCGGCTTGTCACGCGACACGGCGCCTCCGGTGACTTGTTCTCGGTAGCTTACACGCCTCCGCGTTCCCGATTCGCTCTGCTTGAGCAACCCTGGCGTAGACCTCTCTCGGTCGCCCCTAACATACATGACGTATTCGTTGAATTGAATTGAATTTGCCTTATTTTACGTGACGAGACTCAGGCCATGAGGCCTGCTCTTCCGTCTGACCACGCAAATTTCGTTACACTCCTTACACCAATCATGGGAGAAAGAAGGTATTACTTGGGCGACGAAACAGGCGATTTGAATTTAGCTCAGAAGCGTCATTTAGGCTTGAGGATCTTTTACATGCAGTAAATGTACTAACATGGGACAGCCGGCTTTACTTCCCCTCCGAAGGAAGGCGTACGAAGGATTTTTTCGCCCTTAAAAATCCACGGCTTCGATCGACTTTGAACCCGCAAACCTGGGTGTAGCAGTCCGATACGCTAACCGCTACACCATCGCTGCCGCATTCGTTGGTTCAATTCAGAGATTCTACCAATGTCGAGTCCTGGCAGCGGCAGGATGTACTACACGAAGTTGTGAACTAGGTAGAATTCAGTCGCTTTATGGAGGAGAATTCTGGCGACCGGCTGCATTTATCGGTAGTTTCTCCATTCAACACCGAGTGCTGGAGCAGTTCCCGAACAATCGGGCAACGGAACTTGCGCAATCACACATACGAGATTAATGACCATAGTAGATGACACACGTGGAGACACTAACAATCTATCAGCCACGCACAGACGGGGCTCAGAATGCTACAAGATATAGAGGTTTAGAACCCACAACCTTAGAGTCCACTTATAGAGGCGGTCTGGCCTAACCAAGATAATGCTCATCAAAAGGAGAAGCTTTTGGGCAGGAGATAGCCTTGTCTTTCATTGCTATGCTGTAAGTTTGTGACCAAACAAACTACTCAGTTTTGTGGAGAGAGGTATTTGGGTTGGGTGCATAAAATCTCATGATATTTATCTTTTTCATTGACAATGCATCTGTGTCTACTGCCCAGGTTCCAAAAATTGCTGTGAAGGACTGTGGGTTCGGCGAGATGAACTATTCACCCTACAGTCCAATTTGGATACCTAGCGATTACCATCACGTAATTTTGCCTCCAAATACGAGCGACAAAGTACGTGCACCACTAGTTTAGCCACTGCAGCGCCTCTGACCGAGAGGTCGTAGGTTCGAGTCCTGACGGCGGCAGGATTTTCGACACTAGCTTTTCAGCTAGGTCGAATTCAGTCGCGGTCTGGAGGACAATTCTAGCGGCCGGCTGCTCTGACCGGTAGTTTTCCGTGGTTACTACGATCAACACCAGGCGAATGCCGGAGCAGTACCCTAATAAACGGGCCACGGACCGCGTGCGATCTGTCCTTCCTCTTCCTTGTCCTATCCTCTCCCCTTACACACACACACACTTACACTAACAAGCACTACACTATCACATATTCCGGGAGACCGGCCGGGAGCTTAGAGCTTGTCCCGGCTGGGGCGGTACCCCGCTGATGGGAGAGTCCTGGTTAGGGGGAAACCCCACTAGCCGCCGGTAGGTCGGCGCCGGATCTCGCCATCCAGCGGGGAATGATCACCGCCATCCCGAGAAAAAACATGCACTACACTAACGGGACTAATGACAAAAGCAATTGACGCGCCCGAAAACAAGACAAAATCATCAATCAATCAATCAAAACATTACAAATGAGAAAGTGTTTGTGTGAAAGTCGCTGTAAAGTAAGTTTAGCTTATAACTTATATATAACTTATATATAGGTCGCTATGACTTGTCGATATTGACACTAGATGAATGTGATTTATACGGCATTGTTATATTTATTGTTATCTGTTTTGGGTGGAAATACTTGAGCCACTTTGTATTAGTCAATTTTAATTTTAAAAGTCCGTTTCGTAAAAGAATGTTGAAGGTAATGGTAATGTTCCTAGTTGAATAAAGGAAATCCCACAGGAATCACGTAAATGGAAATTGAATTAGATGGGTACAATCCTTGCTCGTAATTATTTTCTGGTACTTTTTTTTTTAATTTGTTGCGCCTTCATGATGCAGTGCTTCTCATAACCCCCATTGGGCGTTGAGCACTTAGGAGTAATCCCGCGTTACTTATGTTAAAGTCAATGTTTTTGGGAGTAATCCTCCATTACGTAGTCCGTTAGTCGTCAAGAGGACCGCCACGTAGCATCTCCGCGCACGCGCCTCTCTTGCGCGCTCCTGCGTCACTACCCAGCGGCCAGAATTGGGAAGGAAATAGGATAGGGGTAGGGTTTAGGACACTTCACAGCCCTTGTGAAGCAGCTAAACTCGGTTTGTTGAAACAATGTTTAATTTTATTATTTTGATTTGCATATATTAGTTTAGTATATGTATGTAGGTACGTATTATTAACGTTCTTTTACATTTTTGTTTTCTTTGTTAATTTTTTAAAATTTTATATTTGGATTTATGCTTTTCATATCTACTGCTCTGATGTATGTCTAGATGAACATAGTAACAATATTTACGTTACAAGCAATGAGTTGGCTAACATTCTCTGCAATAATCACCACCGTAGATTAATTTTTTTGTTAACCAGAACTGAGCATTGTTTATATTACCTTTAAAATACTGTTACACCAGATATAATACTGTTAACATCAAGCATGTACCGTACTACTATACGTAATACTGCCACCTTACCTACTATAATACTGCGATAACCTCCAAACACCAGGGGCCTTCATTCATCAAAACGACCAGGACTAGCGATCAAATCTAGGCCCACGTATGTTCCAAATATCAGGTTTTGCGCAAGATCGTTGTCATTCAGCATTTTACATTTTATTGTAATAAAACGAGGTCTTGTGTCGAAACGAGGATGGTTAATTATCTGTGCTTAAACGGCTATTCTCCGACGTTTAACTTCTCTGAGTAAAAATCGCGATTAGAAAGATACTTCAGAAATTCGCGAGAATTTTAAACGTGATTAAACTCAACGATAAACTAAGTTAAAATACATTACTCGAAATACTCCCTATGTTTTATTTCATAATCGGGGACAATATGTCGAAACAACATTCCTTTTGTAAGCGGGAAACCAGTGCGCAATGGCCCTGATAACACCTCTCGTTTCCATGTGTAAATGACTGTACATCCATGTTGCAGCGAAGTGAGGGAATTCTACAACACATACTAAAGAAAAGGAAAGTCACAACTGACAAATTATCGATATATTATGTTTCATTTCATTATCGGGGACAGCGCGAACGCAGTCCCCACTACCAAAAATTACGCACCCGAGTTATCCGCATTAGGGATAATCGCAGGGGTCAACCCAATCGAAGTGCAATGAAAGGGCCTCACCCTGGAGGAACCGCCTTTATGATCACGGTAACCCCTGTGCCAGGTAAGTATACCGATACACCCTTCGTTTCCATTAACAAACACTCCGTACGCTATTATAACGAAAAACGGTGGTCTTTCTCGGGATGCTACAAATATTTCTTATGAAGGCTCTGTAGCGACAACCCTACTGAATTGTACAATTCATTTTTTTTCACGCCGAAACCATACCAAAGTACTCATACTCGAAGAGTAAATTGGTTCGAAATACATCAAAATGAAATGTCGCCGAACAGCACCCCAGACTACACTAGTGCTTCACGTGGCCGTTGACGAGAATCAGGACCCCTAATGTTATTCGTGCTCCTCAGTACTCTGTATCGCTTATAGATGGCGGGAAGGAGCAGATCCACGTGTTATGCGCGAATTTCACGTGTTTAATTTTACGAAAAGCCATCGTCACAATTACTTGCTTTATAAACAACCAAACGTCTCCTAATAGCAATTTGTAAACATCAGATTGTCATTAGTGAAATTGCGAATGTAGTGAAGGATCTGGAACTACTACGCACGTCTTTTGGCAATTGTTACACATCCCAAAAGTTAGAATTCTTGAAGTATCACACGTATCAGAATTTGAGCTGTTGTCTGTAGGATGTATTAAATATATTTATTAATCACCCAAAAATAATTAGAAAATGCTAACAAATATTTACAATTTGTGAACTTGGCAAACAGAATTTCATACCAAAATCAGTACCAACTATTTAATAAAAATAAAATACCAACAACTATTTAACCCTCATTCACATACCCAAGATTGTTTGGACACCATCATCATTAATTTGTTAATATTTTTCTAAATAATAACACTCTTCTATGCATGCCTTTATGCACTTATTAAGAAGGTACCACACCATTTCAGGTATATTCAAAATTTGTATTAGAGTTGTTATTGTTGTTGTTATTATTATTATTATTATTATTATTATTATTATTATTATTATTATTATTATTATTATTATTATTCATGGGACCAGGTTTAGCTAAAGTATTAGTTTGTTATTCTCACATTCTCATTTGATACATCTTGTCATGAATTTAAAAAATGATGTCTCCGACAATATTTACCCTGAAATAACTTTCACACTCATAAGTATTTCTGATGCAGATATATCAAAAATGGAGTCTACGTATGGTGGATATTGAAAATTGCTTATCAAAGGAATGCTCAAATAAAATCATCTATGTCCACTCAGTATATTGCTATTCACATTTATGCTTACCACTTTCAGTTGTCAGTGAAGCTTGGTATCCAAAAAGACCTCAGGTATTGTACTTGATAGAAAAAAAGCAGATTTTGGTGTATATTGTACATAATGTTATTTACTACTATTAGGGATTAATCAATGTCCAAGTAAAATAGTCTTCAATTCCCTCCCTAAGAATATGGTCATTTTGTGAAAGATCCTGTGTAAACAACCAGTTTGTTTTCAAAGGTTCAGAAGTCTGGATTGTAAAAGTTCTCAGATCTATGAGTTGTGGATTTGTATGTTAATGTTTGCATGAACAGTGGAATCTGTGGAATAACAGTGAAATTTGAGACAATCTACAAAATGTAAGACAAGGAGATAGACATAGTAAACCCTTTGTTGAGAAAAAGTTATTATTTTTCACTAGGCAGTGGAGCAGATGGCTGGTAGTCATCTGGATGTATAATAGGTAACTTTCAGAACATTGAAATGTTAAAGGTTATATGTAGTGGTGGCAGCCATGGGATGTACTCAATAAACAAGCAATTTGGAAGTAGCGGAAGAAAAGTTGTAGGTTAGTTTAGTTAGTTATGTTAATTTTAAATTATTCTTTCAAAAAATATAAATGATGGTGTCATGTGAGGGCATGTGACAAGAAATACACATGCATCACAGCAAAATGAAAACTGGAAGACATTATCAAGAATTGCAAGAATTATTTAATTGTTAAAAACAGTACCTAATGAAAATTTCTAGGTCATTTGATTGATTTCTAACTTGTTAATCTAGTAAAGATAGTAATAATAATATTATTTTAAAGAAATAGTTAAAATTAACGAAGACGTGGAAGGAAATTTTACAGAGAGCCCTGCCTAAGGTTGAGGCATAGAAAAAGATGAAATTCAAACATGATCAAACATGAGCAAGAAAAAATCAAGATTATCAGGAGGAGTAGCGCAATAAATTTTTAGAACAAGAACAAAAGTTAGCAGGGGAAGAGGAATGGGAAAAGATATGATTGGGAATAAAAGAGTAATGGTAAAGATTAGAAGGAAAAAAGAAAAAAGAGAGAGAGAGAATCAAATTGACAAAAATTAATCCAAATAAAGATATAGAATCGGCAAAAGTACCGGATAGGCTTTTGTTATCAGATGTTGATAGTTTGGAGCAGTTGTAGGTTGAAGGATATTGAAGGAATGAAAGCAGATAAGGTTGAATTTGAAGGATATGAATCGAGTGGGCTTTGTGCGAGTGAAGGGTTTGCTGAAACAACAGTGAACGTAGGAGTGGGAGTCATGGGTATTTTTATATTTTAACTCAATGATGCCTTATTTTCCATGGCGAGGTTCGGGCCGAGGCCTGCTGTTCCGCTTGACCATGAAAATTACGCTACTTTCCTTTCAACATATGGTTGAGAAAGGAGGTATCACCACCGAAGCCATAAATTTGACCTGCTCTTACTGATTTCTGGTTTTAAATTTTGTTTGTCAAGATTTCAAATTGTACATATTGCTTTGCATTTCTTAATTATTTTTTGATTATATTTTTGAAATACATTTAATATATTCTACAGGCAACACCACAAAGCAATATTCTAACAATTTTCACGAATTCTAATAAATCTTGCAAAATAGTGTTCTGAATATTTAATTAGTAATGAGATTGAGTAACACAATTAAATGAACTAAAATTGATATATTTTTAATGTCTAACATTCTAAGATTGAGGGCACAGAAAACATATAAAATATTCTGTTTGAAACACTGGATTATAAAATCCATTTTTGAATGCCTGTTGTAAGAATGTTGAATTATTTGTAATCAATTGCTTCCACTTTGGGATGTAGTAACAAAGTAAAAACTGACATGGGGCATCTCAAAACATATCATTGGCATGAATACTAAATAATATGAACTTACAGCCCCCATCAAGATGTTGATTACATTCTTCAGCAAAATTAATCCTTTGCTACAAAAAATACTGAGGTACAGGTACGCATTATCAACAATGTTTAACCAATGTCTTACCACTGAAGTAAGTTTAAACCCAGGGATAGTTTTGATAGTGATACCTCAGTGATGCAATAGAAATTGTTAATCCAACTATTATTTGTGCAGTAGACATCCCCTCTGGTCAGATTCATAAGGAGTAATTACAGGATTCTTGGATAGATCTCAAATAATTGGCATTTTGAAAGTCAAACCATGTAATTTCCATAACTTGTAATAGGAAGTATTTGTCAGAAAAACATGTTTACACAACCAAAATACACATTCAGAAGATAAATGTTATCCCTCCAAGGACAAGTGTGACATATACATCACAGCAAATATGTTATGATACGATTTGGTTCCTATCGCTGCAAATCAATATTTCTATGTGTGTGAAAGTGTATTCTTTTTGCAGAGGGGGATGGCCATCAGTTTATCTTGCAGAAAATAGGTTTATCTTTTCTTGCAATTCAAAAATTGTGTTATTTTTTTCTGATGAACCCTGATCATTGATAAGTTGAATTCATTGCCTATATTGTCATGAATTCAATTTACCTCAATAGTATTTCAATTCAATAGTATCAATAGTATCAATTTACCTCAATTTACCTTCAATCACACATAGTTCTAAAAGTAATGAAAATTATTTAACAAATTTGATTATTATAAGCTGGGAAGCCGTGAGTTCAGTGTATGTCACACTCGCCTTTCCCCTTCTCCCCCCAACCACCCGCACCCCACCCCCACATGCACTCTCTCTCTCTCTCTCTCTCTCTCTCTCTTTCTCTTTCTTTATTCTATTGCCCAGTCAAAATTCAGAATTTTTATAAGATATTTTAAAAATTTATCAGGAATACCAACTATTTTGGAGTTGGACTGACTATTGCAGAATTTGTTCAGATGCTTGAAGAAGATATACAAGGCATCGATGGTGAGAAGGGGGAAATTTTGATGACTTAAATCATTGCCAAAAATGGTCAATAATATGCTCTTAAAATGTTTTAAAAATGCTTTAAAAGCAAAGAAAAATTATGTAAGAAATGTGATGAAAACCTGTGCAGATGAATAACTCACGATATGTTACTGATGTAATCAAAGCTTCTCCCATTCTTTCAAGTGAACTTAGCTGGCAAACTTTTGATTTGAACTATTCTTTAACAGAAAATCTGTGTCTTTAGGAATCTCAGAATCGGCCAAAATGGTGATGACAGGCATCATAGGAATATCGTTAGATTACATACTCACAATACATACCAAACTACATCTGGTATTACAATTACTGAATGATGAAATTGGATAGGCTATTCAGGAATTCTGTGGAGAACATTTGCTGCATCTCGTAAATATTAGAAGCAAGCACCATTAACATGATATTAAAATCAATGAAATCAGTGATTTGATCAGTGAAAATGAAGTAAAAATGAAAGAAAAAGGTAAAAAATGACTTATTAGTTGAAATTGACAAAAAATGCCAAAAGACCTATAAAAATGGGTCATTTCCTTTCATCATAACATAAACTTAATTTCTACACTAAACAGCATTGTTGTAAAGAGAAAAGAAAAAAAAAACATAAAATGCTTCTGTTAGAAATATTAGTATATACAATAGAAATATGGGTAATTCCAATGGAATGAATCAAGATATAAATCAATATCTAGAAGAGGTATAAATGGTACTAGACAATATGGAGTAGGTAATAGATGCAGCAACAAATAATGTTTGGCAGATTTACAAGACAGGAAAGATAATTACTAAACTGGAATTTGGAAGAGACTTTACCATCACATACCTCAGAAGAATAAAGCAGCTGTTAAATCTGTGGGTCCAACAGCTCTGTTGGACGTGAGTTTTTGAGCATCAATGAGCATGAAATAGGATGTTGGTTTTTACTTGAAACACAATATAGTTTCATACAAAAAAATGAATACAAATTTTCAGCCGTTTGACATCATCAAACTTTTTAAAAGAACTAAATTGCGAAGTATAATTTGTTTGCTACTGATTGTACCCAATAAGTGCTTATGTTCAGCAAATAAATGCTTGCCTTTTTGAATATTTTCTCTTTTTCAATCCAGTACAGTTATCACCGCCAAACGATGTTTGATGAATTCGTCACACCCATAGTGGAAATATAAAATATAAAAAAACACCAGTGGTGGTTATTTCCACCATGGTCACACCCTTTCACTCCTCATTGATATGTGGAATAATTTTCTTAACATCTGTTGGGACTTAAACTAATGTAGTTGAATTAAAAGTTGTAAATTCAAATTTTTTATGAAAAATAATTTTGTTCTTGGAGGGTTAAACATATTGCAATTGTGAAATTAAAGAAAGCAATCACTTAATGAATAATAAGCAAACAAAAGCATTCTTACATAAAAATATTAATAACTATGATTTAAATTTTGTTTGATATTTTTTTAAAATAAAGCTTACGATAATGGGAATATTTTTTTCGAAACGGATAGCAACGAAAAAACAGAAATATGGCCAAGTCTATTCAATTTTCGCAACTTTAATATTTATTTCCATTTTAACATTTCCTTAATAACATTCTTTCTGTGTAGCATTGGCAAAATATGTGCTCAATAGTTTGATTCTTCTCTATAATCGCAATTTCACTCGTGCCAATTTCGTGTTTACAAACTGTTATTAGAAGACGTAAGGTTGCTTATAATCCAAGTAATTGTGACGATGGCTTTTCGTATAATTTTCAGTATCCACCATACGTAGCCTCCATTGTTGATAGTATATCTGCATCAGAAATACTTATGAGTGTGAAAGTTATTTCAGGTTAAATATTGTCGGAGTCATCATTTTTTAAATGATTTAAACACGTGAAATTCGCGCATAACACGTGTATCTGCTCCTTCCCGCCATCTGTAAGCGATACTGTACGATACTGTAAGCGATCTGTAAGCGGTAATTATAGGATTTATTCCTTCTGTAATATTACGTCATAACTCATTGTGAAATGCACGAGTACATGAGCAAACTATACCACGACCTACATTAAGGCCGAATAAATTTGAAAAACCCCGAAATGCTTTGTATAATTAACGAAATTTTGTGTTCAATCTACTTAAATGGACGTTTCATTTGAGCTTTGTCTGATCTGAGACACTGAGAAATTTTATTACTTAAACATTTCTTTATTACTTCGTTGGTTTTCTATGAAGTGTACAACTATTTATTAAAAAATGAATTATTTTATTTGCTTATTATTATATTGTTATTAGTTAACCAAATTAAAACATCTAATTTTGTACTATAAATAATTCCTTGTTTAGATGGAAAGATACTTCCGTGTACAATCTGGATGATGTTGCTCACTGGCAGAATAAAGAAACATGGAAAAATATACAATTACAAATAAAAAATACAATAAAATATATTTTGCTTCTACTTATACATTTACACATATACCAATGCAAAAACATATTCTCACGTTTACACAAATGTACTCACATACAACTCAACACATGCACACATGTCAGCACCTTTTCACCCTTAGCTTACTTAAGAAACTAGGGATAAACATTTAATATACGAACTACAAGGTACGAATACAGAATACCTATAACTATTAAATTTCTGACATGTGAGACACTCGTTGTCATAAAGCAATAAATATAAGCTTATGTTCAAATAGCCTTGCAAAAAGACATATTAGAATAGTTATAATAAAGAAGCAGAAAAATCACTTCCACTGCAATGCATCACACACCACTTAATTTAAATTTTAGCTGTTAAAAGCAAAGAAATTACAAAGCATAGAATTTCAAAGATTAATAGCATCATCAGCGAAAAGAATGTTCTTTCATATCTAATCGGCGAAAATATATCGTTCATGAAAAACAGAGAGAGGACGAAGGTAAAATCGGGCAATGCGGACATAGTGCACAATAAGTAATTTAAATTCGTTTTAGAATTACTTCAGGAAGCAATTGTACGTACTTACACTTGACATCCAACAAAATAATGGAAGGACCAATCATTTTGATCCACTCAATAGAATATTACGTCGTATCTCACCACGTCCCATACAATAATATCCAAATTGATTTACGATTTATCTCGACTTAAACACTATATTCTTGTTTGATGTTGACCAGTTCATTCTTAATTCTAATTTCTTGTATTGTAAGATTTTATTTTTCGAGTGTGTTATTTCGGAGGAACATACCCACTGGTCGCAGTTTGTATCCGTGTATTCGACCCAACCTTTTGTTGCGGGGACATCTGTCTGGGACCACGTGCGGGGAAGTGAAAGGACGGTAAGGGCAGAAGGTGTCCTCTGGGCCGTTCTCTATTCTCTTAAAGGCCTAAGGCGGATGAGAGGAGAGGCCTAAGGCGGATGAGATCAAGACAATAAGAACAGGGATGACCCCAGTCATGGCAAACAGCAGTTTATTGGGAAAGTGTTGCTTACATTGGCACCTGACGTAGCCCAGCCTCGCCAAGGCCAGTTCTCCGGAAGAGAGACTTTGCAGCGGTCATCGGTCGGGTTAGCGACACTCGAAGTGCACATCGGTCAGAGAAGAGGGCAGGAAACTGCTAACAGCACCTTCGAAGATAATTTTGGACTAGAGGGACAGAGGAGTGTCAGCAGGGCCAATTAGGGCCGATCTGAACCGACAGAGGGGTGAAGAGATGTCGTCAGGGCCAGTTTGGGACGATCTGAACCAACGAAAAGTGATAGGAAGTCGGCAATGCCAGTTTCGGCCAACCTCAACCGATTAAGAGACGAGTAGGACACAAGGAAAATCACAAAAACTAAAACTAAACACGTATGTTGTAAGTTTCATGTGACACAGTGCTACGCTGACGTTTTGATTGTGTGACAACTATGACACTAGGCACAACATGCACAACACTTCATCGAAAGACAGATAAATTTACTAGAGTTAATAATTGCACGATTGCATATCGCTTCCAAATGTATCAGGTAATATCCGTCACAAAAGTATAAAACGAAATATAACTTTGAAAATATAGCAAGAAACATCAGAACTCTGAAGGCGAGTTGTCGGTCTGCCTATTCTTAGAGAACAAATCAATTTTGAATAATGTCTCGGTGTCGCAGGGGATTATTATAGGAGGGAGTTTGAGCACCTGGCAAAAGATAGAGACGTTATGCCCCAACTGTCACGTGTAGCACTTTTTTATACCTTCTCATGCACGAACTTAGAACTTCATAAATAGTCTCGATGGGCACCTAACAAATGGCAATATGGACGCCTCAAGACATGCAAAATTGCATTTTTCCAACTCTGATAAACCGATTTTCGTATGAAAATCATTTACAATTATTCCTCACCAACTCCACAAAGCTAGCCATAATTAACGCAAAATGTTGGAAAGGTGAAAGAAATTTTACGAGAAGAAGTTGTAGCCATATATTTAGGTAAGGTATGTTTTACGCTCATAACATTTGTTTTAAGATATTCCGACTTTCTCAAGTAAAGCCAATTTAAAATTCCTGACTGCATACACATCGCGTCGCGCCAGAAAACCTTAAACTTCACGTACAATGTTGATTTGATGTACTCTTTAATCGTAACTTGGTCTAATGCTCTCATTCTGTGATATTTTATGAAAGTTTTTTGATCAACGCTTGATATGCTTCTTTTGTTATAATGCATAACGTAATGTTGCCATTGCTAAAACTCTTCTGAATGTTGTCTTTTACGTCCGAATAAAGTCGTTAGTCACGTGATCAATAGAGTTTTTATTGATATCTCCCTATGCCTGACGCTAGTGTTCAAGTATGCGAAGGGAAGGTTGTAGAATGAAATCCCATGTAAAATAAAGTGACGTTGACAGCTCACATGATTGTAATGAACTATTCGTTGATTGTTCCAAAATGGTCTGAAACTTCTGCTTGTGTATGTATTTGTCTTTTACATCTACAATAACCAAGTTTTACCTAACATCGATGTTCAAAATTAAATCATTAATGTGAATAAAATATTGACAACATCAACGGTTATACACATCAATTATTTAATTTTTCGGTACAGAATAGAGAGAAATTCAAGTAATGATGCGCTAAAAAACGACGAATATTACGGCAGAAAATTCTTAGTACTAGGCACTAGTAACGAAAAACTGGATAAATGCATTTGTTTAATTTAGAAAGAAAAAAAGTTCCCTATCACGTGATGTAGAGAATGTATTATAATTATCAGAATGTATTATAATTATGTATTATAATCCATGTTTTATGGAAGCTGGAGTTCGAAACATTGAATGACGGCAAAACGTCTGTCCTACATGCCCTACACTAACGGGACTAATCACCAAAGCAGTTGACGCGCCCGGAAACACGAAAAAACCAAACCAAACCAAACCAAACCAAGAGGCGACCCACTGTGCCGCCAGCCACCGATCTATAAAATGTGATATAATCTGCTCCGTCCACCGCTGGAGCTGCTAGAAAGAGCAGGGAGCGAGCAGCGGTGCCCCTCGGAGCAGATCTCTGGGCGGCGCTGGTTTATGCTATGTTGGGGAAAGTGCTCATCCCTACAGCTCCCAGGTTAGGGGTATCGCAAGGGACCATGGTGGCCATTCTGTAACTCCATTAAACTTATTTTGAGTTGAGGTTTAAAGCCGAAATTTATACTGAAATTGAGTATCACCGCTATCTTTTAGTTGTACAAATTTCAGATTTTTATATGAACTTCCCAATGGAGATATAATAGTTGAAAATTTCAAAAAAATCAAATGTGTACGCAGGTGAATTTTTTATCTAATTACCTTTGTTATTTGACACTGAAGTAATATAATATTCTGTGTAGTAGCAGAAAACATGAAGACTGGCTTTATTCTTCTATGAAAAAATTCTGTATGAAGATCCTTTTTTTTAAATTGCATCCGTTACTGTTAGTTGCCAAAATGACGAAATTAAAACATAAATAATATATTGATTTCTAGAGTATAGAATACTGATTCCAAAGCGTTTTTTTTCTAAAAAGCTAGAGTAAATCACAGCTGAGTTATTTCAAAACTTTGAATGTCTACTAACGTGAAATTTTGCACGTGGTTTAAAATACAGACGTCCGCAAAGTATATAATAAACAATTTTAAAAATTATATTGAACAATCCATAGATAAAGGAATCTATATTTGAAGTAAGTATTTTTCTGAGATGGTGAGTCGAGCAATTTGTTATATTCTGCACCACTAAGAATGAAATGAACACACGGACTCGTCTACGGAAACTAAACTAAACTAAACTAAACTCTGAGGGGCCAGCTTCAAGTTGTACCCCTCGTCCCGCCTAGCATTCCATCCACTTTCTACACTCCGTATCTACCGGGAGCGGTAGTTCAGTGCATCAACTGATGTCACTGCAGCGCCTCTGACCGGGAGGTCCTAGGTTCGAGTCCTGACGGCGGCAGGATTGTCGACACTAGCTTTTCAGCTAGATCGAATTCCGTCGCTGTCTGGAGGAGAATTCTAGCGGCCGGCTGCTCTGATCGGTAGTTTTCCGTGGTTTCTCCGATCAACACCAGGCGAATGCTGAAGCAGTACCCTTCTAAACGGGCCACGGACCGCGCGCGATCTTTCCTTCCTCTTCCTTGTCCTATCCTCTCCCTTTGCACACATACTTACACTAACATGCAGTACACTACCACATATTCCGGGAGACGGGTCGGGAGCTTAGAGCTTGTCTCGGCTGGGGCGGTGCCCCCTTGGTGGGAGAGTCCTGGTTAGGGGGAAACCCCACTAGCCGACGGTAGGTCGGTGCCGGATCTCGACATCCAGCGGGGGAAGATCACCGCCATCTCCCGAGAAAAAAACATGCGCTCTGATCGGTAGTTTTCCGTGGTTTCTCCGATCAACACCAGGCGAATGCTGAAGCAGTACCCTTCTAAACGGGCCACGGACCGCGCGCGATCTTTCCTTCCTCTTCCTTGTCATATCCTCTCCCTTTGCACACATACTTACACTAACATGCAGTACACTACCACATATTCCGGGAGACGGGTCGGGAGCTTAGAGCTTGTCTCGGCTGGGGCGGTGCCCCCTTGGTGGGAGAGTCCTGGTTAGGGGGAAACCCCACTAGCCGACGGTAGGTCGGTGCCGGATCTCGACATCCAGCGGGGGAGGATCACCGCCATCTCCCGAGAAAAAACATGCGCTACACTAACGGGGCTAATGACCAGAGCAGTTGACGCGCCCGGAAATATGAATAAATCAATAAATCAAAAAAGCCCCGCCTAGCATTCCATCCACTTCCTATACTCCGTATCTAGAGTCCTGGGAAAGGACGTCCCCCTCTCCTACACCATTTCTCTCTATAGTTCTCCAGGTCGACCAACTTGAAGCTGGTCCCTTAGGGGCCAGCTTCAAGTTGTACCCCTCGTCCCGCCTAGCATTCCATCCACTTTCTACACTCCGTATCTACCGGGAGCGGTAGTTCAGTGCATCAACTGATGTCACTGCAGCGCCTCTGACCGAGAGGTCCTAGGTTCGAGTCTTGACGGCGGCAGGATTTTCGACACTAGCATTTCAGCTGACCTGACTGATGTATAATTTGATTTTAAGGGATCATTTCATTGTTTTGAAGAGAAAATGGGAGTCAATGTAGCTAAATTTGTGACAATAACTGTCAAGCAACATCACTCAAAAACGGTCATGAGACAGGTAACCAGTGACGTAACGCCATTTCATAGTGCTTGTATAATCCTTACTTTTAAATCTCGGATTAATATCGGGATTTTAAATCTCACGCCAGCTGCTCTAGGGTTGGTTGTTAGTGATTCCGGGCGTCAACTACTAGGGTCATTAGTACCGTAAGTGTAGTGCTTGCTTTTTTCTCAGGAGTTAGCCGTTCTTTCCCCGTTGCATGGCGAAATCCGGCGGAGTTTTCCCTAACCAGGTATCTCCCGGTCAGAGACATCGCAGTGACATCAGTTGATGCTCTGAGTTACAGTGTGTTATTTCAATAATAACTTATCGGAATTATTTATCGAGACCTAACTTCGTTTATCGTGGTAAACACGCATACGCAGAATTTGAAAAATTAGTTCACATCGTACACGATACAGTGCTTTGCGTTCTTAGAACATTCTCTCATTTAAATTATCTTATATTTTATCAGTTTTAGAACTGACAAGTGCATCTAAAATCGATACTACAAAAGGGAAAATCCGGAATTAACAATGATCTTCCTCCGATCTGTATCTGAAAACTGAATGGAACACCTGAAACTAATAATGAATCTTTATTTTTTACTTTCGATTACAAGATGTATGATCTTGTTTAGGATCTCGTATTCTATGCATTTCTTTACGATAACAAGTATTTCTAAACTTTCTGATAACAGAGCTTGTATTTCTACAAAATCACACTGGTATTGGTATGATGATAAAGTATCAGGTCATGTTTTGAAAAAATACGTTGCCAGATATTTAGAGCGTGATACTTTTGTTGTTATGGAAGATTGTCGCTTGGGAGGCACTTGAAGGCAAGTGAAATGCACAAAGATATCTCATCAAAGATATCTCATCAGATAATTTGACACACCCCCTGCTAATTTTAATCAAAAGGCAATTTTAATACGTGTCAAAAGGTTAAGGAAGAGTGTAATTTCTAGTCTCAGTTTTATTGAGCAAAACAATTATTTCGATATACGAAGTTCCCTATGACTAACATATTCCCCCATTAATTAGCAGTAGTACAGTAAAAGAGATCGGGCGTGACGTATTGGTTAGTCTGGTAGCCTTGCATCGCTTGAGCCCAGTTCCGATACCAGGTTGTTCCAAGTGAAATTTGTGGTGGACAAAGCGAGTTTGCGACCGATTTTCTCAGGGTTCTCCTGTTTTCCCTGCCAATACGCGTTCCACTGGATAGCTCCATCAGTCATTCCCCACCCTCTCCTGTCATTAACCACCATTCCGCCAAGAATCTCTAGTGCCTAGGCGATAACCAACTGTTTCTGTTTCTCGTCAGAAAAAATTCCATGCCTAGCCAATCCCTCAATTACTTACAAATTCAACTAGCCGCGCCCAGACTTCATTGCTTTCTCGGCAATCCCCAAACAGTTTACTTTATCAACTAGCCGCGCCACGTGGTTCAAAGCAATGAAGTTTGTTGACCTTGACAACTCGTCTACCGTTGCTATGCCGCCATATTTGCATATGTCTATCCTTACCATTCACCCTGTTAACAATAAATGTCACTCAATACAATGTCCCACATATTGGTATGTCACAATATAGATCAAAGACAATTACTTTGTAAAATTACTGAAAGTTGAAAAATTTGATTGGATAATTTATAATTTGATAATATTATATATGTGTTAATGTACTAATAAATGTGACTTTGCACATTATTATGATTTATATATAACCCACTACCTTTATTTTCACTATATTCATTGTAATAATTTTAAATACTTGGATAGGACATACTGCCGTATGTTCTTGAGACCACTCTTAAAAACTTGAAGATAAATGTATTTTTAAAAAATTCTTATGGATTCTTCAAATAAATAAAGTACTTAATTACAATGATATGAACATTAAATGGGGACATTTTTTTATTTTTGTAATAATTTTCCCAGAAAAGTAATCGCAAATGAAGTAAGGGTTTCTAGTATAACTGCGCACCTGTCCGGACTACCAATGATGAGGTCACAAATCACTGTCGAGGCTTTCTTTATCCAGGGTGTTATGTTCAGAATAATTGCACGCTTTTCACAAACACAGATTTATTACAATGAACCACAGAAAGTTCATTGGTCACAATTCCAGAATCCAAAAGAGTATACCATGTCACAAGCCAAAATCAAAAACCAAAAGTCCGGGAGATGACCAAAAAACTAGCTTGCAAACCAAGAAATACACCAGAATGAACCAAAATTACTGCCGGGCCTACACTCGCTTCTACACGGTACAATCTCCTCACTCAAGTTTACTCAATACACGGTTACTAGCGATCTGTCTCTCTGGCTGGCGGCGCTCGCTTTTAAAGCGGGCGGCGCCGCAGACTCGCTGCACCGCTCCTGGCTTTCCGGCCAGCCTTCCTTCTAGCTCGGGCGGCGCCTTTTCCGCTTCGCCGCCTATGCCGACTTCCTAGGTCGCCGCTGAGCGCTGCCACTTTGGCGCGCTCTTCAAACGTGATTATACAGCCGCAACACACGGGGTGTTGCCTGACCCGACACAAGCAAAGCCGCAAAAATTAAAACTGAACACGTATGTTGTAATTCGTTGGTGGAAAACAGAGATAATGCTGTCATTTTGAGAGTGTGACAATTATGACTGAAGGCACAATAGACACAAACATTCTGAATGACGTAGGCAATGCCTCCCACAAAGTTTATAGGAATATATAACATTTGAAGTATGGCACGAAACCTCAGAACTCTGAGGTGAGTAGTCAGGGGTCTGTACTTACAGTGCTTTATTTTAATGAGATCAAAATATCTTGTCTCTGTAGTTTGGGGCGTTTAAGCGCTACTGCAAATGTGAAATTTGAAGGCTTCTTTTTTTCACAGAAACGTTTTGGGTTTTCAAAAATCCTCATTTACCAGCATGAGAGATTTAAAAAAATTAATTTGTGTAGTTGCTGAAAAAACGAAAAAAACCCAAAATAAACTATATGTCATATTACACAGTGCAATTGGTAATATCCGTAGGAAGAGTTCAAAGAACAAATTTGGATCCTTTTTGAGGAAATGGCGTTTGAGGGTTTCTGAAACGCCGAGCAGCCGGCCGCTAGAATTCTCCTCCAGACAGCGAGTGAATTCGACCTAGCTGAAAAGATAGTGTCGAAAATCCTGCCGCCGTCAGAAGTCGAAGCGGGTTTTCAGTTCAAAGCCAGTTTTAGAACTGATACCTATATCCAAGGTAGATACGAGGGGGAAATTCGGATCTATCAATGGTCTTCCTCCCATCTGCTTCAGAAAGCTGAATGGAACACCTGAATCTCATTATGAATTTTTATCTTCTCATTTCAATTGCCGGACGTATGTCTGTTTTGAATCTCATCTTCTTTGCATTTATTTACGATAACATAAGTATTTCAAAACTTTCTGATGAGAGCGTTTGTATTTCTACAAAATCACACTGGCATTGGTTCGGAGATAAAGTATCAGGCCATGTTTTGATAGAATACATTGCTAGATATTTAGAGAGTTTTTTTGTATTTCGTGTTGTTATGGGAGATAGTGCTTGGGAAGCACTTGAAATCAAGTGAAATGCACAAAAATGATATCTCATCAGATAATTCTGCGACACCCCTGCTAGTTTCAATCAGAGGGAATTTTAATACATGTAAAAAGGATAAGGAAGAGAGTAATTTCAAGTCTCAGTTTTATTGAGCAAACCAATCATTCCGATATACGACGTTGATGACTTAAGGAGTGAAAACTCCATTGATATATTCCCCATGAAGTAACAGTAGTTCAGTAGAAGGGGACGGGCGGCTCGTGGTGTAGTACATAGACTGCTTGTCTTTTGTCGCTTGGGTTGATTGATTGATATTTTCGTGTTTCCAGGCGCTTCAACTGCTTTGGTCATTAGTCCCATTAGTGTAGTGCCTGTTTTTTTTCTCGAGAGATGGCGGTGATCTTCCCCCACTGGATGGCGAGAGTGGCGGCGACCTACCGTCGGCTAGAGGGGCTTCCCCGTAACCAGGACTCTCCCACCAGCGGGGCACCGCCCCAGCCGGGACAAGCTCTAAGCTCCCGAGTGGTCTCCCGGAATATGAGGTAGTGTAGTGCATGTTAGTGTGTGTAAGGGGAAAGGTTAGGAAGGAGGGGAAGGAAATATCGCGCGCGGTTCGTGGCCCGTTTGGTACGTACTGTTCCGGCATTCGCCTGGTGTTGTTCGTAGGAACTACGGAAAACTACCGATCATAGCAGCTGGCCGCTAGAATTCTTCTCCAGATAGCGACTGAATTCGACCTAGCTGAAAAGCTAGTGTTGAAAATCCTGCCGCCGTCAGGACTCGAACCTAGGACCTCCCGGTTAGCGGCGCTGCAGTGACATCAGTCGAAGTTGATGGGACATATGCAGCTCAGGTCTAGCGGTTTTGCTTCTTCTTATAGAAAAAGAAATGCTCATATAACCACCGGTTTTGCGCTTTGGAGCGCTCTAGTAGCAAATATTTAGCAACACAACAATTGGTTAGCATTAAATATTGCAAAAACATGCCGCCAGAGGGCTCCAACGACTACTGGGCGCGTACGAACGCGACAAAAATGGGCTCGCACTAAGCGTACCCGTTACGCTGGGCACTAATGGGTAAATAAGGCATACGTAAAAGGTGGGTAAGAGTAAAGGGAGATTAAGTTGAAATATTACATAATGTTTCTTTGTATCACTAATAAACGTTACTGAGGACAAAAACGTATGGAACTCACCTCGTACTTCTGTTTATGTGCTCCATACCGAAGCCCTTTCCAAAGAAGCACTTGACCATACCAATATGTAAATACATTTCGACTTTATAAGAATACATTGTGACAAATACAATATTATAGCTAAACTAGTGATGCTAAAGCAACACCTACTTTCTCGCTCGTATATTGAGGGAAAATTTTACGAAAAGTACTCAAATTGTTAAGAAATTGTACCTCACCTTATTTCAAAATCTATATTTAAGAAAAAGATTTCATTGAGGAAAAAATATCTATTTTTTAATAATTGTAGTTTTAGGAAGACGCCGAAAAAAAATGAACTTTCGCAATTTTCGAAAAATCAGGCGTTTCAATGAACATGAGACTTTCGCTATTCTCTTACACGTCATTTACACTATCCAACAACAAAATTTAATAAAAAATGATGGGGTCACATTTTTGAAAATTTGGAAAACGTCCTAGAGGATTATAATAAAGAACCCATAAAATTAAAATATCGGTGTCAAATTCAAGGGGTCAGAACCATTCATTCAGCCAGATCGTTTGAAGAATATTAATATTGAGGAAAATCTGCTGGACGGTTTAGTCGCTCGCGTTGTTCACAAACGGACCGACAGACGTTTTGGGGCCAATCAACTTGTCGGGATTCTAGCATCCCACATGTTAAAGTAATTTTTTTAAAACAAATTAGCGACTGGATATATCCGCTTTTTCTTTACCAGTGCTCGGCAATAAGTGTTTTTCTGCCAATGATTCACCTTTTTTTGGCGCATCATTCTGTTCTAGTTCTCTTTCTTCTCGCAATTTTCTCTCTAGTCTGTAGGGAACAAGTAAGCAGGAAATTTGTTGGACACCCTACATTATTGAGTTAGTTAAGTTTGAGAAAACTGTTCATTATATAACGTGGAGTTGACAGATTTTGATGCTAAAATAACTTCGGTTGTTATTGAAAGGAATAGAGTCAAAAATTTAAAATACATATAATATTCTGCGAAGAACATTATATGTCTGCACGCATAAAAGTAAGTTGTATCCAGTTCATTTAGTCATATATTTTTTCTCAAAATATTACGAGTGCATTCAAGGGACAAATTGGTATGGAGAAATTAACGTTTATTTTTACAAAACAGGACGTTTTCGTACTGTTTAAGTAATCCCCATCAACATTTATGTACTTGTCCCAACAGGTTACCAACTTTTTTATAACAGCTGCAAAGAAGACTGTCTTGTCTTGATGTTTCAACGAATTTTCCACAAATGTTTTGACATCATCGTCATCCCGGAACAACTTTCCACCAATTGAATCCTTCAATGGATCAAACAAATGGAAATCAGTTGGTGCTAAATTGAGGTTTTAAGGGAGGTCAGACAGTTACAACCTATCGATTTTGACGATGGTTTGACGGCTTTGTTGAGCAGTGTGGTACGTGAGTTGTTTTGCTGGAGAATCACACCTCTCCTTGAGATTCATGACGTTTTTCTCGCTTGGCTGGTGTCGGAGAAATCACGGAAATCCACTGTTCAGAGCCGCCCGCTGTTAGAATTCTCCTTCAGACTATTATGATTCTAAATTATGACGCCGTCTTATATGTAAAAATGCAGGATGCCACCAAATGTCCAAATCAGGTTGTTCTTCAGGAGCCATTAAATTTGTCGGATGTTAACATAGTATAGGCACCGTTATCTCCATAACCTCTGGCCCAATAATTTTGCTTTTAGTTTTAAGTGAAAGATAATTCAATATTCTTTAAGACACACACCTTTTGATATATTTTCCTTACACACCGTTTGATATCTCCACTGACTTCTCATCAGAGGATGATCAGTTTGACAATGATGCCAGTTTGGCGATAGAGGAGAAAGTATTTATTTTATTTATATATTTATTTAGTCAAAAACTGTATATGACGTATGGGGGAGAAAATCATCCTACGTATTCAAAAGTATTCAGGTAATTATAGGAATGGATGCAGCTGGTATCGTCATAAAATTCAATGAATAGGTACATTTTATGACGTCATGAATTGATGATGAACCTCGTGAATGATCGTTACCGTGACGTTATCAATTTGAGAAAAAATAGAAGTTACGTAAAGAAAATAATTTCAAACAGCAAAAATCAAAGACTGATTACTTTATTTTCAAGTCCCGATAACGTTCTAACATGACATTATACACATTTAATGGCATTATAACATTTCGTTGAACAAAAGCGTCTCGCTAAACCCTCGTTATCATTTATCCTTTCTACCCCACACTAGCCCCTGTTAATCGAGTTGCTACAGTACTTTTATTTTTTTTTATTGTTTTCAATTTAAAAAGTGAAAGGGCAATGAACGATGATTAAGAAGGTCGAGAAGATAAAAAAGGAATTTCCGAAGCGGTGCTAGAAAGAAACAAAACATAATATGAACCCTTCATTCGAGATCTAGTGTGAACCTGTAAGATCCGTGTAAAACAGGCAGCGATTATAAATGTTGATAGTGGAGTGTGTTCCACTCGAAAAGTGTGAAAATGTCAACTCAAAGTATGGAATATAAAATATTAAGATAATTTAAACAAATTTAGATAAGATTGGAAGAAACGATAAAATATGTAATATTCGAATGGAAATTTCCTCTCATGTACATTATTATTTTTCAAGGTCTCTTAAAATGGAAATTTCAGTGGAAGATGAGTTGAAGTGGTAGTTCAAGACTGTTCATCTACTGATAAAAATGATATTTACCAAAAGTAATTATAGAGACTATTCCACTTAAAAAGTGAATTGAAGATCTTAAATACTTCCTTCTCTTGAATTAATCGAACATGAAATTCACCGGGGCTTTATCGCCTGAGTTTTGCCGGAATAGATGTTGTAATTAAATAGATTTTAAAACGTAATTTTAGCTGTATTCGAGCAAGAAAAGTAGAGAATTTAGTGCCGTTTTTTTAAAAAGAATTTAAATAATTTCAAGTAACTATATGATTAAAAGTTAATGTTTTTCATATAAAGTATGTACTTATTAAAATTTAAATATGTATTCGAATTTCAGGTCCTGAAGTTGAGTCACACAGAATAAACTGTGAACATTTTTAGAACTGTTCAGGGAACGCTTAGACGCTAGTACTGCTCTGAGACGGACAGAGACAAAGTAACCATAAAAGTTAAAAACTCTTATGGTATAAACGACTCTTCAAATTATGTGTTTTCATAAAAAAAGCAAAATTCATTTTTGGTGCAATAATCGTATATAATCGTATTGTGACATATCAATATGTGGGACCTTGTATTGCGTCACAGTTATTGTAAACAGGGTGAATTGTAAGGATAGACATTTGTAATTATGGCGGCATAGCAACGGTAGACGAGTTGTCGTCAAGGTCAACAAACTTCATTGCTTTGAACTACGGGGCGCGGCTAGTTGATATAGTAAATTGTTTGGGGATTGACAGAGAAAGTAATGACAGTCTGGGGCGCGACTAGTTGAATTTGTAAGTAATTGAGAGATTGGCTAGGCATGGAATTTTTTCTGACAAGAAACACTAGAAAGATGGACCGAGTTTTGAAGGGCTGAAAGAGGGGAATATGGATGCATTCCGACTTATGACGTGGTGCTGTGCGGATCGTGTGTAGACAATTGATGTTGGGAGTTTGGGAATTGAGAACTTTACTTTAGAACGTATGATTGTCGGACTTAGAATATTGATGTAAGGTGCGGAAATTGTAACTTGGAAATATTTCGAGTGCAGCAGCTAGAATTGTGAACTTAGGTGAATTTGTCGGCATCAGGACTGGGAGTATTTGATGCAGCTACAGTTTGCTGAACTTTAATATTTTAAGTATACGCATAGAAAGAACTGGGAACTTTTAAAAGGAGAATTAATTAAGTCTTATCAATTTATGAGGCGGTGAGGTTTAGTGACTTGAGTACACTTGTGCCAGAACGGAAGAAAAGAAGATGGTATTTGGACCTGGAGCCATCGACACCGGGGAAGATTGAAAATGGTTCTACGCGGCGACATCGGTCGAGAGCACGCGAAGACGGGTACTGCAATATAAGGTTTGAGACTGGTCATGACCAAAAGTTTCGTATTGTTAACAAGGAACATTGAATAAACTTACAAGTTTCTGTGAATAGAAAAGATGATTTTCGTTTAGCCAATTCCAGCAAATGAGTAGCTAGAAATGTATATTTGCTTTTCAGATTCCTCGGCCACTCTGTACAGATGGCAGATCGAATAATCGGCTATTAGTAGGCAATAGCGATTATTTCTTATAAGACCCATCGACCCAGTTAACCGGATATTACTTTAATGGAAACAGCAGTTGAAGAGTAATTTTAATAATTGAATTAGCTTATAAATTTGGAACGGGTTGTTTTTTTAAGGGCAGAGGAAATATTAAATTTAAAAATTAAATCAGACAGTTAGTTTCAGTATGTATTAAATGGCCAGAAACTATAAATCCAAAATATTACAAATCAGAAAGTGCATGAATGAAAGTCACTGTAACACTACATTACTACAACACTACGAAGAGGAAGAACTTCACGTCAAACTAATGGCAATAGGACTTACTACGTAACATTACTATATACTACGCACTATCTGAACATTATCGTAAAATACTATTGTAATATAATATATGTTATTATACTCGGCATACAATAGCACACATCATTTCATCAAAATATCCTCGAGAGTTACTTGTTGAGAAAGTACCGGATGATCCTTAATAAATAAATATTTCTCCGTATTACATACTTCATTCTCCAACCTTATAAACTCACGGCTACATGTTAGAAGTTTAAAAATTGAAACGTTTAATAGAAAGTTGTTTCTGAATAACCAACTATTAACCAATAACATTACTATTTATGTTGACTATAACTGCAAATTTAATTGAACCTGAAGACTAGCGAAACAGCATTCGGAATAGTCATATGTTACTTAAATACTTGTGTCTTCGATATGGTTAAAGTTCTTAGCAAAAAGCTAAAGCTTAAAGTTCGAGCAATTGAAGCAAGAAAGAAATTGACATTGCAAATTACTATTTTTGGGAAAGATGTGATCCCAAAAAGAAATTTTTTGATAGAACATCTCCGTAAGTCATAAAAAATTAGGAACAGATGTGATCACTATTAAATGAGGTTCTTTTAACATTTCACCCGGCGCTTCAATTCGGTAATTTTGGCGACGCACAATTCAGTTTCGTAATTCAAAGAGATGGAAGGGGCGGCAAAGGCTAATGCACGTTTGTGCAGGAAGTCGGCGCCGCCCGCACGCGGGCACGTTTCAATTCGTAGTTTTTGGGCGCACAATTCGGTTTCGCAATTCCAGGGGTTGGAAGGAGTGCAAACGCTAATGCACGTTTGTGCTGGAAGCCGCCCGCACATTTCGTAATTTGAGGGGTTGGAAGAAGCGACAAAGGTAATGTACATTTGTGCAGGAAGTCGGCGCCGACTGAACGCCAGGAACGCTTCAATTTGGTGGCTTATGGGGGCACAATTCGGTTTCGCAATTCGAAGTGCTGGGAGGGGCGGCAAACGCTAATGCTCGTTTGGTTGGTTTGGTTTCTTCGAGTTTCCAGGCGCGTCAACTGCTTCGGTCATTCGTCCCGTTAGTGTGGTGCATGTGTTTTCTCGGGAGATTGCGGAGATCTTCCCCCGCTGGATGGCGAGATCCGGCGCCGACCTACCGTCGGCTAGTGGGGTTTCCCCCTAACCAGGACTCTCCCACCAACGGGGCACCGCCCCAGTCGGGACAAGCTCTAAGCTCCCGACCGGTCTCCCGGAATATGTGATAGTGTAGAGCACGTTAGTGTAAGTGTGTGTGTAAGAGGAGATGATAGGACAAGGAAGAGGAAGGGCAGATCGCACGCGGTCCGTGGCCCGTTTGTTAGAGTACTGCTCCGGCATTCGCCTGGTGTTGATCGGATAAATCCCGGAAAACTACCGATCAGAGCAGCCGGCCGCTAAAATTCTCCTCCCCAGCGACTGAATTCGACCTAGCTGCAAAGCTCGTGTCGAAAATCCTGCCGCCGTGGGGAGTGGGAACCTAGGACCTCCCGGTCAGAGACGCTGCAGTGACATCAGTTGATGCACTGAGCTACCGCTCCCGGTCTAATGCTCGTTTGTGCAGGATGTCGGCGCCGCCCGCGCAGGAACCTTCGGAACTCGAGGTCTCTGGAGGTTGATATATTAAATATCCCACTCGGTAACGCCATCTAGGAATTCGTATTGTATTTCATTGCATGTTTATTATATTACAGGTATATCCTCTTACAATATTCGTTAATCATACAAATATTCAAACGTAATTTTAATCATTCTTGAATATAGCAGAAAATATTATTTACTTTCCTCAAAAGTATTTGACATTAGAACTTGTATTATATTGTTATTTTCTATATAATGAGCTCGTATCGGAATATACAACTACACTTTTCGATGATGGATTTGAGTGAATCATACTTAATTAAATTATGAACTGTAAATGTTTTGGATGTATCCGTTTTATACCAAATACTTTTGGATTTGTATGAGTTTCATTCTTAGTCTTTCTAAGGCACTAGGTCATGGAAGAGTAAGACCATTACTCATGTATCCCTCCCCACCTGTGATTCTAAATCGTTTATGTCTCAGTAAATTTGACTACATGAAGACCTTATATAAATCTGATTTCGAATGTGGAACAAAGGTGATAAGGTAGAATGTATAGGAACTGAAATGTAAAAGTACTGTCAGGTTAAACTAAATATATATATATATATATATATATATATATATATATATATATATATATTATTCCATTCAGTGGGAACGCTGTGGCCAACTCTTCGATATTGCCGCTGTTGGATTCTGATGCATATTTTTAAAATTTATTGTGGCTTCTTCGCAATGTTTTTCAGCCCTTCGTGGGCATTGAGCGTATATAAATCTGGAGTGATCCTCCAATAAGTTTTAGTTTGTCTCATCACGTCGCAAACGTTCAATGCCTTTTATACAATAACGGATCGTAGGTCGTGCTAGTGTCACATGGCACCGCTAACAAAAAGGAAGGAAAAAATGTTTTTCACCACAAATGTGTGAATAAATATCGTTTCTTGAAAATATTTTTCTTTATAGTAATTCATTTGAATTATCACTTAGTCATTCAATGCTCTATTAATACTCTCTTCAAACTCACAGAGCTTAATGCAATCTGTCGGCCTCCTCCTGAACCTCTGAGCCACCTACGAATTGGCACCGTCTCTGTCCATTTAACTTTGTATAAAAAACTCTGTATTGGTTTGCAGGCGTCTCTTATGAATGCTACGGTGCCAACGGCGAAGTGGCACAATAGTTCACGTTCTGCTCCACAGGGTGCACCAATAGCACTGTCTTCACACCTCTGGCTCAGGATGATCCCGATGCCCTGGTATTTGGTAGATCACGTGTTTCTCACATGAAGAGACGGCGTACGCCGTGGGCGTACGGCGAACTCAGGAAGCTGTGACCTCTTGAGATTACTGTGGATGCTCAGGCTTTCAGACTGAGTATTTTTATTTATTCTTATTTTTAGTTTGTATCCAGTTTAATATTCAATATAAATTAACAAATACGGTCACAGAAAAATTAAATTTTGTTGCCTTAAGAATTTTATTTTAGAAATTACTAAACCATTTGTAAAACATCGAGTCGATGTTTAAAGACATATGTGGTTTTTGATAGATTCTTTATTATCATCGACCGGTAGCGGTTGCTCAGTGCATCAACTGATGTCACTGCATCGTCTCTGGCCGGGAGGTCCTAGGTTCGAGTCCTGACGGCGGCAGTATTTTCGACACTAGCTTTTCAGCTAGGTCGAATTCAGTCGCTGTCTGGAGGAGAATTCTAGCGGCCGACTGTTCTCATCGGTAGTTTTCCGTGGTTTCTCCGATCAACACCAGGCGAATGCCGGAGTAGTACCCTACCAAAACGGGCCACGGACCGCGCGCGATCTGTCCTTCCTCTTCCTTGTCCTATCCTCTCCTCTTACACACACACTTACGCTAACATGCACCACACTATCACATATTCCGGGAGACCGGTCGGGAGCTTAGAGCTTGTCCCGGCCGGGGCGGTGCTCCGCTGGTGGGAGAGTCCTAGTTACGCGGAAACCCCACTAGCCGACGGTAGGTCGATGCCGGATCTCGCCATCCAGTGGGGGAAGATCACCGCCATCTCCCGAGAAAAAATAACATGCACTACCCTAACGGGACTAATGACCGAAGCAGTTGACGCGCCCGGAAACACGAAAAAATCAACCAATCAATCATTTATTATCATCGATATTTTAATTTTGAACATCGATAATCGGTAACATCGATTTTTCGTTATCGATGACGCATCACTAACTGCCACTGCCCATAGAATTCCGTACCGGCCACCACTGATTTTGTACCTTCGGCCACTAGCTGTTACAAAATAACTCTACGCTAGATCATTTGCCCTTATTTATTAGAAAAAATATGGGAACATTATGGCCTATCTCTCGCAAAACATTCAAGTATAATTTATTGGATGGCCATTAATAAAGATTTTCGGAGACAAGATAGTAAGTCCACTTGACTACTTTTACCTATTTGTAAACAATAGTAGTGAAATCGTATCTCTCACACATTTCTCGAAAGTTGAAAAGATAACACGCACATGTTTACAAACAGGAAAACATCGATCTAAGAGTTACGTTGTGCTTTCTGCAAACGGATGAAAGTACTTCTCGTAGCAGAGTTAATCTGGGCGATACAAAACAACAGGTATTTTACAGTAATGAAACCTTCAAATTAAGTAGAAAATGGTAAATGTAACTGAAACGTAGATACATCTTTTATTTATTATACATACTTAAAATAGCATAATTTATAACTGTTAAGGTTCAGTTCAAAGACAGAATATTCATTTCATGAATTCAACATTTTAACCGGGTAGCTCAGTCAACTGATGTCACTGCAACGACTCTGAAGGGAAGGTCAGAAAAAGGTAAGAAATGCGAACACTGACCCAATAAATAATACACGTATGACTATATTGTTTACTAAAAGTAAAATAAAATTATTCATTGATTACTTGATGCAGGAGTCATGGGAAGCGGTTTATAATACTCTTGATACAAACGACAAATATAATTCTTTTTTTTTTCAACTCTTTCATTTCATTTTAAAACTTGCTTTCCTCTTCAAAACAGAAAATTCAATATTTCACGAAAAGCAGTACTTGGATCACGCCAGGGATTAGGACATCACGTAAAAACAAGCGAATTGTTACTTTTATTTCTAAACGTCATAACGTATCTCAAGATTTCCTCATCTACTTTAAAAAATACAAATCAGTGTTTAAAAAAAGTCATAAGGCAGGTTAAAACCATGAAAAACGACCAGGATATTTTGAACTCAGTTAACAAAACAAAAGCAATGTGGAATATAATAAAAAATACGACCAATCAACTAGAAACCTTGTAGAGAACGTTGTTTTAAAATATAACGATATAAATGTGAACGATTCGGCAAAAGTGGCTAGTCTCTTTAACCAATACTTTTCGAGAATTGCTGCCGATCTCACTAAGGGTGTTCAGGCACAAAATTCAAAAACAGACATTTCACCCAAAATTTTAGACACAACGTTCGTTTCCGAAACTCCTTCCTATGAAATTCTCAAAATAATGGGTAAACTAAAAAATAAATATTCGTCCGGTTAAGATGAATTCCCGGATTCTTTGTTAAAAACCTGTGCATACGCTATTATACACCCGTTAACTCACATATTTAACGCATCCTTATGCACCGGAACGTTTCCAGATATTTTCAAAAAAGACAACAAAAATTAAATTCAAAGTTATCAACCCATTTCTCTTCTATCAGTTCTTTCAAATATATTAAAGAGACTTTTTTACATACGAATGGAAACCTTTCTCAGTAAATACGACGCGCTTTCTGATTGCCAACATGAATTTAGAAAATCAAAATCAACGCAAACAGGCATATTTTTTCTCTTAAAGATGTCGCCTCATCATTGGATCAAAACGAGGCACCTATTGGATTATTTTTAGATCTCTCAAAAGCTTTTGACGTCATTGATCATGACATTTTACTTTCCAAATTACCTTCATATGGAATCCGTGGTATTGCTCTAGATTGGTGCCTGGAGCGATAGCTCAGTGCATCAACTGATGTCACTGTAGCGCCTCTGAGGTCCTAGGTTCAGTCCTGATGGCGGCAGGATTTTCAACACTAGCTTTTCAGTTAGGTCGAATTCGGTCGCTGTCTGGAGGAGAATTCTAGCGGCGAGCTCCTATGATCGGTAGTTTCCCGTGGTTCCTCAGAACAACACCAGGCGAATGCCGGAGCAGTACGTACCAAACGGGCCACGGACCGCGCGCGATCATTCCTTCCTCTTCCTTCCTAACCTTTCCCCTTACACTAACATGCATTACACTACCACATATTCCAGGAGACCACTCGGGAGCTTAGAGCTTGTCCCGGCTGGGACAGTGCTGTGCTTGTGGGAGAGCCCTGGTTAGGGGGAAACCCCAATAGCCGACGGTAGGTCGGAGCCGGATCTCCCCATCCAGCGGGGGAAAATCACCACCATCTTCCGAGAAAAAACATGCACTACACTAATAGGACTAATGATTAAAGTAGTTGACGCGCCCGGAAACACGAAAAAATCAATCAATCAATCCAGATTGGTTATGTTCGTACCTTCAACAACAATCTCAGAGAGTGAAAATACCTTACCGGAATGATGGAACATTACGTACGCACCTTTCCGACTCTTTGCCCATTGCACGTGGAGTTCCTAAAGGATCGATTTTAGGACCTATTCACTTCCTACTTTACGTAAACGATATGCCCTCGATGAGTCGAAACGGAAGAACAGTTCTCTTTGCGGATGATACGAACATCCTTTGCAATAAAGAGCCTGTAAATAGTACAATATCAGATGTTTCAAATTGGTTGTTCCCCGCTGGTGGAAGAGTCCTGGTTAGGGAGAAACCCCACTAGCCGACGACAGGTCGGCGCCGGGTCTCGCCAACAAGGCGGGGGAAGATCACCGCCATCTCCTGAGGAAAAAAAAATTCACTTCACTAACGGAACTAATGACCAAAGCCGTTGACACGCTCGAAAACACGAAAAAAACAATCAATCAACAAAAGGGATCACTCTCTCCCCACCACAAGCGAACCTCTTAGCTTTCGATCGGATCCGCGGGCCTTCGCTCATCGCACTCATCCGATGCCGGTTAGGCATTTGATGTCTGGGCTAGAACCTGTCTCCTAGAACTAGTTTCCTGGAGTGTCAACTCATAAGGTCACTTGAGCCATAATTGATTTACATGTTTTATCGCAGGAAATGCCTTGAGGTAATGGATGGATGGTGAGATCCGGCGCCGACCTACCTGTCGGGTTTTCCCTCAACAAAATATGTCCCGCCAACCCGGGACACCGCCCCACCCGGGACAAGCTCGAAGCTCCCGACCGATCTCCCGAAATATGTGGTAGTGTAGATGTGTATGTAAGGAGTGAGGATAGGACAAGGAAGAGGAAGAAAAGATCGCGCGCGTTCCGTGGCCCGTTTGTTTGGATACTGCCCCGGCATTCGCCTGGTGTTGATTGGAGAAACCACGGAAAACTACCGATTAGAGCACCCGGCCGCTAGGGACAGGAACCATACCTAGAACCATACCCGCTAGGGACAGGTACTCCCCGGTGAGTGGCACAGAAGAGTTTGCGACAATGCCGCCACTGAGGTGTCATGGCTGGTCGATATTGAAGTTTAGACTATCGTACACGAATGAGACCTCTCGCTTGTTAAACTACACTCTCTTCCTTATTGTTCCACTTCCGATTTAAGCCTGTAATATATCTTTTTCTTCACTACCGTCTTCTCTTCCGTCATTTGTTCTCTATATCTCCTAGTAGTTTATGACAATACAATACAACCTTGTCAATAAAAAGTCCTTCATATTTTTTAAGTCAATGTGCCATTCGTCACATCTCCGTGAAATTCTCTCTCTTTAGAGACCTCATTTATAAAGCTTGGAGGCGTGTGAGAGCCGCAAAAGATATGTATACTACTGAAATAATGTAGGAGACAATTTATATCGCAACAATCACTCGTGAAAGAATAAATCTTGTGCAACCAGCTTTTGTCAGCATTAACGTAATCCTGCGTGACAAGTAGCCATTATGTAAATAGTGCTTCGAAGTGATAAAACTACAACTTGTCACGAGAAGTTTTTAACAATATCAGTCTACAACTTATCATATCGGTTTTGCAATTAAGATATGATGAATTGCATAGACGTAAAACAGAAAAAAATGATAATGAAGCAACCTTGTGCAGTTTTGTTTTGTCTGGCTTTAACAGCTACAAAGAAAGTACAAGAAAATTATAAGAACCTGTGAGAAGGATGTAGCCGTTTGATTACAAAAGGTAAAACCTGCAAAAAAATAATTATTACAACTAAACGTACTCATTTAAGTTGCTACATATTTTGGGTATATTTATTTTATTTTATGTACAATGTTTTAGTTGTTACGTTTTCTCATTTGGATCTTTGCCAACATGGAATTACCTAATCCAAAAATTGGTCTATTGTGCAGTCCTCCCAATGGTATACGGAAGATATCACTGATTGTTACATATAAAAAGCTAATAAATCCTATTACGATTAGATCATATTATAAATGCGTTGTATGATTACGTACAAGTGCAAAAAATCTCGATATTTTGCAGAAAGCAACTCGTCTGGGGTCGCTAACGCTAATCTAGTTTTCAAAACATATCTCTTCGTATGTAAATCCAGTAATACGAAATTACCTCCAGCGTTATTGAAAAGGTGTAGCTTCACCTGTGAAGATTTTTAAATTTTAATATTTTTATAATGTGGTATGACGAAAAGAATTGAACGATACATGGCCGATATCACAAATAACGAACTTGATATATTTTTGCTCTAAAGTACTAATAATTACGTCATACTGTGAAAATAACGTACAAATAGGTCGACTATTTAGTGACTTGTTGAAACTGACACTAGATGAATGTGATTTGTACAGCCTGTATTACAATTATAATGATATGTTTTGCATGAAAATATATCAGCCACCTTTAGTGAGTCACTTTTGATTTTGAAAACGCCATTTCGTAAACTATTACTAAACTTGTCCCGGCAGGGGCGGTGCCCCGCTGATGGGGAGTCCTGGTTGGGGGGAATCCCCACTAGCCGACGGTAGGTCGGCGCCGGATCTCGCCATCCAGCGGGGGAAGTTCACCGCCATCTCCCGGGAATAAACATGCACTATACTAACGGGACTAATGACCAAAGCAGTTGACGCGCCCAAAAACACGAAAAAATCAATCAACCAATCACTGATTCAAAAAGCAGCCCTCGTTGATATAAACTCTTGATCATGAATTATTATCTCTACAATGTTACAAGCTGGTGGATATATTTTACATTATCTATGGTTTATGACAAAACTGGGGGCGAGATCTGACGCCCCGCACAAAACTCTTGAGGTTTCAAAACAAGACGACGAGCAAACTCGTCGAGATGAAAAGCAAATTCACATGATGAGTAATGTCGTCACGCCAGGTTAAGAGAATAATAGCGAACGCATACTTTATAAAATCGATTAACAGTTTCAGAACTCAGAGGCGTCGTTTAGATTTGATGTTCTTTTACTTTCCGTAAAGCTATTTCATGGTAAACCGGAGAACTTACTTTTAAAGAATCCGTTAAACACGAGTTTTACCAATTTTTGAATCCGAGGAGTAGGTCTTGACTGTTCTACGACCCGACACAAGGAAAGTCGTAAAAGCTAAAGCTGAAGACGTATGTTGTAAATTCCTTGTGACTCAGTGGTTCACTGACGTTTTGATAGTGTGACAATTATGTCTCAAGGCAAAACGAACAAAGTTTTTTAATCATCGATTATCAGGTTAATTTACTTGAGTTAATAACGGTACGATTGCATATCGCTTCCGAATATCTTAGGTAATATCTGCAACAAGAGTATAAAGGAAAATATAACTTTTAAAATATGGCAAGAAACATCAGAACTCTGCAGGTGAGTGGTCAGTTGGTCTATTCTTAGAGAACAATAAAATTTTGAATAAGATGAGAATGTGATCCGTAATGAGAATGTAAATATACAATTTCAGAAGTTTCAAATTGGTTTTGTAATAAAAATTAATAGTTAACGAAGGAAAAACTGTCTCAATGCAATTTTGCGCTTCAAATCGGCAGTCGTATGCTCCATTGAAAATGAACAATATGCAATTAGCTGATGTTAAGGTAACAAAATTTCTAGGTCTCTCAATTCAATCAAACCTCAAATGGAATGTACATATAACAGAATTAAACACTAAATTAAGCTCATTATGTTATGCATTCAGAATTCTTTCTAATTATGTCAGCCTTCATGCAGCTCGTTGCGTGTATTTTGCAAACGTACATTCCCGCCTGCGATATGGCATAATATTCTGGGGAAGCTCATCCTTTAGTTCGCAGACATTTAGATTGCAAAAGAAAATTATCCGAATAATGAAAAAATCCCATCCACGTGATCCGTGCAAGCCTCTTTTCATTGAGCTTGGAATTTTACCATTGCCTTGCCTATTTATTTATGAGTCTGTAGTATTTGTCAAAACTGACTTACTTAACGGTGGGAACTTATTTTCATGTAATACTGATATTTATAGTTACAACACTCGACGTAGAAATCATGTTCATCAAGTGTCAGTATCAACAGCTCACTACAAGAAATCCACATACAATACATGTACGTTACTTTACAACTCATTGCCAGATGAAATTAAACAATTAAAATTTACACAAATTTAAGTTAAAATAAAATTTTAAATTTATACAATTAGAGACTATACTGATCGTCAAAAAGAAAAATAATGTTTACCTTAACAAAAACAAGATATAGTATAATGAATTAGTCTACATTTGCATTATATAATTTAAAAAAACTCAATATGCCTGTAACAAATAATGTACTTCCGGGTCAATGACCCCCATCTCGATCGGGTTTTGTCCAGTTTCCCTGATCCATTGAGCAAATGCTGAGATGGCCCCTTGCTTTGCTTCTGGACGTAAATGTAGCTTCACTATGCGCACGTTTTGTTGAACTTTCCTTTTGCTTCCAATGGTAGTAGAGATTAGGGCGAGTTTCTATTTCGTTAACAATACAGAAAAATCAAATCTGTTTGTTCCTTTACTGTTAAAAATAAGTTTTCTGTAATTTTGCAACGAAAATATCTAGTTTTTGAAATGTTAATCCCTCGCTTTTTTAAATTTATTATTATTATTAATATGATTTTTCATCTTTCAACTATTAATAGTTAAATTGTTGGGAAGGGATTCTGAAACTCAAGAAAGTGTGCGCAGATGATTTCCTCCCCATACGTCACATACAGTTTTTGACTAAATAAATAAATAAATAAATAAAAATGTCTCAGTGGTGCAGATGCTTATAATAGTAGGGAATTTTAGCACCAGGCGAAAGGTAGAGACGTTATACACTAACAGTCACGAGACGAACCTTCAAGTCATAACATCTCATCTCCGACGTAAGGCATGCCCATATACTTTAATAAATAGTGCATGCCTGTAGAAGTCTCGACAGTCACCTTACAAATGGCAATATGGCCGCCTAAAGACACGAAAGGTTGCATTTTTCCAACTCTGATAAACCGCTTCTCGTATGTAATTCAATTACAATTATTCCATACGAACTCCACAACGCTGGCAAGAATTAGCGTAAAATGTTGGAAAGATGACAGGTTAGAAATTCACGAAAAATAAATTGAAATCATATCTTCGGGTTATTTTATGTATTACGCTCATAACGAACGTTGTGTTAAGATATTCTCTACATTCCCAAGAAAAGTCAATTCAAAATTCTAGAGTTCATACTCATCGCTGAGCGCCAGAAAATGTAAAACTCCATGCACATTGTAGATTTGCTATACTCTTGCGTCTTATCGTGGTTTGAATGTCTCACTACTGTAGCCTGCACTCTGTAATACATTATGAAACTTCTTTAATCAACGCTTGAAATACTTTTTTGTTATAATGCATAACGCAATGTCGCAATTGCTAAAACTCTTCTCAACGTTGTTCATTATGACCGTATAAAGTCGTTAGTCACGTGATCTATAGATTTTAAGGATGTCTCCCCACGCCTAGTTTCCCTAGAAAACCCTAGGGTCCAAGTATGCTAAGGGCAGGCTGTAGGATTAAATCCCACGCAAGATTAAGTGGCGTTGACTGCTCACATCACTGTAATGAACTGTTCGTTGAGTGATCCAAAATGTTCTGAAACTTCTACTTTTGTCCACAATAACAAAGTTTTACCACTTGAATTTGAAACCGGTATTTTAATTTTGGAGTATATTTTACATAAACCCCCTGGGACATTTTCAAAATATTCAAAAAAAGGGTCCATTGTTTTGGATTATTTTTTTGTTGGATGTGAAAGACGTTTAAGAGAATGATGAAAGTCTCATGTTCGTTGAAAACCCTGATTTTTCGAAATTCGCAAATGTTCAAAGTTTTTTCGGACTCTTCTTACAACTAAAATATTGAAAATAGGATTTGTTTTCTAAATGCAGTCTGTTCTTTATAGATAGGTTTCGAAATAAGGTCATAAACAATTTTTTGAAAATGTGAGTTATTTTCGAATAATTTTGCGTGAAAATACAGAAATTACGTGCGAAAAAACGGCGAAGTTTTGGCGAAAAAATCTCTTATTACAAAGCCCTGACAACGAAATAGTGAATAAATCCATATGCTAAATTTAGAAAAGAAATAATCTAATCAGTTGGTTTGGTTTTTTCTTGTTTCCGGGCGCGTCAACTGCTTTGGTCATTAGTCCCGTTAGTGTGGTGTATGTTTTTTCTCGGGAGATGGCGGTGATATTCCCCCGCTGGATGGCGAGATCCGGCGCCGACCAACCGTCGGCTAGTGGGGTTTCCCCCTAACCAGGACTCTCCCACCAGCGGGGCACCGCCCCAGCCGGGACAAGCTCTAAGCTCCCGACCGGTCTCCCGGAATATGTGGTAGTGTAGTGCATGTTAGTGTATGTGTTTGTGAAAGGGGATAGGATAGGACAAGGAATGGGAAGGACAGATCGCGCGCGGTCCGTAGCCCGTTTCATAGGGTACTGCTCCAGCATTCGCCTGGTATTGATCGGAGAAACCACGGAAAACTACCGATCAGAGCAGCCAGCCGCTAGAATTCTCCTCCAGACAGCGACTGAATTCGACCTAGCTGAAAAGCTAGTGTCGAAAATCCTGCCGCCGTGGGGAGTGGGAACCTAGGACCTCCCGGTCAGAGGCGCTGCAGTGGCATCAGTTGATGCACTGAGCTACCGCTCCCGGTGTCTAATCAGTCTTGTTGGTTACCAAGAACATGACACCAGAGTCTGAGCGTTGCGCGACTTGCGATAACCTCTGTTACTGTCCCGATAACTCCAGTCGTGGAAACATGGAAGTCGACACTTGCACTTCGCAAACCGAAGCGTCCACATCAACAATTTGCAATGCAGCTTGTGAAGAAAAATATACATTCGCAGATGGCGGCAGATATGCCAAATGTGTAGTGCGTAAAAAAGTGCTCAATCACATGAAGTTTGATATGCAACAAAATTATACGATTAATCATGCTGCTGAATATGACAAGCACTCTAAAGGAGAAAGTAAGAATGTTTGCAGTGCTATGAGAAACAATAAGTTTCAAGGAGTACGTTATGAATATATATCGATGTTTCTAAATTGTTTACACAATACAAAAGAGGTTAATTTTATTTATTTTAAAATTGTTCCTTTTGAAAAGAAGAACCTCTCATTCTTCTCAAAATTATCTTCAGTGTTAAACAGTCACGAAACATGGAATTTGGGAGAGGGTATAGATGTATTGAGAAGATTGCGTTTGGAATTTGAAATCCAAATTAAGGGTTTGTTTGATCTACAATTAGAATTTAAAATATGAGTATTTGCTGCACCTTTTCCTAGTGATAAAGGATTTTTTCCTTGTGATTTTCAATTATAAATAACTGATTTGCCGTGTGACACTGAATTAAGAGAAAAAATTCAAATAAAAGAATCAATTTTTAGAATTTTATGACGTTACTCAAAAACTGTTTCCGAAACGGTTTTGGAATGCTGCTGAAATTTTACATTTTTATACTAACGTACAATTTGAGTGGTATTTTTCTTCGAAAATTTTTAAATCTGGAATGAGAAGTACAAGAAGTACAGATCACAATGTGAAGTGCAAGAAGAAAAATAATTGATTTGCAATTCCTTTTAATTTTTTTTGTTTTAAATCTTATTTACTGTCGCTATTTCTGTTATTAGTTTATTTAGTAACGTTTTGTCGGTAATCTTTAGAATACATTTTCATAATCAGCAGCAGGATAAATTGTAATGTCATAGAAATTAAATTTCATAATGTGCTTGAGCACTCATTTGCAACTAAAAAATTGGCATAAATGGGGAAATATGCGAAAACGTTTTTTTCGTACTGGAATGAAAATTGCATTTTTATTTTTGTTATGTTCAGAATAATTGCACGCTTTACATACACAAACATTTATTGTAATTAACTGCCGATAGTACAAAGGTTACAATTCCAAAGTCCAAAGAGCGTACCGAGTCACAAACCAAAATCAAGAAACCAAAAGTCCGGGAGATGTACCAATAACAAGCAATGTCGTAATCAGAAATCACACTGTACGATCTCCTCGCAGAATTCACTGGGCGCACGGTCACTAACGCTCTCACTCAACTCAATAGCCAATTACTCCGTCGTCTCGGCTGGCGGCGCTCGCTCTTAAAGCGGGCGGCGCTGGAGACTCGCTGCTGCGAAGCTGGCTCTCCGACCAGCTCGCTTTTCGGGATTGGGCGGCGTCTTGTCGCTCCGCCGCCTCCGCTGCCTTCCCTGACCGCCGCTGAGCGCTGCTTTTTAGGCGCGCTCTTTAAACGTGTTTCACAGCCGCGACAATTTTCAAACACAAAAATATGTTTATAACTAGTCAAAGTTCCAATAAATGTCACAAAAATATTTCACTGTTTTTCTGAAATATATGAAATAAAAATTTCCAGCCTCCAGGGATTATCAGATTGAAATGCAACAATGGCATTAGCATTGTTGCATGCCAATACAACAATGGCAGCAGAATTTCTGTGAATTACATCTCATTGTTGGGACATGATATAGCTGTATGAAAAGCATTTATAGTTTTCAAATTTTTTTTGATATTTGCCTGAAAGTTTTTAGTTTTTCACCGAATATTGAACGATTTTTACTGAGTTTTACAAAACAGATGACTGAGATGTGCCAATTCGGAAATTGTGATAAAAAGAATATTACTATACGCGCAGGTTTTCTTGATATTTCTCAGCAAGGGGTGCTGGGAGAGGAGGGCTCTGGCTACGTCAGAGTTTAAAAGGGCGTACCAACTGTGGGCATGAAGTTAACGCGCCAAAGCGTCCGACGAGAAGTGCTACAATTATTTTGAAGGTTTGAGGTGGTTGTTGCCGGCATTGTAGATAGAGCCGTGCCGTTCCGAGTCGAACCTAAGAACCCCAACGGGCCGTGCTACTCAACGCTGGGTGAGAACTAGGGAGATCGTGTATCAAGAAAATTTGCGGGAGCACTACATATCTATTACTAAAGGCGAGAAAGTACGTGCAGTTTTAGCCCCTCTAGTGTATCCTCTATATGTTTATTAACTGACATGTTATTTGGACGATTCACAGGAGTTTGAATGCCAATGTTTAATATTTAAGTTTAGATAAGTTTTAAGTTTAGATAAGAGTTTAATATCCAATAATTAAAACCGTTTTTGATTTCAGGTTGTGAATTTACTAAGGGAAGGTTGAGTTTTCTTGACTTGAGAAGTTCTGTAGCATCTGAGGAAAATTGTTGGTGAACGTTCGAGAAAAGAATGATATTCATTCGTGTTCTACTTCTCATGGGATTGCTTGTTTGTGCATGCTCCCAGCGTCTTCATCTTCCCACGTTTATTGAGGACGGTAAGTTGACTTAAGAAATAGGCAGTTACTAATAAATATTGTTAACAATTAAACACAAGCTACATTGGCGCTAATCTGGATGGTCGAGGTGCCAAGAGCCTGTGCAGACTCAGCGCCTCGTTGGAGGTGACGCGGGTTCGAGTCCTGCCGTGGACATGTTTTTTTCATACATGTGTGTTAGTTAGTGCCTTATTTTACGTGGCAAGACTCACGCCATCAGGCCCGCTCTTCCGTCTAACCACGCAAATTTCGCTACGCTCCTTTCACCACCTAGCGGAGAAAGGAGGTTATTATCTTGGGCGACGAAACAGGCGGATCTCAATTTTGCTCAGAGGCTTCTTTTATGCTTGAGAATATTTTACATGCAGTAAATCTACTACATGGGACAGCCGGCTTTACTTCCCATCCGAAGGAAGGCGTACGGAGGATTTTTTCGCCCTTAAAAATCCACGGCTTCGATCGGGTTTGAACCCGCAAACTCGGGTACAACAGTCCGGTACGCTGACCATTATACCACGGAATCCGTGTGTGGTGAGTCTGCTGACTATAGACCGAAGACCCCTGAAGTGTGTCAGTGTCTAGTGTAAAAGTTAATGTGTTTCCCTGAGGGACATAGTGGATACCGGGTGCGAATAACCGAACTCGGAATTCCCTGAAACTGGAAAAGAACCAGAAAGGAATAAAATACAGGCTGCGTTGGTGTAAGTCTGAGACGCACTCATAAAGTAAGTTTTCCAAGCCGTGTACTAAGAGAATACACGACGTCTCGGGAGGAGTAACCGGAATATGATGAAACAGAATTTTGTCTCTCTTTTGCTCTTGTGGTCAACACATTTCCCTCTCTCTTATATATTTTTGTTTATAAACATGCACATTTCAACAATAAATGGAATATTTAGTTCATTTTACTTTCTCGTTAAAGAGTAGAGAGATAGTTATGTAATACTGCGCATAAAGTTATGTAAAAAAAAACCGGCGAATTTTCGGCAGAAAGGGCCCTGGTGACGATGAAGTGGGTAAATCCAGTAGTTAAACTTAGAAAAAACAAGTGATGCTCCAGAATGGTTCGGCACAATGCTCCAGTGGCACACACATTTTTTATTTGAAGGGAAAACCTCTATCTTCAATTTTGTAGTAGTAGAAAGACGCGAAAAAAAACTGAACAGTGAATGAAGTACCTACGCCACCATTATAAGTGTATTTTACGCTATTCTTACACGATCTTGAAGGAAACATTTTTTGCTGGTTTTGAGAAAACTTTGAAAATATTCCAAGGAGTTCACGTAAAGTATCCCAAATTTTAAAGAATTTTTTTTTTAAAATTTTAGAGCCACATGTACAGAGGCTTCTTTAATTTGAAAAAAAGTGCTACGTATGGTATAGGCAGTAGTCGTGTTCACAGACGGACAGACAGATGGGCGGGCGGACGGTTTGACGACAATAGGCTACACCACCTATTAGAGGATCTTTTTCTTAATATAGCAACTGGATTTATTTACTTTTTTGTTATCAGAGCCGGCAATGATATCTTTTCTGCTGAAAATCCGTTAGAAATGCTGCGCCGATTTTTCGCGCAGGATTACATAACTTTATCAACACTACGTAATAATAATAATAATAATAATAATAATAATAATAATAATAATAATAATAATAATAATAATAATAATGCCTTTATTGATATGGCGAGGCTCGGGCCATCAGGCCCGCTCTTCCGTCTAACCTCATATATTTAACGCCGTATATATGTATATATTGTAAAAATATTCTAATACATTGGTTTATCTGGAAACCATGTTTTGTGGGTCCTTGAAACCAAAAAACTGAATGACGGCGAAATGTCCGTCTTTCCGTCCTCCATTCGTCCGTCTGTCCAACAAACATCCAACAAATGTTAGCTATACCGTTCAGCCGATTTTCTCCAAAATTAATCTTCCCCAAATGATCTAGCTTATGTCGCGGCCCTTTCAATTTGAAACCGGAATTTTAATTTTGGAGGGTACTTTACATGAAACACTGGCCCATTTTTAAAAAAATATGGCTCCATCGTTTTTGATGAAATTTTGTTAATGGATAGTGAAAAGGACGTTTCAGGAAACGGTGCAGGTATCATTTTCATTAAGAACTGATTTTTCGAAAATTCCAAAAGTTCAATTTTTTTTGAAGTCTTTCTACTACTAAAATATTAAAGATAAAAGTTTTCCCTTAATGAAATCTGTTCCTTATAGATAGATTTTGAAATAAGATCATTTACAATTTTTCGAAACTTTGAGTATTTTCGCAAATTTGCGTGAAATTACGAGGGAGAAAGTAGATACTGTTTTAGCACCACTAGTTACAAGAGATTATCTGCAACTGCAGCACAATCAGAACGAATCCATCGGCTTAATTGGTTCAGTGTAAGAGCTGTTGCCACACAAACAACTCTGACCGGAAGATCCTAAGGTTGGAATCTCGACGGCTGAATTTGACACTACCAAAATAGCTAGGTCGAATTCAGCAGGAAGATTATTGATTCAGTGGGGAGTTGTAGTTGACATTTACATAATTGAAATGATTGAAGGCGTTGTCATTGTCAACAATAGTATTTATTTCAATAATAGCAGCTTTCGATGGCTTAGCCATCATCATCAGTTTTCTGATACAAGAAAAATATAAAATTAGAATTAACATAGTTACCTAATTTAAAAAACCTTAAGAAATGGAAGGAGAAGAATTAAAGAAAAGAAAGAATGAAAGAAAGAAGGGGCGGAGAGTTAGATCTTTATAATATAAAATAATTTACATAATTTAAAAACATCTTAAGAAATGAAAAAAGAATTAAAGAAAGGAAAAAAAGGGGACGGAGAGTTAGATCTTTTTGTAATATAGTAGTTTTTTAAATTTAAGCAAGAAATCATTTTCATTCATTTTTTTTTTTTTTTAAACTTCATTTTAAACTAATTTTATATTTTTCTTGTATCAGAAAACTGATGATGATGGCTAAGCCATCAAAAGCTGCTATTATTGAAATAAATACTATTGTTGACAATGACAACGCCTTCAATCATTTCAATTCAGCAGGAAGATTCTAGCGGTCGCCTGCTCTGATCGGTTGTTTTGCGTGGTTTGTCTAATCTATACCGGGTGAATGATAGATTATTACCAAATCAAACGGACTTTAAAACGCCTGTGATCCTTCTTTCGTCATTTTTTTTCTTCTTCTCTCTTTACACACAAACTTACATGCACTATATTGCCACTGAAGTCAAGAGTCCAGTCGAGACATGAAAGCTGATCCAGTCCGATTGATAGGTTTCTTATTAATAATTCCGGGTGCGTACACTACTATGGTCATTAATCCTCTACATGAAGTGCGAGGTTTTTTGCTCGGGAGGTGACGGTGGTCTTCTCCTGCTGTATGGCGAAATCCGGCCTTGAGCTATCGTGGGCTAGCGGGGTAAGCAGGTATCTCCGACCCACGGGGCACCACCTCAGTTAGTTTGGTTTAGTTTGTTTTTTTCGTGTTTCCGGACGCGTCAACTCCTTTGGTCATTAGTCCCGTTAGTGTACTGCATGTTTGTTTCTCGGGAGATGGCGGTGGTCTTCCCCAGCTGGATGCTACCGCTACCGGTACCTCAGGACAAGCTCTAAGTCTCCGACCGGTCATCGAGCATGTGTGGAAGTGTAGTGCGTGTTAGTTAAAGTGAGTGTAAGGGGAATGGTTAGACCAAGGAAGAGAAAGAAATGATGGCGCGCGGTCAGTGGCCCATTTGTTAGGGTTCTGCGCCAGCATTCGCGTGGTGTTGATCGGAGAAACCTCGGAAAACTACCGTTCATAACAGCAGGCCCCTAGAATCCTCTTTTAGACGGCAGGTGAACTCCTTGTAGCTCAAAAGCTAGTGTCGTAAATCCTGCGGCCGTCCGGAGTGTAATTTAGGACCTCCCGGTCAGAGGACTGCAGTGACATCAGCTGACGCAGTGAACCACCTCTCTCGGTTTGTCCCGGCCGAGTCGGTACTGTACTGGGGATACCCGTTTGTGAAATCCCCTGGACGTCGACATATAGGTCGTCTCTGGATATCAACTTTCAGTTAAAGACGAACACCGCCACCTCCCAGGATATACGGAACACTACGGACCCCACTACGGTAACAAACAGGCTCTGAAACGCGCCCGATCTTTCCCTCCTCATTCTTTTCACTACTTCTACTTCTCTCCTTACACACATACCTACATGCACAGCATTGCCACTGAAGTCAAAAGTCCACTCGTGACCTGAATGCTTGTCTCTCCCCAGACGATACCTCACTGAGGATAGCCGTTGGTGAAATGTTCTGCAGGTCAATGTATAGGCCGTGAGAGATGAGTTAGGGTTTCACTGTTGTCCCTCTGATCAGGAAGACCTAGTTTCGAATCCCGACGGTGGCAAGATTTTCGACACTAGCTTGTCAGCTAAGTCGAATTCAGTCGCTGTCTGGAGGGGAATTCTAGCGAACGGCTGCTCTGATCGGTAGTTTTCCGTGGTTTCTCCGATCAACATCAGACGAATGCCGGAGCAGTACTCTAACAATCGGGCCACGGGCGGCGCGCGATCTTTCCTTCCTCTTCCTTGTCCTATCCTCACCCCGTACATACACTCTTACACTAGCAAGTACTACACTACTACACATACCGGGAGATCGGTCGGGAACTTAAAGCTTGTCCCGGCTGGGGCAGTGCTCCGCTGATGTGAGATACCTGGTTGAAGGAAACCTTGCTAGCTGACGGTATATCGGTTCCAGATCTCGCTATCCAGCGGGGGAAGATCGCCGCTACCTCCCGATGAAAAACTTGCACTACACTTACGGGGCTAATGACTTCTGTAGTTGTCGTGACCGGAATCGCTAACAACCAACCAACCGACATATAGGTCGGCTCTGCAGCTCAAGTCAGCTATGGAGGAACACCGCCACCTCCCAGGATATACGAAAGATGCACCACACTAACGGATAAAGTATTTGACTGTCCCGAAAATAAATCGATCAATCAGACATCTCCCAGTAACAATTCACTAGTATAACTGAAATCTTTCTGCTTGCGCAATGTTCAAGATGGAACAAAAGGACTCGTACAGAGGTCATGCTATGTGATAGAGTGAATGAGACTGTATTGGAATTTATTTTCCTTTGCCTCTTCTGCACAATGTTTAGTGGTGCTTGGTCTGATCTTATTTAATTGTGTATCTAATCAATTGTGTTTCATTGCAGGGTTGGATAATATTGGAGGATCAGTAGCTAACTTCACAGATGAAGTTCGGGAAACTGCTGGGAGCTTTGTGTAAAATCGCCTGGGCATAATCTGAGGTCTAAAATATCCTATTCAACCAAAATAAATGAAATAATTATTTGCAATACATGATGAATTGTTACACTCAACCATTGCAGTGGGATTTTACGAACTTTTTACCGTTCGTAGAGAAGAGTTTATGTGCTCTATATCTAAAAAAGTATCGCTCGAAATCTGCAAAGTATCTAGTATTAAACTGCACCAAAAATATCAGCATGTGATTGTGAACACAATAAAACTTTTAATTGGAGCTTGATATGAAATATTTCGGTTAAATAAATATAATTTATGAATGAAATTGGCATGTTTTTTTTCATATGGCGTCGTTACTCATCAACGTTGCTACCCCAATTTTTCATGATGTCGCACCTTGAATATCTTTTAAATCATTTAGGAATGCAAACTTTCACTCGGCTAATTCGAATTACAAAACAAATGACGATTTTAAAATGCAAAGGTCATGCCCTCCACAAGACACTCTTTTTTTAAAACCTCTTGCAATTGAAATTTCCCTTCATACTCAATAGATTCGAGTTCAGATCCAACAGTCAAAATTTTTGAACTTTTTCAAGAGATCTGCTACCGACCTCTTCGCCACATTCTGCCTCGAATCGTAAATTTCTCTTCTGAAACATATTTTGGCCACGATACATAAATGATGATTATTTCACTGGATATATATCATTATAATTTACGTGTAAAAAGACCATAGTTTAATTACACTGTGTACGTGTATGTGTTGATAACAAATATTTTAAAAAGCTCCAATTCTTTACTATCTAGTAGACAAAATTTGAATTGCATTTAGATAAATCTCTTTAAAAACTGGAAATATTGATATATGTCGAAAAATGAAATACAGTAAACCCCCTAACATGAATTCCAAGGGACCGATATAATCGAAGTTCGTGTTACAAAAATTCATGTTGCCCGAGTGTTATAAATGTCCTTATTACCGTTATCCCTTGCCGGGACCTTAGTTCTGTTCGTGTTGCAGCGAAATTCGTGTTAAGCTAGTTCGTGCTAACGAGGGTTTACTGTATTTCTTTCTTTCGTTGTAAATACGAGTACATCATTTCTGTACATTTGTTTATAAATCCTGGATATCAATATTTCTCTTTTGATATCACAACTAAATGCTAATTAATTTAAGAGATTTTCAATACAAAATACATAGTTTTAATGCACATAACCGCTTTTTCCATTCTAAGTGAAATATTAAGTCATTTTACTTGCTGAAAAGTTTTACCACAGTTTTACACTCCGAATACCCCGAAACAATTTTAAATTTAACCCTGTTGTAGAGTCTGTCGGGTCCTTTCCACTAGAACGTACTAGATACAGTTTTATATAACTTTTTTATATAAACGTATTGAAAAATATCGTCGATTTCATTTAATTTGTTGATTTGTGAATTGCATGAATAGCTGACCTAGTTTTGCTTCATATTTCGCGGCTTTTAAGTAAAATACAAAAGTGATTATTTTCAAGTTTTGAGATATGCCATTTTTCTATTTTGAATTGCATGAAATTTGTTAATAAGACACATATTCATGTAAGGTTTTGTTTATCCTTTGAAAGGCCTTAAGTGCATGTCTCATTGTATTCCTAAGAAGTGGGCTAGGATTTCTGAAATTGAAAAACCTTGAGATATGTGATGCATTTCTAAGCGAACAATTTCCATTGCATAAGGAGTAATTTCGTATCCTGATTCGAGATTTTTAAAATATATAATTTGAAATGAAAGTGTTTAATAAGTTTACAATAAAACAGAAGGTTATGTTCTTTTTTTATGTGTGAACAATCTTTGGGAAAGGAGTAAGAAGAAGGGGAAAATATTAACTCACTCTAGTTCTGGAACATACTGAACACATTCAAAATATTGAGATAACTCTAACAACTATTTTTCCAAATCAGAAATCAATATTTTCAACCTCTGGTTCCCCACGTACTATAAGAATTATGTTATGTATGCGACTATTAAATTGAAATGATGTTTTATTATTTCAAAACTTATATTTTTGCATTCGTTTCTTCCTCATCACAATGTCCTTCCATTATTGTTCTTGATTTTGAGAATAAATACACATGGGTGTGACTTAACAAGTAATGTGTGTGAATGTATATGCATAAATACGTATGTATATATGCGTGTGTAAGTACATATATATGTTTTAACTATGCGCGATAATATAAATTACAAACATGGTATGAAACAATTTATTATGAATGACCGTTTTCTTCTCAAGCATTGTTCAGGATAATGCTCCATTCGTTCGAAACGATGGGAGTGTCATTCACGTGCATAGAACCGAGCATTATGCTTCAATCAAGTCCGTCAAAAATTATTGTGAAATGTTCTAAAACAGTTCTGCATAGCCGATAGGAGTGTCATTCACGTGCATATAACCGAGCATTATGCTTCAATCAAGCCCGACAAAGATTATTACAAGATGTCCTAAAACAGTTCTGCATAGCCGAAGACCACAGCGCTCAGAAAAATATCTCTCTGACAGCCATATAGAATAAAAGTGCCATTAGATATCGCCTGGGATTTGATTGAATAGTGTTTTTGGGAGCGTCAACTGCTAATGTCATTACTTCCTGAAGATGTTTCCATCGCGAGAGGTGGCGGTGATCTCTCGTTATGTGGCACGATTCAACCTAGCCGTCGGTTGATTGATTGATTGATTTTTTCGTGTTTCCGGGCGCGTCAACTGCTTTGGTCATTAGTCCAGTTAGTGTTGTGCATGTTTTTTTCTCGGAAAATGGCGGTGATATTCCTCCGCTGGATGACGAGATCCGGCGCCGACCTACCGTCGGCTAGTGGGGTTTCCCCCTAAACAGAACTCTCCCATCAGCGGGGCGCCGCCCTAGCCGGAACAAGCTCTAAGCTTCCGATCGGTCTCCCGAAATATGTGGTAGTGTAGTGCATGTTAGTGTAAGTGTGGGGGTAAGGGGAGAGGATAGGACAAGGAAGAGGAAGGACAGATCGCGCGCGGTCCGTGGCCCGTTTGGTAGGGTACTGCTCCGGCATTCGCCTGGTGTTGATCGGAGAAACCACCGATCAGAGCAGTTTCCCGGCCTAGGACCTCCCGGTCAAAGGCGCTGCAGTTCAATTTTGGTTTGACCCACATTTGTAAACTCAAAATTAAATAATTTTCCATTTAAGTGTATTATTTTTACGAATGTAAAAAAAATATTAAAAATGAAATGTTTTAACGACTTTTCGCCGTTTTGAAAGACGATAGTTATCTGAAATCTGGTCCTTTTATCGTGGCACTTCAACTGAGATCGAATCCTTCTGTCAAAAAATCTACTCTTATTCGTGGAAGAGGTTCAGAGAGTTTGCACATTACAGGAAGTACAATACAGTGATAGAAACCATGAATTATGTATGAATACCTTATTTTACGTGGCGAGACTCTGGCCATGAGGCGTTCTCTCCCGTCTAACCACGCAAATTTCGCTACGCTCCTTTCACCTACCAGGGGAGAAAAGAAGGTATTACTTGGGCGACGAAACTGATAATTTGAATTTTGCTCAGAGGCTTCATTTAGGTTTAATGGTCTTTTACATGCAGTTAATCTACGGATATGGGACAGCTGGCTTTACTTCCTCTCCGAAGGAGGGCGTACGAAGAATTTTTTCGCCCTCAAAAATCCACGGGTTTGAGTCCAAGAACTTGGGTAAAATAGGCAGATACGCTAATCGTTAAACCATCGACCATGCACCATAGGTCAATGCACTGGCTAAGCCAGCAGGAATAAATCTTCATGACTAGATCAATCACTTTCTAGGGAAGAAAGGGCTCCGAAAGTTGAGCACTGTGGTGTCCACAGATGCTCCTTTATTCGTTTCTAAAGGGGCTAGATTGAAACCTGATCTACTAATAAAAACCCGGAAAATAGTTCACGAGGTGAACGTCACTATTTGCCACGAGGATGGGTCTACCCCTCTGGGAGCAGGGGAGGAAAAGGTAGTAAAATGTCAATTATCCATTCTCTTGGCAGCCCACGTCATGTAATGCTCAACGCCAAAATCCTGCCAGTGGTGGTTTGGATCACTTGAGCTTAGCCAAGATCCTAAATCAGTGCCCTCAAGAGGGTAGGGGATCACGTCTTGAGAAGAAAGGGCTCCGAAAGTTGAGCACTGTGGTGTCCACAGATGCTCCTTTATCCGTTGCTAAAGGGGATAGATTGAAACCTGATCTACTAATAAAAACCCGGAAAATAGTTCACGAGTTGAACGTCACTATTTGCCACGAGGATGGGTCTACCCCTCTGAGAGCAGGGGAGGAAAAGGTAGTAAAATGCCAATTATCCATTCTCTTGGCAGCCCACGTCATGTAATGCTCAACGCCAAAATCCTGCCAGTGGTGGTTTGGATCACTTGAGCTTAGCCAAGATCCTAAATCAGTGCCCTCAAGAGGGTAGGGGATCACGTCTTGAAGCGATCTACTGACCACCTCATAGTAGTTTTCAGTAGCTCAACCAAAATTGGAAGTTGCCATGTGATTGTCCTCTACTTTTTGCTCCTGTTTCGTTCTCGATGTACTGGAACACCGTTCCGTCCCGTTTCGCCAGAAATCAAGCCGTGCATATGACCACAATTTTGCAGGATGTTGCCGAATGCAATCAGAGTGATGTAACATTCATTCATTTATGCGAAGTCCACGAAATGCAGGCAGCGTGGTTGGCCTGTGCCTTCTTTTAACCCAACCGGAATAGCTTGGTTCTTGTTGCTTCCCCATTCAACCATTCACGGCCATATTGCCCTGTCTCATTTTATCAGAGGAATATGGTGACACATCCATCGGTTCTGATGATGACAATCTACCACACTATTGCCGCTTGGTCTGCGAGTAGTGGGAGGATCTCAGGCCAAAGTATATATGCGGAAGCTACGGGATGTCGTAGATCAGTAGTTTCTTGAATTGAGAGATCAGTGTTTCATCGACACTCCAGCCTCTTCGCTTTTCTCTTCTGACGGTAAGTTTACCATAATTATTTATTTTTTATTGACATGTTATAGCTTCGATTTGGAATGGGAGGGAATTTCGAAAGGGAATTATGAGAGGGAAATATGAAAACAGTTGAATGATGCTATATGTTCTTATGGAGGGAATTTCGAAAGGGAATTATGAGAGGGAAATATGAAAACAGATGAATGATGCTAGCTGTTCTAATGGAGGAATTACGAAAGGGAATTATGACAGGAAATATGAAAACAGTTGAATCATGCTATATGTTCTTATGGAGGAATTACGAAAGGGAATTATGAGAGGGAAATATGAAAAGACAAACAGTCAAGTTAACATCTGGTTAACAGTTGATAGTAACGCGCCAAAGTTTTTTGTATAATCACATGCCGTGACCGGGAGCGGTAGCACAGTGCATCAACTGATGCCACTGCAGCGCCTCTGACCGGGAGGACCTAAGTTCGACTGCTGACAGCGGCAGGATTTTCGACACTAGCTTTTCAGCTAGGACGAATTCAGTCGCTGTCTGGAGGAGAATTCTTGCGGTCGGCTGCTCTGATCGGTAGTTTTCCGTGGTTTCTCCGATCAACACCAGGCGAATGCCGGAGCAGTACCCCAACAAACGGGCCACGGACCGCGCGCGAATTGTCCTTCCTCTTCCTTGCCCGATCCTCTTCCCTTACACACACACCTACACTAACATGCACTACACTACCACATATTCGGGAGCTTAGAACTTGTCCCGGCTGGCGCGGTGCCCCGCTGGTGGGAGAGTCCAGGTTATGGGAAAACCTCACTAGCCAACGGTAGGTCGGCGCCGTATCTCGCCATCCAGCAAAGGGAAGATCACCGCCATAGCCCGAGAAAGAGCATGCACCACAATGACGGGACTAATGACCAAAGCAGTTGACGCGCCAGGAAACACGAAAAAAACAATCAATCAACTCACCCAGAATGAGTTTGCAGCGTGTTATAGCCGCCTTGAGAACTAATTTTATTGGTGAATGGAGTTGAGAGCATGACACTCACCTTCGCAGTTCCCGATGTCGTGACTGTCTTTGTTTTTCGTAGAAAAGGTTGTGAATAGTACAATAATTTCATCTATTTCCCTACCTGTAATATCGTCAGTTTAAGAACTAGTTCCTTCGAAACTTTATTTACAGTCTAAGTAATATTTAGTATTTACAGTAAATATTTTGTCTTTTGCTGCATCATACAAAGTACCGACTTTGATATCTTTCCTATTGCAGTGGAAAATTAAAGAAAATTTAGCTCAAGATTGTATCCCATCGGGAATAAGTGTTTCCGTAAGAAAGTCAGATAGAAAAGTAGTTTCCCTTTCACTTGTGTAAAACGTAGCTTCACTGGTGTAAAACGCTGACACGTTAACTTAACTTTTATGTTCTTGAAATCAACTACAAAATTATTTCTCGCACCTGTTTTCTGAGGGATCTGTCGAACGTTGAATGTGACGTAGAAACGCTTCACTAAACCAATATATTATTCAAAAATAAATGAATTAAAATTTATATTTACTACGGACAGACCTAACAGCTAGACCTACAGAAGATAGCGTTCTAAATGAATGTCGAATGCTCTAGATGTACTCACCAAGCTGACGGCAGAGCTAGAGTGAATTTGAGGGTCAGTTATTAACTTTTATCGGTCTCAAGCGTCTTTAACCCCTTGCAGGTTTGATTGATTGATTGATTTTTTCGTGTTTCCGGGCGCGTCAACTGCTTCGGCCATTAGTCCTGTTAGTGTAGTGAATGTTTTTTCTCGGGAAATGGCGGTGATCTTCCCCCGCTGGATGACGAGATCCGGCGCCGACCTACCGTCGGCTAGTGGGGTTTCCCCCTAACCAGGACTCTCCCACCAGCGGGGCACCGTTCCAGTCGGGACAAGCTCTAAGCTCCCGACCGGACTCCCAGAATATGTGGTAGTGTGGTGCATGTTAGTGTAAGTTTGTGTGTGTAAGAGGAGAGGATAGAACAAGGAAGAGGAAGGACAGATCGCGCGCGATCCGTGGCCCGTTTGTTAGGGTACTGCTCCGGCATTCGCCTGGTGTTGATCGGAGAAACCACGGAAAACTACCGATCAGAGCAGCCGGCCGCTAGAATTCTCCTCCAGACAACGAACTAGTTGAAAAGCTAGCATCCTTAGCAACGGGTTTTAACATCCTTAGCAACGTAAATAAACATCCATCGATTCATCGCAAGTCAAATGTTTAAGAAAAAAAACATGGCGATGCACAAAACAAATCACATTCAAGCAATGCAGAATACAAGTAACTCATATTAGTTTTTCGAATAACTATTTTTAACTGTAATGTTATTAATATACAATTAGAAAAACTTATATTAAGTAAATTAGCCTCATTTTTCTGGCATTCCACCAAATGAAACTCTTTCCCCGTAATCATACTTACTGACGAAGTGAAGGTATCGCTACTGTATGTCGAAACGTCGACTTCCTCACCGAAAAGCATTTTTTAGGTATCTTTAGGTACAGGAGAATTATTTGCGAGGATAATTATTTCATAATTACAGGAGAATCTTTCTCGAACCATGGAATATGAATAGTTTCAAATATGTACATCGTATTGAAACAAGCTGTCTAATTTGATTTTTCAATTAAATATCTCCTCTGCCCTTCTAACATTATTAAATATAAATTCAACGTAATCCGTTCCAATTTTATATAAGAATATGGGCGCCAGGAAAAGATTACGTTAATTCAATTATTAAAATTACTCTTCAACTGCTATTTCCATTAAATTAATATCCGGCTAACTGGGTCAATGGGTCTTATAAGAAATAATCGCTATTAACTACTAATAGCCGAATATTCGAGCTGCCATCTGTACAGAGTGGCCAGGAATCTGAAAAGAAAATATACATTTCTAGCTACTCATTTGCTGGAATTGGCTAAATGAAAATCATCTTTTCTATTCACAGAAACTTGTAAGTTTATTCAATTTTCATTGGTAACAATACGGAACGTACTTTCGGTCATGACCAGTCTCAAAACTTATATTGCAGTACCCGTCTTCGCGCGCTCTTGACCGATGTCGCCGCCTAGAACCATTTTCAATCTTCTCTGGTGTCAATGGCTCCAGGTCCAAATACCATCTTCTTTCCTTCCGTTCTGGCACAAGTGTACTCAAGTCACTGATCCTTACCGCCTCATAAGTTGATAACACTTAATTTGCCCTTTTAAAAGTTCCCAGTTCTTTCTACGCGTATACTTAAAATATTGAAGTTCAGCAAACTATATCTGCATCACATACTCCCAGTCCTGTTGCCGACAAATTCAGCACATTACATCAATATTCTAAGTCCGACAACCATACGCTCCAAAGTAGATGTTCACAATTCCCAAACTCCCAACATCAATTATCTATACACGACCCGCACAGTACCACGCCATAAGTCGGAATATATTCATATTCCCCTCTTTCAGCCCTTCAAAACTCGGTCCATACTTTTTATTGTTTCTTGTCAGAAAAAATTCGACCCGCTTCCGTCGTAATCGGCAATCCATGCCTAGGCAATACCTCAATTACTTAAAAATTCAACTAGTCGCGCCCCAGACTGTCATTGCTTTCTCGGCCAATCCCCAAACAGTTTACTTTATCAACTAGCCGCGCCCCGTGGTTCAAAGCAATGGAGTTTGTTGACCTTGCCGACAACTCGTCCACCGTTGCTAGGCCGCCATATTTACATATGTCTATCCTTACCATTCACCCTGTTTACAATAAATGTGACGCAATACAATGTCCCACATATTGGTATGTCACAGTATTAACGTGCCGAAGCAACAGAATTCATTTGTTTACTCATTGTACAGTAATGGAAATTTTTATCACGCTACGCTACGCCTGGATTTTTAACTTTTGGCATCCGCAATAATAACACTCATAAAACATCTAGGTATCTTAATAGCTATAACTGGACGCCTTTTTTTCAGTTGGGGTCAAAGATAAAGTACAGGATAGCAGGGCCGGCGATTGTTGTTAGGTCTGAGTGGGTAATCGACCCCACTGAGGGGGGCAATCCCCTCGCCCTTCCATCACCCACCAAAAATGTATATGAAGTGAAAAATACAATACATATTTTTTCAAATTGACATATTTATCATTAAATTATTATCACATTTATTTTATGTTACTTCAACAGTTCAATTTTTCAATGCAAAAAAAAACGCTGTGTTTTGAATTTTTTATAAACTCTTTTAAAATTTTCGCAAATTGATATTGTCGGTCACGTCGCTATAAACTAGTAAAATCGTAATTCTGTTGAACTTATCTGGCAAAATAGTTGATTGCAAATACACGTTTTGAGACAACGCAATACCGACAAACTGGTTCATTTCTGGAATTTGACATTTATGGTATATTTCTCTCACCGCTGGGTATTTTACCTACTCGGCATGTTTAATTTAGATTTATTATTAATTCTGTAATTAAGTAAGTGGTGGAATATCTTAACTTTGCATGCTTTAAACGTACATTGACGAACAATAAATTACAATAGACTAGTTAATTAAAACAATGCCATTAGAGTCGAAGTGACTTCTTGCGACGAGTTTATAAACTGTCAGCTTTTTAAATATTTATTTTAGAAAATTGCATTCATTAGAGCAGGAATGACACCAACAGAACCAAATTTTAAAACCAAATTTCATAAAAAAATTTTTTCTATGGAATGTATCCATGTAACATACGAACATAATCGTAAAATGATTGCAAGTACCAGCACGCGTCTTGGTTTCCTCAAAAGCATGGCATGAGAAGATTTCATACATTATCATCAAAATCAAAATATATGTCAAGATTTGTCGTGGATTCTTCTGATTGGTTATAAGAAAACAATAAGTGAAATACGATGTTTTGATTTCCTGACTGTGAGTCATTCTGGGTATCAGATTTCTTTGAGATAATAGTAACGGGAGTTATCAGGACTCCAGTCAAACAATTGGACTTGTTTACGATCTTAAAAGTAATCTCTGAGCAAACTATCGATTTTTTCTTGCTCGAGAATACCTTCTTTTAGAGTATATTAGTATCTCGCGAGTTCAGGTTACAATGTCCGAGGATGAATCGATTGAGAATGGGAATTTATACTCTCGGCCTGAGATGGCAAAATTTAAAGGACCTTTAATTATGTTTCTAAATGACCAACATGATGAAAGTCACGCACTTCATTGCAAAATGGGAAGCAATCTTCTAATGATATTCTGATAGAATTTTAACTCGATGAAACCGGTAGCGGTAGCGACAGGATTTTCGACACTAGCTTTTCAGCGAGGTCGAATTCAGTCGCTGGCTGGAGGAGAATTCTAACGGCCGGCTGCTCTGATCGGTAGTTTTCCGTGGTTTCTCCGATCAACACCAGGCGAATGCCGAGCAGTACCCTACCAAACGGTGCACGGACCGCGCGCGATCTGTCCTTCCTCTTCCTTGTCCTGTCCTCTCCCCTTACACACACACTTACACTAACATGCATCACACTATCACATATTCCGGGACACATTTTTCTGTGTGACGATGAGAACACTCACTTCTCAGGATGATAAGACCAGAATACTGCGTGCTGATGTCTTCATTTGGTTTGGTTTGGTTTGGTTTTTTGGTGTTTCCGGGCACGTCAACTGCTTTGGTCATTAGTCCCGTTAGTGTAGTGCATGTGCAAATAATGAAATATGTTCATTTTTGTTTATTTTTATTTATTTGAATAAATTTATTATTTATTATTAGTCTACTAGTTTATTTTTCATTTATTTATTTACTTAATTTTCATTTATTTACTTCTTACTTTTCATTTATTTACGTACTTATTTTTCATTCATTTATTTATTTTTCATTGATTGATTGATTGATCGAATTGCTGCGTTCCCAGATGAGCCTCCTGTGCAACTGCGGAAAGCGTCCGGCGGTGGCGGACGAGCTGGCCACGCCGGCATCCCCTCCCTGGTCGCCGCTGCCAGGCGAGCGCAAGGCACATGGCCACCCGCCGCCCTACAGCAAAGGCCCCGTGCGGCCCATCCCATTGGCCGAGCCCCCTCCACCCGCTCGCTTCTGCTACTGCGTCACCCTGCGCCAGGCCTCGCTCACCATCACCTACCTCTTCACGGTGAGTTCAACAGCCTTCACACGGGTGCCTTTACTCGGACACCTTCGCAAAGTTGCCTTCACACGGGTTCCTTCACACGGGTGCCTTCACAAGGGTGCCTTCACAAGGGTGCCTTCACAAGGGTGCCTTCACACGGGTGCCTTCACACGGGTGCCTTCACACGGGTGCCTTCACCGGACCCCTTCACACGGGTGCCTTCAGAAGGGTTCTTTACAAGGGCGGTGCCTTCACAAGGGTGCCTTCACAAGGGTGCCTTCACACGGGTGCCTTCACACGGGTGCCTTCACACGGGTGCCTTCACACGGGTACCGAAAGAGGTAGTTTAGTGCATTAACTGATGTCACTGCCGTTCCTCTGACCGGGAGGTCCTAGGTTCAAGTCCCGTCTGAGGCAAGATTTTAGACACTGGTTAGGTAGGTAGGTCGATTTTAGCTATTTATGGAGCAGAATTCTAGAGGTCGGCTGCTCTCATAGGTAGTTTTCCTTGCTTTCTCCGATCAACACCAGGCGAATACCGGAGCATTACCTAACAAACGGGCCACGGTCGGCGGGCGACCTTTCCTTCCCCTTCCTTGACATATCTAATACTTAATTTAAACCACCACCCAAGATTTATTTTAAATCTTTATTTTTATCCTTAACACTTTCAGATAGATGTGTGGCGGGGCGCGTGCGTGCATTTGTGTGGATGTGAAATGAAATGAAATGTATCGCTCAGCAGGTTCTAAATTATGCCCAAAATCCTTCGGTCCCGTGTGACATATTCGTCACACAGAAACAGTTCCAACAGAAGGACAGAAATTGAATAAAAACACTCTACCACATCAGGGGTCTTTTTGGACACCAGGCTAAATTATTTGTTAATATTTTTCTCAATATTGGCAGTATAGTCTCAGTCTTCTAGACATGGTTTCGTGCATTATTCAAGTAGATACCAAATCATTTTCACGTATTTTCAAAATTTTATTAAAAAGTTATTTTTGTCCTAATTTCCCTCTGCGATTATTTGTTTAATCGTAGGAGTGTGTTACTTTTTCAAGCCTTCTGTATCTATATTTAATGTATGTCTGTTTTCTCCTGCTCAGGTCATTGCTGTTGCTACTCTGATTTTGTCTTGCCTACACCCAGGCGAAAAAAAGTTTCACAATAAAAAAGATTTTGGTGAGTACGTTTTTTTACTTATTGATTTATTTAAAAATAAGCATAGCCAACGACATTAATGAACATATATGAAAATGTAACGAAGTTAAGTGTAATAAATAAACCAAAAAATAAATATTTTATAGAAAAAACATAAATAATTAAAATCGCAAAACAACAAAAAAGCAAACAATTACAAAACGGAAAAATAATAAGAATGTGATACGTGAACTGAAAAATAATAAGAATTTGTTTTTTGACTTTACTGTTAACAAGTAAGACAAATAAGAGAATTTATATTCAATATTGGAGACAGAATAAAAATTACAAAACGCTGAGGAAAAAGGAAATGTAAAGGCATACAAATAACAATTTCAATTTTGAAAGGAAGAGAATAATTGTTTTTTGTGGTATGTCATCGTACAACTAAAAATTAACACATTTGATAGTTTTCTTTGCTTTATCGCGTAGTCAAAATGGATATCAATTCCAAACGAAATACAGTCCTGCATCTTAGATAAGGAAATGGATAGACCTTAGTTAACTGTTTATTGTTCGCAAGTCTATGATTACTGCTATCGGTCGCTTCGTATATTGCTCTTCCCCAGATAAAAACTTTGCCCTTTTCAATTTAAAAAATATTTAAATTAGTTTACGTATTTAAAAAATTTTTAAGGATTAAAAAGTAACAATGAATCATTTGTAACGTCGGGAAAGAAAAATAATGAAAGAAAATAAGACAAGTACACAAGTAACAAAAAGATTTTGTTACTTGTGCTATGAAGAAATGAGATCAGAAATCACGATTAAGTCTTAATTCTATCATCTATTATCGGTAATGTGTAATTATTAATTTATTATATACAATAATTAATTAAATATATAATATTAATATTAATAAAAATTATATTTTTCCGCAGATAACGTCCGCATCGCATACAGATTGTTTGCTCTTCTGGCTGCTTTGAAGATTCTGCTCAGCATCATGTTGCTTCTTGGGATTCTCAGAGTAAGTTTGATATGAAATCGCTCGACATAGACTATAACCACAGTATTCGTATTTATGCTAACACATTCTAAAAATGGCAATCCAAAGATCATGATTATGAATGATTATTTGACTTTCAATGACTTTGCGCCCTGGGCTCAATTGAACGTTCAGCCGTCATTTTGATATCTTCAGTATACGTGAGGATTACTTGTGTCACTTGTCTCGTCCGTCTTGTAAAGAATGGTCCGATTTCAAAAAGTGTCTCGAGTTGAAAGGAGAGGGGACACACTCATCCAATCGGGAGCTTCGTTTCGACTAAAAGTTTTGCTGTTGAAGCCCCCGATTGGACAAGTGTTCCCCTCTCCTTCCCAGTGCCCCCCATGCAATAATAATACCACTTTGAAGAAATTTGGGCATAATCCTCTCAGTTCAATTAGTTTACAACACTTAGATTTATGTGCTTAACACCTAAGGCTAGAAGGTAGCTCAATTAAATCATGATGTCAGTATTTAATTGGTTTAAATATATATATATATATATATATATATATATATATATATATATATATATATATATATGGTGCGTTAGTGTGAGTTCACACTTTTCTCAAAATATTCCTTTTTGCCTATTATTATTATTATTATTATTATTATTATTATTATTATTATTTTATAGGAGAGAACGGAGCTTATAAAGCCTTGGCTCATCTCTTACTTCATCGTTACTCCTGTCGAGGGTACAGCTCTTTTAACAATATCCTTCGTCGCAATGTTGGTTGATATGTGGCCACTTGCCATCGGCTTATTTATTGGCTTCCTCTGCTTTTTTGGTAAGTAATGTATGGTAACAATACGCATTGTCCTGTTCTCACTACATGTACTGAAAATCCTAAGGTTTAAATTTGATTCATATACGTCTGAATAACATGAACGTAAAATCTTAGCTCTTTCAGTTTTCAGAGGGAGACTCTATCAACAGAATGTGCAAATAGTGAAAAAAGCATTTACAATTCAAATAATAAAATAATAATGAAAAGAACAGAAGAATAAACTTAGATTGCAACAAATGTTAACTAATGTTTTAGTAGTTCCAGCCATGATCTTGTGGTAATTCATGTTCAAAATGAATAAATTGTTTCGACCACAATAACATAAAAATATTTCATATTACACTATTAAAAAGATTTCCTGACAATACCCAAACCAGTCTGTGGGAAATTTCCGTGTCTTCAGTGACACAGCAATGAAGTCTATGAATTAAACTGGTGACGCTACAATAGCACAATTTCTCGTATTCGTAACGGATACATAATATTATAATAATGAATCTTCTATCCTTCTAACACTTCACCAATCTGTTGAAAAAATCAAACACGACTCAAAATTATATGTAAACTAATAATATTTTGAAAAGACTGTTTTGTAGAAGGGCAAGAAATTGCAGCTGTTCCTGGATGACTATTGAACCAGTAACAATTCATAACCATTCACGGATCGTTCTGTTAGAAAATTTTCAACAGACGTCTGAAATCACGGTAGAACGGAAATATCAATATTAAATTATATCCGGGCAAAACGCGATCTATTATCGATCTTTTGGCGGGAACGCTTACACAAGGCGAATATATCATTTTCATTAATCTGTCTGAATTTTCGAAAATATATGAAATTACAAATAATGCGAGAAAATATGTGTTGTTGCAGAACTGAAGATTGATACTACGGAAGATTGTATGAAATTGGAAAAATTTATCCAAAACAACCTTAGTTTATGTTATAAGTTTATAAACTGTATTAAAGAAGGCATTTTTATAGTTTTGCGATTGATTACATAAATTCATTCTTTGGTGAAATAATTTGTATTTACCCATTTCTTTGAAGTTGCATCACATCTGTGGATTTTCAAATGAACTAAATGCCAGGAGGTTCGCAATAGAGAAATATATTTTTTTATAAAATCCCAACAGTACATGTATTTTGCAATTCAATCAACAATTACTATAAAGTTTGTATTTTTGTAATAACAAGAGATTTTAAATGTATAAATGCAACAACAACTTATGCATATCATTCATGCAAACACACCTTCAAATTCTTATATTCAGTTCTGATAAAATTAACATATTTTTAATTTAGCAAATTTTCATCCATTCAAAAACTATTTATAACATGTCCCAATCAGTATAAGTTATTTGAGATCTATATCTTCTTTTCTTTTCTTTTCTTTTCTCTTCAGTTTTGTATGGATGCTGCTTGTACATTATATACTGCTACTACATCTCCATCGGCGAAGTGAAGATCATCGATGTGTAAATCAACACTGCGAAACAACTGAAGAAATATGCAGATAAATCAAGTGTTAAGAAAAGCGTTGTTCACATATCGAAAATACAGTAGAGACTCCATCGACCGAAGCTAACGAATCAATCTCTTAGTTAACAGAAACCATTAGGTTTGGCGTTTGAACCCAGCAAAATATTGGAGTGTTCAGATTGCAGCACTGGTGCCAGACAATGTAATCGAAATAAAAAAAACTCGAAAACAATACAACAAACAATTTTTATTATATATTTTGTATTAAAATAATGAATTCAAAGCACATCAGGCAAAATACGAAAAACAAAATTATGAGTGATCACTTCAGGATACTTCGGCATCAGTAGGGCCATGCAGAAAACTTAGAAAATCCATTGCAGCAGTGGCAATTTTCGGCAGTGTCATGTGCTACGTGAAGTATTAATGTCTGCCAAATGCTGATGAATATCTGAAAGATAACTCTTTTGCAACTCCCTCTGTAAAACTCGTTTTGTTTTGGTCTAGGTCATTCTAGGTAATGTAACTCATCAGTAAATTTTACCTGCAAACATTTGCAGAATTATTATTGGTTAAATACTAATTATTTCGTACTTACATTCCAGATAAATTTAGGAAGAAATCATGAATAAAATGCTGCAAATGTTTGAACACAAAAGTTACATGATATACTTTCTGCAATAGATCAAAAATCTTATGTTTTCAGTGAAATTAGCCAATTGTCTGCCCTTCTTACAGTTTTCTTTCGAGGGATTCGAGTGTAAGTAATTCACTTTGGTTAATAGAGGTTTGAGGTAATGTATTTTCGGACAACGGAGTCTTTACTGTAAATAGATACATTCTGTCTGCATTTACTACTCGAATAATAGAATATTCATCAATATTGTAATATTCATCAATTGACGTCTCATTTGTTTGAGATTGTGTGTCAAGATCAATCAAGAAAACCTTATGCATATTTAACGTTTCTGTGTCTACTACTGCGACAAAGTTATCCAATTTAGATCAGGACTGACAGCTTCTGAGAAGAAAAGCGTCTGTACCGAACGAAAAGTCTCAAATTATTTGCTGGAAATCGGCTAAATTATCAAGACACTTCACTTTCACTTAACTCTTCCAGAACTCTTTTTAATCGACGTTCTGGATGAAAAAATTGTGAAATTGTAGGTAGTAGACGAAGGATTATAATATGAATAACTTGATGTCTAATTGTAACAAAGTTGTATGTATATAAGGTTATAAATGAGTTTGAGGATATTACAGTATCTCCGTGGAGAGATCTTAATAATTTCCACATATGTAAGGTTATAATTTAAGATTATTTATTTGAGTAATTATAAGAAATAATATATTTTATATGTATTCACGTTACTTTAAACTTTTGTAATTTTGTAATAAATAATCATTAAAAAATCTCCTTTATTTCATATATATAATTATAAATTCCTTAGTGTAAAATTTATTAAAATCTGAACATTTGTGATAATTATATAGTTGGTGAAAAAAGAATTTTGAGTGATAACTCAAAATTTTCAAATGAGTCATATTTAAATAGTTTTATTATTACTCCTTGACATTCAACCTATTACATCTGTTGAGAAGACACCTTATGATAGCGAATGGGAAAACATATACAGGGGTAAAATTATTCACTACATTTAACATAAATTCATTCTACTCTTAATAAGGCTTAAAAATAGTTATTAGCGTTTTGGGGAGAGCAGTAAAAATAAAAATTGGAAGTAGACTGGCATATCGTACAGCGACCAGTGATCCTAGGTTCTAGAGTATAACAAGTATGTTGTCAACAAATGCAAGGGTTAGAATCTGTTTGAAAATACTTAGTATATCTAAACTATTTAACTAAATCTCTGCCTGGCTTCGATCAGCTGGTATTTGCCCATGTGTAATGCTCGTGTGCCAGCATGCGTAGCGTTCAAAGAGCATACATTACGTGGTCGGCAAACATTGTTATTGCACTAATATTTGAATGACATTTACGTGCTCTTGACCACGCGAAAAAATCATCTCTACAGTGTGTAGACACAATACAGCGACCAATTAATGTTCTTCGCTCGCGTTTCAGCAGAGCTTGCGAAAAGGCATTTGCCTGGAGTTCTGATAACATCGCTCGTCCAGACTGCTACTCTCGCGTATCGACGCTGGAAAGTACTGTATTTTAAAAGTAGAACATGATTCCGCGAGTTTTTCTCTCTGCATTTAGGCTCCCGATTTTTTGGAGAAAAATAAACCAGCTCCAGCTCGCACCGGGAGCGGTAGACCAGTGCATCAACTGATGTCACTGCAGCGCCTCTGAACGGGAGGTCCTAGGTTCGAGTCCTGACGGCGGCAGGATTTTCGACACTAGCTTTTCAGCTAGGTCGAATTCAGTTGCTGTCTGGAGGGAAATTCTAGCGAGCGGCTGTTCTGATTGGTAGTTTCCGTGGTTTCTCCGATCTACACCAGGCGAATGCCGGAGCAGTACTCTACCAAACGGGCCACGGACCGCGCACGATCTTCCTTGTCCTATCCTCTTCCCTTACACACACACACTTACACTAACATGCACTACACTACCACATATTCCGGGAGATCAGTCGGGAGCTTAGAGCTTGTCCCGGCTGGGGCGGTGCCCCGCTGGTGGGAGAGTCCTGGTTAGGGGGAAACCCCAGTAGCGGACGGTAGGTCGGTGCCGGATCTCGCCATCCAGCTGGGGACGATCACCGCCACCCACGAGAGAAAAACATGTGGAATATGTGGTAGTATAGTGCAGGATTTTCGACACTAGCTTTTCAGCAAGGTCGAATTCAGTCGCTGTCTGGAGGAGAATTCTAGCGGCAGGCTGCTCTGATCGGTAGTTTCCCGTGGTTTCTCCGATCAACACCAGGCGAATGCCGGAGCAGTACCCTAAAAAACGGGCCACGAACCGCGCGCGAACTTTCCTTCCTCTTTCTTATCCTATCTTCTCCCCTTACTCACACACTAACATGCACTACACTACCACATATTCCACATGTTTTTCTCTCGTGGGTGGCGGTGATCTTTCCCCGCTGGATGGCGAGATCCGGCGGCGACCTACCGTCGGCTAGTGGAGATTCCCCCTAACCAGGACTCCCTCACCAGCGGGGCATCGCCCCAGCCGGGACAAGCTCTAAGCTCCCGACCGGTCTCCCGGAATATGTGGTAGTGTGGTGCATGTTAGTGCAAGTTTGTGTGTAAGGGATAGAACAAGGAAGAGGAAGGAAAGATCACGCGCGGTCCGTGGCCCGTTTGTTAGGGTACTGCTCCGGCATTCGCCTGGTGTTGATCGAATAAAAGCCAGAACAGCCAGTCGCCGGAATTCTCCTCCAGACAGCGGTTGAATTCGATCTAGCTGACAAGCTAGTGTCGAAAATTCTGCCACCGTCGGGACACGAACAGTCCCGATCAGAGGCACTGCAGTGACATCAGTTGATGCACGGAGTCCTCTCTCCTGGTACTATACTTACGGGCGATCGGGTGTCACTGGAACGCACGTGTGCCGACTGCAGCCGCTTGGGGGGGGGGGTCCCTGCCATTCGCATACTTTCAATAATTTATATATAATCAATTTCTAGATTAAGAATTGAAATATTGTATTTCAAATACAGAAAAATGTACTGGATAATTGGAAGATGTTCTTGCCTTTTAATATATAGAATAAAATATTATTTTACAAGAAAATATTGAAACCAATATGGGTGGTGCACAACTCTGGGTGTGTACCAGAGTAACATCGAAATATCCAAAGATTTCAGAACAAAGTGCTAAGAAATATCGTCGAAGCTCCTTGTAAAAAAAATCTATACAAGGTCCTCAATGTTGAAGGAGTGGATAAAGCAGTACAATGGTTCGCGAGAAAACCGGAAGAAAGGTTACACCAACACGACAATTCCGAAACAATTATTCTCCTGTACAACACAAGCCTAGTGAGAAGATTGAAGAGAAAAAAAAACTTTCGAACTTGTGTAAAATGAGGTGATAAAGTGTTTTGAGAACTGAGAGCTAAAATAACAGAGCAATATACAAGTGTATCTACAAACACAAGAAAGTGGGTTTTTAAATTCATGTTCAAACTAAGAGAACGCTAGTGGGCTAGCTTTTGGAACAAATTTTATTTCATAGTAGTCTTGACAAAATAAAATTGCTTATTAGTCTATAAGATTAGATTATAATGTTTATGAAAATAAAAAAAATATTAATTAAAAAATAATGTTTACATCGAGTTATGTTGCATATTTGAGCTTTATGTCATTTTATTATATTTTCAGTTTCTGTTTAGTAAATCGAATTAACAAAGAATTCGTCGATTGGGTTGGTAGTGCAGCGGACATACAGTATTTGGAAGACCCGCAAGGAGTAAAGAATTCCAAAGGTTCGCAAGAGTATTGAGTATATCATTACGTCTTTCGCTTCATAGTCATAAACACATCAACTACTAAACCATAAAAAAATAAATTTACACGTGAGTGGTTACCTTTTATGTAAAGTGATATTACAACGCTCTTTGCAACACATGATGTTCTTTTATTTATCCCACTCAAAAACGCGCATAAACACACAACAATGTCTTCATCAAATATATTTCTGTCTCTTTGACTGTGTGTGTGTAAGTTTCTTTCCGTGCAGCAAAGCAAATGATAATTTACGATGTGCTCTTTACCTGAAAGTATTTCACATCGTCCTCATTTGTTTGAAAACTTTTTTCATATTATAGATACAAATGGATAGTATACATTGGGAGCTATGAGATGCAGCTTATATTTAACATTGTTAATCATCGCATATATTGTAGTCCTGCTTTGTCTGGTAAGCGAAGACTACTTTTCTACAGTGTATAGTTTATAGTAGTGTTCATTTCAATACTTGCTATTCTTTAGCGGTAATTTCAAAATGACTCCATAATAAACGCACGTTTCTGTACATTAAAATTAGTTCATAAGATAATATTTAAATAATTATAAGTTAATAACTGTTATATCATAATATTCAGGCAAATGGATTTGGCAAGTTGGGTTTGAATCTAATGACATTCAGTAAACAACAAAAAACACCCGAACATGTTTCATCCAATTTCCAATGTTTTAGTGAATTGGGTAAGTGTTTGTATAATAAACAAATTTCGTTTCATCGTAGATTTCTAATGTCACAAATAAATCCTTTCGAAACGATCCTATTCAACTTGATACCAATTTAATTTCTGTAATAAAACAATGGAATATTGTCAACCTAACCTAGAACTTTCTTACTGTAGTTACATTTCATGCGTTATAAACATCGATAATTTGATATGTACAATGAAATACGAGTTCAATCCAGTTAAATTAAAAATTCAGATGAAAATTATGGAGATAATATGATGTTATGACTGCTCTTTTCAATTTACTGCTTCCAGGAATGTACGATTTGTTTTGGAACCTGTCAGTTGCAATACCCATTCTGTTTATCTGCTTGGGAGGGTTATTGTTAGCGGCGCTGATCATAGTACGTGAGTTTCTTAATTACTTTCTAAATAAAAAATAGATCTGTAAAAATTCACAATTAGCAGTTATATTAAATTTGAATGATATTTTTATCATTTTGTTCTTGAATATACGTTATTTAAATATTGTTTTGGCATTATTGTAACTATTAATTTTTTTTAATTATTTAAAATATTTTGTTACTAGAATTTTAAATTTACTCCTGTATAATTAGAGAATTTAAGTTAAAGTATAATAAATCTACTGTTAAACGCAAATGTATTCAAAACTTAGAGAATAGTAAAAATCATTCAAAATATTCCAACATTTTCTAATAGAATTCAAATAAAATATTCAATATATGCATAAATGTGTCTGAAAAAATGTAATTACAATTACTTAGAAAGGTATTCGAATCATAATGTACATTCATTTTCATTTCTCGCCTTACTTCATAAGAAGATTAAGTATGGTAATAGTGTAAAGGAAACGACGAATATTCAACAGAAAAACTTATAACCTAATCTTATTAACAAAAAAATTGAATTGAATTCAATGATGCCAACTAATTTACGTGTGACTCAGGCTATTAGGTCTACATTTCTAGCTGACTACGCTAATTTCTCAACGCTCCTTTCACCATCTAGCGGACAAAGAAGGCAACACTCGGCGACGAAACAGGCGATTTGAATTTTTCTTTTCTTCTAGGTTTCTTTTAGGCTTGAGGATCTTTTACATCTAGTAAATCTACAACATAAGGCAGCCGGCTTTACCTTCCCTCCGAAGAAAGGCGTACGAAGGCTTTTTTTGTCCTTAAAAATCCACGGTTTTGATCAGGTTTGAATCCGCGAATAGGCCAATGCACTAACCATTAGACCATAGGCCAATCCGCCATTAGACCACAGATGCCGGATAAATCGTGTTCCTATAGGTAGTAAATTACTTCGTCTAGCATGTTGTTTAGTACGAATCTATGTTTTGTAGGTCCTTGAAACTGAAAAGTTTATTGACGACAAAACGCTCCTAAACCATTCGGACGATTTTCATGTAATTCCTCGGCTAAGCTGAGCAAACCCAAAACCCTGCAAGTTTGAAAAGTATATTTCGATTTTTGGGTTACTTTACGTCAAATCTCAATTACATTTTCAACATTTTCTCAAAAATAGCTCCAAATTTTCTGATTAAACTTTGTCCTTGGATAACATAGAGGACGTTTTAAAGAATGGCGCAGATCTCATTTTCGTTAAAATACCGAATTTTTTGAAAATTTCCGAAGTTCACATTTTTTTATCTCTTCCTGCAACTACTATAATATTGAAGTTAAAAAGTTGTTTCCTTATTAAAATATGTTGTTGAAAGATCGTTAAAAATATTGTACGATTTTTCGAACATGAGTAGTTTCTGTGCAATTTTCCGAGAAATAAGAGGATTTTTCAACAATTATTTTGGAAAAAAAACGGCACCACATTTTGTCAATAAGTTTTCCTACCGTATGTATCAAAGGCCAGTAAAAACGTAGCGTTCCTCCCATTTCCGGCGAACACTGTATTTTCGAAAATTGCAAAAAGGCGTAACAGCGTAAAACTACAAATTTGAACACAGAGATCTTCGAATCAACTGAAAGCTATTCTACAAAAATCAAGTACAATTGTATTAAATTAATTTATTGTTTTGAATTTTTTAATCACTATACTTGTTTTTTGGCACAATTTCTTACTGCAAATTATAAAAGCACATTTTCTCAAAACACACTCCATATAACAAGAGACGATGAAAAGAAGGGCGCGTGTATTATTTTCGTCGAACTCTCTAAAGTTTTGAAAATTGCAAATGTTATAAATAACACCAGAAATATGTGCTGTTGAAGCACGACTAGCTTAATTATGCATTTCATTCGATTACAATTCAACACATAGTTTTTAGAAAATATTTAAAATGTTTGTCGTTTTAATAAGTGTATGCAGAATTTCAGTGCAGCGATCGCTTACATTCCTACATATCAAAAGACGTAAATATCCACATGACAATTTTAAATTGATGTAAAAACCTCATTCGAGAACCACTACTTTGCTCTGTATTGCATTAAGTGCATTGCACTAGCTCTGTTTCCAACTGTTTGATATTATTTATTTTATTTCGTGACTTTGCTTGTCTTAGTTTTTCTTTTCTTGCTGGTTGCAGAAAGATCCCGGAATGTTGAGCATGTGGCTAATATTTTGGATGGCCTTGGTCATTCTCAACTTGGTCGTGAATGTGATGTTCCTTCTTTACCATTGTCCCCCAAGAGACGGAGGTATCCTCGTTGCATTCATTGTCATTGAAGCGGGTAAGAACATAAAGAACTGATTCATTCCTTGATTATTGCTTCCGGGTGTGTCTACTGCTACGGGCATTTGTTCTGTAAGTGCAGAATATATTTTCTTACGGAGGTGGTGGTGATCTGTTGGACGGCGAGATTCGTCGCCGGTGCGAGTGTTTTCTCAACCAGGTATCTCTCACCAGTCAGGCAATGCCCCATTCTGGACAACCTCTTAAGTTCAGATCTGTGTGGTAGAGCAGTGCATGTGTGTGTGGGTGTAAGATGAAAGCATAGGACAAGGAAGAGGAAGGAAAGATCGCGCGCGGTCCGTTTGTTAGATTACTGCTCCGGCACTTGCCTGATTTTGATAGGAGAACCTACGGAAAACTACCGATCAGAACGTAAGGAAACATATACTGATTTTTCACGGGTTCACTGAATATTCGATTGATTGATTGATTTTTTCGTGTTTCCGGGCGCGTCAACTGCTTTGGTCATTAGTCCCGTGAGTGCAGTGCAGGTTTTTTTTTCTCGGGTGATGGCGGTGATCTTCCCCCGCTGGATAGCGAGATCCGGCGCCGGCTAGCCGTCGGATAGTGGGGTTTCCCCCTAACTAGGACTCTCCCACCAGCGGGGCACCGCCCCAGCCGGGACAAGCTCTAAGCTCCCGATCGATCTCCCGGAATATGTGGTGGTGTAGTGCATGTTAGTGTAACTGTGTGTGTAAGGGGAGAAAATAGGACAAGGAAGAGGAAGGAAAGATCGCGCGCGGTCCGTGACCCGTTTGGTAGGGTATTGCTCCGGCATTCGCCTGGTGTTGATTGGAGAAACCACAGAAAACTACCGATCTGAGCAGCCGGCCGCTTGAATTCTCCTCCTGACAGCGACTGAATTCGACCTTGCTGAAGAGCTAGTGTCGAAAATCCTGCCGCTGTCAGGACTCGAACCTAGGACCTCCAGGTCAGAAGCGCTACAGTGACATCAGTTGATGCACTGAGCTACCGCTCCCGGTCTGAATATTCAAAATACCTGTGGTATTTACTTACCTTGTTATTTGCTTCGCAAGAAGCAAAGCTGAGAAATTAACAATCTAGCGGTACAACAGAAGGTAGTATCTCACAATAATACCGTTTGCGTAATGTAATAATATAGCAATTTCTCTTCATATTAACATATGACAACCATCACTTGCAAAATTCATTACCAATCGAAGCGCGAGAAGTACGAAAACTATTTCAAATCTAATACATTAACATTGGTTCATATTCGGACATTCATAAGGACGATTCCAAACTGCATTCCCTATGAGCGAGAAAGATTATCACTCAACAATGAACAATAATTAATCAATCTTAAACTGCCGTGGTACGGCGATATACGTGTTGTATTGTGATAGTACCTTATAAGAGTAAAGTAAAGCGAAATTCGAATTTGCAATTTCGAAACCACAAATACGCGAAACTTTAACATAAACTACGAGACTACAGAATGGCTCAGACGTTTTTGTACTAACTTCTCTTATCTCTTTAGTTCAGTTTCACTTTTCAGTTTTTCTCCACCCACTTTCTAAATTTTTCCAACCCCTTTTAGGGGTAGAAATGAATACCCCTTTTAGGAGTAGACTAAGAATATTACGCAAGTGTAAAATCTGGTGCTGAATGCTAATTTTCGTTGTAGAATTTGGATCCATTTTTTCATAAAATGACTTTGAGCATATTGAAATTGTATATTTTTAAAAAATTTAAATAGAATTTCGAAATCTCATACAAATGAAATTTACTATTTGATGGGCAATTTCGTGGCGTGGAGCTAAGAATTTTTGTTCGTAAATAAACGCTTAGGATACTTTGAATCCTACGCACAGTACCAAATATATTTGATGGATATCACAGTTCAGTGTCTGGCCGTAAAGTTGACTTTTGGTACAAAACTAGTTTCTCTCGAAACAACGATTCAAATGCTAATTTTTTGCTAGGGTGCACAGTACTAATTTATCAAAATAGAAATCTTAAAAATTTTACTTTTTACGCAATGGTAATATAAGAATTACCGGACAACTATCAGATCGTGTACCATTTTCACGAAAGCACACCGAAGTTTTATTACAAGTAGTTGAAGATTTTGGATAGTTTTGGAAGGCTAGAATACAGCTACTACAAAGGAGAATTATAGTGTAATAATTTGAGAAATTTAAGTTTAAGAAGCATTTGCAAGAAAATACGCTTAATACCTGTAAGCAATAATTTCTGGAGAGAAGAAGATATAGATAACGAGGTATGGAGGAAGAGAGGTGGAGGAAAAGAGAGAAAGAGAGGGAGGGAGAGAAAAGTTACATCATCACAACAGATGAGCAGAGGAGGTAAGATGAGAATCTACTCGAGAACTATTATCAATGGATCGTTTAATGAGCGGAAAGTGTGTTCATTGTTAAGCTTATCTGTCGGCTGACGAGGTGTGAAAGTGTGCGCTGGATAGGATTTCTTATTAATTGCTCCAAACTGCATCCAGCGATCATTATTTTGGCGATGTTAGAACTTTTATCTCTCCTTCGATCATTATCTTTAAAGAGTGAAAAATTGCGAGAATTCATATTCAGAACCAATGAACAATATTAATGACCAACCAATGAACATGTTACGGTTATTCGAAAGTTTTTAGTACTATTTGAATTTTAGTCATAGAAATATAAACTGTTTAGATAATCGTATAAAGGAAGGATTCCCAATCCTTTTCTTGTATAGACCCCTTTGAAAACACCAATGTATGTCGTAATAATACGACATGTAGAGAAAGTTAAGTAATGTTGCAGAAAAAAGATGTTGAGATTTGATAAAAGAAATCATGAAAACTAGAGATCGGAGCAGCCAATCGTTAGAATTCTCTTCCATACAGCGGCTGAATTCTATCTAAATATGTAATTAGTGTCGATAATCCGCCACCGACTGTACACGAACCTCAAAACCTTCCGGACAGAGTAAATCAACGAATCAATATTGCATTATTATACGTGTGTCGAAACTCAGACCATCAAACTTGCTCTTTCTCTTGACCACGGGAATTCCCCTACGCTCCTTTCGCCATCTACCAGAGAAAGAATGTATTACTCGGGCGACAAAATATGCGATTTGCATTTAGCTCTAAGGTTCCATTCAGGCTTGATGACCTTTTACATGCAGTAAATCTACAACACGAGTCACTCGTCTTTACTTCCCCTACGAAGGAAGACGTACTAAGGCACTTAAAAATCCACGGCTTCGATCAAGTTTGAACCCGCGAAATTGAGTATAAAATCCGTTACGCCACCGAAGCCATGCGCCAAAGCCAGAGTAGCTGCAGAGACACCAGCATGTAACTAAACTCTGCCGCTAAACTTCGATTAAAACAATGAGTCCGTCGATACTTGATCAGCTGTGATGCTGTCATCTAATCGGATGCTTCATAGTCACAATCGTGACGTCACCATAGTGATGTTCGTGCTCCCGTTCGGATGGCAGCGTCACATGCGACCAAGTGTAAACGGACATTGTGTTTTAATCGAAGTTTAAGTTAAACTCTAGTAGCCAATAGCTGGAACACTAACCTATGCCGGTGAGTGTGTGGTAGTGGTGGAGACGACACTGGTAATAAGTCCATTGTCACTTGGTCAACGGACTTAATGATACAATCGAAAAACAATTAATCTCTAACAGCTAGTAAGACGCTCACCGCTGCCGGTGTGTGAGGTAGTGTGGATGCGATGACATTATGTCCATCGACACGTAGTCAACGAACTTAATATTGTAATCGAAGTACAAGTTAAATTGTATTAGTCAATAGCTATGACGTTAACTTTCCAGTGCGTAAGGTTATAAACCTCTGCCGGTGTGCGGTTGTGTGTGTGTGTGTGGCAGTGGCGGAGACGACGATGGCGGTGTGGGTGTCGGCGCTGTGGTGGCGCATGGTGTGCGGGGACCTGCCCGCGGGCCGCCTGTCCTCCTACATGGAGGAGCTGGCCGGCGGCGATGGCGCGAGCGCTTCGGTCTGGACAAGGATGCTCGCAGCGCCTCTCCGTTCGTAGGGGCCCGCGGCACCACCCCCATGACCTACCGGATGCCCGTCTTCGACACCAACTGGGTGAGCGCCCGCACGCGCACGCACACACAACTCACACACATATACACAACCTCACATACACACCATTCAACCCGGACAGAGTCTCTCGTTTTCACCTACACTAACATGCGCTACACTACCACAAATTCCGGGAGACCGGCCGGAGACTTAAAACTTATCCCGGCTAGGAAGGCGCCCAGCTGATGGGAGATACCTTGTTGAGAAAAAACCCGCTAGCCGACGGTAGGTCGACGCAGGATCTCACCATCCAGCGGAGGAAGGCCACTACCACCTGCCGACCAAAATCACGCACATCACTTAAGTGACTAATGACCATAGTAGTTGACGCGTCCGGAATCACTAACAATCAATCAATCACATCCACTGCCCGTCCAGAGTCTCTCATTTCAATCGCACGGCTCAGGGTATCAACTGATGTCACTGCAGTCCCTCTGACCGAGAAGTAATAAGTTCGAGTCTCGACGGCGGTAGGAATTTCAACACTAGCTTATCTGTTAGGTCGAATTCAGTCGCTATCTGGAGGAGAATTCAAGCGGCCGGCTCCTCTAATCGGTAGTTTTCCGTGGTTTCGCTGATCAACACCAGGCGAATGCTGGAGCAGTACCCTAACAAACGGGCCACGGACCGCGCACGATCTTTCCTTCCTCTTCCTAGTGCTATCCTCTCCCCTTACACACACACACACACACACACACTTGGACTAACATACACTACATTACCACATATTCCGGGAGACCAGTTGGGAGAGCTTGTTCCAGCTGGTGCGGTGCCCTGCTGGTGTGAGAGTCCTGGTTAGGGAGAATCCCCGGTAGCCGAAAGTAGGTCGGCGCCGGATCTCGCCATTCGGCGAGGGAAGATCACCGCCACCTCCCGAGGAAAAATCTTTCACTACATTTACGGGACTAATGACCTAAGCTGTTGACGCGCCCGGAATCACTAACAACCAACCATTCAATCACACGGTGGATTGATTGATTCGTGTTTCTCAGCACGTTAACGGCTGTCTTTTGTTCCGTAAGTGCAGTGCATGCTTTTATCATAGTGACCTTCCTCTGCTGGATGGTGAGATTCGGCCCCGACTTGCATGACCGGTTTTATAGGATGCAAAACATTGAGATGCAGAGATACTGTCGAAGTTCTATATGAAGATTTGTATGTGAGTGGGAAGTCAGTGAATATCTAAGGAAACTGCCTATACAAATTAGATGCAGGTGAAACAATTGCGTACGGAACTGAACCAAATCGCCGTGAACACCTTGTTCTTTTATTTTCGTAAACTCGTATTGTACTCGTTCGATCTCGAGGAAAATATTTGTTGGTATAGACTTACTTCTAAAACTAGGTAAAGGGACACGAATTGATTGTAAATTATTGTGAATAGGATATTAACACTGAAACCGCTGCTACTTTTCGCAGCTTGTGAAGTCGGTTTCGCTGGATCGAGATAACGTTCAAATTCTGGAGAGGCCGTGACATAACCCAGGCAGAGTGACAGCTGTACATAAGGCTGTCACTTTCCGGTGAGTTACATACAAAACTGCTGCGTGCTACTCTACTCGAAAATTACCCGACAAATCGTCTTCCAGGGTAAAACAAATAAATTATGTTTCAATTTCATGGTGGTAACTGATAACTTGTGGTATTCCATAATGTAAGTTAGGAAAGAATCAATCACAACACAGTTATAATATTTATTACAACACCCCAAAATCAATATTCGGAAAACACTTTCCTCATCTGTTGACAGTCAACTGACATCAATTATAGCATTGCATAATTTTCTCTATGATACAAGTATATTCCTAATATATTGGTGTAAGAGAAAGAAAGAAATGTTTTTATCACATAAAAATTTAATGATGTTTATTGATCAATGAAATTACAGGTGTGATATCATTCATACGCAAACATATCACCTAAAGTATTGTTGGAAAGAGAACAGTTTTGCTGTCTAATGTTTTTGTCTTTTCTGTTCGCAGCTCCAAAAAACGCTTACTGGGATATATCTTGAGGCTGTTACTCTTTCAGGAAAGAGAATTGTTATAAAAAAATATGGACATTTTCAAGAAATGTGAAACGTGTTTCCCATGGATACGTTATGACAGTTATCTGAAAAAGAAGTGTTTATTTACGTTTTATGAAGCGATTATACAAAGGACGTACTAATTTCAACGCTTGAATCGCTTGACTGAGAATTCCATTAACAATGACAAATCATATTAGTCTCCGTATATATATGTATATATTTCTTTTCAATACACATTTATGCATTATGATATCTCAGAATATTTTAATATTATTAGCTTAGTTTTATATTGCGTTGCTGTAATATATTTAAGATTCGCAGTTAGATATTCATTTTAAAATTTTGTTAATGTTGAAAATGTAGTATCTTTTAGAATGATCCTAGACGGAAGTTCTTGTTCCTTATCTCACTAAATTTCTTAATGTATCAAAACATGTTAATTTGTTCCAAAATCCAACTATCAGCATGAAAAGATGTAACCTCAATATTTTCTTAATAACAAAAAGAAAAGTATTGATTGCGACTGCCCTAGTATCCATCACTACTACAAATTATGTTATAATTTAATATATAAAAATTTAATGATAAAATAGCAATTCACTCCCGGTTAACTAGTCTCCTTTAGGTAGAACTGAAATTTCGATCCGAGAAAATTTAAACTGTTTCATGGTGTTAGTATTTCTCTCGCTTTCCTGGTACCTAACGAAAACATTGACATCTTTTACACGGCCAGAGACTCTTGGCTTTTTTCCTCAATTTTTGCGTATATTCGAAATTAGTAATGAAATAAATGTGAAAAAAATGAAGAATTTATGCCATCATATAAGTATATCATAAAATTAATGTAGGGTCACAGTCTATAGAAATTATATGCACTATTATTGGGCTACTTATGCTGCTGTAATTGTTTTTATATTCATGTCTGTGCAGAGTTGGGCAAAATACTTTACATTTAGTATTGAAAAACTTCGCCAAAGTACTTTGTAAAAGTATTTACTAAATACCTACTCGAAATACATTAGGTTTTGATTTGCTAAAGATATGCGTATTTAAAATACTTCCAATACTCAAAATATAGTAAATATAATAATTTTGTAATATATTTTTATTGCAACAATAAATTGTAATTGTTAATTACAATCAAAGAGTAAGAGTACTTGTTAGTCTTACAAATTTTTGAACAATAACTATGTGTATGTATGCACACTATCGAACACAAAGTGATATATAAATATGTCTAACACACACAAATGGAATTTCCTGTCAAAACGACCAAGTTTTCAAACAATATATCCATAGTTGACAAATGTACAAAACCCGAAAAGAAAAACAGTCGTTCAACTGGCACGGATGAACATAAACTAGTGTTATAGCCAATAAACTTTTTTTATCGTAGCATAATTGTCCAACAGGGGATGCAATACCGAAAATTCGAAATCTGTTATTTTTGACACATCAACTTCAAATTTTTAGTACATTATAGTTATATTATGCAGATATCAACTGCCAAATTTGGAATTGCTAATTTTAATAGATTGTAAAAAAATAATTGTTTTATTTAATTTATATCATGAACAAATGCTTCTCTTGTAATTTAATTAATTTTGAAATTATTTTTTACTTTAAAAAATTATTCGCATAGCAAAAAAAATTTCACACTTTTAACATTTTTTATTTAGAGAAGTATTTACATCACTAAAAAATTACAACACTACGTTTTTAACACAGCATTTTTTAATATATCCTGAATTTTTCAAAAAGATTTCATGAAAATTACATCTTGTGGAGCATTTTCAATAAACAAAAATGTCAAAAAATTACTACTGGAGAAAAGACATTTAAAATTTGAACTTTCTAAAAAAAGTATTTAGTGGTCATACCTTGCTTCAGAACTCTCCTGCTCCATATGTTTGACCTTCTTCCTCTTCTTTCTTTTTAGCTGCTTTGGCTTTTTTGTCATTTTCAGTTTCTTTTTTGCGGTTTTCCTCTCCTGCTGTATAGCTCTATTCTCTATTCTGCAAGCGACGCTTGTCCCTGGCTGCACAAATTTTGTGACTTGTGGGTGTGAGATTTATTCCAGTCACACTTTCTCTTATTCTCTCACTGGCCTCACATCCCATGTTAAATTCAGAAATTGCTGACACCACAGCAATTTCTAATTTTTTCTTCGACACAAATATTTCTTTTGGACATTTGCTCCAAATGACATTATGCAAAGATTCATGTGCATTTTGTGTCATGCCAGCAGTACATCTTGTCAGAAGTTCATTTGATGCCAATCTCTGGTAAACAGGTATGATTTTACACACCAGATCTGGATATTTTCTTCTGAGTATTATGTTTAGGCATTCTGTTCATTTTGCCTTTCCGTAACAAGGTACAACACAATGTAAATAGTTCTGTATTTATAACACTATGTACGAAACTAACCTATGTGCTAACCTAACCTACACACTATTTGATAAAATACTAATAAGAAACAAATAACTTAAAAATCTAGCTAATATGATGAACAGGATCACAGAAAAACTCGTCGCTGTCACACGAACCAAAACACAAACGTCAAAACGGACAACACACAATTCTATTGAATACACCAGGAACACACGCTGAACTCACGTTGTTTACACGTCTGCACTCGAAATAACGTTGGCAGTACTGCAACTTCGCGCCCAATGTTCCACAGAGAATACACTTCAAAGTGGCAAAAATATTTACCGCGATATTCAAACATATCCAGCCAAAAAATGTAGTTACTAGGCTGCATGCAAAGGAAAAGGGGCGTAACTGCGGCTAGGGCGTAACCGGGCAACGCGCCTAGGCATTTAAATCCACGTGGCGGCCATTTAAATCGCGATAGATGAAAAATTCTTACGACTAGCAATTCTAGAGACTTGGAACATTCAAATCCATTAAAAATATAAAAATCGATATTTTTCAGAACTTTCAGTAAATTTCAGTATTGCATCCCCTTAATGATTTAGATTTATTATTTAAAAATGAGAATTAAATTCACAGCTGAAATTCACTTTTATTTACATTTCAGTGGAGTGCATCCATTAGCAAAATCAAACAAAAAGAAACTCATAATCTTCTTCATCTGTATTTATAGTATTTTAAGAATTTCTTTTTTTAAAACCTATTTTATAAATTTAAATGCATCTTCAAAGTAATGTCCAAAAAAAAAAATGTATTTAAAATACTTATTTCAAATACAAGTATTTAAATACTACCCAACCACAATACTGGAATATATTTGGTATTGGCTTGACCTCTGCAAACTTTTTTTACATTTTATTTACTACTTATTTACAATCTGTTCTTTTTTATTTTAACATTCAGTAAATTGGTTCAGGTTGATGAGCATAAGGACATTAAACAGAGCACAGAGTATCTATAACATAATTAGTTTGATCATAATTGCAAATCTAGGATGCGATGTCTCTGCAGTCGTTTAAAGTATTCACTACTGTCCAGAAGACTGATGGCCAGGGCGTTTGGATGTTGGTTCAGGCGTGCTTGACATTTGATGCTGTGTTAGACAAGATAATGCTCCCCATCAAGAAAACAAAGACGAATCTCTCTTTACTGAAGTAATCACAAAAACTACCCTGTGTAAATGTTAAAAAAAGTCCAAGAAATGAAAGGGTGAATTTTGTTAAGAATTGTACATGAAATGCAATTTCTAAAATAATAACCGGGAGAGGTAGCTCAGTGCATCAACTGATGTCTCTGCAGCGCCTCTGACCGGGAGGTCCTAGGTTCGAGTCCTGATGGCGGCAGGATTTTCGACACTAGCTTCTCAGCTAGGTCGAATTCAGTCGCTACCTGGAGGAGAATTCTAGCGGCCGGCTGCTCTGATCGGTAGTTTTCCGTGGTTTCTCCGATCAACACCAGGCGAATGCTGGAGCAGTACCTTACCGAAAGGGCCAAGGACCACGCGCGATATGTCCTTCCTCTTCCTCGTCCTATCCTCTCCCCTTACCCACACACTTACACTAACATGCACTACACTACCACATATTCCGGGAGACCGGTCGGAAGTTTAGAGCTTGTCCCGGCTGGGGCGGTGCCCCGCTGGTGGGAGAGTCCTGGTTAGGGGGAAACCCCACTAGCCGACGGTAGGTCGGCGCCGGATCTCGCCATCCAGTGGGGAAAGATCACCGCGCGTATCCCGAGAAAAACACGCACTACACTAACGGGACTAATGACCAAAGCAGTTGACGTGCCTGGAAACACGAAAAATAAAATCTAAATAATAAATATTGGTTACTTTCGAATTTGTATTGTTTGTGAACATAAAAGAATAAATATTTAAAATTGGAATGAGACACTTCATTCTCACTCAAGAGGGCTAAATGAAAGAGCGCTCTTGGCGTCAGATGAAGGAGAATTAGACGTTCACCAACATGGCGGACGTTCGAACGGACCGTCACGTTTTCTCAGCACATAGTGTTGTCTCCAGACTACTCTAGAGTTCACTGGTTTCAATTTTGAGGCCTTTGCTCTGCAAAATGAATAACAAATGATAAAGACAACTGAACGTATTTAAGATCGTCGTTTGTTTATTTGAGACCAGTTTTTATTTTGCTCTGAAAGATGCAGCTTTATTTGTTTACATACTGAAAGAAGCACTTTGTAATGCATTCGTCCAATTAATTCCCAATAAGATGAAATGTGCGATGTTGCAACTAAAAGACAGCGCCTGTGGTCTCAGTTTAAGAGATGGTAGCCTCTCAATAGCTTTCGCTTTCATTGTAAGTATTTAAAAAATTTATTTTATTTGTTTCTATGAGTTACTACTAAGAACTACAGAAAAACTATCCAAATATACGATGCCCAATTGTACGTTTTTCTTCCAATTCTCCGCGTCGATTTTATGAGAAGATAGGGAAAACGAAAAATTTGGGGGAAATTTAAGATAAATATCTAAATAAATTTTTGAACTTGTATTATTTCTCCCGTGATAAACTGCCATTAAAAAGCGTTTGCATTAATCATTCATATTAAACAAAAAAATTTTGAAAAATTTGAATTAAAAACTTAATGACCTAAAATGAAGGTTTCTGTTGTATAATATATTTTATTTAATTTGTGATCTTTATCTAATCATTCGTACTTCCGCATATACCACACTACTCAATTCTCGTCTAATACATATGGAATTCTATTGTTGGACATTCAATTTTAAAATTGTATTGAGTTTGTTAAATACCGAATAGTATACATGTGCAATGCTATTATTTACTCTCTTCATGACTTCTTTTTCCTAATGATTCAGGTAGGAATGTGCATTGGCCTAGTGGGCTATGTGGCCTACCTGAAAGGAAGAGTCAAAGATTATTACTTAACGTCAGGTAAGTACAACAATTCGTTCTAATGATATTAATTTGTCGTCTTGAGAGAATGAAAATTTTGTGCTGAAGTGCCGTAAAATATTAACTCTGAATATTTCTCTTAATCCAGTTATTGCACTGAAAACAATTAATAGAGTAAACCTACTGTATTTTTCTGAGAAAAGAAAAGAATGTCGAGAGACCCATTCTTCGTATTCCATGGTTTCCATTCCGTTGTTTGCTCAACAAGTTGCTAACCTTTCACCACTGAGATCCGGGTTCGATTCTCGTCGAATCTCATGTGAAATTTGTTCCAACAAAACGAGTTTGGCTGCTTCACAAGGGCTAGTCCAACCGCTGTGAAGTGTCCTAAGCCCTACCCCTATCCTTATTCCTTCCTAATTCTGGCCGCTGGGTAGTGACGCAGGAGCGCGTAGCAGGAGGCGCGTACGCGGAGATGCTACCTGTCGGTCCTCTTGACAACTGACTGCGACGAGACGCGACAGACAATATTAACGGAGGATTACTCCACAAAAAGTTCTGTTAGTAATGGAGGATTACTCCGAAAAGCGCAAAGTTCTCAACGCCCCCCCCCCCCCAAGGGGCTTGGAGACGCGTTGCGTCAAAGAAGACGCAACAAATTTAAAAAAAAACATATTTCAATACTTGGATTTTTCTAAAGTGGCGACTGAGAGTAGTAGCTCCAAGATTGAATTCGGCACGACTTTTTGTGTCATTCGCAGTCCTGCCGCAAGATGTCGCATGATCGCGACCGCATCAATCACTGCTGCAGATCAAGCGATTCTAGCGACAGGACTGAGAATGACCCGAAACGTCATGCCGAATTCTATCTTGGAGATACTACCCTCTGTCGCGACGTTAGAAAAACCCAAGTATTGTGAGATGAAACATGATTTAGTGTATTACATCTTGCGTTTTCATTTCGAATTAGGAATGTGTTCAAAAAACCTAAATTACAAAGGCATGTCATTTAAAACACAGAACTTACTCTGAATCTTTTTCACTTGAGATTTTATTTTCATTTATTTTCATTTTCATTGAGAGCAAAAAGCATAACAAAAGAAATTAGATTTTGGAAAAATATTTATTTTTTAATTAAAATGTTCATTAATTATGAAATGTTTTGGTTTCTTACAGATGAATGTTTCATCCTCTATCTAGAGATTACTGTTCTATTACTTCTATTAGTTGTGGACACTGTACTTGTAGTCGGAGTAATAACGGTATGTAAAAAACTGTTATCAAAGAACTTCCTTGAAGTAAAAGAGACACAAACTACCAACGAACTTTTCCAAAGTTTTTAAATCTTAAAATCATGTGTCACTAAACCGATTATTTAATACTATAATTTAAATGTTAATGTGTCTAATGATGTCTGAAACATGCTAATGTAATGTGGTAATAGGATAAAAATAATATTTTAAGTTATTAGGCCAAATGTGGAAAGTGACATTTGTTCATGAGTAAATTTCTCTCTCTATCGTTTAACATTAAAATCAAATAAATGTATTTTGCTAAAAGCATAATTATTTTCAAATGAAAGAATGTTTGTCGAGTTTCATATCAATAGGTATATTATTCTATCTTCCTTTTTAATTTATAAACAATCACATTAAAAATTATATTTATTCACTCAGTGATATATCTGTTGCATGTCCGACGTTTCAGAAAACGTTTGTTTCGATCGTCAGGAGCTATAAGGCATACATATTTACCCTAAATTTAATATAATAATAATATTAATAATAATAATAATAATAATAATATAATTTTTTACTCTAATACAACTTGTTACAGTATCAATTTTAGAGGACAATGTACAAGGTCAGGTTTTTCGTCCAGTTTCCCTGATCCATTGAGCAAATGCTGAGATGGTCCCTTGTTTTGCTTCTGGACATAAATGTAACTTCATTTTCTGTGCACGTCTTCTAGAATTCAGTGGGAAATACATTTATTCAAATTATCGTTTCCATGTTGTCGCGGCAGGAAGTAATAAGAGCCAAAATTTATTGCTTATTTATCCTTGAAAATAGATTTTATTCATGGGAGTTTTTTTTCTCCCTATCAAAATTCAAAATTTATTGCTTATTTATCCTTGAAAATAGATTTTACTACATAGGAGTTTTTTTCTTCCTTTCAAAATTCAAAATTTAAGTATTATAAGACTTAGTGTAGGGATCACAGAATTTTGAAAATGTGCACACAATTCACTTTTCCCCATAGCACGTCATACGCAGTTTTTAACTGTTTTTATGTAAAAATAAATAAATAAATAAATAAATAAATGGAAGCTGAAAATCCCACTTTAACTACATATTCATTATTCTTTAAGTACGTATTAAGTGCACATTATTATATTAGATGGCAATTTAAAGAAAAACGTATTCGAATAATGCACCGCCAGCATTTGGTACTTTCTGCTCTCTAGATCGCAAATTCTAGATAGTAGTTCAAAACGATATCCACAGAACGCACTTCAAGCAAAGTCCCCTGGGAACAGCGTAGAGCCAATCTTGTCGATTAACTTTGCAAAAACAACACCCCCTCATATCTGATTTCATTCACACTTTTTAAATACTTACTAAATACTGATAAGAACAAAGTGTGAAAATATCAGCGAAATTGATCGGGTAGTTATTGCATTTAAGAATATACTTCAGATATACACAAAATCCTTTCAGGTAATATACAAATATTGATACGTTCGAGGTCTATGAATTACGACACCGTTCGAGGATCTCCATGAAAGTTGGCACATCTACAAGTTTCTCCGTGAAGGTTTTTTATTCTGTTAATTTTAACATTGATTAAAACACTTAAATTTGTTTGTGACTCCACTACATGTCGCTGCAGCACGCAAGATGGCGCTTAATTTAAATGCAATTCCCAATCTACCAGACCTTTATTGTTTCTGGGCGCTGCCGTGTGACGTGGGGTGAGGTAGAGGGCAGGAGGAGCGGGCAGCGAGGGATGCAGAGGAGAGAGAGGGAACAAGAAAGAGGGAAAGAGAGAGAGAGAAAAAGAGAGAGAAGACGAGAAAGAGAGAGAAGGAGAGAAAGAGAGAGAAGAGAGAAAGAGAGAGAAGGAAGAAAAGAGAAGGAGAGAAAGAGAGAGAAGAGAGAAAGAGAGAGAAGGAGAGAAAGAGAGGAGAAGGAGAGAAAGAGAGCAGGATGGCAGCTCGGTTCTGCTAGTATTTAAGAGAGAGAAGGAGGAAAAGAGAAAAGGAGATAAAGAGAGAAAAGGAGAGAAAGACAGAGGAGAGAAAGAGAGAAGGAGAGAAAGAGAGAAAGAGAGGAGTGAAAGAGAGAAAAGGAGAGAATTAGGGGGAAAGAGATAGAGAGAGCAGGATGGCAGCTCGGTTCTGCTAGTATTTATAGAGATAGATGTATTTGCGAGAAAGTCACGACTTGTACGGAAGGGGATCCTACGAATAAGGAGAGGCCCCCGAGCCAGCGTTGAGAGCTGGTGTGCTTAGGTGTGTGTGCTGCGCAGGAGAACGCGCTGCTGGTGGCGACGTGGCTGCTGGTGCATACGGTGTACGCGCTCTACGTGCTGGCCAAGTTCGTGGTGGCCTTCTACACGGCCGTCGTCACCGTGGAGGTGCTGTACGCCTGCGGGGTGCTGGTCTTCTACCTCTCCCTCCTGGGTGGGTGAGCACCCGCCTGCATCCCTCGTTCGGTTTCCTTACGAATACATCACGCGGCACAACTGCTCTTGTACACTAAGGGGGCGCAACGGGGTGCAGTATGGTGCAACGGGGAGGAAGGAGTACCAAACGGACTGGTGCTGGGTGCAACAAGGCGGAACGGGACGGAACGGGCCCGAACGGGTCCGAAGGGGGCGGAATGGGTTCGAATTGGACGGAACGGGACCGAAAGGGAAGTAACGGGACCAAAAGGAGTGGAACGAGGCCACGTGGGGCGCAACGGGACCAAGGGGTGGAATGGGACCGAAAAGGAAAGAATGGGACAAACAGGGGTTGCGGATAGAATGGTACAGAACGGTACAGAACGAGAAATAGCGAGAGCAAACGGGGTAGTACAGGACGGAATTGGACGGAACGGGACGGAACGGGACGGAACGGGACGGAACGGGACGGAACGGCGGAACGGGCGGAACGGGGCGGAACGGCGCGGAACGGGGCGGAACGGCGCGGAACGGCGGAACGGCGGAACGGCGCGGAACGGCGCGGAACGGCGCGGAACGGCGCGGAACGGCGCGGAACGGCGCGGAACGGCGCGGAACGGCGCGGAACGGCGCGGAACGGCGCGGAACGGCGCGGAACGGCGGAACGGCGAACGAGGGCGGAGGATGGCGCGGAATGGGACGGAATAGGACGAAGTGGGGTGGGACGGGACCGAGCGGGACCAAACGGATCACGACCAAGCTGCTTCGAATGGAACGGAAAGGGGCGGAACGGACAGAACGTAACGGAGCGGGACCGAACGGGCCGGAACCTGATGAAGCGTGACGGAACGGACCCGAACGGGACGGAACGGACCGACGGGGCGAACGTAACGGGACCGATCGGAACGGAACGTCCGAGCTGCGCGCTGCGAAGCAGGGCGGCGCGGAGTCGTCGCTTGTCACCTGTCATCCAAACCGCGTGTGTTGCAGTGGTGCTGGCGTACAGCCTGCTGGTGGTGTGGAGCTACTTGCTGCGCCTCAGCGGAGGCTGCCTGCCCTGGGACGAGGAGGCCGAGCAGCCGCTGCACACGGACGACGAGCACGAGGACGCCGCGGACGGTGAAGAGCCCGAGAAGAGGCATTGGAGCCGGAAGATCACATACAAATCGTCAAAAAATTAAACTACCGTCCGCCACGAACACCAGAAACATCACAATGTGCCTTTCGAGATACAACTGGCATTAAATTGGGCTGAAAAGGGTAGTTTCAATTTGGGCTTGAATCACGCAATATTCGCAATTGCGTGTGAGGGTGTGTTTTTAGGGATTTCTTTCACAGTGTATCTTGCGTGATTTTAATATGACATTAGGGAAATCATATTTGCATGACACACTGATAACTTGTCCGAATATCTTCGATGGTTTTAGGAGAAACTGCGTAATTTACTAAGTTCCAATCGTTTTTGATGTTGAACGTGGAGTATTTCTCTATGAACAATCTCAGTCATACATCATGTCCGGTCATTGCCTTTTATCCCTATCAGCCATGGGCACAGCTAAGTTAATATCCAGGTACGACCACCCACCCAGGGACTCGTGATGTCTCGAATTGCCGAACTTACGTGATTTTGCGGTGCTTGGTTCAGAAGTTCCGCTATCAGTGCTGGCGAAGCTTCCCAAAGTTTTCCCTTAATTTTTTCGTAATCATTTATTTTAGACGCATTTCTTTCTTTCTGTATCTCATACTTTTATCTCTCCCTTATTTAACTTTTCTCTGCTATACATTGATTTTATTGGTGTTGGGAGATAAGAAATAAAGAAAGAGGAGGACAAAACTCATCAAAGTATGATTGGCGTGCGCTTTCAAAGTAATACCATATTATATATATCAATACAGTAATGCAGCTCAGCCTGTTTTTGGCTAGTGAAGATGGCGCGCGCATATATCTAGCGATCCTGTTGGTGACAAAGTAAAATTACGGATAGCTGCTACTGAAGTACCCACATTGTTCGTGAAATTACGTTTATTAGGAGCTACTAAAAAGTAAAAAAATGATTCGTTTTGTCTCTTGACCTCTTGGTATTGTATTCCTGAGATTTTGAGGGTAAGTAATTAAAAAAAAATACGTAAAATTAACGTTTTAACTTTACATTTGACGAGTATCCGAACATGTTTGATATGCACCAACAGTATTCTTACACTTTTCCGGTTAACACTTTAGTAAATATTGGAGTGTTGAAAGCGGCGCACTGTTTTTCAATTAAATGCTATCAAAATAAGGGAAAGATGTCTGAGTTATATTTATTTTTTTCAATAAACTTAGAAAGCAAAGACGGAAAGTTTCTTCAAGAGATTCATCTTAGATGGCTTACATTTCCAGATATTTTCATGAAACGTAATTAAGTACTTGTTTCTCATGTTTCCACTATTCACTTTCTTTCTACGATCAACACCAGGCGAATGCCGGAGCAGTACCCTAACAAACGGGCCACGGACCCCGTGAGATCTTTCCTTTCTCCTCCTTGTCCTATCCTCTCCCCTTACACACACACACTTACACTAACATGCACTACACTACCACATATTCCGGGAGACCGGTTAGGAGCTTAGAGAAGAAATAAAAGAAATCTTCGTTTCACATATAATAAAATATGTTGACGAAGATGGCCTCTTATTTCTTCTCATAAGAACGTCAACAACACCAAATCAGAATTTCCCACAATTCATGAGATCTTAGAGCTTACCCGGCTGGGACGGTGCCCCGCTGGTGGGAGAGTCCTGGTTAGGGGGAAACCCCACTAGTCGACGGTAGGTCGGCGCCGGATCTCACCATCCAGCGGGGGAAGATCACCGTCATCTCCCGAGGAAACAACATGCACTACACTTACATGTCTAACGACCTAAGCTATTGATGCGCCCGGAATCACAAACCAACCAAACCAATCTACTGTCATTGAACTATACTGCGCAGTTGGTAATCGTACTTGCTCAGTTGGGGTAACTTAAGGGTTAGAGCTTGTGCTTGGAGGAAGCCTCTACTCCCTACGAGTTTGTACCGGGAATCGTGAGTCTGTCGTACAATGGTGAGTTGAGTCGTGCAGAGGGATTTGGCATTTTTTCTATTGTGTGAATGTTGAACTGACTTATAATGTGAATTCTGGTTGTTGTTAACCTGTGGTGAATAAACTATTACTATTTGGTATTCCATGTTCATTTCTAAACATTACACTTGTATAATTCAAATATTTTTTACATATTATGAATATCCAAAGTATTACATGTTCTGAAACTGCGCACGTTTATACTGAAAGCAGATCATATCAATGACCAAAATTTGTTTTGATTTTTCTTGCTGTCGCATGACGAATCTGTCACATGGCTAGATGCTACATACCTTTTTTTTCAATTTCTACGCGCATTGGAAGTAAATAATGTAGATAGATCGCCGGAGGTGCTGAGAGGAAATGAAAGACTTTTCTTTTCCTTCTCTCTGCACCACCGGTCGTGAGTCTTAGCTGTTGCCGTCGCGATATCCCTCCATCGCGAAAATCCCTCCAGTCGCGAAAACAGAGCCAGCTGGTAATGCGGTCCTATTCTTTGCGATTATCTGGTGATAAGACCGCTGGTACCGGTAGCGGTAGCTCAGTGCATCAACTGATGTCACTGCAGCGCCTCTGTCCGGGAGGTCCTAGGTTCGAGTCCTGACGGCGGCAGGATTTTCGACACTAGCTTTTCAGCTAGGTCGAATTCAGTCGCTGTCTGGAGGAGAATTCTAGAAGCCGGCTACTCTGATCGGTAGTTTTCCGTGGTTTCTCCGATCAACACCAGGCGAATGCCGGAGGAGTACCGAACCGAACGGGCCACGGACCGCGCGCGATCTTTCCTTCCTCTTCCTTGTCCTTTACTCTCCCCTCACACACACACTTACACTAACATGCACCACACTATCACATATTCCGGGAGACCGGCCGGGAGCTTTGAGCTAGTCCCGGCTGGGGCAGTGCCCCGCTGGTGGGAGAGTCCTGGTTAGGAGGAAACCACAGTAGCCGACGGTAGGACGGCGCCGGATCTCGCCATCCAGCGGGGAAAGACCACCGCCATCTTCCGAGGAAAAAGAACATGCACTACACTAACGGAACTAATGACCGAAGCAGTTGGCGCGCCCGGAAACACGAAAAATTCAATCAATCAATCAACCGACGTGGCAGAGCACGCGATTACTATCGTGAATCGCACCGCCGATACTAAAAGGAGCATTCAAAAAGAAACGATCCGGAGGCTTAGGAACCAAAACTAGTACTATACGCAGTGGCGTTTTCTTTCGGTGTGCAAGTCGTGTGTCAACGCCCAAGGAAATAAAATATCATTTATTCCTTTGTCTGGATGTAGATGTTTTCATGCGTTGGTCCTTATCGGCGTCGTCGGCCCAACGTCTTCAGGTCGGTCGGGAGGCGGCAGCGCATGCGCGCGACGTCCCCCCACTCAAGCACAAAGCGTGCCAAGGCGTTGGATCTCTTTTTAACGAACTGCTGGAGAGCAAGAGTTCGTGATCGTGATATTCTCCGTTGCGCGTTGAACCCTTTCGCGATACTCATGAAATTAGTGTCATTTTTTTTTATAAAAATAGTGAAAAAGTGGAAAAATAGATTTTAAAAATTCCTTTTCCTATGAAGAAAAGAAGCAAGTGATTGAGTGACGGGCGATCGTGTCCTAACCTGATAATATTTCAGAATTTAATTTTTAAAACGAGAACTCAAAATTGGGAAAAGCATTGAGCATGTCTTTGTAAATACCATAAAATGTATTATTCCAGCCTTTGCAATACACATTGCCACATACTCATTGTTGTTGTTTTGCAACTATCTTTCCCTCATTCTTCCAACATTATAATTTAAAATAAATAAGGATTTTGTTTACATAATTCAATTTTCCTCTCAATATGTAAGCGAAAAGAGTAGTGTGGGGGGTTAACACTTTCCTTCACTGCCAACGTCCTAGGTCTAAAGTGAGGAGACGCCGCTGCCTATATGTCAGAAGTACACACCCTGACTATTGAGGACTATTGAGGTTCTACTGCGACACAAGGCTGCGAACAACTGTCTCGTAATATTCCCGGGACTGCGATTTGAACGAGTTCCGCATGTACCACTCTCGCAACTTTTCTTGAACGATGAATTGAGGAAATGCGGGCGGAGTGGGGGTATTAGTTACAAAGTCGGCTACTAGAGTATTTACAGTATCGCCAACTTCTGAAAAATCAAAGTCAACCTGCTACGTGTGCGGCCAGATCATCGCTCTGGGTGGGCAACAGCAGGGACACTAGATACAAGTTTTAGGTGTCTCCCTTGAAGGACCTGAAGCTGAACAGAAATTCTCGACTCTGAAAGCAATTAGCTTTGACTAGTTTCTGTTTCGCGCCAACGAAGTTTTAATACTTGGAAAGTTGTCATCAGTGCTCACTGAGAGCTTTTCCCTTCAACTGTTTGTTGCTCAAAGGAGGGGGAAGCAAGATCATCGTTCAAGAAAAGTTGCGCGAGTAGTATAGCTTGTCGTCTCTTCGAGGTGAAACGTTTACCTCAGAGTCTTTGTAGCGGACCAAAAATTGTGTAATCGCAGGGTGAGATGTCTGGACTGTATGGAGAGTGATACTTTTTGGTATTTTCTCTCTCAAAATTGTATATGTACATTTACTTGCTTAAATTTAAAAAATATATAATATAAAAAGATCTAACTCTCCGCCCCTTCTTTCTTTCATTCTTTCTTTTCTTTAATTCTTCTCTTTCATTTCTTAGATGTTTTTAATATGTAACTCTGTTAATTCTATTTTTATATTTATATAAAAATTTATTGTCAATTATTTTATATTATAAAGATCTAACTCTCCGCCCCTTCTTTCTTTCATTCTATTCTTTTCTTTAATTCTTCTCCTTTCATTTCTTACGATGTTTTTTAAATGATGTAACTCTGTTAATTCAAATTTTATATTCATATAAAAATTTATTGTCATTTATTTTATATTATAAAGATCTAACTCTCCGCCCCCTTCTTTCTTTCATCCTTTTCTTTTCTTTAATTCTTCTCCTTTCATTTCTTTGGATGTTTTTTAAATTATGTAACTCTGTATATTCTAATTTTATATTTTTCTTGTATCAGAAACCTGATGATGATGGCTAAGCCATCGAAAGCTGCTCTTATTGAAATAAATAGTATTGTTGACAATGACAACGCCTTCAATCATTTTCAATTGTATGGAGAGTGACCAAGAACCTCACATTTGAACTGCAGCTAGAAACAACCCGTCAAGCTTGCCTACGGGGGGTCTGCTCCACCATAACGCCAGGCCTCATACGGTCGACACAATCACTGCACTCTGGGCCCGACGACTTTCCTTCCCCTCCCAGGGAAGGCGTAAAAAGAATTTTTTAGGCCTTGAAAAGGCGCCCCTTCGATTGGGTTTGAAAGCGTAATCTTATAACTAGGGAACGGATTTTCATGTAAATACATATTTTTACAGGGACATGATACCTACATTCTCTAATATTTTTTAGACTTAACACAACATTCTGAACAAATTGGAACCACTTTTATTTTACATATTTGAACATATTTTCGTATAATTACATATTTTTACATATTTTATCTATTGCTACATATTTCGTTACATTTTAAGATATTTAAAAATGGAAAATGAACGTTTCATATACGAGTTCGAAATATATGATGCTTGAAAACTGTGTAACTGAAATTCTTATGAAACCACGCAATGCGCTTGTATTAACGCCGAACCTTCGTATTAATTGTCAAGCTTACCTCCCCCCGCCCCATGTACTTCTTGGAAACCGCGTAGCCTGGATCAAGGATGAGCCGATGCATGTGAAGCAAAAGAAACTTCAACTACGTGCTTACTCGTGTTTCATGACCGCACGCGTAACTCGATAAAAATTCAGATCATTGTCTTATTCTTTTTCTAAAGTTGGGGGAGGGCATATGCTCCCCTTTAGCCCCCCTTCTTTCTATCACAGGCTATTCGCTTACGCGCCGGCTCCTCGTAAACAACATTGAATATACTACGAAAGTATTATATATTTCGGAAAAAAATTACGTACTTGCTTTTGTAGTTATAGAACTTTCTTTTGCTCCTAATCCACGTTAAGATCTGATCAGCAACGTACTCTGCTCGGAAAACGCTTGAAGAATGAATTTTAAACATTATAACGAATTTTTATTTCACATATTTCCTATTTTTCCTTACATATTTGAAAAAAATAAGTACATAATATGTACATATTTTGCTTTTTTATTACAATAAATTCCGTTCCCTACTTATACTGTCCTTTACGCAAATTGCTATATCACCGAAGCTGACAAGGTGATGAGCGAAGTGATCCAATGTGCTGAACTTTTTAGTGCGGCCTTCATTCAGATAATTACCCAGGTCATCGCCAATTACATCATCACTAGACCTCAACACCATCATAAGGGGTCTGCAGAACCTGCCAGTTTTGAGAATTCCCTGTTAGTTCTATTTGTTTTCGACACTAGCTTGTCAGCTAGGTCGAATACATTCACTGTCTGGCTGAGAATTCTAACGGTTGGCTGCTCTAATAGGTATTTTCCCGTGTTTTCTGCGTTCAACACCAGGCGAATGTCGGAGCAGAACCATAACAAACGGACCGCGCGCGATCTTTCCTTCCTCCTCCTTGTCATATCCTCGCCCCTTACTTACACACACTTACACTAACATGCAGTACTCTACCACACACGCCGGGAGACTGGTCTAGAACTTAGATTTTGTCCCGGCTGCGGCGTGCCCTGTTGGTGAAAAATGAAAAAACATGCATTACCCTTACGGGGCCAATGACCTTAGAAGTTGCCGCGCCTGGAATCACTAACAAACAACTAACCAACCATCAAACCTACGACTCCTACAAAATGGTATCATTAATTCTGTTTGAGAAGTCTTCATACGTCTTGTTTTTGATGCACGATTTGAATATTGGAGCTACTTTTTATCCTCATTTTGAACAATATTTTCGTCACGTACAACAGAAATATCTATTAGTGGGCATGAATGTAATGCTATGTCTCGCATTACAATATTCCATTTGTTTAATTTATTATTATTATTATTATAAAACTCCAAGAAACTAAATCAACAAGCCACAAATTATATGAATGGTGTGCCATTCTGGTTTATCAACAACAAACCTGTTTATGTTAAGAAACAAATGCTAGCCTTCCAACGATTTGCTTGTTTAATAAAGTGAACAGCCCAAACTTGTTACTTTTGTAGCCTTAATGAAACGTAAAGGAAATAGGTGAGCGCAAAACCTGGTTCGGTGATTAATTGCAAATAAGATCACACAGCCATGCCGAGCAATGAGCCAGAAGATCTCCATCCTGATGAACCATCTGCAACGTAAGTTCTTAACATAATGCGCTTCGCACAGCGATTTTGTCATCTTTCGTACTGGAACGGCCTCGCGGTTGGTTGATAGCTACTTGCTAATGTAGCCAACTTAGGAGATCAATGATGTATGAGGTCAACTTAGGAGATCAATGATGTATATTATCCGCGCACGTACTCTTGAGCCCTCATTTCACACGATGCGACAGAAGTGGAGGTTTGATTATTTGGTCGACAGGGCTATTTTATCAAATCTTTAGCTCGTATTTTCAATGCAAAATACATGTAAATTATTGTAACGTATTGTAAATTATTGTACATGTAAACGCACGGAAGCGAGCGTTTCTGGGCATCGTACATTATAAACGTTTGAAATAGATCTATAAATTAATTTAAATGAAAAGAATAGAAACAATGCTGAATCAATTTCCACATAATATTAATTTTTACCATCTTATTCAAGAAGGTATTGTAATGTTTTTATGCATAGATATTTTAAGTAAAAATAGGTTCAAAATACTACTCAAAGAAAAATATGTTCCTTCCCATAATCGCAAATCATAATGTTACAGAAAGTAGATCTAAGACTCTTAAAAACGCCATCAACGTATTACTGTGTTGTCCGAAACCAACCTATTTTCTTTGTGTAAGATCAGTATAATAATAATAATAATAATAATATAATAATAATAATAATAATAATAATAATGGTCATACGTTTTTAATTTACTGAAAAGAAATTATTACCTGTTTTAATGAACTCTATAACTCTGTGTCTGTCCTTACAATTTATGTCTGCAACAGGATGTTGAGAGACTTTTCAAGAATTAATGGCTTTTCACTACACTATTTTTAACGGCAATAGTTAATAACGATAGTTTAGACATCTCCGCTAAATCAATATCTAGCATTCAGGAATTGGAAAACTTTGTAACATGTATATCGTTTAGGATGATTGTCTGTTGAGGATATAAAATTCCCAATTTAGTGCAAAAGAAACAAATTAGGGTTGGTCAGAAAGTCTGTCTTCATATAAGGACGATAGTCGTTAATGGGTACTCAAAATACACACACTATCAACACTTTCAGTATGTTTTCCGATGATTTAAATAATTCACCTGTTTTTTTCTTCCATAACTGATTAAGTTACAAACCCAGAAGATAATACGCGATTTCGTATCTCAAGAATGGCAGAATTATAAAACCTATATGAATTATTCAGTCGGCACTCATCAATTAACAGAAAAATCCCTACTGAACACCACGTTCCAAAATAACATACCGGGAGCGGTAGCTCACAGCATCAACTGATGTCACTGCAGCGCCTCTGACCGGGAGGTCTAGGTTCGAGTCCTACGGCGGCAGGATTTTTGACCCTAGCTTTTCAGCTAGGTCGAATTCAGTCGCTGCCTGGAGGAGAATTCTAGCGTCCGGCTGCTCTGATCGGTAGTTTTCCGTGGTTTCTCCGATCAACACCAGGCGAATGCCGGAGCAGTACCCTACCAAACGGGCCACGGACCGCGCGCGATCTGTCCTTCCTCTTCCTTGTCCTATCATTTCCCCTTACACACACACTTACACTAACATGCACTACACTACCACATATTCCGGGAGACCGGTCGGGAGCTTAGAGTTTGTCACGGCTGGGGCGGTGCTCCGCTGGTGGGATAGTCCTGGTTAGGGGAAAACCCCACTAGCCGACGGTAGATTGGCGTCGGATCTCGTCATTCAGCGGGGGAATATCACCGCCATCTCCCGAGAAACAACATGCACCACACTAACGGGACTAATGACCAAAGCAGTTGACGCGCCCGGAAACACGAAAAACCAAACCAAACCAAACCGAAATAACATGAACGTTCTTGCCAAGCAAAATGTCGCCATGGGTACACTCACCGTCAAAGCACCAGACATCCATCCAGCAATGTGTATATTAATCGCGCAAGGTTTCTTGAACGACGACTTGGAGAAATGCGGGTAAAGAGGGGGGTTTAGTTACGACATCCGCCACTAGATGCGATGAAGCAATGCCAATCTCTGGAACATCGGTATGCGTCTTAACTTTCTCAATAAATTGAGTTCTAATTTTTCCAGGAGTTCGAGTATCTCCTGCGATGGATCTGGATCTGCTTTGGCCATTTCTTTAGATATTGTTTAGAAAAATACGACCAGAAGTTCTCGGTTTCAACAATAAATATGTTTTCTTACGCGTAAATGAAGATGTGATTAGAATGTTGTCATCAGTGCTCGCTGCGAGCTTTGGTCTTCAACTGTTCAAGGGAGGGGGAAGCAAGGTCGTCGTTGAAGAAAAGCGGCGTGGGTAATACACTTGATGACATAGACAGTTATCTCATATTGTCCGACTTAAATGTAGTACAGTGGTGGAAATTACGTAGTATAAAGGCAAAGCAGCTTTTGAAAGAAAACCTTAAATTAATTGACGAAATAGAAATTATCTCATCCTTTATTAATTGAACTGTCTATGCACATCTTAGACCCGATATTGCTTTCGGCTTATTGGCAAAATTGCATAAGAGTAACAAAACACTGGCGTTCGAAATTAGTATAATGGCACTTTGCTGTTAGCTTCTTTTCTCACTTTGTTTAATTTTGTGTGCAGAGGATACTTGTATATTGTGGACAATTCTGATGTTGTTACCACAATGCCATGTGGAAAATGTTTTTCAGAGGAAGAGAAAGGAAGAATTCATGAGTAAAAATTTGGGACTCTCCAACGATAGAATCGGCAAGAAATTAGGGCGATCGAGCTTAGTTATTACAAATTTTGTCAAACTTGATGCACAGTATGGGAAAAACGATAAATATGGTCGAGCAAGAAAACTCTCAAAGGACACCAAACGATTCATTTTAAGAAAAGCAAAAGTCAGTAACTTGTTTTCTTCTCAATTAGTGAGTGATTTTCAACTACTGCGTTGTTCAACTGAAAGGCGTTATGTTAGACAAGGCCCACTACTCATATGGTGAGAGGCGAGCACTAGCGTAACAAATTGAACATTGCGCTCTCCACCATATTGTAGGCAAATGTGGGAGCGGTCATTTAAAACTGTGTGTCTTAACACTTCACGGGATATTAAGTATTCAAAATTTCGAAAATCACATTGTTATTGTTCCTATACGCTATGATAAATAAATTACGAAAATTTTAATGTGTTTTAAAAAAAACGTTATTGGAAATAGCTAGAATCGTTTGACATTCAATTCAGCGAAGATAATTTCATAATTCTTGCGTTGTTTAGTTGCTCTCAGTAGCTAATGTATAGTTTTTTCTCTGAAGGAGAGATTCAAATTATTCTTTAAAGTGAATATGATGTAAGTAAAGATTGGCACACAAAAATCTTCATTCTCAAGAATGCTATGAAATGACCAAAACGCATGTAATCGTCTTCTAATTTTTACTTTCTCGTATACGTACGTATATACGGAGTAATATACGTAGTATAGAGAAAGTTATGTATTACTGCGTCAAAAAAACGGTGATATTTGGACAGAAAAACGCGTACTGTGGGACCCGCAGAAAAGGTGGAAAAAATCTGTTCTAAACTGTAGTAAATTACTCCCTTCAACACGTTATGTAGTCAGATATTTAATAATACGAACAGGTTTTCTAATTAATATAATACTTTGGGTATATAACGAATAAAGTTTCTTACTCCGTGTGCAAGTATGCTAGGACCAAATTAAAGTATATACGTTTCAATTAGATGAAAAATGCTCATGCTACTAAATGAAACATGTTTGAGTTGTATCATTTGTGTTATTGAATGTTGCTTCTTGTAACCTTATTATATTGGCCTTGAGGTCACAGAACCATGAAGCTTTCATTATATATTTTTATTGATGCGTAAATAATATTCTTTGTGCAGTAAGATAAAAGCACTTGAAAGTACTAATTTTCATGGAAAATACCCATAACTCTCGTCGCGTAAGGACACAAGACGACTATCAGCACCTGCCACGAAACTAGTTGCCTACAATATGACAGCCTTCAATTTGTAACGCTACACTAGCGCTTCATGTGCATGTAGGCAATACTATCCAATATCTTTGGGTTAGACCACCACCTCCTAGAGTTATAAAGCCTGCTCACTGTTTTGTGACGTCACCGTAGGTAGTCATGGAGAGCGTCGGTCATTCCTCGCTTACCTTTTCCACACCAGGAAACCCGTTTTCACTTTTGTATTAAAAATTATCAATTCATGATAAAAGTTCTTTTAAGTACATTTTTAATAAACATTGGTTTTCAATAAGTATATTATAACCTATTTATTGAGAATACAACTGATAAATTTACTGGAAAATATTCGATCTTCTGCAATTTGTTTGATAATCTATCATTTTCTTTTAACAAAACTTAACAAAAATACATCTTTCCAGCGTAAATGTTTGACTAAATCATTTACTGAATGACCATTTACACAAGCATCATGAACGAATTCTCTCTCAGGTATTTTAAGATAGTGGGACAGCAAACATTTCATTCATTGGTGACTTTTGAAGCATTCCTTATTACAAGGAATCATTGGGAGTAGTCACCCATTCTCATCTTACATTTTCTTCAGTGCATATTCCAGGAAACTAAATTTTCTTCCCTTTTTTAATACAATAGTATATCAATGCCTGATTAAAAACTTTGTTCTGAGCACATGGTTTTTATTAAACATTTTTCTTTATAATACAATACATTAAACATTATTATTTACAATATAATACACATCTATTTATGATACACCACTGAATTTATTGGAATGTATGTAGTTTTCTCTGTAATTTCCATTTCCAGTCTTTCTCGCTTGTCACAAGGGCCTTCCCGTCTGGAAAACTCCTTGGTAAGGTGAGGTGGACAGTTAGGGAACACAGATAGTACAGCATCACTTCATAACTTCGGTATATTCAGTCTCAATGAAGTTTCTCTCCTTGTTTATTATACATCACCTTCTCCCAAATAATGTCATTTTGATGGAAATGAATGAAGCATACCTGAAACAAGAAAAATAATAATAATAATAATAATAATAATAATAATAATAATAATAATAATAATTGAGGTTGCATGAGGGGTAAACTAAAATTGTACAGTGTTTAGTCCATAATATTTAATATGTACATAGAATTTAAGTTTCACTTTCAAACCAATTTTACCAAAGAACAAAAAAAATTAATTTGAAATTAATTCATGCACCACTGAGACTTTTGCTTTTACACTTCCCTAAGGTAATTCCTTTGACATAAATTATTGTTTTGTTTTAGTGACTTATTCATACAAGTTACAGGAAATCTCTAAGATTGTTTGTGAGGTTATGAATTTTTTTACGCATTACTTACAATTGAATTCTATAACTTAAGTGCTACTATTCTAAGATTTTTTAACTGACAGTTTAAGTTTTTACTATCACTATTCACTTAACAGTATACAGAAAATAGTTGCAAGTTCAGCATCATATTACAAGGAAGAATTGCAAGATCTAATTGCAAACAACTTGGCTTCGTGATAGAACATTAGGAATATTACTAAAGAATGTCAAAACCCTTAGCAACTTACATACAATTTATGCTTTGAATAAATAATGAATATAATGAATGTAGGTTCTACGTGTGCATATGAACCACAGCCTTACCTTCGAGGATTTGGAAGGAACAAAATCTCTGCGAATAGCAGCCATCCATTTCTTCCGCAAAGCAGGATCTATTGGAAAACCAAAAACATGTACTTTCCAGGCTTCATCGCAGTTTCCTCGACACCTCGGAACTCCACATCTAAACGGCATATCAAACCGGCAGTATAATACAAGTATGAATTGCACCGAACACACGGACAACACCAGACGAATTCAACTGAAAACATGTCTGCGCCCAGGCCACCCATGCCTCATGACTACCTACGCCGCCATCTTAGTGACGTCACGTACTAGTGAGCAGGTTTTATAACTCTAGGAGGTGGTGGTTAGACAGATACTGGCAGAATACCATGATCTTAGTTACAAAAGACGACTGACAATCTAATCAATGTCCACAAAACGGCTAGATTGAAATGATGTGAAGAGTATATGTGTAGGATTTTAGAGTGGAATGAAATAATTTTCAGCGTCGAAAATTAATTTAATTTGGATGGTACTGATGGTTTTCAATGTTACTATTAACGTATCGTAACATTTTTAGTTTTTGAGAAATTTAATCATCTTTGTTTTTAAATGGATGATATATTTTTCTCCCAGCAATGGAAACCATGAAAAGAGGAATCCAGTGATGTATATATGTTAGTATTTTGTTAGAAATTTTAGTACAAAAATAGACTTTCTGACATGGGATTTTAAATTAAACGGACAATATTTCCCCCTTGCAAGGGTCGTCTTTAGGAAAGGTAATCTTCGTGGCGCCGAACCTGTAACGGACGAGGCGAAGCGAAGCCAACTTTTTTTGTTTTTAATTTGTTGCGTCTACAATTATGACGCAACGCGTCTCCAAACCCCTTAAGGGGCGTTGAGCGCTTTGCGCTGAGAAGAAATCCTCCATTAACCTTCCCCAAATGCTACAGTTGCAAGGGTTACTGAAAGAAATAATGTCCGTTTAATTAAAAATCACCTGTCAGAAAGCCTACTTTTATACTAAAATTTCTATGAAAAAACTAACATGAACATTTCATTAAAATCCGTTCCCTAGTATCATATAAGATGGCAAGCTTCAAAATAAACAATAACATTCAAAAGAGAGTTTTTGTGTCGTTTATTGTTGACAATGGTAAAGTTCTTACAACCACTAGTGGAAAAATCTGCCTTTATTATTCAATTTTAAGAGATGGTCTGTTATTTATTTTTTTTTATTTTTGGTCAAAAACAATTAAAAACTGTGTGTGACCTGCTATGGGGAAGTGAATTCTGTCAACGCTTTCAAAATTCTGTGATCCCTACAATAAGTCCAGCCATATACTACTTGAATTTTGAAAATTTTGTTATAAAAAGTAAATCCATTTGTTTACCTTTTTTGATTTAGAAACAGGGTTTTACAAGCTATCGAAGAGGAAAAAATCGATTGTTCTGGAAGATGGTGTACTTGAGTTATGTTTTATTGTATCAACTACTTTCAAAGCAAGTTTCAGAGAAAGTATCAAGTAATTAATATTTCTCACAATCGCAATATTTTCAGCCAAAAATAGGCCCTCTTTTTACCCGCACGCATTGCGGGCCTTGTGAGCAGGGCCATTTTAAAAGCATTGGGGCCCTTGGGCGTCGGTTTATTTGGGGGCCTTCCAATTCTTACTTTCACCGATTTCTCACCCCCCCCCCCAATTTCGATGCTGAGATATAAAGAAAATCCTATCAATTCACTTTGTGTTTTGGTTGTTTTTTTCTTTCAATATTTTGAAAATATTTTTGTGTCACAATTTAACATTATTTAAATAAAAAATTATATATATATATATATATATGAAGTAACAATAACAGATTTATAATTATATTAAAAAATATAAATTCAATTTTTATTGAATTGTACAATATAAAATTGAAACGTATATTCCATATTATAAATATTATCTAATGATGTACGAGATATTACTCCGTTAAATCAAATTTTGCGTATAGTTTATAATACTTTTTTTTATTAAATTTTATTAAGTGAAAAATGTAGTTTTAAATATTTTGTTTAATAACTATGGGGGTTAACTAGTTTTAATTTTTTTAAAATAACTTAATCATTGGTGGCCCTGCGCCCTCGCCCTTCAGGCTCGTGCGTTAACACGGCTCTGCTCGCGGGTCCGAACGTTGCGCGATTGAATACACGAGAGTTGACAGCAAAGGGGTTGAGTTAGCAGGAACCGTGAGGGACTGACGGGATGGCAAGAACGACAGTTCCGTTCGGAGGAAGTCATGCAGAGGGCAGCACTGCGCTCGGCGGACAGGCAACGCGAAGATTCCATGAGCTCAAACACTCGGCGCGTCGAGGTCACAGAACACCCGCCCTGGCGGGACGGTTCCGAATCCGACATAGTCAGCATGCAGCAACACGAGCCTGTCAAGGTAACCTACATCATTGATTGATCGATCGATTGATTGATTGATTAGTCTTGTCCATGATAGATATATAAGGAGCACCGATTTTTGCTCGTTCTGCGAAATACCAGTTTACATAACGAACTTAGTACGAATGTTATATTCGAACTAATGTTCGCACTTTAAAAACGAACACGAGCCTGTCAAGGTAACCTACTTCATTGATTGATCGATTGATTGATTGATTACAGTCTTGTGTAGGATAAAAATATAAGGCGCACCGATTTTTGCTCGTTCTGTGTAATACCAGTTTACATAACGAACATTAGTACGAATGTTATATTCGAACTAATGTTTGCACTTTCATACGAACACGAGCCTGTCAAAGTAACCCACCCTGATGACTGATCGATTGATTGATTACAGTCTTGTCCATGATGCAAATTAAAGGCGACTGGAGCGGTCCCCCGCTGGTAAGAGGAATCTAGTTGGGGGAAACGCCGCTAGCCGACTGTAGTTTGGCACCAGATCTCGCCATCCAGCGGGGAATGAACACCGCCACCTCCCGAGGGGAAAACACACTTACGGGACTAGTGACATGAACAGTTGACGCGCCTGGCATAATGACAATCAATCAATCAGTACCAAAAATTTAAGTCGTAACAAAGCTTACGATTGGATGACAATTTCCCCCACTCATTGCAGCTCTTGACCTTTCTAAGACATTCTCTTTCAGTGGGAGTATAACTTAACTCCGTGTGCGATTACCTGTCCGCAGGCAGTGCAGGGCATTCGAGGGTTTCGTCCGGACTCTGGGGACAGTTACCTGCAGGTCCCGATCGTGAAACTGCGAGCACGTACGTGGGTAGGCGGCTACGCTCTCTTGGACTGGCTGCGGTGGAACGCCTGCGTCACCGCGGTCGGTATTTATTTATTTTATTTTATTTATTTATTTAGTCAAAAAAGTAATACTCTTTGAGAATGTGATGTCGGTGAATATTTGAGTGAATAATTTAGAATGTGATGTCGGCATTTGAGAATGTGATGATGAGAGTAAGATCACAGACATGGAGTTGCTATTGACAGATTTGTGTGTTATTTACATTGGTAAACACTAAACAATGCAACCATAGCAACGGCCGTTAAAATTCTCGAGAGTCGATTAAAATTATTTTATCACACTCTCAGGTTTAGATTTTACCAGTGGTCATAAATCATTGGATAAATATGACACTTTCATTTCCCTTGTCACCTTGTCTTTTTTGTTCCATTTCGTTCGTTTGTCCCCATATCCCTTTAGACCCACAAATCCCATTTGTCCCCCTTTTTCCTTGTCCTGACTTCAATCTTGTCCCATTTGTCCAATTTTGTCCCCTTGACTCATTTTGTTCTCTTGCCACATTTTACCCTTCGGCCACTTCGTCCTCCTTTCCCCGCTTTGTCCAACTTTACATCATTTGTCTTAATGTGTTTTCCTTCGTCCTTTTGTACTTCCGCGCACTGCAATATCATGCCTTTGCCATTTTCAGTCAGACCTTCATGCAACTTTCTCAGGAGTTCGAGGTATTTCCTGTGATGAATCTTCGTCATTTCTTTAGATTTTTTTGAGAAAAAGAATGCCAGACGTTTTTGTCTTCATATAAAATAGTTTGTATTTCGTGCCAGTGAGGTTGTGTTTGGAATGTTGCCATCAGTGCACCTGCTAGCTGTTGCATTCAATTGTGTATTGTACCAAAAAATGGGTAGCAAGGTCATCGGTTAGAAAAGTTGCGCGATTAATACCTCTCTCGCAATTCCATCGTTTCATGGCGTTCATTTTTTTTCCACGCCATTCGAAGCGATCCCTTCTTAGATTAACTGCTCTGCACCTGCAGACACGCTCTTACGGTGACTCTCTCGACAACTCACATGTATACCTGCAGTGAGTCATGACCCAATGCGTTTAAGAGCTCTGTAAATGATTGATCAATATTTTGTATTTCCGGTGCGTCAACGAATATGGTCATTAATCGAGAGCTTGTCCCGGCTGGGGCGCTGCCTCGCTGGTGGGAGATATCTGGTTGAGAAAAAACCCGCTACCTGACTATAGGTCGGCGCCGGATCTCACCCTACACCGGGATAAGAGCACAACCATCTCCCCAGAAATAGCATGCACTACACTTACGGGACTAATGACCATTGTAGTTCACGTGCCGGAATTCATTGATAATTAATCATTCAATCAACAAAAGCATAAGAAGTGAAACATGCGCCATAGGCGTAGGGCTTTCCTCAACTTCTCGTGACCTTCTCCATGAAGCGAACTGAGGAAGCTAAGACGTCTTGAGAAGGCCGTGAGCGCTCAGGCGTTCGGAATCAGTTTTTTATATTGTTCTTAATTTTTTTAAACTTATTTTTGCCACTTAAAACTTAATTATAAATTAATAAATAAGGCCACCATAAGTACGTCAAATTAAAAGTTTTCAAACATCGTTGTTTTATTGTCGATATCGCATCCCTTTGCTAGAGAGCGAACACGAAGGAAACCGTAAAACGCAATATAGCAATTATATCGCAGATTCACGACCATTTCGCATTTTGGTCATGATTTCGCATTTTATCGCAGATTGAAAACCTGGAGAAATATGCTTTTCCGAGCGTCAAACATGGAACATTTCGCATTATTAGCAATTCATAAAATCTATCATCTTTACCAGTATGGTTCATCTTTACCTCTTGATGTTCCATATATAATCCTACATTCCTCTTTGTTACAGATTTTTACAATTTTAATCGGATGTCTTGTCATCCTTCAAGGGACTGGAATTACTAATGCTTGTAAGTTGACCAGAAATCACGAAAATGAAATAAATGAAAATGAAATTAAAAAAATGAAATGAAAATATTCATTTCATCATTAATAAAAATGTATGTGATTATTAAGGCCCGGAAGTTTATGAAAAACCATATTTTTAATTATAGCTTTATAAAATAATAATTATCAAATTCCACAAATCACAATTAAACGAACAGAAATACGGTGATTTTATACAGCGTACTATTAGTGCATATTTCGTGTATTTTGTGGTGATGCATCATATTTCCATTACATTTAAGTTATTATTCATATTTTATTGCTTTTGTGTTCCTAACGTGGCATATTTCTCTTCGAATTTTAATTAATATGCATATTTGTCTCCAGAACCAAAAAGTGTAGTTCACAAATGTAAATGCGAATGCTATTTATAAGAAATCGTGAGAACGTCCTTCGTTCATTGCAGCAGTATTTGTCTGAACTTCTTTTAGATTATATCCTCGGCGCTGATGACGGAAGTGATTTGTCAGATTATGAATGATGTGATAATTTATCTTTGATAAAGAATTTGTAGCATTGAAATTGATACTTAGACGATGATAAAATGATTCATTATATTTTGTCTAAAAAAAATTAATTTTTTTTTTTTTCCATAGATATTTTCCCGTTTGATACAGCATAAACTTCCGAGCCTGAGTGATCATACTCTATCAAATTCTAAGTGATAATTATTAGTGATTGCAGGTAAAAAAAAGTTGGGCTGAATACTGAGCTGTATGGTGAATATTTGTGTTCCATATTTCGCATTCGGGGGTCACAGTCGGATCTTATTTATTTATTTATTTATTTATTTACTAGCTGATTATTTGGCGATGACCGGGTATTTATTTATTAAAACATCTTTTAAGACCGCTCCACAGTAACCCGCGAACGGGGAACAGGAGGTACGTGCGCTTCACAATAAACGCCAACGGGAAGAGGCAACAGCGCTATGAATCTGTAGCGACAAAAAAGAGAACTTCAAGAAACAGTTGCCGAAACTGTAGCTATGGAAAGCACTTTATCAATGCTATTGTGTTACTCTTTGTATTGCCATCTGCCTGATGTATTTGCGTGAGCTGCTGTGAATAAAAAAATATTTTAACGAAAGAATATTAATTAGAAAAATATAACTATAAGTACTAAGAATGCCAAATCTTCTACGTACTTACTGAAAATACAACTACGAGAAACTAAAATTTTGTCAATAAACAAACAGCTCCAATGTGCTTTAACGAAACACTTTTTTTAATGTGGGAAATTTTAATTCTAAGTATTAATATGAATAGAAAAACAATTATACTATAATTACTAAAAATAACTAAAACAACTCAACAATGACTAACAAAACCCGCTTCAAACCCTAACCTCGCAAATCCACGCTCTAACCTCAATATCGCCCTACACTCTCCAATTCCGCTTCAGACCAGTGCCGCCAGTCGCGCGCAGTACGCGCGCTCGATCAGCTGGAAAGCTTCGCCGCCATTTGCTGCACTTTCATTGGTCGAGGGGCTTCGCGTTGCCGGGCTGAGAGACATGTTGACCATTCTTCCCGTTCCCATCATGTTGTGAATGCCTGCCTGAGATGTTCATCTTTTAACTTCCTTTACGTTCCCGTTCGCGTTCACGTTCCTATTCCCGGGCTATTGTGGAGCAGCCTTTAGAGATGGAACATTCTCCGACGAACAACAATGTTTAAAAATATCGAAGTTCAAAATCAATGATAACATCGATGTTATCACCCCAAAATCATTGCGTGGTTTTATACGGGTTTACTAACCTCTTCATTAATGCTTGTACAGAGATAATTAAATTTGCAATGTCCTTGTTTAATTAATTATGATGTCGATTTGACTGCGAAAAGAATGTTAAAGATAATGACTATTATATGACTATATTTGTTTATTTTCATTTGAAATACAACAAAAATAATATGCTACATTCATCCCTAGAAACACTCTGAGTATTAAGCAGAAAACACTATGTTATTTACAACGTACAGGTATTACTAGTTTACAAAATATACATGAACTACTACAAACCCAATCCAATGCTTCTTTGATCCGAAAATAAATCGTTGCGCCCAACACTTTGGCGCATTACAGCCTTGAAGAAGACCACGATATGTTGGTGGAAACGACGGCACCTCAGCCTTCGCCGCGGCGTCACCCGGACAGTCCAGATCATGACTCTGGGCGCGGAAGCCCACGACATTATTTAATGCCAGTGCCCTTACTATCCGCCAATCACGCAAATAACCTCCATAGTCTACAATAATACAAGTATCGGAAATACTAAAAAATATGCAGTGAGTTCAGACTACACCAAAATTGAAAAATTACAAGATAAAACATTCTATTGGAATCTGTACATTTGAGGACAATTTGGTAAAGTAATCATGTTTCTAATATTACTAGGAACACGCCAGTGATAAGGAAGCAAACTACACTGCACACTCCAATTTGTTGCGGAAATGCTTATTTTCTTTAAACCTTTTAAATTTATAATTTTAAGGAATGAATTTTTAGTTTCTCGCTACGGAGTACAGAAAAAGTGGTGTAAAGCTGCATGAAAAAAACGGCGAATTTTTGAAAGAAAAACTCTAATTAAGGGACCTGGTAGTGAAAAAGTGGATAAATCCAAATGCTAAATTTAGAGAAAAAATCCTCTAACTCCTGGTGTGGCCAAAATCTATGTTTTGTGGGTTCTTGATACCGAAAATGGCCAAACGTCTGTCTGTATGTCCGTCTGTACACAACACTAGCAGCTAAACCGTTTACCCGATTTTCTCCAAAATTGATATTCCTCAATACTGATCTGGATTATGTCGCGGCTTCTTCAATTTGAAACCGACAATTTAATTTTGAGGAGTACTTTAGATGAAGCCTCCTCAGACCTTTTCATTTTTTAAAAATAGCTCCATTGTTTTTTATTAAATTTTGCTGTTAATAGGGTGAAAAAGGGTTAAGAGAATGTAGCACATATCATGTTCGTTGAAAATCCTGAGTTTTCGAAAATTGCAAAATTTTCGGAGTTTTCCTACAACTAATACATTAAAGATAGGATTTTTCCCTTAATGAATTCTGTTTCTTAAAGACAGATTTTGAAATATGCACAATTTTTCTAAAATTTGCGTACTTTTCGCGAAATTTTGAGTGAAAATACAAACGAGAAAGTATGTGGTGTTTTATCACACTAGTTTTCAAATCTTTCACCCTTCATTCACGGAAGAGTTTTGCAACGAAGACCTGACGTATTATTAGGATACAAATTATAATATTATTTAAGGGGGATGATACAATTAAACTTCAAAACATTTATTTTTGAAAACATTTTTTCCTATGCATTAATTATTCAGTAAGGTTTTTGTGAAAAAATATTTCAATATTTGAAATAGTTTTTATTAATTTAAAATGACGCTACATCTTAAAAGGAAAAAACTCATGAATTAACTTCCCCTTTTTTTTTTAAGATCCGTTTCCCTTGTAACGCAAAAACTAATCATTTGAAACTACATATTTTTAGCTGAACATAACCAAGTATTATCTCTAAAACCATGCTAAATCAAATCATACACTTTAGATCAATAGTTTTTGTGATACAAAATTGAAAACTGAAAAAATGTAATAATCAATACAATAATTTTGGATTCAAAATAAAAATCTTATTTTTCCAGAGATCTAAATGAAAGAGCATCAGGGAAACACTAATTCAGAGCATGAAAACTTTTTTTTAATTAAAAAAAGTTAAAAGCAAATTATTCCTTGCAGAAGAAAGATATTTCTGTGTGTCAGTTCATTTTCACTGCTGTGGAGTATGATTTTAATGGCAAAATAACTGGAAAAGTAATAGAAATTTAACTGCTTTAAGCTGTATCTTCTCCCTTAATAGTTACAAATAATTCGATAAAGTATGTAGTATTGTAGCATCGCTATTTTTCATTTATAACTTTCTTCTTCCCAAAGTAATTTTCAACCTGTACCTGTTGGCCATCGTCTTCCATGTCATCTGCTGCATACTGCTTCTAGTCGGACTCATCGGGGTGAGTACCTCATTATCAGGGAGCGGATTTCCATGCAATTACATTTTTTTACAGAAACTAGATACCTGCATTCAAAAATACTTTTTTGAGTTTACAAGACATTTTGAACGAATTAGAACTATTTTTATTTTACATATTTTGGTTTGATTTATTATTTCGTGTCTCCGGGCGCGTCAACAGCTTTGGTCATGATTCCCGTAAGTGTAGTGCATGTTTCCTCCTCGGGAGATGGCGGTGATCTTCCCCCCTGGATGGCGAGATCCGGCGCCGACCTACCGTCGGCTAGTGGGGTTTCCCCCTAACCAGGACTCTCCCACCAGCTGGGCACCGCCTCCGCCGGGACAAGCTCTAAGCTCCCGACCGGTCTCCCGGAATATGTGGTAGTGTAGTGCATGTTAGTGTATGTGTGTATGAATGGCGGAGAGGATAGGACAAGGAAGAGGAAGGAAAGATCCCGCGCGGTCCTTGGCCCGTTTGGTAGGGTACTGCCCCAGCATTCGCCTAGTGTTGATCGGAGAAACCACGGAAAACTACCGATCAGAGTAGCCGGTCGCTGGAATTCTCCTCCAGACAGCGACTGAATTCGACCTAGCTAAAAGCTATTGTCGAAAACCCTGCTGCCGTCAGAACTCGAACCTAGGACCTTCCGGTCAGAGGCGCTGCAGTGACATCAGTCGATGCACTGAGCCACCGCTCACAGTACATATTTTGGTATAAATACATATTTTTACATATATTACCTATTAGTACATATTTCTTTACATTTATATGTCGAAACGAAACATTTCAGATACGCGTGCAACATATGTTACATCTTTCTTACAAATCAAATGAAATGCTGTTGCGCGTCTACGACCACTATATCTTCGCCATGAATTGGCAAACTTAACCCCTCCCCCCGCTTATTGCGTACTCGGAGTTAAACATGAGCGGATTTTCTGAACAAAAGTAATTACTTGCTCATGTTTCAAACAGACATTCGTTAATTGAGCGAAAACTAACAATACATATAATTCGTTAATTGAGCGAAATTTATTTTACAGAACATTGTCTTACCGCGTTGTCAGAGTTCTTGTTTGTATGCGGGGATATATTCCCCTTAACCCTGGAATCCTACACTGGCAACACGGTACTACTCACTTGAACACCTGTTCCTCGTAACCGTAATATACAATGAGCGTATTTTATATTTCGAATTAAATTCTTATGTGTGATGAAGTCTAGTGTAAAATTACTTCTGTAGAGGATGAACCTACTTTCAGCTACTCCGAATTCTTCTTAAGAACAGGTCGTCGACCTTTTATGCTCAGAAAATGCTTATAGAGAACAATTATCAACACAATAATGAATTTTTATTTTACATATTTTCTATTTTTTCTTTGTTTTGGAATGTTTTGGAAAAAATAAGTTCATATAAATTACATATTTTACATTTTTTATTACAATAAATTCCGTTCCTTTCTCTGTATGTACCCTTACATAACGGCAACAAATACGAATCTGTTCCAATTTGTCAATCATTATGCAAGAAAGCAGACAATTTCTTTAGTTTTAAAAAATTTGTTATGAATTTTTTTTGTTTTTAATGTGAATTTTTTCTCGTAACAAAGTGCTCACAAACTATCCTGCTTTTTTCTGTGACAAACAGAGCAAAATGAGCTTGGTTGAGAAAAACTTGGCCTCTGATAACAGATATAGTTGTAAGGGAAAACAATGTGATCAATTTACCTTTACTTGCTTGAGAGAAAATTATTCTCGCTCCTTTGCATATCGAGCTTAGCTTGTTGAAGCAATGTGTACAGTTGTTGGGAATGGTATGGTTCCAGTATATATTACGTACATTTCCGGGAGTCACCAAAGAGGAACTGAAAGCAGGGCTTTTCGATAGTTCTCAAATAAGAAAGCTCGTAAATACATTACGGCAGAGTACTGTTGGAACATGGTGCGAAACTGCTATAGCATTTCTCACTCCAAAAAATCTATCAACAAATCTTGTTGAATGAATGGTTGGGTTTGTGTTTTAAAAACATGTTGATAAGAAATTATGCGATTCACAGTTATATACTTAATATTTTAACATATATAAAAACAAATTCATTTTAATTTACAACAAATTAACACTAGTAAAGTAAATATTTTATGTCCCATAGCACTGACGCTCTCAAATTCTAGCACACGCAAAGTAGAAGTGGAGTTTACAACGATAATTCTGTATTTACACATCTAGAGTAGAATGCCGGAGCAGTACCCTAACAAACGGGCCACGGACAGCGCGCGATCTTTCCTTCCTCTTTCTTGTCCTATCCTCTCCTCTTACACACACACTTACACTAACATGCACCACACTACCACATATTCCGGGAGGCCGGTCGGGAGCTTAGAGCTTGTCCCGGCTGGGGCGGTGCCCCGCTGGTGGGAGAGTCCTGGTTAGGGGAAACCCCACTAGCCGACGGTAGGTCGGAGCCGGATCTTGCCATCCAGCCGGGGAAGATCACCGCCATCTCCCGAGAGAGAAAAACATGCACTACACTAACGGGACTAATGACCGAAGCAGTTGACGCGCCCGGAAACACGAAAAAATCAATCAATCAATCAACCTAGTTACGGCTATTATTAAGGAAAGAGGAAACCTCGTGGACACATAGTAATCCACATGTAAAATTACATGTAAGAGTACAATACGAGTTTCTTCCTTTTTCTGGACATCGTGTTAACTGCCAACAGACTACGGTTTTGTGTGGTGACAGAACAGCTGCCATCTGCTCACGACGTGGTTGGTGCTGGTGGTGCTGTCGACGCTGTTGCTGGTGGGGATGATGTCGCTGGTGGCTTCCCGCTGCCTGACCGTGTGCGAAATGGTGCTCGTGATTCTCGCCACAATCCTTTTCCTCCGTAAGAATCCTAAGGCTGCCTTCACATGGAGCCACTCAGTAACGCCACCGAGGAGCGGCGAGTCCTTCACACGGAGCTACTGAACAACGCTTTCGAGTGGCGCGACTGGTAGCAAAGCATTGGAGGTCTTTCCACGAGTGGCGGAGTCGCGCTGTCACTTAGGGCCCCTCGGTGTCACTCAGCAGCACTACCCAGTGGAGCGTCTGCTAGCAAAGTGTTGGTTTAAAGGGAAGTATTCACTCGTGTGGCGGAGTCCCACTGCTGTGGGGCTTAGGGTCCCTTCACTCGATGCCACTCAGCAGCGCTTCCGAGTGGCGCGACTGGTAGCAAAGCATTGGAGGTCTTTCCACGAGTGGCGGAGTCGCGCTGTCACATCAATCAAAACAATTCCTTCAAAAAATCAATCAATCAATCAAACAAACATTGAGTTTGGACTTTTCTTAATCACGAAATCTCTTTCTTTAGTTATCCCGAAATCAGCCGAACTGACAATTGTGCTGATAGGCGTCACAGAAACCTTAGACTACATAGAACGGTTAAACATTACGAGTTCTAAACGAAGAAACATTTGTTGCATACCGTAAATACTATTTGTAGCAAGTACCATTAAAATGACAATAAAATCGATGAAATCAGCAAAAACACCTTTAAAATGACGTAAAAGGGTAAAAAATGACTTATTAGTAGTATGAACATATTAGTTGACGCGTCCGGAAACGATCATAACACGAAATAATCAATGAGGTAGTACTTGTTCTATTCGAAACGAAAAAACTATAATGTTTTCTGTGCACTACGTGTGCAACATAGTGTCCATGCCTTTGGGACATAAATATTATTTGTTTCAGTGGACACCATTCACTGCTGGTATCGCGCAGTGTGCTACATACTGTACTTCTTGCTTCCTGACGCAGATTTAATGTCACCTACAGGATTTGCGTCCAGATGTCGACGCCTCTCTAAGGCAAGTGTTGGTTTCGTTTCCGTGAATTACGGTATCCCGGATTGATTGTTGATTGATTTTTTCGTGTTTCCGGGCGCGTCAACTGCTTTGGTCATTAGTCCCGTTAGTGCAGTGCATGTTTTTCTCGGGAGATGGTGGTGATCTTTCCCCGCTGGATGGTGAGATCCGGCGCCGACCTACCGTCGGCTAGTGGGGTTTCCCCCTAACCAGGACTCTCCCACCAACGGGGCACCGCCCCAGTCGGGACAAGCTCTAAGCTCCCGCCGGTCTCCCGGATATGTGGTAGGTAGTGCATGTTAGTGTAAGTGTGTGTGTGTAAGAGAAGAGGATAGGACAAGGAAGACAAAAGACAGATAGCGCGCGGTCCGTGGCCCGTTTGGTAGGGTACTGCTCCGGTATTCGCCTGGCGTTGATCGGAGAAACCACGGAATACTACCGATTTGAGCAGCCGGCCGCAAGAATTCTCCTCTAGACAGCGCCTGAATTCGACCAAGGCAAAAAGCTAGTATCGAAAATCTAGACCTCCCGGTCGACGCAACTCGAACCTAGGACCTCCCGGTCAGAGGCGCTGCAATGACATCAGTTGATGCACTGAGCTACCGCTCCCGGTCGGCAGGTGTCGGGAGCTTATAGCTTGTCCCGACTAGGGCCGTGCTCCGCTGGAGGGAGATAGCTGGTCAAACAAAACCTGCTACTGTATCACCATTTGCCAGGGAAGTTACCCCGGACAACATACACTACACTAACAGGACTAATGGGCTACAGTTGACGCGCCCGGGCACAATCAATCATCTAATCAATCAACTAACCAATAAATCAAGTAATCATCATCAACATATCAATCAATCAACTCATCGGTAATCAACTCAAACAATCTCACTTGTCATTCAATCAACTCAACAATTAACGAGTCAATCGTTGGGCGGTGCGCAGAAGCACAAGGCGGCGACGAGCGAGTCGCTGTACATGCTGTACTCGGTGAAGTCGCTGCCGCGTGGGAGCTACGTGTCGGGCCAGAGCCGGCCCCGCTCCGTTACTCGTACGGCAGCGGCTCCATCCAGGTGGCCGCCATCTCCCCCGCGCCCACGCCCCCGCAGCCGCTGCAGTACCCGCACCACGAGGGTGGGTCAACTCTCTCCACATCTCTCCTCTCTTCTCCTTTTTCTGTTGCTGCCTCCTCCAGTCTCCTCTGTCCCTCTGTCTCTCTGTCTCTTTGCTCTGCCCTCTCCCTATATCTTTGTCTCTCTTCCTGTTTCTGCCTCTTTCAGTCTCTCTGTCCCTCTGTCTCTCTCTGTCTCTTTCTCTGTCTCTTCGGCTCTACCTATATCTTTGTCTCTCTTCCTGTTTCTGCCTCTTTCAGTCTCTCTCTGTCCTCTGTGTCTTCTGCCTCTCTGTGCCTCTCTTTCTCTCCCGTCTCTTCTTGCTGCCTCTGTCTTTCTCTCTCTGTCTCTTCCCCCTATCACTTTCTCTCTCTCTCTCTCTATTTGTCTCTACGGACTTCCTGCCAACCGTAATTTTGATTGGTTGTTACCAAAAAGGGCCGTTCCAATCTACCACAGCAAGTTACTTTGCTTCTTCCGCCCCAGCCGTCTTCTCGAGCGGGCCGTGCAAACATCTCGTCCTGTTGCGAACTCATGCGTTCACTATCTTGAATATCTTCAACGGTCACAATAACTCAATGAACAAGAGAAGAAGATGCTTGCGGAATGAACAGAAATGGCCTTTAGAATGCGATAAATGTTCAAAACAACTGTAAAACTTGCTTAATAATAATAATAATAATAATAATAATAATAATAATAATAATAATAATCGCGGGTTCGAGTCCCGCCTCGGGCATGGGTGTGTTTGTGTAGGTCTGTTTGTGTGTGCCGTCCATTCATCCTTCATTATCATCTTCATTTCATCTTCCATCCCCCAGGACTAACAACCCTGGGGGTATAAAAATCGGATTCTGCCTAATGCTGATCCCCCTAATTAGTTACATGCAAGACTTGCAACGTGATAAAATGATACTGAGCCCGTGCAAGTGCATGTCCTGCGAGGTCCATGATGGCCTATTCGCGAGCAAAACAAACAAACAATAATAATAATAATAATAATAATAATAATAACAATTACAACAACAATCTGTAACGCTTTTGACTTTCCAAACACGTGCTCCAAGTGGTAAGAACATCTCCTGAAATCGTTGACGTCTGTTGGACTGTCTGCAATTTAGAACGACCAACAAAATCAAACTGATCACACGATAGCGGCAAACAAACCGGATACTCTTATTCGAGATTTGAAAAAAAAAATTGGTCTACTTGTAGACGTAGCTGTGCCGTGTGATCAAAACGACGTAACCTAAGGAGGCAGAGAAACGTCTTAAATAATATTTAAATTATACTAGTGAGAACCCGTCAAAATTTGACGGTGAGATCTGAGATAAATGTAAAATACTGTGCCCAAACTAATGTTCACAATATGTTGCATTGTTTGGATCTCCAGGGTATAACGAAGATTTTCTGTGATGTGGAGTTTCTAAAATTTTGAACATGTATGGTCCATGAGCAAGGAGGCAATGCAATATCGGCACCCAATGACACAAAAGAAAGAGCACTATTACACTGACGGATATTATTTCTAAAGTTTTTTGATGTGTCATCATTTCCTATAAACAAATTTGATTACTTCTGGCATATTGCTCGAAGGTAAACTTATTTTCCCATTTAAGCAACACAGAGTAAAGCCCTTTGCAGAATTTCTCTCGCATGGGAAATACAAAGCCGCACAAAACTGACATTTCATAGACAACGACCCAACAGAGAACGAAATGACCTCACTAACACGACTTCTATGCTGACTTTCTCTTTCCCTGCGTCCACTTAATGTACCTTTGCGTAATTTAGGAAAACCCCCTTACAAAAAAAAAAAAAAAAACCTTGATGAATTGTAAACAAATCTCAACAATCAAAACAAAACATCAAGCAGCGCCATCATGAAGCAGCGAGCGCTCACATATATCGACTCATAGATATTGAATTTGAAACAGCCTCCTTTGGAAGAAAACAATTGACTATTGATAAGCGTCCTATTAAAGAATGATTTAATTAATTAATTTACACCGTAAATGTTGGTGAATCAACACATCAATATCTAATAACACTTCTACGGATCACATTCTTTCATTTAAAGAAAATAAAATACTACAATCGGTTCAGTAGAAGCTCTAAACAAAGCCATGGTAGAATACCTTATTGTTTTTAATATATAGATTATTAGAGTTTGAAAATCGAGACCAGTCGGACCAAGGGCGTGAAAGGTCGCCCCGACAGTTATTGGAGCTTTGAGATTTTTTCCATAAGATTGATGTAAGAACTTGGCTAAACTCTCATGTCATTCAAAAGACTGGGAAGAGCAAGACATTCCTTAACACTTTGGAAAATACCTCGAAAGGACTATAAAACAACATACTACCTTTACAAAATATTAAATCTAAAATCGATAGATTGTGGAACATAGAATGATTAATGCGCTACACACAGTAAAGGAATTGTCAAAAGAAAAGAATCTACAAGTAAAGTCATTCGATCAATTTGAGAAATAATATTCCAAAACATATTGGGTACGGTTATGATCGCAAATATTTGTTTATACAACTCTGTCCTTCACTTATCGTGTTATCTCTACAAAAAAATCTTGGCTTCTCGGTCTCAGAGATTTGAATCAATCACATACGTGACATGATTGATCAAGGAAAAAGTAATCAACAAAATATCAATCAATTCTATCTCGTCTCTTCACTGCACTACTCACATAACATAAAAAAAGCGAATTCTCAATGATACCACCATGATAACTTTAGTGATTTTTTTTATTTACAGAAGATCTGATGTATGCTATGTCACTTTCTAAACTACTCGTTTTACACCCAGGATGTGGCGTGTTCTTGCGGTCATCTTTGAGAGCAGTTAGAAGTCCGTTAAAAGAGTTTTGTAAGAGAATTATTTTTTCTCTCTGTAAGGTAATCGGCTGTTTTAGGAGAAAATGTTCTATCTCCAGAACGCCTCGTTTGGAATGTACTACTCGCGCAACTTTTCTTGAACGATAGATTGAAGAAATGCGAGCGGAGTGGGGGTATAAGTTACAAAGTCGGCCACTAGAGTATTTACAGTAATGTCAACCTCTGGAAAATCAAAGTCAAACCTCATACGTGTGCGACCAGGTCATTGCTCTGAATAAGCAGCAGCAGGAACACGAGATAGATTTAGGTGCCGCCCTTGAAGGACCTGAACCTGCCTCAGCCATTTATTTGGATAATGATAATAAGGCCGAATAAAAGTTATCGACTATGAAAGCAACTAGCTTTGACTGTCTTCTATTTCGCGCCAATGAAGTTTTAATGCTTGGAATGTTGTTATCAGTGCTCGTTGCGAGCTTTTGACATCAACTGTCCATTGCTTAAGGGCGGGGGAAGCCAGGTCATCGTTCAAGAAAAGTTGCGCGAGTAGTATGCCCTTTGCTTTTAATTCACCGCAAAGAATAATTATAAATGATTTATTGCAATCACAGTGTCAAATTTGAACTCATTTAGCCGTCTATGTCCCAACAAACAGTGTTTTAGTAATTAAATTAGCTCAAAGAATTGGTCACCCCTAACTAATTTACTTACTTGCTTATGAACGTTTTACACTTTGAACTAATTTAATTATTAAAATACATTGTTACTCAGTAACATGGTCACAATTTGAATAGCTGTACGCCTGCAAAACATATTCTCCGATCGTAGTGCATGCAACAAGGTGATGGGTAAGGTGACCATTATATACAGTGTTTGCAATGCCAACTAGGCGTACATGCTTGAATCTACCAAGCTACACTACAATGGCGCTTCGTTGTATTGATAACTTCTTGGGTATGTTCGTACCCTTAAAAATGAATATTCGAAATATTAAAATATAGCATTTCTCTGTAGGACGCAGTTCCTATGCCAGCCCCCACGCCTCAAGACAATCCCAGGCATCCCAGCAGTCGCAATTCTCCGACCAAAGTAAGAAACACACGCATGTAGGATTATTTATTTATTTATTTATTTATTTATTTATTTATTTATTTATTTATTTATTTATTTATTTATTTATTTATTTATTTATTTATTTATTTATTTATTTATTTATTTATTTATTTATTTATTTATTTATTTATTTATTTATTTATTTATTTATTTATTTATTTATTTATTTATTTATTTATTTATTTATTTATTTATTTATTTATTTATTTATTTATTTATTTATTTATTTATTTATTTATTTTTACGTCAAAAAACAGTTAAAACTGCGTATGACGTGCTATGGGGAAAAGTGAATTGTGTGCACATTTTCAAAATTCTGTGATCCCTACACTAAGTCATATACTACTTAAATTGATTGATTGGTTGATCGATTGATTGATTGATGTTCCTGGCATGTGAACTCCTATGGCCATTCTTCTTCTTCTTCTTCTTCTTCTTCTTCTTCTTCTTCTAAGGCTTACGATCTTCAAGTGAAAGTCGTGGACTGCTCAGCTATCCTTATCCATTTTCCCTATTTTTCGAGTTTTCGATCCAATTTTCAATCTTCATTCTCGTGATGTCTTTGATAATTCATCTTTCCATCTAGTTTAGGTCGTTTTCTTTTCCTGGTACTCACTGGATTCTAGCTTAAGATCTTGTTCACAATTCTGTCATGTGACCTCTTATTAAGATGACCAAGCCAACTTAATCTCATGGCATTGATAAAAATGTAATATGTTTCATGTTTTTGTATATTGTCCAGTTCGGAATTGTTCCTAATTTGCCAATTTCCATTTGGCATTTTTTAACTGGTCCAAATATCCTCGTCATTATCCGTCTTTCAAAAGGATGCTGTGCATCCTTTTCTTTTATAGTCCGCGTTTCTGCGGTATACGTTACAACTGGTATAATAACTGTCTCATAGTCTTAGTTTTGCGCCCTTTAATGGCCACTGCTATGGCCATTAGTCCCGTTTAATGTAGTGAGTGTTTCACCCCACAGGATAGTATGATCAGGCGACATATACGTCGAATTGCGAAGGATTTACCTTCACGTATCTCGATCGCCTATCGAGGTATCGCCCTGGCCGGGGCAAGCCCTAAGCTTCCGACTGATCTCCCGACATGTGTACTAGTATAGTGAGACTAAGAGTGAGATGATGGGAGAGGAGAGGGGAATGGCGATGAAGATTGAGCGCGGTTCATGGCCGGTTTCATAAGGTACTGCTCCTGCATGATAATATGAGAATTAGTGTTGTCATAGAGGTATGGCTCAGCCATGAGGCGCATGGTCACTCTTCGCCTCCTTCTCAATCTTCCGCTCTCTCTTTCTTTCTTTCTCTCCCTCTCTCCTTCTCCATCTGCAGCGCCTCTGACGGGGGTGGTTGGGGCAAGTTTTCAGCTAGCGAATTCAGTCGCTGCCTGGAGGAGAATTCGCGGCCGGTGCCTGATCGGTAGTTTTCCGTGGTTTCTCCGATCAACACCAGGCGAATGCCGGAGCAGTACCCTACCAAACGGGCCACGGACCGCGCGCGATCTTTCCTTTCCCTTCCTTGTCCTATCCTCTCCCCATTACACACACTTACACTAACATGCACTACACTAACACATATTCCGGGAGACCGGTCGGGAACTTAGGGCTTGTCCCGGCTGGGGCGGTGCCCCGCTGATGGGAGAGTCCTGGTAACCGGGAAACCCCACTAGCCGACGGTAGGTCGGCGCCGGATCTCGCCATCCAGCGGAGAAGGCTACCGCCATCTCCCGAGATAAAACATTCACTACACTAACGGGACTAATGACCAAAGCAGTTGACGCGCCCGGAAACACGAAAACACCAAACCAAACCAATCCTTCTCCATCGCTCGCTCGATGCGCGTGTCATCACCACACGGAATTTTTTAGAACAAAATACGATAGTTGCTCTGATCGGTAGTTTCCGTTTCTCGATCGACACGACAATTGCCACAGCAGTACCCCAACAACCGGGCCACGGAACGCGCGCGATCTTTCCTTCCACTTCCTTGTCACTTACACACACTCACTTACAATAACTTGCATTACACTACCACACATGCCGAGAGACCGGTCGGAGACTTAGAACTTGTCACCACTGGAACGCGCCTCGGTGAGAACCTCGATCAGGAAAACGCACAAGTCGACGAATGGGTCCGCACCAGATCGCACCATCCAGTGTAAAAAATCGCCATCTCACGCGATTAAAACATGCACTACACTTACGGGACTAACAGCCATAGTAGTAGACTTGCTCGAAACTACTAATCAATACTACTACACTACTAATCAATAAATTAATCAATCAATCAGCAACCCAAAAGCTGACTCTGGCTGGGCTGTCGCCGCACCCGGTGCCGCCCAGCGCCGCCGCCGTCGCCGCCGCCCAGGCTGCATCGCAAACGCGCTCCGAGCCCGTCCGAGTGCCGCCCCCGGGCCTCTTCCCCGTGCGGCGTGAGTACCCTCAAGCCTCCTGCTCGCGAATCCATTATACAGGTGTCTCGGAATAAATGTTACAATCTTCTAGATCGTCAGGTGTCTTGGAATAAGTGTTACCAACGTCTAGAGGTGTCTGGGAATAAATGTTATAAACTTCTAGAACTTCAGGTGTCTCGGAATGTTACTAACTTTTAGATCTTCAGGTGTCTCGGAATAAACAAACAAAAAAACGCACCTACAGCATCCCCATACACTATCAACATGACTTCTCCTGCTGATGAGGCCAAAACGGTTTTTCGTCACTCACTGAGTCTCTGCCACTTTCAACTGTTCTACTCATTTGTAAAAATTCCCGCAGTTCATCCATCTTTTACCATCCACTAGTCATTCTAGAGAATATATTAGCTGCTTTTCAACATTCATCAAGTAAAAAACCAAACACAGAACGTTGTTCAACCAATGTGGAGGTTTCAGGAGACTAGCCATCGTTCAAATTAATTTTGCGGTTATGAACACAACAATGCTGATCACTCAGATGGTCGGGGCTTATCCCAGCAATGCCACTTTAAAGTCCTAAAATTACCAAACTTCACATACTAACTGTTTTTTCTCCATACCAATTTGTCTCATTATTTATTGAATGACCTACGTATAATTAAGAGTTCGTTTCCTCGGACACCAGCCACTCCATAAGTGGTTCACCATGAGTGATTAAGAGGGCGACGTGACAGCTTCCTGCACTCGAGATATTATTTATTTATTTATTTATTTATTTTTACGTCAAAAAATTTAAAAACTGCGTATGACATGCTATGGGGAAAAGTGAATTGTGTGCACTATTTCAAAATTCTGTGATCCCTACACTAAGTCATATACTACTTAAAATTTTGAATTTTGAAAGGGAGAAAAAAAAAGTTGAAAACGGGTTAGAGCTGGCCTTACGCGTCGCCAGCACGCACATAAGTTAAATTCGGATCGTGGCCGGACGGAAACCCACTAACGATTTATTGCTAATTAATTGTCATTCTTGTCACGCATTATTGTGGCAATAAATCATTTGAGGATTTCTGTCGGAAAACCACAGAATTTAACTTGTGTGTGTGCTAGCGTCGCATCAAGCCAGCTCATACCCATTTTCGCCACGAAACGATCTGGCAATTAATTTGAACTTGTTGCAATTAATTAGCAATAAATCATGTCACAAGTTTCATTCGGCTGTGCTGACATGGCTCATCCAGCTTGACACACCTGCGTAAACCCCCATATTACGGTTGTTCGTCATTACTGCGTTTTGACTTTCCAGGGGCCCGCGGGAGCTCCGTCAACCTATACTACGATCTACCACCGGAAGTGTACCGCCACGCCAACCCTCGCCCCTCCATTGTGGACCGGAGCGTTTCGGATACGGAGCTCGCCGCCCTCGCTCGCATCGCCGCCGCCTCCACTGCCGCCAACGAACAGCAGAAAGAGGTAGCTTTTGGCCGTTACGATCGACTCCAAATATAGTGAAGTCGGATATAGTGAACCCTCAGTCATAGTGAACTTAAGTCACAGTCGGATATAGAAAACCCTCAGTCATAGTGAACTTAAATCACTAGTCCCGTTTCACTTACATACAAATAAGCATAAGAGGATTCGGTTAGAGTGAACCTGAACCTTCGGTTTTACTGACTGTCGGAAATACGTCCTGCAAATGAATTCCCTCCTGGAAAAGAATATCAAGTCCGAACAGTTAGCCCAGACCAAAGAAAACCACTGCCGCCAACGAACAGCAGAAAGAGGTAGCTGTTGGCCGTTACGGTCGACTCCGAATATAGTGAAGTCGGATATAGTATATAGCGGTTATAGCGAACTTATATCACTGGTCCCGTTTTACATACATTATAAATAAGCATAAGAGGATTCGGTTATAGTGGAACCCTACGCTATAATAACCGTCGGAAATACGTCCTGGAAATGAATTACATCCTGGAAAAAAATATCAAGTCCCAACAGTTAGCCCAGACCAAAGAAAACCACTGCCGCCAACGAACAACAGCGAGAGGTAGCTGTTGGACATATACAGTCGACTCCGGTTATAGTGAAGTCGGATATATAGTGAACCCTCGATTATAGTGACCTTAAGTCATTAGTCCCGTGTCACTACACATTACAAATAAGCATAAGATGATTCGGTTATAGTGAACCTAAACATAGACTATAGTAACCGTCGGAAATACGTTCTGAAATGAATTCCCTCCTGGAAAAGAATATATCGCCTCAGTGCACAAATTCCAACTCGAGGCAGCGTCAAAAAATATCGTCGGGCAAAAGTTATAATAGAACTCACCCCAGAGGTGAAGGTAGGAGACCGGGAATGTGCATCAGACTGATGGCCTTATTACTCTCAATTTCACTGTGGAAACAAAGGGTGGAAACTATAGCTGGCCTCTGGCAACAGTATGTGGCAAGTCCAAGCAGCTAGTCCAGACCAAAAGAAAATCCATACGATAAGGCTGTACCATTCTGTAACACCTCTATTTTTTAAATATGAATAAGTTTTTTGCAATTCTGGATTTCCTTAAAAATTGTTCCAGTTTTTTCTTCATTTTTCATCGGTTAGTGAAAACTAAGCAAATAAAAATTGCGCAAGTCCTGATTGAATGGAACTATCACAGTGTTCGGAAATAGCAGAAGTTACGGATAATGCGAGAAAGTAAGTGCTGTTGTAGCATTCTCAAATTTTCTTGTTCTTTAATTTATCGTTTGTCGTTTTGCGCATTCGTGTCACATCCCACTGCAGGGTCGTTCTTGCTTCTGGTCGTGCACAGTATCAAGAGAATCTACAACGCCTCCGGGATCTGCATCAGCAGCACCTGCTGGAAACGCAACAACAACAACAAAGGCAGGAACATCAGCTAAAGCAGATGCCGCAGGAGCCGCCGGCCGACACACGGCAACGCACGTCGTCTGCCAAGATCATCGCGGCGGCTCGGGCGCGCAAGGGTAAAGGTCGGTGGGAGAGGCGAATACTGAACATCATGTTAAGTATACCGCACTTTATGGAAGCTACCTCCACTTTACTTCTACCTTTATTTTGAGCTTTTCTGAAATCATAATACTATGAAATTCTGTCGTTAATAATTGTTCTATAAGACAATTACGCAAACCACTAACTTCTGAATCTGGGGAAGATCACCGCCATCTCCCGAGGTGGAAACATGCACTAAACTTACGGTACTAATGACGTAAGCTGTTGACGCCGGAACTAACCAACCAACGTGAGAGAGAGAGAGAGAGAGAGAGAGAGAGAGAGTTTGGGCGTTGCTGCGCAGGCAGGGGGCGTGGCCGCGGAGGCACTACCCCGCCGCCGCCGCAGCCCCTGTTGCGCATGCGCAGCCGTCGCGCCAGTCCGTGTCGTCGCAAGAGGAGCGCCTGAAGAAGGCTAGCCGGCCTCGGCGCCACGCCCACCTCCGCCTCCGCCATGCGCTCCTCCCGGACGAGCCCAAACGAGAGGTCCGTCCCCTCCAACACCTTCTGCCTCCCTGCTCCTTCTCCTCTTCCTGCTAGTTCTTCTTCATCACACCCTCATTTCTTTTCTTCCCCATCTCTCAATCTCTACTTTCTCTTCATTCTTATTCTCCCCTCATCCTATTCCTTCACCTCATGTTTCTTTTCACTTTCTTTTTTTTTCTTTCTCTTCTTCTCCTTATTCTTTTTTAATTTTTCCTTCTCCTTTTTATTTCCTCGCTTTTTTCTTCCTCCCTGACTTATCCTTTTCGTCCTTTTTTTCTTCTCATTATTGCTATTTTCTTTACGACATAGTATCCTCTTTCTTCTTCTTTCATTCCTCCTGATAGTTTTCTTTTTCTGTGTATCATTCTAATTATGACAAAAACAACAATCATACAGTAAAGAATTGTACCTCTTTACTCTATGCTACAACAGAGCGTCCGCCGCCAGCCGCGCGGGCCGCCTGCGCCCCGCCCTCTGGAGCCGGTGCCCGAGCTCCCTAAGCATCAGGACCTTTTCTCCTCCCCGTCCTTTTCTTCTCTACCATTTCCTCCTCATTCTTCTTCTCCCCTTCACCTCTCCTTACTTCTCTTTTCCCAACTTCTTCCCCTTTCCTTCCTTTTATTCTTCACCTTCACCTCCTTTTTTCTTGTCAACGCCTCCATCGCATTCCTTTCCACCACTTTAATTTTTCTTACCCTCTTCTCCTTTACCGCTTCCTTCAACTTCGTCTCTTTTCGCTTCTTTTAATCGCTCTTCTTCTCAATCAGTTTCTCTTTTTTATACTCCTTTTTCTTCTCCTCTTCCTTCTTCCTCCCTACCTCATCCTTCACCTCCTCCTTTTTCTTCTCCTTTTATTTCCCTTTTTTCTCTCTCTTCTTCTTTCATTCCTCCTGCGTGTTTTTGATCATCCTTATGACGTCATTGAACAGAGCGTCCGCCGCCAGCCGCGCGGGCCGCCTGCGCCCCGCCCCCTGGAGCCGGTGCCCGAGCGTGGCGCGGGGGCGGGGGCGGGGGCGCGTGGCCGGCCCAGGCCGCCGCTCCTCGGCCCTACGGCGCCGCAAACAGCAGCAGCAGGTGGCGGCGAAGGCGGCGGCGGGCGAGGAGGGGGAGGCGTTGGGGCCGCGCAAGTCGCACGAGGCGCGCGCCGAGGGGAAGGCGGCGGCGCGGGGCAAGAAGTACTCTCTACACAATAATGGCGTATTGCTACGTACACTTAGTGTACACTCTATAGGACATTATAGTGTACACTATATATATAGTATACACCTATAATGTACTATAGTGTACACTATAGTGTACACTATATATATAGTATACACCTATAATGTACTATAGTGTACACATATAGTGTGGTGCACACATATAATGTACACATATGCATACTATAGGATTTGCGACACTAGCTTTTTAGCTAGGTCGAATTCAGTTGCTGCCTGGAGGAGAATTCTAGCGGCCGGCTGCTCTGATCGGTTGTTTTCCGTGGTTTCTACGATCAACACCAGGCGAATGCCGGAGCAGTACCCTACCAAACGGGTCACGGACCGCGCGCGATCTGTCCTTCCTCTTCCTTGTCCTATCATCTCCCCTTACACACATACAATAACATGCACTGCACTACCACATACTCCGGGAGACCGGTGGGGAGCTTAGAGCTTGTCCCGACTGGGGCGGTGCCCCGCTGGTGGGAGAGTCCTGGTTGGGGAAAACCCCATTAGCCGACAGTAGGTCGGCGCCGGATCTCGCCATTCAGCGGGGGAAATCACTGCCATCTCCCGAGAAAAAACATGCATTACACTAACGGGACTAATGACCGAAGCAGTTGACGCACCCGGAAACTCGAAAAAATCAATCAATCAATCGAGAGCCCAAACATTCACCTGCGAGTTGCGTTGTGTCGGGAAAGGAATGGACGTTACTGAGTGCAAGGGTAAATGGTTACGAGAGGGGACTGCTGGGCGGTTGAAGAGGGACAGCCATCAGTTCCGAAGCCCATGTCATTAGAGCAACGCCAATTATCTTCCGCGTTCCGACCTTCGTTCGGGACACTAATGTAAACACCAAGACGGCGTGAGTGGAATTCGAAAGCAATATAATAATTTTACTGTTTTTTGACATAGTGATATTGAAATTATTGCAAACCCTTCTGTTGTGGGCATTATGAAAGTCATATCAAATTTGCTGTGTGGAAATTGCAGACTACCACACAGCTAACAATAATTTCGAAAACATTTTTTAAAGTCAAATATATTGTTTGAATTTATAATTAAAATTTATGAAAAAATAACACTATGAAGGGTTTTATTTAAAAAAGAATAAAATATAAATACGGCTTTATAAATACGATGTAAAACCAACTTTCCTTGATGGAGTTGGTACAAGTGTCTCACATATGTATTATGTTTCATTAAAGTCAGTAGTAGTTGGTATTTTGTGAGTAGATATTACAGAGAAAGATTTTTTTTCTTTTTTGCATTCGCAGTTTTATCGGAGTATTTATTTTATTTTATCGCAGTTTTATTCGGAGTTTTATCGGAGTCACGTTTTTAGCAGACTCTTTATGCTGTAAAAATAATCGCTTTTTTCAGTGACTATCTAAAAAATATTTACAAAGAGTTGAGAACGATCTCTACTCCAATTCTTGACACAGCCCGGTACTACTGCGCAGTAGTAATGATCTGTAAAATAAACATAAATGTGATATTTGAAATACTTTGAAAAAGCGTTTGGTAAAAATATCATCAACATACAACTGTTCAAAAGATTTCTGGCAGAAACACAGTACATTAAATTAAATTACGGCACGTAAATAATAATAATAATGATAAAAAAATATGATTTACGAAGTATACCCAAGTTCACCTGAATATGGATTTCAAAATTAAAATTGGAAACATTGAGTGCATTAAAACATTAAGAACAATTTGTTGTTTAGAACAATAGATATTGTTCCTAACAAAAAATTGTCCTCAATAAAAGTACCTACGATTAATTAAAGAAAGTTATTTTAATATTTATTATACTTGGGAAATTTTGGTCCATCCTGTATGAAACTGAAAGGAGCGTAACGAAATTTGCGTGGTCACATGCAAGAGCAGGCCTCATGGCCTGAGTCTCGCCACGTAAAATAAGGTATTCGTTCGTTCCTTCCTTCCTTCCTTCCTTCCTTCCTTCCTTCCTTCCTTCATTCATTCATTCATTCATGCATTCATTCATATGAGCGTCGCAACGGTCTGGTGTGGCAGAGCGCGCCCAGGGTCCACCATGCAGCCGGCGTCCAGCGCGAGTTCCGCGCGCTCGGCCACGCCCCCACCGCCGCTGTCGCCCAAGGTGTCCAAGGAAGCCAAGGAGTCCAAGGTAGGGATGCAATATTTCTAGAATATATCGATGTTTTCGTGTTCAGCCTCGGCCTGTGATCCCCCACCACCAAGGAGTCCAAGGAAGCCAAGGGTCCAAGCTAGGGATGCAATATTTCTAAATCGGCCTGTGATCCCCCACCACCAAGGAGTCCAAGGAAGCCAAGGAGTCCAAGCTAGGGATGCAATATTTCTAGAATATATCGATGTTTTCGTGTTCAACCTCGGCCTGTGATCCCCCACCACCAAGGAGTCCAAGGAAGCCAAGGAGTCCAAGTAGGGATGCAATATTTTAGAATGTATCGATGTTTTCGTGTTCAGCCTCGGCCTCTGCGCCCCACCACCCAAGGTGTCAAGGAAGCCAAGGGGTCCAAGGTTGGGATGCAATATTTTAAAATTTATCGATGTTTTCTGTTCAGCCTCGGCCTCTGCGCCCCCACCATCAAGGTGTTGAAGGGAAGCCAAGTAGTCGAAGGTAGGGATGCAATATTGTTAGAATGTATCGACGTTTTCGCGTCCCACCTCGGCCTCTGCGCCCCACCACCCAAGGTGTCCAATGAAGTCAAGGAGTCCGAAGTAGTTATGAAACATCATTAGAATGTATTGATGATTCAGGTTCTATGATGCTGCCCAAGGAGTTCAAGAAAACTAAATAGTTCAAGGTAAAGATGCAATATCATTACAATACACCAATATTTTCTTTTTACCCACGACCTCTCCGCTACCGTCGCCCAAAAAGTCCATCGAAGCAAACGAGTCCAAGGTAGGGATGCAATATTGTTAGAATGTATAGATTTTTCTTGTTCAGCCTCGGCATCCGCACACTCACCACTCAAGGTATCCAACGAAGCCAGAGGCCAAGGTAGGAATTTTTTTTAGCCTCGGCTCCGCCCACCACTCAAGGTTCCAACGAAGCCAGAGAGTCAAGGTAGGGATGCAAATTGTTGAATTATGTTTTTCGTGTTCAGTCTCGGCCTCTGCGAACTCACCACTCAAGGTGTCCAATGAAGCGAGGTCCAAGGTAGGGATGCAACCTCGTTAGAAAACATCGATGTTTTCACGATCGGAGATACCTCCTCCACTGGCGCCCCAAGGAGTCCAAGGAATCCAAGGAGTGCAAGGTAGACATGCAACATTGTCAGTGAACATCGATGTTAATGATTTTACCATCGAAGAAAAAACCGATACATCCACTCTAAAATCAAGGAATAGATTTTCCAGTAGTTGAAAGATAATCTTGAATTATTCTTTTATAGAAATATGCTAATTATTTTCAATTGTTTATCGTCAAAAAACAGTTAAAAACTATGCGTGATGTAAAGGGGAGAAGTACATTCTGTGAACATTTTCTTGAGATCTCGAATCCTTACTTACTCTCCTTTATGATATTAAGTTGAATTTTACAGGATGAGTCACGTAACTTTAACACCTGCTGTAACGTTTGAACGGTTAAAGTTATTGCAATGCAGTTTTCACGAACGTGCATGAGGAAATGAGGAAAATTTATATGTGTATTTTTTCATATTATATAATTTGTATTTTACGAGATATTTGAGGCAACTTTGTTTTCCAAATGGAACTATACATAGTTTTTTCAGTCTATCATGACGAGCGTAAATCGACGAATTCAATGATATACATATTGTCATACGATAGATAAGCATTTTTTGAGTAATTTGATTTTTTTGCGTCTCGATTTAACGGATATTTTGAATGTTAGGGCCGATTTCACCAATGCTTGTTGCATGCTGATTGCAGCTCTGCGTGGTTCATTTAAGTTCGAGTGCACAGCAGAGAAAAATGGAGGAAGCTCTGGAATATATATTGGACGATATTTTAGAAAGCCTGGAAATGTCCGTGCGTCCGCGTGTATTCAGGGAAAGAAGAAATTATTTTTATGAGTACGACGATAGGGACTTTTCAGCCAGATTCAGGTGTACCAAACAATCGACACTAGAAATCCTGGAATTAATTGAGCAAGATATGGAGTTTTCATCAAACAGGTCCGAAAATATTACACGTAATAGTTCATACCATTTATCACAACCAAACCATACAAGTAACAGTTTTGCATGCACATTGAAAACTATCTTGTTATATAACCTTCATGAATGCGAATTAGGTTAGAATGGTTTCGTTCATTACATACATTTTACATGAAATTGTGTCACTATTCATTCTTATCAGAAGATAGGCGACAGTTTTCTTCATAGACAGTCATAACAAAAAGTTTGGAAACAAAATCATAAAGTTCAAACTATGATATGAATTAATTACATATTATAATTAAGTTCATTATTTATTTAAAAATAAGAACTTACTATTAGAAATGTGTTTCAATTTATATTCATTTCCAGGAACGAGTCAATCGCACCAATTAACCAGTTACTTATGACTACATTATTTTGCAACTGGCAGCTACCAGTAGGTTATGGGTGACTATATTGGGGCTAGCAAATCTGCGGCTAACCGTATTGTCCATTGAGTTGGCTGCGCTTTGGCTGACTGTTGCTTTATTCTCTGTAGCAGAGTAAACCAGTTCCAGCCTCTAAAAACAATATTAGCATTTTGTACACCAATTAAAGTTAACTGGCAATTACTAACTGAAGCGCGGAAGCGTTGGTGAAACGAAACAAATCTTAACGGGGGCATTAATTTTAACGACTCGTTTACTAACGTCACGTTAGGTGTATGTTGGTGAAACCGGGTCTAAGTCTTCTACACAAGGTCACGCTGCCTACCTACAAACGCGCGCTCGGGGAAGCGAAGCTGATTTTACTCATGCTGGAAATAACATATTTTAAAATTTATTAATTAAGAAATGGAAACAGGCTGTAAAGCCTGATTCTGTTCATTTCATGACTATATAAACTTTTTAATTTCAATTCCATTATATTTTTCTTCCCTGTGTTTTTGTGGACACTTGATATATTTCAACTATTTTCTAAATTAATAAATAAGAATTATATTATTTATTATAATGGGCTTGTTTTTCTATTAATATTTTTATAGAGTAATTCCTATCCATTAAAATTCAACAGTTTTCATTCTTCAGATCTTTTTCATTCAAAGAAATATGAAACTATGAACAGAAATAATAAAAATACAAATAACAGTGGAATTGAGTGTTTACAGAACCTGGCCTCATATTCTCTAACTCGATAACCACAAGCACATTATTTGCTCAGTACTTATTCAGAGACAAACAGTTTAAAAAAAACAACATTAATAGAAGTGACAAACATATGGAACACATTCCCCAAAATAACAGAAAACATAAATTCAAAAGAAATGAAATTGAAAATAATTATAACAATGTGGCCAAATACTGTACGTTACAGCTCGTTGTATTTGTTCACATTTTTTGTATATAACTGAAATATTTAAACTGCGAACATTTCATAAATAACACCAATATACTAATAGTTAAGTTCTTGACTAAATTAAATGAGTTATTTTAAAAACACATATCGTTTTTTAAATAATTTTAAAATGTCCGCGCCTGCGTAGATAATTTGAATTTGGCGCATATTTGGTGGGGCGGTCCACAGTCGGCGGCATGCGCACCGCTACACCTTGTTATTTCCACGATGATTTTACTATTTGATGATTCGAAACACAATGCAAATATTCACAAAACTGTTGCAATTTCTTTCGTGAATTCTGCTTTTCATTCTTTCGCAGTTTCAGATTTTTTCTTTCTTTGAAGGAACTGAAGGATTGAAAAGAATGATCTGGCGTAAGTATGTATTTTAATAAAATTTATATTACTTCAACTCCATTGAATGAGGTTTTATATTACAGGATATTAATGGAATCTTAAAACAAACACAATAAGAATAAATAATTAGACTGTACAAAGAATATTGCACATTTTTAGAAACGATTTTAATGTTAATAGGCATATAATAATAACTCAAGGATAGAAACATAGGGATAGCTATTGTCACTATCTTCCTGCATTATTTCTTTTTATAACGTATTATTATATTCTCATGAACTATACTAGATAACAAAACTATCATCTGAAACTATGCAATTTTTTTGTACAATCTTAATAATTTATTCTTATAGCATTTAGTTTCCAAGATCCTATTGCTATCTTGGGGAATGATACCCCTTTAAATGAAGTTGAAATAACAAACAATCTTATTTCAATACATACTACTTTTCACAAATCCGTATTTTCAATCCTTCAATCCGTAAGGAATACAAACAATATGAATCTGTATAGTTCCATTTAAAAAACAAAGTTACCTGAAATATTTCATAAAATACAAGTGGTAAAATATAAATGAATACGCTATTAATTAGCCCCATTCTCTCATGCACTATTGTGAAAACTGCATTTTAATAACTTTAACCGTTCAAACTTTGCAGAAGGTGGTAACGTTATGTTCAGGTATAACGTTATGTACATCTGAATCAAACGTTGCAGAAGGTGGTAACTCATCATGTATATAAAATAAGTAACGAGAGTTTTGGCCAAATTTGATTGACAAAAATTTTCATTTCTTTGTAATAGAAATTATTTTCGTCGGCAATCAACCCATACATTTTTGTTTCTTACCCCTCATCGTCTACCATATGAAGAAATCGGCTCACTACCCAGTCCATGTGAACGGTTATATGATGTACTTTTAGCGAATAAACTAAAAATGTGAAAAAATAACCATTTCCATTTCCATAACCTTTTACATTTCTTAAAAATGTTACATTTTGAATAACTGGAATTTAAATTTGAGCAACTATTATAATGTGGAAATTAAAAAAAAATTATATTTGCGATAATTTGATATATATATATATATATATATATATATATATATATATATATATATATATATACGAAGTCTAAAAAACAAAAATTATTTTATATTAGAAGAATTTGGCCACCGATTTTTTTACCGGAGTTTCAAAAATATAGGAATAAATCACAAAATTACATAATCTTAAACTTAACTTTTAATTCTTTATTAAAGAAGGGTCATTGGGCGACTTTCCATTATCATGTTTTCCCCCTTTTCGGACTTAATGAATCATTCTGGAACTTACTCCTAAATTGTTGATAACCGTGTCTGTCAAAGAAAACCTCTGTGGCGAAACTTTTCTGATATGATTTATTCTTTATTAAACAAAGGTCGTTGGGCAACGTATCTTGTTTTTTTCCATCTTCGGGCTACAATGAATGATTTTGCAATTTATTTCTAAATTTTTGATAACTCGTGTCTGTCAAAGAAACACTCTGTGGCAAAACTCATCTGATATGAATGGTGATAGACAATTTTCTGTTTATTATCAAAAATAATTTCCCGGCATGAGCAAGGTTTAGACTTTTTTTTGGAGATGATAACTTTAACCTTGGAAAACAGTCGTTCTGATGTTATCTGTATATCGATGGTAGTTAATAGGTCTTTTATATAATAAACGAAAACTTTATAGGAGGAAAAAAATATAATTTTTCGTAATTTGAAATGTTATTATGAAATCTTATTTGTAATAAAAATTGGAACCAATGAACCATTATTAGAGTATTAATATTTCCCCGTGTGTGCATAGTTTCACTTCATTTGTGCTTAAGATTAGGTCTATTATTTGATGAGCCTTCGTCTGTACAAATTATCGTTTTCTAGTTATGGTATTACGTAATAAGTGCGGAGGATGGACGTAAAATAAACTGAGAAATAGAGAGAAGTTCATCATCTTGAATACCACTTCCGAAAACTTATTCAATGAACTCGTGAAGCACAAAGTTTATCTTAACAACGATTTTTTATCTTAAGATGAATTTACTGATAGGATCATTGCTTGAGATGAAAATCTCAAGTTGTTTTAATAGTCTCAAAAACAAGTTCTCAAGGTAAAATTGTTTCATCTACCAACCTCCAACTTTAATTATGGTGATTTAGGTCTTTTACCAGGTGGGATGACACTGAAATATCATTATAATACAAAAATACCTAAACATTGGATTTTAATGTAATTTGCCTTCAACAATCAATAATGTTGGTCTCAATATATCGTAATCATCGAATCAATGTGTCAAAGTTATCACAAATGTTTAAAAAGGATGTGCTTTTTACCGTTACATGTAAGGATGGTTTATATTGGTTAACGAAAAATACAAATTAAAGGTGGTTTAAAATCAATATGACTTTAATGTTTACAAATTCATAAATCCATGCTTTCTTTGAAGATATTTTTAAGGATGGATAAGAACTGATGTGGAATTAATAATACAGAGGATTAAATATCGATATTCTTTAACGATATATATCGTCGCCTTTCTGGAATGCTATAGCACCTAAAAACACGAAAATTGGGATTTTAAGGTGCAATGGTCAAAAAAAACTTTTTGCATGGAACAATTCTGACTTTCTGAATCTATACAAATACTCGCTTAGTGACAGAGCCGACATCATTATTTCTTGTGCAGAAAACGGAATTTTCTTTTACGGATTCATGTTACAACTACAAAGTCCCCATTTTTTTCTGTAGTTTTGTGCTTGTATTTGTATTTCAACTTTAATGAATAAAATTTATGAATCTCCGCTGGATTTCGAGTTGAGTTCCAAAAAGACTACCACTCATGGATCCAAAATTATTAGTTTGCAGAGTAGTGTTCCTACCCAAAAGAATATGGTACTTTTCAAAATAACCCCAAAATTCAGAGGTTAAAAAATTCCATTTAATAAATTAAAAAAAAAACAAGAAAAACAAGTAAGTTTTGATCTAATTTTTTAGGCGATTTTACAGATTCTCTATTAATATGAAGCAAGTGAAGAGCGAAAATTAAATTACGTTCTCTAGACTGTTTTTTTGGGGGGGAGGGTATTTCAACATAATCAGGAAAAGCGACAGTACGTGTGTTTTCATTCACGATGACTGTAAGAATGAGATTCAACTCCGTTGCTGGGAGTATACATGAAAAGCGTCGGCAGATAATCGGCCACTCTTGGCTTCAGCGATATCAGGTAGTCAAGGGGAAAATCTTTTAAGACATTTTCAAACAATGACCGCCGAGCTCGGGTGTCAAGTCAACCCCATCTACACTTGCTATATGTAAATGGAGTTGGTCAAGTACGCGTATGCGCGTCGTTATTGCCCCCAAAACGACATCGTGGCCCCCTCCCGCACGGGGGGATCACAATGATGTAGGTTGACATGGTCTCTGGTGGAGTGTCGTAGACGACCACCCGGACCCTAAGTCTCGTGACGTCGCTCACGTCGTTAGCTTGAAGGTGCAAGCAGTGAGCAGGCGATGCTAAGTTCCGTGTTGCCGCGTTCGCCCGATAACCAACAAGTGGGGGCCCTGGCGCATTGACCTTCGGGCAGGCTTGAGCGAAGAGAAAGAAAATTAGAAATGACCCGGATCGCACACTTTAAAGTCCAGTCGGGGACCATGAACCACCCTGTCAGGTTGCATAGATTCTGGCGGTACTCACGTCGATAGCCCCTCAGGGGTATCACGATGGCGTAGGTTGCGTGGTCTCTGGTGGAGTGTCGTAGACGATCAGGCTGACCCTGAGTCTCGCGGCGCCGCTCACGTCGTTAGCCTAAAGGTGCAGGCAGTGAGAAGGCGATGCTAAGCTCCTGTTTGTCGGATTTGCCCGGCTACCCACCAGGCCTATGCGCGTCGATCTTTGCGCAGGATAGGGTAAAGGATGCTTTTCGGAGTACTCCAGATCCCACTTTAAAGTCTGGCGGGAAATCCAGTAACCACCCTCAGGTTGCTCGGTACCGGCGTTACCACGTCGGAGCTGGCGGGGGAGACGGGTGGGGCTCGAGCCGCCTGGACTTGATTCAGGTGACTCCCAGTTGGACTCTCGGATTCGTCGTGGCAGTGGCCCGATACTCTAAGCAAAGAGGAGGGTACTTGTTCCCGGTGCATGTGAGTGGCGCATTGTCGAGACTCCGGTACTAACCTGGATAGCTAGGAGCTCTGAGCTGGCAGGGCGGCCCGAGCCAGGCTTTTTATGGGGAGGTTGCTGTGAAGGTAAACTGGGTTCGGCTGTATCCAGCCGTCAGCTTGTAGGCGTTAGCGCGTCGGTGGGGCTGCGGATTAGAGCCCAAAGAGGCAAAGGTGCCGACCCGAGACTTGTCCCCCTGATGAAGAGAATTTTTTGTGGTGTTGTACACCACACGGCGTTTCATACATGCGTCATGCCCATAAAACGAGATAAGTTCCTTCATTGACCGTGTGATGTCGCTGAAGATTAGTTTGTATGTTTTTCGTACACACCCCCTCCGTGCTTCCAACACTGGAGTTCTTTCATACTTCGATGTTCTATCCATGATTCAATGATATGGATGGAATCTGCACAGCCTATGTGGCTTCAGCAAGTGAGCTTCATGCACCAGTTATCATCAAGATATTAGCGGGAATTTTAAACGCAGTTAGATAACGAAACTATCACCTGGTTACAAGTCATTAAAAAGATTTATGAAACATTTTAAAAAAATACGTGAGAATCCGCCCAGACTAATGTTCACAATATGTTGCGTTGTTTGGATCTTCAGGGTATCACGAAGATATTTTGTGATGTAGAATTTCCAAAATTTTGAAAATGTATGGTCCATGACCAGGTGGCAATGAAATAATGCACCAAATGACACAAAAGAAAGAGCACTATTATACTGACGAATATTATTTCTAAAGTTTTTTGATGTGTCATCATCTATAAACAACTTTGATTTCTTCTGGCATATTGCTCGAAGGTAAACTTATTTTTCCATTTAAGCAACACAGAGTAAACTCGTTTGCAGAATTTCTCTCGCATGGGAAGTACAAAGCAGAACAAAACTGACATTTCATAGACAACGACCTAACAGAGAACGAAAAGACCTCACTAAACGACTTCTACGCTGACTTTCTCTTTCCCTGTGTCCACTGAATGTACGTTTGCGTCTTTTGAGGCGGGTGGGCAACGATCGACATAACCTGTGTACAACTTCACTACTTAGTACAACCGAGCAAAACCCACTGTCCGAATGTTTTCTACAAAATACACCACAGAAGCAAATACATGGCAACTACCAACGCCACAATACAATTATTACACTGAAACAAAACCTTGACGAATTGTAAATAAATCTCAACAATCAAAACGAAACATCAAGCAACGTCACCATGAAGCAGCTTTGGAAGAAAACAATTGACTATTGATAAGCGTACTATTAAAGAATGATTTAATTAATTAATTTACACCGTACATGTTGGCGAATCAAAACTAACAGTATCTGATAACACATCTAGAGATCACGTTCTTTCATTTAAAGGAAAAAATACTACAATCGGTTCAGTAGAAGCTCTAAACGAAGCCATGGCAGAATACCTTATTTTTTTAAATATATAGATGTCATCTTTTATTTCAACTACACCTTCAATACGTTATTTTTTGCTTGTCATCGTTTAAAACTGTCATTTTATGATGCCTCTTTCAAAATGTTTGTCAACACTTCCTCCTTGCCATGCAGTATGGCGGCGAGGGCGGTCTGGCCTGGCGTTTCAAACGAAGTGGCCGTGTTGTGGTCACGTGGTTCGCGACGTATCTGCTGCTGCACAGAACGAGGTAAACTCGGTGCGCAGCAGATACAGAACGAGCAAAAATCGGTGCGCCGAAGCAGGTAATCCACGAAGTCTATAGGTTCCTATAGACTTCCTGAGCTCACCCATGCCACTAACATCATATTCATCAGGTGACAGTATCAACAGCTCATTACAAAAAATGCACATACAATACATGTACGTTATTTTACAACACTATGCCAGATGACATTAAACGATTAAATTCGATAGAAAAGTTTAAATCCAAAATGAAATCGTTTCTGCTGCATAACTGTTTCTATACAATTAGAGACTATACTGAGCATCACAAGAAAAGTAACATTAATTTTAACAATAATACTTAATGCATTATTTACCGTTTAAACTGTATAAATGTGTATAAACAACCTGTAAGAAGTATTGTATCGCAGCCTCCGGGTCAATGACCCCCATCTCAATCAGGTTTTTCGTCCAGTTTGCCTGATCCATTGAGCAAATGCTGAGATGGCCCCTTGTTTTGCTTCCGGACATAAATGTAACTTCATTTTCTGTGCACGTCTTCTAGAATTCAGTGGGAAATACAATTATTCAAATTATCGTTTCCATGTTGTCGCGGCAGGAAGTATTATTCCGAAGGACAACATGGATAAAAGCCAAAATTTATTGCTTATTTATCCTTGAAAATAGATTTTATTACATTATTTTTTTCAAAATTTAAGTAGTATATGACTTAGTGTAGGGCTTACAGAATTTTGAAAATGCGCACACAATTCACTTTTCCCCATAGCACGTCATACGCAGTTTTAACTGTTTTTTGACGTAAAATAAATAAAAATAAATAAATAAATAAATGAAATATGGTTCTGTCCTTAGTCCAAAGAGTGGAAAGAGCGGAAGCCTCCGAAGCAGCGACGCAAGCGCTCCAAAGGGGCAGCGGCGGCGAGAGGAGACGACCGGCGCGGGCGGCGCAAGACTGCACCGACTTCACGCTCGTCCACGCCCGACTCACGCTCCTCACGCTCCTCACGCTCGCCACGCTCTTCACGCTCGCCACGCTCCTCACGCTCGCCACGCTCTTCACACTCGCCACGCTCACCGCGAGCGGCACGCTCCGTACGCTCCATACGTTCGTCATCGACACACGCGGTGCACTCGCCTGGACGCCACCCAGGAAAGGTACGACAACGTACCATGGAGATGGTGCCAGCGGTAAGAAAAGAAAAGGTTAAAAAAGACAGCTTTTACTTTCTCGCTGTCGTTTACGCGGTATAGAGAAATTAATGTAATGCTGCGCGAAAAAGCGGCGAACTTTCGGCATAGAAACTCTTATCACAGGGCACTGGTCACGAAAAAGTGGATAAATCCAGATGATAAATTTAGAAAAAAAATATCTGAAACGTGGTGTAACAAGAATTCATGTTTTGTGGGTTCTTGATACCGAAAAATCAAATGACGGCAAAACACCTATCTGTCCGTCCGTCTGTGAGCAACGCTAGCGGCAAAACCGTTCACCCGATTTTCTCCAAAATTGATATCCCCGATTCGATCTGGCTGATGTCGCGATCCCTTGAATAAAAACCGAAATTTTAATTTTGGATTATACTTTACATGAAACCCCTGGGACATTTTACAAATTTTCAAAAAAAATGGCTCCGCCGTTTTCGATTAAATTTCATTGTTGGATAGTGTGAAGGACTTTTAAGAGAATGGTAAAGGTATCATGTTCTTTGAAAATCCTGATTTTCTACATTGGTAAAAATTTAAAATTTATTTTAAAATAACGGTACGAATTTTGCCCGGAAATCTCAACCTGAAAATGAACGAGAAGCCGGAAACCCGAAAATGAGAAATCATTCACTATACTGACGGAATTCCCCCAATTTGAAAATGAACCTGAAACCTGAAAATGAACGAGTGCCCGGAAACCTCAAAATGAAAGAGGGCGGTCGTTTGATTGATTGATTCTTTCGTGTTTCCGGGCGCGTCAACTGCTTTGGTCGTTAGTCCCGTTAGTGTAGTGCATGTTTTTCTCGGGAGATGGCGGTGATCGTCTCCCGCTGGATGCCGAGATTCGACGCCGACCTACCGTCGGCTAGTGGGGCTTCCCTCTAACCAAGACTCTCCCACCAGCGGGGCACCGCCCCAGTCGGGGCAAGCTCTAAGCTCCCGACCGGTCTCCCGGGATATGTGGTAGTGTAGTGCATGTTAGTGTGTGAGCGTGTGAAAGGGAAGAGGGTAGGACAAGAAAGAGGAAGGAAAGATCACGCGCGGCCCGTTTTTTAGGGGTCTGCTCCGGCACTCGCCTGCTGTTGATTGGAGAAACCACGGAAAACTACCGATCAGAGCAGCCGGCCGCTATAATTCTCCTCCAGACAGCGACTGAACTGGACCTAGCTGAAAAGCTAGTGTCGAAAATCCTGCCGCCGTGGGAAGTGGGAACCTAGGACCTCCCGGTCAGGGGTGCTGCAGTGACATCAGTTGATGCACTGAGCTACCGCTCCCGGTAGGGCGGTCGTCCTGAAGGGCGTTGAGCGCAGCTGATTGTGGCGCTCGGTGCGCAGGCGCGGGTGGCGTCCCGGGGCCGAGGGCAGCGAGGCTCCAGCCCGCGCGGTTTTCGCCACGTGCGGCCGTCCGCGGCGCCGCCGCGCTCCAAGCTGGGCTCCCGCGCGCCCTATGCCATCTTCCGCGCAGCCCACGACGCAGGTACTAGCAGTCGATGTCATTATGTCAGTTGATGTCATCAGTAAGCATTAATACATTAGATTCAGCATCAGCATTAGCACGAGGATTGGCATAGCATTAGCATCAGCATTAGCATCAGCATTAGCATTAGCATCAGCATTAGCATCCGCATTAGCATCGGCATTAGAATTATCATTAACATCAGAGATGAAAACTTTTTTTATCGGCATTAGCATCAGCATTAGCATCAGCATTAGCATTAGCATCAGCATTAGCATTAGCATCAGCATCAGAATTGGCATTAGCATCAGCATTCGCATTAGCATCGGCATTAGAATTATCATTAACATCAGAGATGAAAACTATTTTTTTTAAATTTCTATTACTTGTTTAACAACGGTCCAAACCTTTAAGACATTAAACGTGGAGTAATTCCCCTTGAACTTAGTTACACGTCAAGTCGTAATTTATTCCTTTTACCTTATCGGTCAGAGGCTGAGCGCAGTTAGTAACCGCGGGTTCTCACACGTCCCCCATGTAACTCTCATGACTTCTTAGAGCATTGTTCAGATTAATACAAGAAACACACGGATTCTCAACAGCCTACACCTTTGCACTCAGAGATGAAAGCAAATTTTTTTAAAAAATTATATTACTTGTTTAACAACTGCCCCAAAACTTTTAGACATTAAATGTAGAGTAAAGTTCGTTTACCGACGCAGGAAACTCTTTAGGAGCAAAAAAACCAGAAATCCTAATCTTCACGATTGTGCACATTGGAGTTTTAACCATAACTGACAGAATGGTGTGGAGAGGGTCTGAAGGGGATATGTGGGCGTGCCCAGCGCATGGTTTGGCGGCGTCGTCGTCGCAGCTGGAGTCGGAGCCGAGTAGAGAGTCACAGCACAGCAAGTCGGTCTCGGGCAAACGGCTGCGCTTTGACTTCCACGGAGGTCCCTCCGCCTCACCTCCCGTGCCACCGCCGCCGCCGCCGCCCCCGCCGCCGCCACCTCCGCAGACGCCGCCGCCCTCGCGCCCGATGCCGCTCAAGCGGGCTCGCCCCAAGCGCCAGGTAAACTCCTCAACGCACTCAGACCGGACGAGGTGGCTCAGGGCATCAACTGATGTCACTGCACCGCCACTCACCGGGAGGTCCTAGGTTCCCACTCCCCACGGCACGGCAGGATTTTCGACACTAGCTTTTCAGCTAGGTCCAATTCAGTTGCTGTCAGGAGGAGAATTCTAGAGGCCGGCTGCTCTGATCGGTAGTTTTCTGTGGTTTCTCCGATCAACACCAGGCCAATGCCGGAGCAGTACCCTAACAAACGGGTCACGGACCGCGCGCGATCTTTCCTTCCACTTCCGTGACATATCCTCACCCCCTTACACACACACACACTTACACTAACATGCACTACACTGCCACATACTCCCGGTCGGGAGCTCAGAGCTTGCCCCGGCTTGGGCGGTGCCCCGCTGGTGGGAGATACTTGGTTAGGGGAAACCCCGCTAGCCGACGGTAGGCCAGCGCCGGATCTTGCCATCCAGCGGGGGAAGATCATCGATAGAAAACATGCACCACACTTACGGGACTAATGATCTCGTTAGTTGACGTGCCCGGAATCACTAACAGCCAACCCATTAACCAATCAAGGAACTCACCATAGCTGCTCCGTTTCATGTGGGTCAGGGCATCATCTGATAGCACTGTATTGCCTTGAACCGAGACAACCAGGTTTCGATTCCTGACGGTGGCAGGATTTTCGACACTTGCTACATAGCTAGGAGAATTCTAGTGGCCGGCTACTCTGAACGGTAGTTTTCCATGGTTCCTACGATCAACACCAGTCATGCCCGATCAGTACCCTAGCAAACGGGCCACGGACCGCGCGTAATTTTTCCTTCCTCTCCCTTGTTATATACTCTCCTTTTACTGCAACTCGTATTACATTATCATCACATATCGGGAGTTTAGAGCTTGTTCCAACTGGATACGTGCCCCACTCGTGAGAGATACCAGGATGAGGAGAAGCCAGCAAGCCGCCATGTAGGTCGGAGCTAAATCTCACCATCCAGGAGGGGAAGTACATTGCCAATCCCCAATTCCCAAATACCTACTACACTAACGAGACTAATGACCATAGCAGTTGACGCGCATGGAAACACTAAATACAAGTAATCAATCATCATGAAAGGGCCGTGAGGTCCGGTGAGTATCACATGACGAGGGCGTTCACTCACAAAATGGCGGAAATAAGTCGTACTTGGCGCATAATCTCAAATAGAAACATTTATAACTTTTCCTTGGTGTAAATTGATAGCATAGGATGTACTTTTTAAACGTACCGCGTCTGTTTTTTATTCCCCCCGAATCCCGCGAGCCTAAGTGCAAAGAAAAAACAAAGTAAGAAACAAAGAACAAGCGCTCGAATAATTGCTTCGCAAAAGGCCAGCAGAGGCCACCACTGCCTCGGGCCTGGTCGAAGCAAGCATCGCCACGATAAAACGAAAAGTGCCTCAACTTGAATTTTTTTTCGAGAAAAATAGATGTTCTACTTAAGACACCATCAACACACTGTTACAATCATCAGACGAACTAGTTGCATCGTGATCGCGTAGCATCGTAAGACAAAGTATTAAATGAATTATAGACGATCGGTGCCTTCTTTCGAAACTCCGAGACAATATAAAATGTCCAAGATATAAGAGGTATCAACCACAATAGTAGGCTATATAAATTTACTTTGCAGAAAATTCAGCCATACACGTGTTTCGGGAAATTTTTCCCATCATCAGTGGCTCTAGAATATTAAAATTAAATTCACAAATATTAACATATGAGTAGCTACAATATAGAAGGAAGTACATGATCTACTTGAATATTAAATTATATATTTCGTTAAAATACTTACGCGAGTAACATGGATTAAACACATTAATTAACCATGGTGAACTGCCATAGCATGGCGCCATTTTGTGGTAAGTACGAAGTATGAAGGCAGACTGAGAAAACCTCTTATATCCCGGATATTTTATCATGGATTACCACAAGATCTCCGCTGCCACTACAGAATTTATCTGAGGCAATATTTTAACCACCTGTTTTTCGCGCGCCTTAGCGGAACTAAATATGCATCGTCCAGTAACACACAACGTGTCAGAAACGTAAATAACCCCCAGGCAGGTAAAACATGATAATTTCCTACAATAATTAATGTTGAAAATCACGCCTATGTGTGCTAACAGACTTAGTGTTTCGTCATTTCAGAAATTTCTCTTGCACGAACAGGAGAAGGCGTTGTTTACGGCCGATTTGCAAGCAACAGAATTTTAATCCTTGTCTATGACAACTTTTACGTTGATAATGAAGATACAATAGCAGTCACGAAAGTAAGAGATATAAAAAGAATCATTTGCTGCAAACAAAATAGTAATTTATGAAATAAGATGAAAGGGGCAATATTCTTAGTTTAGATAGTAGATGCGATCTTTGCCGAATGAAACCCTCATAGCAACACTCTGCCCTCACCCCTTCTAGTATCTTCACTCTTCCTCATGCTTTCATTGACTAGCATCTTTCAGCTGCGAAGGTTGACAAATAGTTCGCGATGCAACCCATTCCAGAAATATTGATCACTCACTGAAGCGGGCACATGGAATTAAATATGTCTTCAAATCTTCAATTTTAATTCATTGGTGAATAAATCTTATTGTAATTTACATGTAATATAAGTAACTATTTCCATTTTGTGTGCTTGTGAACAGATGATTGGTTTGGTTTTTTCGTGTTTTCGGGCGCGTCAACTGCTTCAGTCATTAGTCCCGTTAGTGTAGTGCATGTTTTTTTCGGGAGGTGGCGGTGATCTTCCCCCGCTTGATGGCGAGATCCGGCGCCGACCTACCGTCGGCTAGTGGGGTTTCCTCCTAACCAGGACTCTCCCACCAGCGGGGCACCGCTGACTAAGGTTTTTATATATTTTTTCGAAATTTGTGAGCCATTTTGAGGAGAAAAAAGCTTTGGCAAGTGCAAATTAAAAATATTGTATTTTGCGATACCAACAGCCAACTGTGCACATCGAATGGATAACTATGAAAACCAGTGTTTTTGATTTATGTGAAAACACTAATCAAACGTTGTTTAATTTTTGATCGAGAAATTATATGGCTTAGACGTTCGTTATCCTTTATTATGTCTTGATTTGTCTCTCTTTTTTCGTCTCTCATTTGTCTCAACTATCACATCTGTTCACACCGGGAGCGGTAGCTCAGTGCATCAACTGATGCCACTGCAGCGCCTCTGATCGTGAGGTCCTAGGTTCCCACTCCCCACGGCGGCAGGATTTTCGACACGAGCTTTGCAGCTAGGTCGAATTCAGTCGCTGTGTGGAGGAGAATTCTAGCGGCCGGCTGCTCTGATCGGTAGTTTTCCGTGGTTTCTCCGATCAACACCAGGCGAATGCCGGAGCAGTACCCTACCAAACGGGCCACGAATCGCGCGCGATCTGTCCTTCCTCTTCCTTGTCCTATCCTCTCCCCTTACACTAACATGCACTACACTACCACATATTCCGGGAGACCGGTCGGGAGCTTAGAGCTTGTCCCGGCTGGGGCGGTGCCCCGCTGGTGGGAGAGTCCTGGTTAGGGGGAAACGCCACTAGCCGACGGTAGGTCGGTGCCGGATCTCGCCATCCAGCGGGGAAGATCACGGCTATCTCCCGAAAAAATGCATGCACTACACTAACGGGACTAATGACCAAAGCAGTTGACGCGCCCGGAAACACGAAAAATCAATCAATCATCGGCATTTAAAATAGTTTCTTCTTTAATTCGTTTCTTGGGCGATATGTTTTAGGGAAGAGAGATCCGAAGAATTATTTTTCAAATACAGTCGACTCCAATTATAAAGACCTCGCATATAGCGAACCCTCGGTTGTAGTGAACTTAGGTCACTGGCCCCGTTTCACTGACATTACAAACAAGCAAAAAAAGATTCGGTTATAGTGAACGTGAACCTCGACTATAGTGAACGTAGGAAATAAGTCCTGGAAATTAATTGGATTCCGTATGTTATTAGACGATTAATGGGGCCTTCGGAGAATGAGATGGTGTTCCAACATTGAAAGAGGCATTGGAAGGTATCAACACCGCATTTCGATACTTACAGATAGAATTTAATGCAGAATCAAGTATGGAGAGAGCACGAACTTTGGAGAAGGATCTAGATAAATCTCTAATGAAAAATGTACGAAGCAAACATTTGAAAATAATTGATTTTAAAGGACAAAAAAGATATTGAAATTTTCATTTCGTGCCGATAATTAATTTTGTTGTATCTGTATATTAATAAAATCAATAATTGTGTTGAAATTCTATTTAGTTTTGACATCATCGGATGCAGTGAACCTCTAATTTAGTGAACCAAAAGTGTTAGTCCCCAGAACTTCACTATAACCAGAGTTGGCTGTATTAAGCTTAAGATTTATTATTCAAATTTTGTTGTAACAGGAAAGCAAACAAAACAATAGGGAAATGTATCATCCATTTCCAACAAAACATTCAGCACACAACGCTCGATAAATCTGAATACTTTGATCCTCAGACATGAAGCTGAACTCTCATGTGAGACGTAAATAGTTTATTTTGCTGGCCTTTCCAAGGTTGTAGAAAAATACTGTTCTTTCCTGTAGGTTCTCACCATAACACAATAATCCTTACTTTTGATATGTAGTAGGTTAGACCCAATGATATTTCTTGCGCAATATCAAAGATGATATCTCTCAAACAAAATATGTATAGATACCTACTACCACAAATGTGAAACCAAAACAATGTATGCCATGAAGAAAGCCTTCAACAAGCTTCGACTAGATTGACAATCAGATTGTTCAGAGCAAACTGTGGTTTCGAATAGATCTTCCAGCTTTTCCCTGTCGTTCACAATAGTAATTTCAAGCTCCAGCGGATAGATGTAACAATTGAATTCCTTGGTCCGATGCAGAAGTAAAAATTGCAAAGGTTCCCTTCGCATATGAATGAAAGGTAGAAATTATAATAACGGATAAAACAAATATTCGACAAATTGCTTTAAACTACGTTGTAACACCAAATTTAGGCGGTTTGCCAAACAGTATACTGCAATAGAGGCTTTCTCCTTAGTTCGGTGAAAATGGCGTATCTAAACAAATACACATTATATCATACTCTGGATTAATATTTGAAACAGCACACCCGTATTAAAGCAGCGCGATAGTACGAATTTCCTACTGAAAGAAGAATCGTATTTTTTTCTCTGGTAACGAAAAAGTGGATACATCCAGTTGCTACGTATAAAAAAAAGTCCTCTAACATGTAGTTTAGTCAGAATCTATATTGTGTGCGTTCTTGATACCGAAAACTCGATTGACGGTAAATCGTCTGACCGTCCGTGTGTGCACAACATTAGCGCATAAACCGTATAGCATATTTTCTCCAAAATTGATATTCCCGAATTGTTGCGGGTCCTGGAATTTGAAATCGACATTGTAATTGGGAAGGGGTACTTTTCATAAAACCCCTCTGACAGTTTCAAAATTGTCAAAATAATGCCACCAATTTTTTTTATTAAACTTTGTCCTCGGATAGTGTGAAGGACATTTAAGAAAATCATGCAGGTCTTTTGTTCGTTCAAAACTCTGATATTTTCGAAAATTGTAAAAGTTAAAATTTTTGTCGTCTTCTTACAACTAAAAAGTTAAAGATTTGTCCTTAATAAAATCTGTTTCCTAAAGATAGATTTTAAAATAAGTTTACGTACAATTTTTCTTATGAAAAATTTTTCTTATGAAAAATTGTTTTACCAAAAATGATAACAGATGTGTTAATTCGGAGAGAAATTGCGGTATAAATAGTATTACGTAAGCATTACTAAAGAAGAATCGTATTTTTATCGTCTCTACTTCACCAGCATGGCAGCAGCGGGTTGGGGTCCACGCTGTTTCCGCAGTTGTCATAGCAACGACGGAGGAAAGCCCCTCGCTGGAAAGGCGACCTTCTTCGTTTCAACGGTCGGCGTGGTAGCTGGCGCAATCATCCGGCGCCTTCGTGAGTTTAAACTGCTCTGTAGAATCGGCGCTCGTGCCATTCAAGAACACACAGACTTTTCTGTTAAAACCTACATCTTTATAGAGCACGATAAGGAAAATAAATTTAAAACAGAATTCTTGTTAAATAGTTCGTGAAGTGCCACTTCTCCTACGTCATCTGAATAGCCACCCCTGAATTTTTACTTTCTCGCTACCACTTACTCAGTAGAAAGGTACGTAATGATCCGAAAAACGGTGAATATTCGGCAAAAAAACTTATTACAGAGCTTGGTAACAGAAAGTGGGTACATCCAGTTGCTACGTATAAAAAAATGTCCTCTAACATGTAGTTCAACCAGAATCTATATTTGTGCGTTCTTATACCGAAAACCGATTGACGGTAAACGTATTCGTCCGTCTGAGCACAAGGTTAGCGCCTAAACCGTATAGCATATTTTCTCCAAAATTGATATTCCCGAATCGTTTAGGCTAATGTTGCGGGTCCTGGAATTTGAAATCGATATTGTAATTGGGAAGGGGTACTTTTCATAAAACCCCTCTGACATTTTCAAAATTGTCAAAAAAAAATGCCACCAAATTTTTTTATTAAACTTTGTCCTCGAATAGTGTGAAGGACATTTAAGAGAATCATACAGGTCTTTTGTTCGTTGAAAACTGATTTTTTCGAAAATTGTTAAAGTTAAAAATTTTGTCGACGTCTTCCTACAACTAAAAAGTTAAAGATTGAGTCCTTAATAAAATCTCTTTCCTAAAGATAGATTTTAAAATAAGTTTACGTACAATTTTTCGAAAATTTGTGTTTTACCAAAAATGATAACAGATGTGTTAATTCGGAGAGAAATTGAAGTATAAATAGAATTACGTAAGCATTACTATGAGCGAAGAAGTATGTGATGTTTTAACACTAATAGTTTACACTCGCTAGATAGCTAAATCATATTCAGACGATTTTTGAACGAATATTCTAGCGGCCGGCTGATCTGATCGATACCGTTCCGCGGTTTCTCCTATTAATATCAGGCCAATGCGGCCGATAACAAAAGGGCCGCAAAGCGTGCGCGATCATTCCTTCCTCGTCCTTAACCCTTCCTCTCCTCTTTCATACACTCCATGCACTGCACTTCCACACATATCTGAAGATCAATCGTATAGATCAATCGATAGAGCTTGTTCCGGCTGGAGCGGTGCCCCACAGAGGAAAAGGATAAACTTCGCAAGCGGATTGATTGATTGATTAATAGTTCTGGGCGCATCAATTGCTCGGGTCATTAGTCCCGTAAGTGTATTGCATGTTTTCATAGGGGTAGGTGACGGTGACCTCCCCAGCTGGATGGCGAGATCCGGGGCCGACCTGCGTTGGCCTGCGGGCATTTTCCTCAACCAGGTATCTCCCACCAGCCGGGACAATCTCTAAGCTCCCGACCAATCTCCAGACCTCTGCGGTAGTGTAGTGCATGTAAGTGTAATTGTATTTAAGTAAGGGGTGAGGATAAGACAACAGAAAGGACGGAAAGAACGCGCGCGGTCCGTGGCCCATTTGTTAGGGTACTACTCCAGCATTCACCTGGTGTTGATCGGAGAACCCGGAAACTACCGATCAAAGCAGCCGGCCGCTAGACGTTTCCTACTGACAGCGACTGAATTCGACCTAGCTATGTAGCTAGTGTCGAAAATCCACGTTTCTCTATGTTCGTTTCAAAATTTTCTTTTTTCGCCTTTCTTTGTTTGCTCTGTGACTTACCTTGGTCGCACTTCTCTTCAACAGACTTATCTCTTTTTTCTACGGTCACTCATATAAATTCTTCCTCTTTTCTTATTATCTTTTTAATTTGTTATCTCCTGATACAGAATGAGTCATTTTACTCATATCTCTCGAAAGGCCACTAATGTATTTTCAACTGCGCAGCAAATGATGTTTACAACCAAGACCGGAAGAGAGTGATGGCTTATCAGCAGGTTCAGATTTCAACAATATGAAGCTCTTTATGTGACCTTTTCACTCATGTGCTGAACGACCAACGCCACAAATTAGTATATAGTGGTCATAGTGTTATGACACACGGTCACTGTCACACTTGAAAAAATCGAGTCCTTTGGGCAACGCATGTTTTCTAACTTTGAATATGTTTAAATATATTGTTAATTAATGAAATACGATATCTACGTGTCTCATTTCGTGTGTGGGTTATATGCAATTCTCGCGCCGGTAGGAATACTTACGTTTGCCATGTGACAGTGTTTATTTTACAATTTTATTTTAGTTTTTAATCCACGCCGGCATTCGAAGGATTGAAAAACCTGTAATATTTCTGTTTCAAAGCCCTGTCATGCCAATGAAATTTGTTTTTTGTCGCAACTTGGTTACCTGGGACCACACGAACGTATACCTGCACTTACCAATGCTCAGTTACATTTTCCTGAGGCAAGTGTACCTCCTCCCTTTTTGGGGGGGGGAGGGGAGGATCAGCATTTGTATGCTGAATCCAATTTTTACCTCGGAGGGTTGCCAGCCCTGGGGATATGGAAAGGTGATGATAATGAAGGATGAATGGACGACACAAACATATAAGCATACACAAACACCCCCTTGCCCGAGACGGGTCTCGAACCTGTGATCCTTCGGTTCTAGACCACCACGGCACTACAGCCTCAGCAAACTCGGCTACCCAGATCGGCTTTGCTTAATGAATTAATTTATCGTCAGAAAACAGTTGAAACGGTGACGTACTATGGGGAGAAGTGCAATATGAGCATGGTTTCTTGAACTCTGGGATATCTGTTCTAATATATAAACATTTGATTGAATTCATAATTATTATGAATATTGTTGTACCCGAGTTTGCGGGATCAAACCCGATCGAAGCCGTGAATTTTTAAGGGCGAAAAAATCCTTCGTACGTCTTCCTTCGGAGGAGAAGTAAAGCCGGCTGTCTCGTGTAGTAGATTTACTGCATGTAAAAGATCCTCAAACCTAAAAGAAGCTTCTGAGCAAAATTGAGATCCGCCAGTTTCGTCGCCCAAGATGAGTTTGACGGAAGAGCGGGCCTGATGGCCCGTGTCTCGCCACGTAAAATAAGGCATAAACTAAACTAAACTAAACTACATCTAGCAAGGACCCTTCGCAAACGTATTTTTTGAATGTCCCTGACTCAACTTGGTGGTATCACAATATTACTGTTATAGGTGTTACGAAAACAAAAACTGCGCTAATACTAAAAGACTACCCATATTTTCGAAAAAATATGGATTACTTTATTTCAATATTTCTCTTTAAAGAACAGATTCCATTCCTCTCTTCAATCTCCATCAACATTTTAGTTGTAGGAAGTCGACAAAAAAATTGAACTTTTGCAGTTTTCGAAAAATGAGGGATTTCAACAAAAATGAGACCTGGACGAGTAATAGTCTTAAGCGTCTTTTACGTCACACTATCCGAGAACAAAGGTTAATCAAAAAAATTTGGAGCCATTTTTGAAAAAAAAATTAAAATGTTGTACAGGCTTAATATAAATACTCCCCAAAATCAAAATATCCGTTTTAAACTTAGAGGACCTCGAGCTCATATAAGTCCATCGGACAATAACAATTTTGGAAAATAGCGGCTGAACGGTTTAGGAATCTGCGTTATCGGTTATCGGCCGTTAATCACGGACTGATGGACGGACAAAGACTCGTGTTTTGCTGTCAACCAGTTTTTCAGTATCATGCACCCTTTCAAATTGTTACGAAGTAAGGGCGAGAAAGTAAAAAAGCTAGTCTAGCCCTTCGAAGGATGAATATTGAAAATCCTACATACATCATCTTCGGAAACTGTGTTCCAAAATTTCATGTTTCAAACATCAATAGTTTTGAATCTGCATTGGCATGTTAGTCGGTTTGTTATATATACATACAGTGCTTGATTTATAGAATTTTAGGTCCCGGAACCGCCCTAAATTAATAATTAATCTAACAGAAATAGTTATATATTTATAATATAATTTAATAAACTATTCTCGAGGTACCGGAACGCCGTTTTGTCGCGTTCCGCCAGAAATCAAGCCCTGTATATGCATAACTCACATGGTAGTTAACGTAGTAAGAGACAATTTTAGTCGCAAGAAAAAGAGATTTTAGAACCTAATTTCCGATGTACTAAAGCCTTTTTCCACCTCCAGGAAGCGGATCAGGCGGTCCTGAAGACCCCGTGCAAATCGTGTTCGCTGGTGATGGCAGACAACACAAGGTCCCGAACCGACTTACCTCCATGCATGGTAAGTAAAGGATTATTCACAACGAAAACGCCGACAGGTCGTCAAAATACATTAATAAGTATATTAACATAGTATAATTATTTTTAATCAACGCAGTTTTTCACAAAAACGTGCACGTGTTGTTCACAAAGTCGGCGTACATAAATCTGAAGAAGACACTCTTCCATGTAATGTCTGGACACAATCAATATTCCGCACATATAAATTCCACTGATTTCTTAAGGCCGGTATACACGGTACAGTTTTCGGGCAATTCTCATACAGTTTCTATACAGAAACTTCAAGATCCCAAACTAGAAGTACAAAAGCCAAAAGTCGCGCATACACGGTCAGTACGTTTTCTGCACGAATCGCCACAGGCCGCCGCTAGGGGATCTAAAGAGGAACAACTGAATTGCACCGTCCGCGTACTGTCCGTGGTGGTATTTCTGTGTGTGCGTTCTGGTTATGGTCTTTGTTTGGAATTAATAAACCACAATTAGCATAGAGAATAAAAATAGTAAGTCAAGAATTGGGAAAAAGGAAGTTTATCACAAAATATCATTTCACACAATCGCAATTTGACACACCTAACCACAAAATCGCAATGGCTGATCACCGTTAGTGAATCATTCTGCCGCTAGAGGCGCTTGAGTCAAACTGTAGGCTTTCTGCATAAAAATTATGAACATGTTCATATTTAAAACGATTTTCCTAAGGATGAGCCAAAGTGACAGTTCGAAAACAAGTGAACATCACATGTATTTCAGGGAAGTATCCCTCCGCCGCGACAGCTGTTCAGCCACACCGCTTCGTAAAGCACAAATAGCTCCTGTGAAAACATCCCTATGCAAAACTCTATGAGTTTCGCTTAAATATATGCACGTACGTGAATTCGGAAAATATTTAAATTTAATTACGTATCTGGACAATCTCTTAACATGCTCTCACAATCAGCAAAAGAAAACTACCACGAATGTAAATAGAAAGCTCTCAATCAGAGCTCGCCACACAACAGCACAAAGGCCGGAACCACGTGCACCGGTACGCATCTCGCATTTAAGTCTCGGTTTTAAAATAAACATAATATTTATCACACAAAAAGTAAATTCAATGTAATATATAAAGGAAAAAATATTTTTACAGAAGAGCACATAACACTGCACTTCCTAATTTCTATTATTTCTCGTGGAGCATTATATTTTTGTCGGACAAGGACATCACAAAAGATGAGTCGAAGCCATTTATAAGTTAGCCAAACTGCAAACGAACGAATGCGGGAAGGGAGTCTAATGGGCTCAAGGGTACGACGACCACAGAACCTTAAGTTATTTTGCCAGCACTAGCTGTCACTTTGGCTCATCCTTAGGAAAATCGCTCTATAGAAAACGTGCAGTCTGGACTTTTTCTGCATGTAGAAAACGTGCAGTCTGGACTGGAAATTTCGGGAGGAAATTTTGTATGCGGTTATATTTAAACAAAATGATAAAGGTAACAAAAATCAAGTAACAAAAAAATCATGTCGATTAAAAATATCAGTAAAAGGATAGGTACCACATATTTTCGAATGTTTTCTAATTTGACATTTTTTGAATCATATTTCGTTCTCGTTTCTTCAATAATTCTGGAGAGGTTAACAAACATCTATAACAAATGTTGTTAATAAAATATGTAATTTCAGGAGTCACATTCTTACCTCCATGCTGAGGAGTACAATCTCTGTACAGGCAGCACGACTAAACAAATACATACGCATTCTTACCTCCATACCATTTTCTTACGTCTTAAATAATATATAATTTTACATTTATTATTAATGTTTAGATTATTTTAAATAAATGTATTAAATTATTATGCCGTATGTTCCTTATTTAGCCCTCGCGGTTTGGCTCATTGGTCAACGTGCTTGCTTTCCATGACGCTTTCCACGAGTTCGATTCCCGATCGGACAAGATTATAGTGTGCGTTTTCCTTGTGATGTCACAATCTGTTGCTGTGTGACTGAGAAAACTCACTTTCTGGGTTGAGAAGACCCGAATACGGCGTGGAGATGTATTCGTGCTAACCACACGTACCCCCTGAATACATGGCCGCTAGGTCGGGATGCTACTGGATCAGGTTTTTCGTCGGTCAGGTTTTTCGTCACTCGATCCGGTTTTTCGTCCAGTTTCCCTGATCCATTGAGCAAATGCTGAGATGGCCCCTTGTTTTGCTTCTGGACATAAATGTAACTTCATTATCTGTGCACGTCTTCTAGAATTCAGTGGAAAATACAATTATTCAAATTATTGTTTCTATGTTGTCGCGGCAGGAAGTATTATTCCGAAGGACAACATGGATAAGAACCCAAAATTTATTGCTTTTTTATCCTTGAACGTAGTTTTTATTACATGGCAGGGTTTTTTTTCCTTCCGCAATTTAAGTAGTATATGACTTAGAGTAGGGATCACAGAATTTTGAAAATGTCACACAATTCACTTTTCCCCATAGCACGTCATACGCAGTTTTAACTTTTTTTTTTTACGTAAAATAAATAAATAAATAAATAAATAAATAAATAAATAAATAAATAAATAAATAAATAAATAAATAAATAAATAAATAAATAAATAAATAAATAAATAAATAAATAAATAAATAAATAAATAAATAAATAAATAAATAAATAAATAAATAAATAAATAAATAAATAAATAAATAAATAAATAAATAAATATAAATAAATAAATAAATAAATAAATAAATAAATAAATAAATAAATAAATAAATAAATAAATAAATAAATAAATAAATAAATAAATAAATAAATAAATAAATAAATAAATAAATAAATACTGGTAGGCCACGGTCCGTTCGCGGGCTCTCGCGCCAAGTACTGACATGTTCCCTATTTACGTCTTATAAAACTGCAATTACGCATTTTCACTGAATTTTCTCAAAAAATGTCACATGTGAACAATTTTTAGAGGTAATAGTAAATAGTAATGAACATTTCTGTCAAATTTAATTTCTCGCGCTATAAATTGATCAACAATATTGGTTGCCCCCTCGAAGTCCTTGTATGTTTTCTGGTTGTCCCGAAACACTTCGCATTTGTGGTGGTTCATGGTGAGGATGTAGTCGTGGGCACCATTGCCGATCCAGTAATATACAGAGATCAGTGATAAATTCAGTAGTACACAGGGGCGTTTTTTCCATGGAAGCAAACCGGGAGCGGTAGCTCAGTGCATTAACTGATGTCACTGCAGCGCCTCTGATTGGCAGGTTCTAGGTTCGAGTCCTGACGGCGGCAGGATTTTCTGCACTAGCGTTTCAGCTAGGTCGAATTCAGTCGCTGTCTGGAGGAGAATTCTAGCGGCCGGCTGCTCTGATCGGTAGTTTTCCGTGCTTTCTCCGATCAACACCAGGCGAATGCCGGAGCAGTACCCTACCAAACGGGCCACGGACCGCGCATGATCTGTCCTTCCTCTTCCTTGTCCCATCCTCTCCCCTTTCACACACACTTACACTAACATGCACTACACTTCCACATATTCCGGGAGACCTGTCGGGAGTTTAGAGCTCATCCCGGCTGGGGCGGTGCCCCGCTGGTGGGAGAATCCTGGTTAGGGGGAAACCCCACTAGCCGACGGTAGGTCGGCGCCGGATCTCGCCATCCAGCGGGGAAAGATCACTGCCATCTCCCGAGGAAAAACACATGCACTGCACTAACGGGACTAATGACGACAGCAGTTGACTCGCCCGGAAACACGAAAAAATCAATCAATCAATCCATGGAAGCATTGCTTCCCCTATCATTTCCAAGGGTATCTTACATTTCAATACCATTTTACCAGGATTACAAGTAAATGATTCCAAGTCAAAACAGTTGGGCGCGTCCAATCTTATCTTTACAAAATAAGCACGTAATTCTTATTGTCACCAACAGATAGAGTAGAGTTCGCCTGTGAAGCTCTTTGGAAGCACTGGGCTAACTGCATCCAGCGTCTCATAGGGAATACTGTGATCAGCAGATATGCTGGCAACTGTGGTGGGCGCGCGCGGGCTCATTCAGTCGAGCTCGCCTTTGGAAGCAACCGGCCAGTTGCATACAGCGTGACTCACTGCGCTCGTGTGGTGGGATCGCTGTGCTGTGCATGTGCTTATCGGTTCAGTGTTTAAATTATCCAGTTGTCGTCTTTTACATGTGAATAATTAAAAATCTACCATTTGAAATGGAATTGCTTCCCTGGAAAAACATTTCATCCCACCCCACTGGTAGTTCATAATAGATTGGCAGTAGTGAAATGGCCGTGATTGTGCTACGATGACAATATTTATCACTTCTTATAACTTCCAGTATAAATATCAGATTCTCATTCATTAAATTTTTGGCCTTTCTATATTTAGTTCTCTATTGTGATCTAAGTTCACTATTGTGATTTTGGCGAATCATGGCAATCCTAACCTAATACCTAATTATTCGCTACATATTTTATGTTTCCAGTTTCTATGACATATTTCACATATTTTTCTCATATTTTGCAAAACTTTATTCTGCCAATTGTCTTGACATTTATTTTGCACAAAGTATATTTAATGAATTCTCAAAAATAGTCTACATTTCAAAAATTGCATATTGTTTCTTAGCACAAATACATAATAACAAGCTGACGACGCCAGGTTCTCCATTGGAAGACGCACACTGTTGTGTTTCTTGGTTTCTAATCTCAATTTCCTCCAAATATTTTATTTTATTTATTTATTTTTATTTATTTTACGTCAAAAACTGTTAAAAACTGTGTGTGACATACTATGGGGAGAAGTGAATTCTGTGCAAATATTCGTTATCGCAGACATGTAACACAACGAAGACAATGCTAAAATGAATGTGTGCCGGCAGGGGCAGATCCAACCACTCATTTGTGGTGGGGGAGGGGGCATGATCGTAGACTTTTGTTAAATAATAAACATATTTTTATTATATTTTATATTATTATAGTATTTATATACTATAGATATGATACTTTATAACATTATTGTTTAAAGTACATAATTCGAACATAAATATTTAAATCAATTTGGCCAAATAATGGAAGGTAAATGAAAACTCTAGGCCTTTTAGGGGCCATGGGCCCCCCCGCTGGATCCGCCAGTGTCTGCGGTCTTTTTGAGATCCACGTTTACACGAGTTCTCAAAGATAAATACGTACTCTTCAAAACCGCTATTCCAGTATGCCTAGCAATATATTTATAAAATTCGTTTAAAAAATATTTTAATTCAAATTAAAATAATAAAAATAAGTAACAAAAATAAACTTATACAAAACTCAAAACTCAAACAAAACTCAAACTAAAACAAAACTCAAACAAAAATAAATTTATACAATTTGAAATTACAAATGTAATTTCAAATTGTATAAATTTACTTTTGTTTGGTTGCAAATGCTCTTTAAATTTTATTTTGCACATTATATCCCTTTCAACGAATTTGTTGCATATTCTTACCATTTTCTTTTTTATCTATTTATGTACATATTTTACCTTTGTGTTTTATACATCTCTCCTTGTCCTTCTTCTAACCTGGCGAATCACTCACTTTTAAACAGGACGGCGAAAAGCCCTGCAGCATTTCCCGCCTGGTGTCGCCCACCCACTCCGCGCCGTCTCCTCCAGCCACCGCCGCGAGCGCCGAGGTTGCCGGCAGTTCTTCGTGGCGCCAGCAGATAGCGCGGGAGTCTGCTCCGGCGAGCACCGCGCCAGGTGTGGTGGAAGGGGAAGAGAAAGATGATGTCAACGAGTACGACGAAACTGAAGGTCCGCCACCCCGTCGCCGCGCAAAGCGCTCTACCGCCGCCACCGCCACCGCTCCCAAAAGACAGTCGAAGGGCGGCACGCCGCTCGCTTTCCCGGTGTCGGAGTTTGAACGTGTAAGCATTCGATGTAATTCAGGCAGCTCCTTTCCGCAAGGATGTTGTCAGATAATTTGGGAATGCGGTGTATTTGTAGGTCTTATTGTACAGGACATGGTCACAATATCATATATTTCGAATGAATTTTTTTAAAGATATTGTTTTATAATGTTGTGAGACATTTGGTATTTACATTACACGTTCACGTTTTCTTGAGAATTGGAGTATCTACTTCCCACCCTCCGGATTGTCGTCAGAAACCTTTTTAACATTTTTAAAATGTTAAAATTTCCCAAAAAATAAAAAAGTCAAGTTTTTTCCTCAATAGCTCCCCTTGAAGTGCTTATTCATCCTGGACCTTCATTCCAAGTTCACTGGACAGAGCGCGGAGCAAAATTCCCGTTTGGGGAATTTTTTTGCACTTCAAAATGAGATATTTGCTTATTGGAAGGAAAAAAACTGGAAAACAAAATGATAGGGGAATTGTTGAAGATTTCTCCAAGTCAGAACATTTTAAAACTTGTTAGATTTTTCTAAAAAAAACTTGTGCGATCTGTTATTATTGTAAGTTTCGGCCTGAAAATTATAACTCCAACTACTCAGATTAATAGCGCTCTCTCGCAGCATAAATTTCAACTTAATCCCAAAATTAGTAAGAAAAAAATATCTCCTCTCTTGTGATACAATTGTTGATGAAAACTGATATTATATGCACATATTTTTTTGAGCCCTGGAATACCCACCCCCAAACCTTTATTAACTGTAGTATAATTCAATATAAATTATATCAAGGAGCGTTGTTGACAAAATCTGATAACAGAAATATTTTCTCCCATGTAATAATAACTATTTTGCATCGAAAAACGAACTACAGGTTTGATACAATAGCTTCCATTTCTCTTGCATGTAGCGAAATGATTGCACTAGAAAATGCCCGCGGATAATAACTACTGTCATGAAGTTATGTTTCCAATGTACAATATGTCCCTTCCATCGTTATGCATTTAGAGAGGATTTATCAATTTAAAAATGCTAATAAATAATATGAAGTTGAAAAAAAATAGATTTTTGCTTGTTGTAGTGCTGTCACATTCACTTCGTAAACGGCTGTTTCTATCTTTCAGTAGGTCTGATTTTATTGAAAAAATAATGTATACAGATTCTTAGATGATTTTAAAATAATATTTTTGTGTGTAATCTACGGGCTGGAGGGGAAGTGGACCATCGTTCGTCATCAAATATTGCTAGAATAATGACAATTGTTCGTATCAGCATTATCTCAGAGACAATTAGGAGAAACGTGAGAACTTCATCTGTTTAAACAACTTTATATTAAATCATATAGAGAGTTCAAACGAGGGAAACCAAGGACCATTTGAGCGACTGTAGATGACTATGCATTTTTTTTATTTTTTATTTTTTGAAAAGCACTGAGCATTCCTGTGATTTATTTAGGTATTTATTTATTTAGTCAAAAACAGTCAAAACTGTATGTGACGTAATAATAATAATAATAACAACAACAACAACAACACATTTTAAAAAGCGAGGGATTAACATTTCAAAAACTAGATATTTTCGTTGCCAAATTATAGAAAACTTATTTTTAAGGATAAAGGAACAAACAGTTTTGATTTTTCTGTATTGTTAACAAAATAGAAACTAACCCTAAGCTCTACTACCACTACAAGCAAAAGTTCAACAAAACGTGCGCATAGTGAAGCTACATTTACGTCCAGAACGTCCATTTACGTTCCTGGCCGGTTACCCAACCAGGAGCCCGCGAGTCTCGAATTAAATTATTAACCTTCGTGACTTCACGAAGCGTAGTAAACGAATTCGGCTAGCGCCGCCGGCAAAACGAGGGTTTGACGGCAAGGTGCATCAGAGTGCATGGAATCCTTCAAAGACTTTCAAGAGGGCCTTTTCATCATTTGCACATTACCAACGTCGTATGTCAGAGTCATGAAACAACCTTAGAAGTCTTACTTAACCTGAAAATTTCCCGCGGTCAAACGGGAATCGAACCTAAGACACATGGAGCGGGCACGTTAACCCCACAGCTACAAGAGCGGGGTAAAGGGCGAGCATAGGTCAAAGAAGATGAAGGGCAAATCATGCGCAGTCCGTGGCCCGTTCGTTAGGGTACTGCTTCGGCATTCGTCTGGTATTTTTGGAAGAAACCGCAGAAAACTACAGACCGATGGTGCCACGAATTTACGGATAAATGCTAGAGACTACCTTGAATAGTTAAGAGCTTGACGGATGATAAAAAAAAGTCACTATAGCTGAACCGCTCACAAAAGAAAACACCATGGCGGACGTACCTTTGGTAAAGTCTCGTAGACTGCCCCCACCCTGCTGCAGCTGAGATTTCCCCTCGCGGCGATAAGGAAGCGCGTAGGCGAGAAGGAGAGGCGACTACGAGACGCAGCGATCGCGCTGACCGCCACTCGTCATCGCTGCCCCCGTCCTCAGAAGAACTCGCACTTCCAGGAGTGTCCAAAGAAATGACGGATTCATAGATGCGTTTGTCCATCACAGTGTCTGAATTATTATGTCACCTCTATTCCCTACACATGCTCGCAGGATTTCTTTCATTGTTCAGCACTGTATTGTGCAAACGCTTCTCTGCAAAAGATTTCCTTTTCTTTTAAGGCTGCACCAATCGTTTCTGCTTCCTCACGCCCTTTTATAAATCCCCAAACAAGGTCTATTGGATTTAGATCTGGATGGCACGGTGGAAGACGGAGAGGAATGTGGCCATGTTCAATGATCAACGACCTATTGTTTTTCAGTGGATATACTTTGAATTATTTGTAATAATGGTGTTTTTGTGAATAACAGCCGCTACTGTGTAAAGCACACTGTCACTGCTCACTAGCCACCGAAACTCTCCAAGACACGGCTTATTTTCTGTTGAGCGTTTGGACAACCCCTACTGTAGAAACACGAAAGCTGCCTTTCGTCTGATCCTTCTCACTCTTCAGTTTGTGATCACCAAACTCGCAGTTTTGAATTACCGGGCAACCCACGAGAGGAAGACAGAGGGAGAGCTATGTTGTGACAGAGAGCGCAGGCAGGCGGGGAAATATTAGGAGCTTTGGAGGGAGAGGCCACGTTCGGGCATGCGCAGTGGAAGGTTTTTTTGAGAGTGGTAGAGCAATAGGTCGAATTCACTCGCTGTCTGGAAGAGAATTCTAGCGGCCGGCTGCTCTGATCGGTAGTTTTCCGTGGTTTCTCCGATCAACACCAGGCGAATGCCGGAGCAGTACCCTACCAAACGGGCCACGGACCGCGCGCGATCTTTCCTTCCTCTTCCTTGTCCTATCCTCTCCCCCTTACACACACACTTACACTAACATGCACTACACTACCACTTATTCCGAGAGACCGGTCGGGAGCTTAGAGCTTGTCCCGGCTGGGGCGGTGCCCCGCTGGTGGGAGAGTCCTGGTTAGGGGGAAACCCCACTAGCCGACGGTAGGTCGGCGCCGGATCTCGCCATCCGGCGGGGGGAAGATCACCGCCATCTCACGACAAAAACATGCACTACACTAACGGGACTAATAACTGAAGCAGTTAACGCGCCCGGAAACATGAAAAAATCAATCAATCAATCAACACTAGCTTTTCAGCTAGGTTGAATTCAGTTGCTGTCTGGAGGAGAATTCTGTAGGCCGGCTACTCTGATCGGTATTTTTGTATGGTTTCTCCGATCAACACCTGGCGAATGATGGAGCAGTACCTTAACAAACGGGCCATAGATCACGCGCGATCTAGCCTGTCTCTTCGTTGACCTATCCTCTCCCCTCACACACTTACACTACACTATACATGTCGGGAGACCAGACTGGAGCTTTGAAATTGTCCCCGCTGGGGGAGTACCTTGGATAGGGGGGGGGGCGGAATCACGTATCGTTTAGGTCGGCGGAAGATCCTGGTCAGACTTCACATTTCAGTGAGGGAGGAATATCGCCACCTCTCGGGATAAACATGCGCTTACGGGACTATTGACCTCGGTAGTTAGTTGACGCGCCCGGAAACTTCAAACAGCTAATGATGGCAAGTTTCACCCATCGCACCAACGTAAATTTCACTTCAATAAAGCCGGTGGGTCGCAGCAAAAAATGTTACGAGTTAAATTATTGTTTTATTAAACGATACATGGAGTATTTTATTCATTCACGAGTGAAGGAGTATGTGACCGCGAGACTTGAACTTCAAGTCTCGATCAGGTTTTTCGTCCAGTTTCCCTGATCCATTGAGCAAATGCTGAGATGGCCCCTTGTTTTGCTTCTGGACATAAATGTAACTTCATTTTCGGTGCACGTCTTCTAGAATTCAGTGGGAAATACAATTATTCAAATTATCGTTTCCATGTTGTCGCGGCAGGAAGTAATAAGAGCCAAAATATATTGCTTATTTATCCTTGAAAATAGAGTTTATTACATGGGAGTTTTTTTTATTGTTTTTTTCTCCCTTTCAAAATTCAAAATTTAAGTAGTATATGACTTAGTGTAGGGATCACAGAATTTTGAAAATGTGCACACAATTCACTTTTCCCCATAGCACGTCATACGCAGTTTTTAACTGTTTTTTTGACGTAAAATAAATAAATAAGTCTTGAAGGAACAACCACGCCTTCAACTCTTGAAGGAACAACGACATTTGAACTGGGGCCATTGTCTGAAAGAAGAATAGGTTTTCAGACCCGACGAAAACCAGAACGAATTGGAAGCTTTGACTGAATGAACAAGTCAAACGGTAAAACATTTTGGATTTTATTTCTAGACTGCAGTACTTGTGAAAACAGACACCACTCTGTAATTGGAGATCTCTGCGAAAAGTGAAATATGAGGAAGTACGTGGGGTGGGGTTTACGTCAAGACGTTGCATTCCTCCGCCCTTGGTCTACGTCAACCCGAACGTGTCCAGACGTTTGTTCAGCAGTTTGGATCAAGATCAGCTCCTCCTTCCTGATATTCGATAAATCGAGTAAACTGGTGAATGACATACGCGTGTTGACAAATTTGCTGCCAAAGTGTATTCACACAAACTTGACGCACGGGCTTATAAACTTACTCGAATAGGGTCTACTAAAATATCCACTCAAGAAATCTCCAAATTTAATGAAGTGGCCTTGGACTACTATTACGTATTGTATTTGCCTCCTTGGGATTTTGTGACGATTCAATTACTACTTATCTGAAGGTAAAAGTCAGATTGTAAAATGTATTCTTATCGTACTTGTCGGTAATCAACTAATATTCTCTGTGTGATGTACTAGATGTTGCGGGTTTCAAATATCTCCATATTGAACTAGTAATAGTATGTATTATCCTTATTACATTAAAAAAAATATTTTAAGAACTATCTATTAAACTAAAATATTTATTTTCATATATCATATTATTGGCCCAGTAAAGCAAGGTTCTATTTAAATTCCATTTGCCATTGTGCATATTTCTCTGTACAGTTGTTTATTATGTATTTACAAGCAAATGGAAGACACGACTGCAATGAGCAGATCTTAGATTTTTTGACACACTGTTCACAAAACTACCAGAATAATATTATATTCTATTATAAATCTATAATAAACATCTTTTAAAGTAAGATGATTAACTACAAAAAAATTAATTATTGTTGACATTCTGTGTCATAGGTGTATATTTTCTTTTTATATTGTTAAATCATATTCATTACTATGTAATACTTTATTTTCTTTGTTTTACTTTCTATCACAAATCCACCTTCACAGGTGTATTGCTTATATTTTAATGGTTGAACGTAAATGTAGAATGGGTTACGGTCAGAAAGCTTTCAAACTTTTAGCCCTCCCACCCTTTTTGGCTTTGATTCTTTCTGATTTTTAATCCCATTCTTAAAACTTAGAAAACACAGAACAAATTAGAAATTTCATCTAAGTTAATTGTAATAATTATTATAAAGTGAGCATGAAGATTTACTCTGACTCAGGGTGCAAATTTGGAGAATGCTGGATATCTAATTATTTATTTTTTTTATTTATTTATTTTACGTCAAAAAAACAGTTAAAAACTGCGTATGACATGCTATGGGGAAAAGTGAATTGTGTGCACATTTTCGAAATTCTGTGATCCCTACACTAAGTCATATATTACTTAAATTTTGAATTTTGAAAGGGAGGGAGGGAAAAAAAAGAAAACTCCCATATGTTATAAAATCTATTTTCAAGGATAAATAAGCAATAAATTTTGGCTCTTATCATGTTGTGCTTCGAAATAATACTTCCTGTCACGACAACATGGAAACGATAATTTGAATAATTGTATTTCCCACTGAATTCTAGAAGACGTGCACAGAAATGAAGTTACATTTATGTACAGAAGCAAAACAAGGGGCCATCTCAGCATTTGCTCAATGGATCAGGGAAACTGGACGAAAAACCTGATCGAGATGGGGGTTATTGACCCGGAAGCTGTAGTACAAGCTGTAGTATCTTTCTGAGAGTTTATATTCTGGGCTAGAAAATTATTAGTATGTTCCTGCCAGGGTCACGGTTAATCTACATCTATGTCCCTCATTTATGTCTTTCAAAGATTCAAATCAAGGAAATTGAAAAGGAACGTTTTCCTAACAACACTGTTAGCGTTAATTTAGACTGAGTAGCAAATTGTCTTCACTTCACTCATTTCATTGATTCACCCCCTGGAGAGAATTGCCCTTTCATACCTTGAACATGCTTTGTGTGTAATAGCCCTTTCAAAGGACTCCAATGCAGGATCATCTCTATAAAGTAGTTTGGAAACATAGATGATGCTGATGGTCCAAAAATCCAATTGGATGCAAAATCAATTGTACTACTTCTTACTGACCACAGCTGTGAACTAGGTATTTTAGTGTTTGAGTAAATTTGCTGTAATTTAAAATTATCAATGACTATTGAAAGTATTATGAGTGTACTGTTTCTTCAATAATTAATTCAATTCTAAAATAATTAATTTCATGTTTATAAATTGAAGGGGTGACAATTGGTAACATTCACTAACAGAAATTTTCATATAATCATCAGTTTTGTACATTTGTAATGTCAAACATTAAACAAAATTATCTAGGCCAGTTGCATTTTCGTTTCCTAAGAGGATATTGAAAGCAGTTGTTTGCCAGCATCTTCTTCAAAATGTCTCTTCCAATTTGCTGTCACCTCCTTCATAAGTTTTCTCCATCCTATTCTGACTTGCACCATATTCATTGCTTCTGCCCATGCCAGATTGGTTGCTTTTTTGACTTCCTCATGCTATCTCATTTTCTGTCTTCCCCACTTTCGGGTTCCGTCCATTATTCCTTGCAACATGTCTTTCTTCGAAGAGTCCAATCGTCATGCAATTTGACCAAAGAATGAGAGTTTTTCTTTGATGGCTCTGGCTTCAAACAAACATTCAGGCAACCCTTCTTTTAATTTGGATTTATTTGTTCTTTTATCTGCCCAACAAATTTTCAGCAGTTTCTTCCAACCTTCACATCCGTAAAGTACAACAGTAAAGTTCAAAAAATGGGGCCCCTAATAATATTGAAATACTGAACATTCATAACTGAACAATCTAATATTAAAATATTTCCACATATTTATAATTCTATAAAACATTCTACTAATATATGATTTTGCCAGAAAATGAAAGTGTGTGGGGGGGGGAGGGGAGGAGCAGGAGAAAATTATCCCAACTTTAGTTCACTTTGAAAAAAATTACTCTCAAATTAACCACTAAAAATAATTTCAGTTGTGTTCAGAAATGAATTGAGATGCTCAGAATAATAAAAATCCCAACTAAAGTTCATTTTGAGAAAAATAAATTTTTCTGTTTTCGTTCACGTTCATTTTCATTCCTGGCAAGTTTTTGGAGGTGGAATTTGAGGGTTTTGCCCCATCCCAATTCGTTTTATATTTCAGCCTATGATAGGTATATAGCAGAAGTTTACAGTCACACTTCCAACTGAAAATGTGAGGTCGGTTGAGATCTGCAGTTATTATCCTTAGTTCCTCAATTCTGTTTATATGTAGTGGGAGACTTTTGTTTTATTGATCCCAGTGAATGTACTGCCCCAAGCCCCTTTTATTTTCTTTAGGCACCCTGTGATTTTATTTTTAATATGTTTGGGGTCCTTAGCCATTAGCACATGCATTGCCTGCTTACACATGAATGTATACCTGATTGTTATTTTACTTTAATTTAGGCAACATTTGTGCTCCTCTCATTGACCTCTCTCATGGTCTAGAAAAAAGTGTAGTCCTAACTTTATTCAAGCTTGAATGCCACTTTCAATTTGTGAATCCTACTTCGACTCTGTATTCTATAGGATATTGCCACAATCCTCTACATCACACATTCCTAAACTTTTTAAAGATTCTTCCCCTTCTATGTGAATAAAAGTTGAGTGCATCCTCATGGTAAATTTTTTCTGAAGGATGAGATTTAAATATTATCTGACTAAATTAGTAAGGATCCTTTTATTTATATTGATGTTTTTTCATAGAAAAATTGTTTAGAAAGTATAAGAAACTTGAACAATAACACATGAATACAAAGAAAATTATGACTGTACTTAGAAAATAAAATAACACAAGATTTTTACTTGTAGGAATATTTACATAATGAAAAGTTTTAACCTCAAGTTCAATAATCACAATTATTTATCATTATAGTAGATCTGTATTTATAATTATAATAGTAATATTCCAGATAATAATTATAATTATAATAGTCCAGATAGTTTTAACTCTGAAATTAAGGGAATATGAATCATCAGTGAGATGTGTGAGACATGACACAGGTTTCTAAAGTCTGATGGAATTTGTTGTTAATGAATCCCAACTACCTTATTCCTAGGAGAGTGTAACTGTGGTACATGAACCTCCAAGGAGGTTCATATACCACAATTTGTGACAATTTGTGAAAAAATTAAAGATTCAGAAATAAAATTTATTGTAAAAAAGCCGAATATGTACATAAGTATGGGTTTATTTTTTCCCAAATATATAAGAAAAAATGTAAAATAAAAATTAATTTAGTGTTTAAAAATGCTCTATACAAGCTTTTTTTGGACATAGAACATTGTTGATCAAATCTTAATATGGATTTAGAGTTACTGAAAGACAGTTCTACCTCTACAGAAGTAATTGTACACTGGTTTCTGGTCTTAATCACATAAGAGTATTATTCCATATGTAAAGTACATTCATAGAATACAGTGTTGTTTGCTTGGACCCAGTTTTCAAATTAATAGTAATACTGTGAAGCCAGTGATGGATCCTTGAAGGGAATCAAAGGGAATATACTTATCCCCATCTCTCTCTCTCTCTCTCTCTCCTCCCCGCTCCCCCATCCAACAACATGATTAGACAGTTAAAAAAAATTTGCTAATTTCCAATCGAGTTACGCATGGACTCTACAAAATACGAACACATACTTGATTGTTATTTACGTCTTCCTCACAAACATCCTTGAGTCTGAATATGCATTTCCAAGCAGAGAGCAAGGGATAAGTTTGACATGTGGCAAAGATTTCGTGGCCATAGAAGCAAAAAAGAATTACATTGCTTTGTAAGAAAGGTGATTCCTATAAAACATATTGCAAACTTGCATATGAAATTCTTGTTTCAACATGTAAAAGTTAAAATGTAGTGGAATATCGAAGAAATATATGGTAATACATAAAATATGTAATTATATCAAAATATGTAAAATAAAAATAGTTGTAACTCATTCAGGATGTCTTGTAAACTCTAAAAATATTATTGACTGCAGGTGTCTTGCTTCAATAAAAATATATACTTACAGGATATATAGTACATAAATATACATATCAATGATAATTGAAGTAAGGAATAGTGATGCTCAATGGACCTAACAATAAGAATGGGGGACACTATTTAAGTTGAAGGAAGGAAGGAAGTGAGCGTAGGTGAGAAAATTTCTGACAAGTGCAAATGATGACATGGAGGATATATAGGATGGCATGGAGGATAATATCTACTGAGTCAATTTAATTGAATTTTAGAATAGATCAGTTTCAAATATTTTCTTCGTATTCTAAGATTCAATCAATATAGGTACCTTGATGAAAAAATATTCTAAATTATTATAGTCATTGATACATCATAACATTTTAATTTATCTGCATTTTTAATTTAATTTGACAGTATTTAATATTTTAGCATAAAACTGAATAAAATAAATTATTTCAGCAAAAGTTGAAAAATAAAAAGACAATATGAGTGTAATGTAACACTAAATTAACCCCCTCTGTAATACATGTGGTACACTGCCTCAAACCCCCTCCCCCTCTTTAGAGTTATGTAATTTATGGACGACTCCTGAGACTCCTTGGTTTGAGAACCTTGTTCCACTCATTTAAAGAGCCTCACCAATAATGAAAGTTAGGATTGAATACTCTGAATAAAAGGTGCTTACACATTTCTCCCCACAGTATGTCACACACAGTTTTTAACTGTTTTTTATGTTAAACAAATAATTAAAAAACCAGTTTTAAAAATGTATTGTTGTCAATTTTTCAAGAAGATAAAAAATTACTGATTTTTAAAAATTTTGAACCTTTTTTCTTTAAAAACATACCAAGTTTAATATATTAAAACTTTCTTGAAAAATTTTTATAATGTTGTGGCATTTATTTGTGATGAATTTAATAGAAAGACATAAACATGTAACAGGCATACAACATATCAAAATTATATGTTTCAGACTTCAACAAATCTGTGGCGTAGTTACCCTGAATAGAAGAATGATAATTTATCAATTTGAAGACACTTCTGGATTAAATGTTATTTTACATATTAATCATAGAGTAAATATTACTTTCAATAGTAAACATTGCACATTCATTTCATTGATTTTTTTTTATCATTTCAAATGACTCATAATATTCATATTTGATATATATATATATATATATATATATATATATATATATATATAATATACTAACATAATAAAAAACATTCATTCGAATATATATGCCAGTCGTATTATGTATAGTTTTAAGTCAAGAAACAAAATATATCATTCGTTCTTCAACTCCGCGAGGTCAAAATGGCGCCACAACTTACGAACATGTAGATGGAACTCAGCTTTATTTATAGATCGTGTAAACGCGGAGAAAGTGAAACGCAGTAAGAGAAAGTTTCACCAAGAAGTATACGTTTGAAAATAGAACGCAGTTCCCAGCAAAAAAAATATTCCCCAGGTGAGGCTCGAACTCACAACCCCGGCATTGCTCACGACCACTGTCATATAAGTACCGTGCGCTAACCGATTGCGCCACTGGGGATGTGGTAGAACGGCTCCAACGTAGATATTTTCAGTAAAGGTATCTTTTTACATGTATTGATCTTTTATTTTGGGTAGTTGCGTTTGTAAAAGATTCTACTGATGGATAATGAACTCTATCCTCGCCGCCTCGACATTCGAGACGCCATTATGATTGTGTCTTTGAATTTAAAAGCACGAAAAAATTGTTTCGTATCGCTCAAAAAGAACTTATACGGTCGTAATATGAGTGTTTCCTATAGTTTGAAGTATTCTGTTATAGACTTACAATGGTTATGTAAATCAAAAATCGAATGAAGGTCCCACCGAGATTTGAACTCGGATCGCTGGATTCAAAGTCCAGAGTGCTAACCATTACACCATGGGACCTCGGTAGAGGAGGGGATTCGCATAATATACTTAAATACTTGAAAAATAGTGTTTATTAGTATAAAATTGTTGGAGAATATGAATTTCTTATAATAATAATAATAATGCATAATGTTTAAAGTTCTGTCTTCACGGATTTAAAAATCACGTGAGTTACACACAAGCCCCCTGGGAGGATCGAACTCCCGACCCCTGGTTTACAAGACCAGTGCTCTGCCACTGAGCTAAGGAGGCGACGAGAAGCCGGTGTTTTACATTAGGTTTTATACAAATTTGTCTGTAGATGAATTTAATATTTCTGAACTTTATAAATTACCATATTATTATTTGGACAAATAAATCAGCAAATTTCGCACAACATTAAATTTATCACTAGTGAGTTCGTTTATTCCGACTAGGAAGACATTTTTCGAACATCATTACTCATACACCAGTATTATGAACCATCAAACTACAGTACTCGTTCTCTTTCACAGTAGCGTCAGAAATGGTTTCACCGGGTAACCATATTTCCACCATGCGGGTAACCTCACTGAACAAATGTCAGTTGTCATCCGACTGAAACACTGCAATGGATTGGAGAGAATTATTAACGTCGTTGTCGTGCTTATTGGATTGCGTTTTATTTGTCTGGTTATGCTAATGGTCGTTTCGCTTTGATAGTAGTGATCTTATTGTAACTTAATCGGTTTGGTTATGTACTAGTGAAGTGTTATACGAATGCATGAATATTAATTCTGAAAAGTGTTAACCCCTGAGAAAGCAATGAATAATGGTACAATCGATGACCTGCTGATTGTTTTCTATACTATAATTCTCCAAATAATCAGTAAGTTGTTTTCCTCTGTTTACATCGTAGCACCGTTGACAGCGCACCCGTAGTGCATGTTTTTGTTGCGTATTGAATGGAAGGTTATTGGGCACACTTTTCACTTCACGTTTTGTAGTTTCGGCACCTTTGCAGTATAGACGATATCCTTTTGCCATCATTGTAGAAAGTGATTGTTGACGTTGAAGGTTTTTGTTGTATGTAACGCAATATTTTTTTAAATGCAAATTCATGGAACTTCGTCGCCTGAAATAGAAATATTAGGTCGTATTAATATAATATGTGCCATTGTCCCACATGCTTAATTCCAATTGGTTTGATAAAAAATGTTTCGCGAAATTTGGAATGCCCTAATGATGAGAGGTTGTGTGTGGCCCATTCGAGTTCTGTTCATGTCAAAATGATCCCGATTACAAAGGTAATCCGCTATGACTATACTCATCGTCAATGTGTCAGTGGATATTTTGAATTCTAAAATTATACAACTGTTAACAATCGTATTAATTGCCTCTATCTTGTGCCATGACAATTTCTGATTCAGTGATAGTTCAGTCTAATATTATTAGTATTCGACCCCAAATGGTGATTGAATTAAAATCAAAATATTGTTACCACACCAACAAAAGAATTTGAATTTTTGTTTTATTATTTTTTACTTATTTGTATATAATTATATTAACATATAAATATGAGAATTTAGTAAATAATGTTATTGTATTTCCATAAAAACTTCATATTAATGTAATACAACTATTAATGATTAGAGAAAGTGAACAAAATTGCAAAGTGGAGGTCCATTGTCCCTCTTTGTCCAAGTGCAACTAAGAGCTATGAAATGTAACTTTTGCAAAGAACAAACAAAATTCACTGTCTTATTGGATAATTACAAAAACTGTAAAGATGATGCTTTCAGTTGTGTTTAATAGCTTTCTGCCACTTTACAGATTGTTTTTTGTATTATTATTTAAAATATTGTTGAAAGATCAATCACTTTTATTATATAATATGATAGATACAGTATATTATACAAACAATGAGATGAAATGAAACAGTACGCTATAGCGTTCCATTTTGCTAAGTACAGAGCTGATGAAAAATATAATATATTGAAAGAGGATTCTTGTTTTTTAAAAAAAAATGGAAAGAACAACTTAGATTTTATTTATGAAATGGAATAACATGGCTAATCAATAAAATAGATATTACCTTTTATTCTTTTGAAGAATTTCCTTTGAAGCTTTAATACACTACTATATAAATTTTCCAAAAACTTATTAAAAAAAGTATAAAACATCAATAATGCTAACAGTTATTGTCATTTGGCTGTTTTCAAATAAGAAAAGTACCAAACTTTTTGTGTTTAAATGATAGTGGCATTCATCCAATAAAGTATATTGCTGAAAACAACTATTGTTTCACAAAATTTCTTTTAGCAAAAGGATCTTAATGAATCCAAGTATCTCCAAATGGCAAGTTTGAATCATAAATTTGGTGCCTCCATCAATCTTTCTACAGTTTAATTTGTCCATGATGGATCTGGCTTTTCCCATGATTTTTCAGAAGTTACAGCATTAGTTCATTGGTTATTAGAAGTAAACTTTTCCGGTTTTGTCATAATGTCTATGTGTGATAATGATTAATAAATTGCTAGAAGCAAAATAGAACAGTTTTTCATTCACATAATAATTTATTTACATGTGGTTAAAATATTATGTGTATTTTATTACAAACATTAGATTACAAATACCTCAAAAAATAGTCACAGACTCTCATAACAATTATTTGAAGTATTTCTCAAAATAGTATATAAGAGCAAGTTTATAATCTGAATTTATTTACATACTAGTTTTTGTCATAATTTGCACAAATGTAGAAACTTTTGTCCTTTTCATGTTTGATATTGTATTTGAAGGGAGTTTTTTTATAAAAATGCATGTAGGCTTTTTCAAAGCATTGACATGGACCATTAAGATCCATACAAAGTGTTGGTGAAGCTCTACTACCACTACAAGCAAAAGGAAAGTTCAACAAAACGTGCGCATAGTGAAGCTACATTTACGTCCAGAAGCAAATCAAGGGGCCATCTCAGCATTTGCTCAATGGATCAGGGAAACTGGACAAAAACCCGATCAAGATGGGAAAAATTTCAGTCAGGGGATTGACTCCTCTTATCATTGAATATTTGAAATAATAAAAGCAAATTGAATAAAGATTTGTAATAGATAAGATTTAAAAAAACAAACATTTGGTGTATCTTACTAGATAGCTAAGACTAGTGTTTATTTGGAGTAGAATTTTATTTTCTATTCTAATCAATTTATTCTTTTGAAACAAAGTTAATGTTGTTTTTGTTTACTTTCTTTTGATTGTTTTCTGCAGCAAACACAGTATAACACAACAAAAAATATTAAAGGTATAGCTACAAGGAAGGAAATAATATCGAGAAGAAAGTACTGAAATATGCTAAGATCTTTGGCAGCAGATTGCAAATGCGGAGCTCCCTTATGTCGTAGTATGTATTCAGTCCAGAACACAGCTCTTTCAAGTGGTGTTTGAGGGTCATCTCGGAACACTTGTGAAAGTATTCTCATGTTGTCTCTAAAACTGTAAACAGAAATTTAATTAATTTATTTTTGTTAGAAAAATAGTTATTCTTTAAAGAAGTTTTGTGTAGGGAACATCAAAAGCAGATGATTGCTTCTTGAGACTTGTGACATTTTTTTGAAAGTTTCATTAAAAAGAAAAATGCTCTTGGTGAGAGGAAGTAGAATGAAATGGAGAGAGAATATTTTTTAGAGTGGCTGTTGCAAGATCCTTGACAGTAGACAGCCACAATAATTTCCGTAATTTTAATTTAAAATTATGCAAAATAAGAAAGACAAAATATATACATATACGCAAAAACCTAATTCAACCAACTGCCAGCATTGGTTATTGTATTTCAATCTTCTTTTTTGAGCTCTTTACTTGTTTAATTATTTTAATTAAGATTTTGAGGTGAAGTAAAATGAAGTTTTGCTATTATAGCCTCCTCAATAATTGGTATCTTGGCATTTATTAACTATTCATTAGCCTTTTAGTAAAAGAATATTTCCGTTAAGAAATGCTCCTACCTGGAATTTTCTAGTACTGTTTTAATTCCTTCTATGAAGGACTCCTTTGTCAGATAGTTGTAGTTTAAACTGATTCCTGCACCATGATTGATTATTTTCTGGATATTCATTGGTTGTTCAGCAAAAATAGGAATACCAATTACAGGAACACCGTGGTAGATGGCTTCATGCGTACTCAGCAGACCCGCATGTGTAATGAGTAATTTAACATTTCGATGAGCTAAAAAGAAAGATACATTCTTTGCAATTGCTCCAGAAATGTGCATGTGAAAAGCTCTACCATATCACAGGTGGTGGATCTTAAGAGGAATATTTAGGAAGATCTAAAATGGAGTAATTAATTAAATTATTCATTTGGAAGTAATTAACATTCAGTAAATGTTATACAGAATGTTACAAGTATCCATTAATTTACATTGATTGAATGAACATGAAGGTAATTTTTCATTATGCTATTCAAATTTTACTTCTCGAGTAAACTTCCACCGCTTAAACATCATCTGGATTAGCACTAGCAAATCACACAGTCATGGCTCAAACTTTTTACCATATCTTAATCAACTTTCTATAAACTTACGTTGGAAATATCTATAGCACAAATAATAAAGTGTCAGATAATAATGTAAGACAACAATTACACAAATTCCAACACAGCTGTCCTTATATTTTGAGTTACTTCTAGCAGTACTTTAATATATAAACTCTTGCATCTCTAAGTATTGTAGTTTAAAAAGTGGAAAACAACATACAGGCAATAAGTAAATGACTACAATCCAGCTCCAAGCATAGTGAAATGTTTTTAGTTAATGACAGTATGAATCTTAAGATAGCAAGAATCTTCTCGTGGGGTCATCCATAAATTGCATAACACTAAAGAAGAAGGTAGAAGGTTTGAGGCAGAGTTACACACATTGGGATAAGGGGTGTTTAGGGTTATGTAATGCTGATATTCATTTTTTTCTTCGTTTTCTGAAAAAAATCCTTTTATTCAGTTACAAACCAAAATATTAATAAATGAAATTAAAATATAAACAAATTAGAGAGATATGATGAATAATTTGTTAAAATAGAGATATTTTATCAGCAATAGTATACTGATTGAATCTATTAATTATAAAAAAAAAATATTCAAAACTGAACTACATTCTAGAATACAATTAAATTAGCATAGTATTCTTTCACCCATCCATTCACGGCATGTACACCGCTTATTGTCAAATTTTCATGCCTGTGAAACTTCCTCCATTCAAAAATCATCCCCAATCATATTGTTAGGTGCAGTGTGCATTGCCGATTAATTCTAATTATCTTACATTTCAATACATATAAATAAAATCAAAACCAATTGTTTTTACTGTTATATAATGTATTTTTACTTATTGTAAGTGGGGATTGTTGTTGCAAGCATTATGTAATTATTGAGGGGGTGGTTCAAGCATGCTTTGCTTGACAAGGAGATATCCAAATACTCCAAATTTGTGTTACGTAATTTATGGATGGCCCCTATTCAAACTCAGAAGATAACAGCTTAGAAATTTTCTCTTATTCTCTGGAAATTTGAAAGAAAGTCTATTGAAGGATGTTGTATTTAATTAATTAATTAAGAAGTTGGTTTGTTTAACTTTAAAGGCTTAAAATAGAAAAATTACATCCTTTGTTAGTGTGGGATATATTAGCTATTTTATTGGATTTAATTTCAGAATTAAGAAACACAATGAATTTACTTACCAAGTATATCATTTTGGGGCAACCATTTACCAATTCTGACATTCTCTGGTTGTACTGGCAGTTTATCAGCTTCAAATTTCCACAGAACACGTTGAGGTAGTGTAGCAAATACTTCTGCAAACAGTTTTATCTTCTCTTGTGCAAAATGTTGAAATGCAATATTTGAACCAAAACTGACTAATATAGCCCCGTCTTTTGCTTCATCTAGAAACTTTTTTAAATCCTGAAACAATCATCCTTTTTGTTGGAACTCAATCATATAAAAGCCATTTTGTTCTCTTGTTAGGTAGTTAATATTTTAATATGCCATGGGCTAGAGGTAGGAGTGATTTAATGCATAACTGACTAGCGGGTGCATAGGGCTCCCCATAATTAGTTATACAAAGTTTTATATTAGCTTACAACTATTGAAAATATTTTAATATGAATTATTTAAGTTTGGAGTTTATTTTCATATTCATTTTCAATATGTATGTTGAATATTTAAATATTATTTGGGAGCACCTTAGTTTGGTTATGCTTGAAACCCCTTTAGATATTATTTCAGCCCTGACTAGAGGAATGTGTTAGTGGAATCTGGAGTTTATTTTAGGATAATTTTGCATATATATTTGTTTGCTTTGTGTAGAAACTGAGTAATGGATGCATGAAATAAAATTTTGCTTATTCAACTCTTGCCTTATGTGGGCAATTCTTGAAAATGAAGTGCTCTTTAAGCCATTTTATTAATTTATGTAGACAAGAGTGAAATTCATATATTTCAACCAAATTACTTTATTATTGTTAGATCACATTATTTATTTATTAAAGAATGCACTTGGTGCTTTGAAATAATTGTTTATTCAATTCTTTTTTGAATAAAACTTATGTTTTCACATATTTGGTGTCAAGTATCCAACCTAATTATTTCAAATCAGGACTGCCTTATTGCAGAGGATACCATAGTAAGGGTTTACAGAAAAAAACAACAACTAAATAAATAAAACGTAAAGAAAGCTTATTAAAAAGGTGTACTATTAAATTTGACTCATCCAATGCCCATACTTTGCTAACACTAGTGTATAAAATCTGAAATATTGATAGAGTATAAAAGTGCTTAGGCCTAACAACATATTACTCGCACATGAAAACTACAGAACAGACAAACAATGCAAGAACTTCTGGTCTCACTGGCATGTCCAGTACACCCAAAACTGAACACAAAACTAGTATATTTAAATATTAATCCATGCATTAACATGGGATGAGAGTGAGGGCTCAGAGGTTCATAGATTGATTATTGAATTTTAGTTTTATTTTTAATTTTTTTAAAACAACAGTGTTTGTTATAATTTGAGTTATTACAGCATCTTTGGCCCCAAGAAAAAAATCCATACTATATATCTTGAAAATATTTGTTATCTTTTAAAACTTAGTATAATATAGTTCAATACATTGGTGGTGACAATTGAATATTATATTATAATGGGTGATATATTAGGTCTATGAAACTATTTTCAAAGAATTAGTCTTCTTTGAATGGTTACAGTTCTTAGAATTGTCAGTGGTTGGAGCAACTGTAAACCAGGAGATAGAAATTCAATTCTAGGTTGGAGTGACAATTCTTTGAAAAAATTTAATTTTAAAACATGTTACTATGCTATCAGTTACATCAGTCCTTTTTTAGACTTAAAACATGTAATAGATTTTATTATTAAATGCAAACATTGGTGCAAGAAAGTTAATTTCTTTTTTTTTCTAGAGTCAGAAATTGAAAATTAATACTCATGTATATTGTTAGTTTTAACAACTTATTTATTTATCAGAATCATCAAATACATCAATAATCAAATATCAAAATTTAAGTGTTGGGTTCTGGAGCTCCTTTCAGCTGTTAGCACCATCTTTTGTGTACATTTAAAAGGTTTAAAGATCAAGAATTGTTAAGCAAATTATGATTGATAAAAAGGAACTCGTGAAAACAAAACATAATTACTTAATAACACTTACCTGAGAGAGTGGCTTTGGTTCTTGAATCTGTATTCCTGCCACTGAAATTAAGTTAGGTGTCTTTGCATAAGGATGGTCTAATATTGGATGAAAGTTTGCCATTCCTAATCTTACGTTTTCACGAACTTTGTAAAATGATGGAATATGAGGGCCATAGAACTCTTTTGCTGCCTGGTCCAATCTTGGCAAGTAGTCGTAATGATAGTAATAGTAAGTGTAAGCTGTATAATAAAAGTTCTGTAACCTCTCTGTAAAGGACATACGATCAGTTGCAGCTAAATGGTGATGAGGCATGAATGAAATCATATTAGGGGAACCAACCATTTCAAATAACCAAAGAGGTACATTGAAAGCATTTACTGCAATTATTGGTGGATCTCCAAATCTGGGAAGAATTCCCAAAAGACATTCTGTCCCCAAAGGCTCAATAATGACCAGGTCAAATTTTGTATCCAGTGGATACCTCAACAGTTTAGCCCATGAATCACTTTTCTGAATTTTTAAACAAGATTTCTGTAGCAATGCAAGGAATGCATCGATGGTTGTTAAAGGATGAGCATCAACCATTTCCTCATAACCAAAGTGATGATCGTTTGCCAACAAGTTCTCAACAACGAGATCTGTGATATTAGGCACTGGAGGCTGTTGAGGTAGTTGGCTGACCACCGTTACATTGTGACCCTTCTTTGCAAGAGCAACAATGAGAGGACTGTTCCAAAAATGGTGGCTTGGTGATGGGAGTGGGAAAATTGCAAGAATATTGGCTGCTGAGATGAATGATGTGAAGAGTAGGAATAATGTAGCAAAAATAACGAGTTTTTCCATTTGTGTGGTGTTTCATGAAGCGAACAGCATCTGAGGAAAACATTACAAAAATATATGTTAATAAAACTGGAAGAAATTTTTCTGAATTTAATATGATAAAAGTTCATGTTTCATTATTTATTGGGAATCAGTGCTAAATCCATTGTTACAAAATTGGTTAATAACTCTGGAAAATTGACAATTAATACAATCACCTTGATGTTTTCCATAGCTATCAGAACTCAAGAGTTAAACTGTTTACTTAAATCATTGCAATTTATAATCCAAAAAACTGTCAGTGATGATTCCAATCTTAAGATTCCTATAAATTTACTAGCAATTTAGTTTTTGAGTTTGATAGTACCTCTTTAGGCATTCTTAGATTATTTTTCACTTCCCTGAGTGGAAGGTAGCATTTTTTGACTTCTTTTAACAAAAGTTAAAACATTGTAATCCCCAAGGGATGTAATATCAATATATGTCTTTCCATAGTGGTAAATGAAAACATCTTTCTAAAATTCTTGAACTAATTTTGAATACAAAATATCTGTGCATTAAGATAAAAAGTTACTTAAAACACTTCATGGGATTTCTTATGAACTACAAGGGCATATTCATATTATATAATTTATTAGACATTTATTTTCGTTTTCACAGACGTTAAATTGTTCATAAAACACCAATTTGATAGTGCTGTAGAAAAACGATCTTCCCTCTATGGTAGTTCCTAATTAAATTTCGATTTATAGTACTATTCTTTGTTCATTTTTATTTTTAATAAAAAATTGTTCGTGCTGATGATCCTTATAGATCCGGCAGCCCGGCCGTCTCCTAAAAATTGTTTACTACATGTTGATGGCATAGGGCCTATTGCTTTTTGTTTCGACTGTTCAATGGGACCAATCCATGTTAGCCTAGTAATAACTACTTCGAGACTTAATAAGTGTTACTTAATAGCTCATCTTGAGTTAATAAATGTTACCTATGGCCTAAAGCGCGATGTCATACATGCGATACTTGCGTGATATCAATTGTTTCTACAAACAATAACAGGACCGATAGATAATGGCCATAACATTGAGAAAAAATTTTATTCTTTAATTAACACAGTGCGTGACGTCATCATCATTAACCCACAACTCGCGAAATCTTACCGACATTGGGTGAAGTCAGGTCTGCCTCACTCGAGCAACCACGTGATTTCGGATGACAACTGAAGATCATGTCAAGCCGAGCCCATGTTTATATTTCGCGGATTGGGTGAGAACGGATACTGTGTGTGCTATAAGATAAAGGAAGTTTTGTCTGATTTGAAGCAAATACACATCGACTTACACCGCGAAACTCTATGCCCACGGAGGAACACAGTAGATAAGTAGAAGTATTATTAATCAAACAGTTCCACTTATTTTTGACATTCAAGAATAAATGTATTTTGCGTATATTATTACATATAGTATTTTCTGATGACGTTTCGGCTACACCTTTTAGCCATCTTCAGATCTGTTTTTTAATGGTACGTTGTAAACAATTTTAGTACATAATTTTTAATACATTTTACAATTAAAATCAGTTGACAGAAGTTTACTTTATAAATTACAGTATATGAACGTTTTACAATTTTTTAATATATAATTTTTAATACATTTACAATAAAAATCTGTTGACATCTGACTTCTGACAATTTTGACAAAAGCTTACCTTATAAATTACAGTTGGAATCCAACTGTAATTTATAAGAAGCTTCTGTGAAGGAAGGATAAGATAAGCTTCAGCTAAGGAACTGTTTGATTAATAATAATTGATAGACATTAATTGGAAAGAAAGTAAGTTTATAAGTAGAAGTAGGATAAACAATAGAGGATAAGAGTTACCAGAGACCTAGTTTTAAAAATTACGATCGTCAGATCAAAAATTCATGACTTCACACAAAAAGTCGGGACATATTTTTATTATGACATATAGGTATAAAGTTCTTATACTACTGTAGAAGAGAGATCAATTTATATTACGTAATTTATACTATGTTAATACGGCACTTGACGGTAAGTTTATGATTATGGCAGCTTTATTTTAAGGATTATTCCTGTTTCAATATTATCCCTACAAATATAAGAATAAGGAATACATATAATTGAATATGAGAATAAAAGATACTTATTGTTCTTATACTTAGAAACACGAAGTTCGGTCATAATATAAGTTACGATTTTCTCGAACGCAATTTTATTTTTGATACATATTTTATATTAAAAATATATTAAAATTAAAAACAGAGAAAACTGTAATTGGTAGTTATTAAAACCGGACTTTTGAAAACAAATCAGGACAGAGACCAAAAATCATGACACGTACTGATAAATCAGGATGTCTGGTAATAATAATAGAAAAATGTAATTTATTTATTTATTTTATTTGTTGCGTCTACACCTCGACGCAACGCGTCTTCAAGCCCCTTAAGGAGCGTTGAGCGCTGTGCACTGGGGAGTAATCTTCCATTAATGTGCTTTTATTTTTGGAGTAATCCTACGTTACAATAATCTTAAGTCAAGTCTCGTCACGCCGTAGTCAGTCAATGCCTTTTATCCCTTCGGCCAGGGGCTCGACGACGTTAGATTCCGAGGTTCCTGGCCGGTCACCCAACCAGGAACCCGCGAGTCTCGAATTCGCTTAACCTTCGTGACTTCACGGAGCGTAGTAAACGAATTCGGCTAGTGTCGCCGGCTATTCGCGCACTTTTTTTTCTTTCCTTTTTAGAAATCGCTATAGCGTCTCCGTTACCAACCCGAGTATTACGAATAAAGCATAGCAACGAGGGTTGTTGACGAAATATGATAAGCAGGCGTTGTCGCTATAATAGAAACTATTTGGATCGAAAACGGATCTATGAATTGAAGATGTGCGCGGATTGTACATTTATTACGAAAATATCGTAAGGAATTTACCGAGAGAGATGGCTCAGGCCATCAACTGATGTCATTGCAGAGTCCCTGATCGGTCGTGATGTTCGAGTCCCGTCGATGGCAGGATTTTCGACACTAGCTAGAGTCCAAAAATCAGGACATTGGCAGGGCCGCAAAAAGCATTCTAAAGTAGGTTTAAAAAAATTGTCAAAAAAATTTGCATTTCAGAAACGTAGAAACACTCCAGAAACGTAAATTGTGTATTATTTACAAAAAAATGAATATATTTGTTCAAAAATAAAAATTAACATAGAAATTAAAAAAACTACCCAATTTACACAATTCGACTGTTTTTTATTTGTGTTAATTTTTGTATCTGAACAAATATCTAATTACTAATTGAAGAACAAACAGTTTCGTTTCAATCTGCTTTCTGCATTCAACATGTGTATGGGTTAGTGTTAGGATACCATGATTTAAGAAATCATTCACATAATACATTTCTCCCCATAGTACGTCACACTAGTTTTTTTGTTGTTTTTTTTATTTTGGCGTTAAATAAAACATAAATAAATAAAACAAAGCTGCATAATGGTTTCATGTCAGTGTTCAACAAAGAGTAGAATTTAAAACAATTTCACATTTTATTATCTTATCTTGTCGCCGTTCTACAATGAACTTCTCAAATTTCCATCGGTGCATTGTTCCCCAAGGCAGCGCAGGTAGTAATATAAAATTAAAATTAAAATGTTCGTGCAAATTTATGGTACTCATTTTTTTCTTTCATGTAAAGTATTAGAAATAATGCTAATATAATCCAAACCCATTTCAAACGAAGCGCCTGTGGTGCATACCTGCGATGCATACCTGCGAAGCAAACCTGCTCAATAGTCAGGGACAGTAGTCATTTCTAACTTTTATAAATGAAACATGCCATAATCAGCGATGAAAATTTCTTGAAGTAAAGAATTGTGTTTGTTAGTTCTAACAAGGGACCTTTCAACAGGTTCAGATCGAAATCTAGTCTGATTTAATTTTCTTTCGAAAGATATTTACTATTTATAACATCTGTAAAAAAATTAGTTGCCATTTCGCACTGGATGTTACTGAAAAAAATTAAGAAATTTGCACACTTTTCACGACGCAAATTGTCGGTCGCCTGGGAAATGGGAGCCCTGCCTACTGTAAGAATATCCGCTGAGCGAACAGGCGCTCCTACGGGCACGAGTTCCAATTCAAGGTCGCGAAACACATTGTTCCCGCACTTGACGCGAGGCAAGGCCCGGTTCTTTCGGGCAGTAGTTCTTCGACATTGAGAAATTGAAACCTGATGCAATGCCAACGTGTTTCCGCGGCACGTAAGTATAGTTAACATTGTTTACCAACCTTCCATTACTTTTGACATATACATCAATGTACGAAAGTTCAATAAAATGAGTTTCTTTCCGCTTTCAGTTAAGCTGTGACTGAATTCAACACCGGGAGGCACTGGATAAGAACAAAGAAATTAGGTCGTAGGAAAGAGGGCAAATCCTGTAAACTTCCACGTAATCATGATTAAACTAAATTTATGCTTAAAAAATACATAACAGAAGTCACTATAATACAATACAAATTTATTCAGTGAAGTTATTACAAAAATGGACCAGTGTCAATTGAGTGTGCGAAACACAAGTGTGTCTTGAACTGCGTGTCAAGAACTGCCAGGCACAACCGTTGAGATCCTCGGAGTCGGAGTCGGAGTCGAAGGGCCCTCGAGCATGCGTCGTCGCAACTTGGCTGCGGCCGAGCCCCGCCCGCCCGCCACACCTTCGCCAATCTGCTCACTGCAACGCAGTTGCCGTCGCAGATATTAATAACGCGCTATCAGCGATGGTATCCCATCTCGCGCGCGCAGGCTTCAATGCAACGCACGTGCACATGCTATCGGTCGGCACGACGCTGTATCGCATTGCAGAACCGAGGGAAAAAAACATACTTGAGTCTTCGCGATCACACTGCTCTCGCAGTAAGGGTTTCCACGCACAGTATGTAATTTTGAGGATCTATGGAACAGAAATTCTAATTGCTAAGATAAAGAGTGAAACTGAATGAAATCATGTTGTATATTACTGAAATAATGCAAACCAGTACAATCAACAAATTGCATTAATTATTGCAACATAAATAATTTTATAACTTAAAATATAAAGATAAACGGCAATTCGTTAAAGGAATAGCAAATAAAACATGTTAATAAACATCAATATCATTAGATAAGTTAACAAAGAAGATACACATTAATAAGAAATAATATTTGTGAAGGAAGGATCATCATCTATTTCCATTGTCACTAAATCAACATCTAATAATTTCATCATTTCCTTATTTACAGTTTTCTTTTTTAATTTTGAAGATGTTCGTAAACTTGCTACATACGGATCTGAAGTAATGAGTAGTCTATTTAGAAGATCTGTATTTGTGTCTACTCTGGAGGTTTTCCTTGTAAAGTACTCTCTGTATTGCTTGGAGTATTTGTTTCTTGCTTCTTCTGAGTACTGTCCAATAGGTAAAATACATGTTTCAATAATTTCTCTTCCATGGAATAAAATTTTATGAAGGCTCACAGGCATTGGATACCAACTATAGTTTGCTAGGTAAATGTTTTGGATCTCTCTAGTGAAGTCTTCAAATTTCTATACATTAATTTTTTCTCCACAATTTATGCATTCAAGGATGATTCCCAAACGTCTGATCAAGTCTAAATTCACTCCAGTTATTTCAGCTGCTTTTTCGGGGTTTCTGAAAAATTTGCGGGCAGAGTTTGCGTTATTCGTACTGCCACTTTGCTGTTTAGGCATGTCGATTAACATCCCTAACTCACTTCTAAATCTATCCTGCACCAATTTCTTCTTCTTCTTCTTCTTCTTCTTCTTCTTCTTCTTCTTCTTCTTCTTCTTCTTCTTCTTCTTCTTCTTCTTCTTCAAAACTTTGTCTTTATTTTCATTTCAAGAAATATGAAGAATAAAACAGCCTAATCCACGAGTGAAGGGGTGATATACAAAAAGAAAGGAACTCGTTTTTAACTTCTTTCCTTGACAAGACATTTAAATTGTTCATATCACTCGGTTTTGCTCCACACAGATAACATGTCTGAGAAGAAGAACCTGCCACGGCATTACCATACCTTACCGTCTACCATGCAAAATACCAGAATGGTAGTTACAGTCATTTCCAAACTGTCAACAAAAATTGTGGTTGGCACAAGAGATTTAATTTTATCTTTTATCTTGTCGACTTCTGATGTAATTAAATTGGCTGACTCTTTAGTGAAGATAAATTTAATTGGGCGACAGTATTTAGTGGACGATGGAACAGGGTTTTTCCAAATTATATTGGTCGATTTGTCCAAAGAGTAATTGATTTGCAATGGAACTACAGAAATACAGAACAAATTTTCATCAATGAAATATTCTTCAGAAAACTTCTGATTGTACCGACTCTGTCCCGTTCCATCGCAACCCCATTTCATTAATATTTGAAATGTGTTCCTTTTTGATAAACGTAATTTATTGCTGACCTCTTCAGTTTGGCATAAGCGAGTGATTGTATGATCTAGGAGCGACTGCAGATGTATTTCCGCCGAAATTTCTGTTATTAGAACACCTTGCGAATAACACAACTCTTTGTATTTCTTAACCCTATGATAGGGGGGATAAAATTTACAATTTAAATTTAAAGCTTGCTCTCGTAGTCTTTTATATTGACGACTAGACAAATTAATGTCTACTATTAATGCAAGATCTTGCTCCAGTAACAACTCCGGCTTCTGCAATAGGGACTTGCGGGCCTTCTTAATAATTGTCCCCCTTTTTGGAGACGCAGTAGAGAATTCTTTTACAATTGCTGCAGAATCCCTTTTTCCATCTTGTAACAGAATCCCTGCAGCCATACTCAACTCTTCCGTAGATGACTCTAAAAGATGCTTAATTTTCTGTCTTTTAGTAGAAGGGGCACAAGAATTAAACGATTTTGCTGGCCGGCCAGGTCCTGTCATTGGAGTTTCTTCTGGCTGAGGAGCACTATTACATTCAAAAACAATTTCTTCATTCAACCACAAAGAATTGTAATTAAGAAAATGTTCCTTATGTCCTATTTTTTCCCATTTGCCACTAATAGTGTGGCAAAACTTGCTAATTTTCTTCTTTACATTCTCCAACATAATTTCAGTCATTGTTGTATGTCCCAATTCTTGATAAACATAGGAAGTTAAATTATCAAACTTTGATTCTTTAGCACTTTTGACCCATATATTGAAAAGCGCCTTGCGGGAAACTGAACGCGACATTCTGAAAAAATAAAAAAATAAATGAATTCGCAAATTTTCGCAATATTTTTCTTCATATATCAGTTTCCAAATAAGCAAGCTTTAACACTAGTACAACCATAAAAAGGAATTCGGGGGTATTCTAAACTAAAACCTTCGATAAACTTTCAAAATCAGTTTTCCGCTGAATAAAATTTACTCACCTTTTAAAGAGTTTTCTTAAAGTCGTCAGATGCTCATTAAGTAATAATAATGGCAGCAATAGTTAGGAAAAGGAACACAGATTACACTTAGCTAATGAAAAAAACCTTCACTGTAAGTATAGATGCACACCAATCGACCGAACTCGCTGTACTAAAACGAATGAATCAGAGCGTCCAGGAACCGAGTCAAGTTGAAGCATGTGTAGACACGCTTATCTGCCGTACTTGCCATCAATGATAATACCGTTCCAATGTGCTCTGGACTTTCTAGAATCGAAATACAATACACGTTATCTGTTTTGGTAAAGTTGAAATTTTGAATTTCTAGCGCATAGATAGCCAAAATTACACACTGTGCGCCGTCAGCAAAAACAGTGCGGCCAAAACCGACAAAATTCTTAACTTTTTCAGTAACTTCCCGTGCAAAATAGCAGCTAGTTATTTTACAGCTGTTATAAGTAGTGGATATCTTTCAAAAGAAAAAAAAAGCAGGCCCGATTTGGACCTGAACCTGTTGAAAGGTCCCTTGTAAGATAAATTTATTGCCTTCCTTCAATTTACTTTCTTACATAAAAAATAGCTTCCAAACACATCTCAAATTACGTTCACGAAGCACAGAAATGTGAAGCAGGCGACAATGTTTGGCATCAAATTACACAAAAAAAACTCATATTTTGAAAAAATCCAACGTGACCCTATTTGAAGAACTTTTTGATAAACATCTCATTAAGAAAAAAATGTTTATCTTGTGCAGGAAGACGCCGTAAAAAATTGAATTTTTGCAATTTTCAAATATCAGAATTTTTAACGAACATGAGATCTGCACCATTCTCTTAAACGTCCATCGCACTATCCAAGAACAAAATTTAATCAAAAACGATTAACCTTTTTTTAATTAGAAAAGGTTACGGAGGCATAATGTAAAATACCCCCAAAATTAAAATTTGGGTTTCAAATTCAAAGGGCCGCCAAATCAAACAGATAGATTAGGGAATATCAATTTTGAAGAAAATAGGTTGAACGGTTTAGCCGCTAGCGTTGTTCACATACAGACAGACAAGTGCCTTCAATCGATTTTTCGATATCGAAGTCCCTCAAAACATGGATTCTGGCTACACCACGTGTCACAGAATTTTTTTTTTAATTTAGCATTTAGATTGATCCACTTTTTCGTTACCAGGGCCCGGAAATAGGAGTTTTTCGGCCGAAAATCTGCCGCTTTCCCCCGCCCCCAGCATTACGTAACTTTCTCTCTTCTGCATAAGCGGTAGCGGAAAAAAATTCATGCTAAAAAGAAAAAAAAAAAAAACACGAAATAATCATTCATTAATGATAAAGCACACACAAGCAGTACAATCAATCAACAGACGAATCGAACGATAGTGGAATTTCTTATTGACTTTACCCTCATATGCAGAGGATGCATTCCAGATGTAAAATGTACATGCCAAATCTCCAAGATATAGCACTTACCAGGGGGAGAGAAGCTCCAAAGCTTTGTAGCAAGCCAAGCTCACTCAACTTTCTCTTGCGCGTGCCGTCCTGAGGACCTCCGGTGTATGACTGAAAGTGAAATTCTGCTCTATGGAAGGGTGACGGTGGCAAAAAGCACCCGACTTCATTTACTCTTATACCAGTGACGGCTTGAGAACAAATGCTCAAGGCAGGACCGGTAGCGGTAGCTCAGTGCATCAACTGATGTCACTGCAGTGCCTCTGATCGGGAGGTCCTAGGTTTGAGTCCTGACGGCGGCAGGATTTTCGACACTAGCTTTTCAGCTAGGTGGAAACCAGTTGCTGTCTGGAGGAGAATTCCATCGGCCGGCTGCTCTGATTGGTAGTTTTCCGTGGTTTCTCCGATCAACAGGCGAATGCCGGAGCAGTACCTTAACAAACGGATCACAGACCGCGCGCGATCTTTCCTTCCTCTTCCTTGTCATATCCTCTCCCCTTAAGCCTGTTTTACACGGTCATTTTTTCATAATTTCCCGTCGATACTGAGTAGACTGGATGTAATTTTTACGAAAAAATGATGCATGCTTCATTTTTCCGTACAGATTTCTTCCAGTTTGACTACAGCGCCCTTAGTGTCACTTTATGGAACTTTCTTCGATTGCGTGAGTTCTCCGGCAGGGAGTATATATATATATATATATATATATATATATATATATATATATATATCTGCTGCGTAGCGTGGGCACGTGTTGTTTGTGATATTGAGTCTTTGCGTTCAGTGATCCCTCTCGCAAATAAAACCACAATATCTCACACATCTTTCTACTCCTTACTCTGCGAATTCGTAACTATGTGATCATTCTTCCCGCTAATTTAATTTGTTTCTGTAAATGCGATGTTCAACTGTTAAACTTCCAGCGCTTTTTGCGGCGTTTGGAGGTAGTATTTTCATTACGATTACGTACAAACCAGGAATGACCGTGTAAAACGTTGGAATCACGTTCATCCAGTTTCGGTACGCATAGAACCGAACGTCCTTTTTCCATCCAGTTTCTGTACAGAAAAATGATGAAAAAAGGATGAAAAAATTATCGTGTAAAACAGGCTTTACACACACGTACACTTACATGCACAACACTACCACATATGCCGGGAGACCGATCGGGAGCTTAGAACTTGTCCCGTCTGAGGCGGTGCCGCGCTGGTGGGAGATACCCGGTTGGGAAAACCGCGCTAGCTGAGGGAGATACATGGAAGTAGATCGGTCGGGAGCTTAGAGCTTGTCCCGGCTGGGGTGGTACCCCGCTGGGGGAGATACATGAAGGCACCAGCACGTCCATGCAACGCAGGCAGTGCACGAGCGCAGCTCAGGCCGTTGGCGAATGCCTCCAACGCCTTCAGGTCGGATCAGCTGAGTGAGATGGAAGTCCACCTCGCCACAACGTCGCCCTTCCCATACTTCTATACTTGGGATGAGTCGAAACGTCCATCTCTCTTTTTGCGAACTGTCCCAGAGTCTTTGTCACTGAATCATGAACTCGCGTCTCTCTTCTGCGCGGCCTGTGAGCAGCGTTGCCAGATGCCTAAGCTATGTGCCGGCTAGATGTCACTCGATTTCCCGCTAAATTCAAATTATATTTTCCGGTTTTCCATTATATATGTATTATATAATATACTGTATAGAAAATTTGCTACAGAATAATTTTCAATAAAAATTTTATTTATATAATGCACATTACGTATCACAAATTTTATTCTAACAATAATTAAGGTATGTTTAAACTACACGCAAGTAATATTAAAATCTGATATTGTTGTTTTTAACATATTAAAATAAAAAAATTCTCAGAATAACAAGTCTATACATATTTTCCTACGACAATTTGGTTCACGATCTCATCGTCATTTTCGTTTTCAATTTCCTTAGCGTATTTCTCTTTCGATCTTATTTCTTTCAAAACTTCTTTAGGGAACTGGAAGTTATGGCAGCATTTGTTTAACTGTTTGCACCCGACTCTGATGGTCAATAATGCGTTAACAGTTTCGGTTCCCATGCGATTCCGCAACTTATTTTTCACTATGTTCATTTGGCTGAACACTCTTTCAATTTGTGCGTTAGAGTAAGGAAGAACAGGAATCATCAGAGCAAAATCTACCAGTTCCCTAAAGGGATTCAATAATTTGTAGTGTTCTGATTAATTTCAATACGTTAATTACCTGTTATTCCCCGTACTTCTGTGGAAAACTATTGCATCATCTATACACTACACGAAAACACAAAGAAATGACTTGCTTATGTTAACTTTCTTAGTTTCGGTTAAACATTTTTCATTGGTTCAGAATAGTAGAGCTTATTTTTTGATTGGTTAAGAATGTTGAGGCGAATCACTAAAGATCTCCGGTATCAGCATCTATTTATTTATTTATTTATTTATTTATTTATTTATTTATTTATTTATTTATTTATTTATTTATTTATTTATTTATTTATTTATTTATTTATTTATTTATTTATTTATTTATTTATTTATTTATTTATTTATTTATTTATTTATTTATTTATTTATTTATTTATTTATTTATTTATTTATTTATTTATTTATTTATTTATTTATTTATTTATTTATTTATTTATTTATTTATTTATTTATTTAACGTCAAAAAACAGTTAAAAACTGCGTATGACGTGCTATGGGGAAAAGTGAATTGTGTGCACATTTTCAAAATTCTGTGATCCCTACACTAAGTCATATACTACTTAAATTTTGAATTTTGAAAGGGAGAAAAAAACAAAACAAAAAAACTCCCATGTAATAAAATCTATTTTCAAGGATAAATAAGCAATAAATTTTGGCTCTTATTACTTCCTGCCGCGACAACATGGAAACGATAATTTGAATAATTGTATTTCCCACCGAATTCTAGAAGACGTGCACAGAAAATGAAGTTACATTTATGTCCAGAAGCAAAACAAGGGGCCAGCATTTGCTCAATGGATCAAGGAAACTGGACGAAAAACCTGATCGAGATGGGGGTCATTGACCCGGAAGCTGTATTACAATAGTTGTTACAGGTTGTTTATACTCATTTATACAGTCCAAATGGTAAATAATGCATTATGTATCATTGTTAAAATTAATGTTACTTTTCTTGTGATGCTCAGTATAGTCTCTAATTGTATAGAAACAGTTATGCAGCAGAAACGATTTCACTTAGGATTTAAACTTTTCTATTGAATTTAATCGTTTAATGTCATCTGGCAAAGTGTTGTAAAATAATGTACATGTATTGTATGTGATTTTTTTGTAATGAGCTGTTGATACTGTCACCTGATGAATATGATTTCTACGTCGAGTGTTATAGTAATAGCCTTCGGCATTTTCTGAAAATATATTCCCGCCCTTAAGCAAGTCATTTTTTACAAAAGCCACTGATTCGTAAATAAAAAGACACGGTAATGGTAGAATTCCTAGATTAATGAAGAGAGGCTTACATGAATCACGTGGGTGGGATTTGGTTATTATTCGTGCAATTCGTTTTTGTAATCTAAAAGTCTGGGAGCTATAAGATGTATTTTCCCAGAATATTATGCCATATCTCAGGCAGGAATGAACATTCGCGAAGTATACACAACGAGCAGTATGAAGGCTGACTGAATTTGCAAGAATTCTGAACGCGTAGCATAATGAACTTAATTTTGTGTTCAATTCATTTAAATGGACGTTCCATTTAAGGTTTGACTGAATTGAGAGACCTAAAAATTTTGTTGCCTTAACATCAGTCAATGGTACACCGTTCATTTTCAATGGAGCACAGAATTGTTTATTTGAAATGGAAAACTGCATCAAAACCGTTTCCTTTTCGTTTACTATTAATTTGTTATTTCGGAACCAATTTGAAAATCTGATATTGTACTATTTACGGTTTCTTTATTGCAAAGGATGTTTGTATCATCCGCAAAGAGAACCGTTCTTCCGTTTCGAATCGTCGAGGGCATATCGTTTACGTAAAGTAGGAACAGAATAGGGCCTAAAATTGATCCTTGAGGAACTCCATGCAACGGGCAAAGAGTCGGAAAGGTGCGTACGTAATGTTCCATCATTCCAGTAAGGTATTTCAACTCTCTGAGATCGTTGTTTAAGGTACGAATATAACCAATCTAGAGCAATACCACGGATTCCATATGAAGGTAATTTTGAAAGTAAAATGTCATGATCAATGATGTCAAAAGCTTTTGAGAGATCTAAAAATAATCCAATAGGTGCCTCGTTTTGATCCAATAATGAGGCGACATCTTCAAGAAAAGAAAATATTGCTGTTTCCGTTGATTTTGATTTTCTAAATCCATGTTGGCAATCTGAAAGCGCGTCGTGTTTAGTGAGAAAGGTTTCCATTCGTACGTAAAAAATCTCTCTAATATTTTTGAAAAAACTGATAGAAGAGAAATGGGCCGATAATTTTGAATTTCATTTTTGTTGCCTTTTTTGAAGAGCGGCTTAATTTTAGCTGTTTTGAAAATATCTGGAAACGTTCCAGTGCATAAAGATGCATTAAATATGTGAGTTAACGGGTGTATAATGGCATACGCACAAGTCTTTAACAAAGAATCCGGGAATTCATCTATACCGGACGAATATTTATTTTTTAGTTTACCGATTATTTTGAGAATTTCATTGGAAGAAGTTTCGGAAACGGACATTGTGTCTAAAATTTTGGGTGAACTGTCTGTTTTTGAATTTTGTGCCTGAAGACCCATCTCATATGCCATATAGGTGGCATAACTAATCTAGTTTATTATTTTATTTAGATTTTTAAATTAACATTTGATTTGTCGTAATTTTAGAGTTTTGCACACTTTTTTTTATACATTTAATTCATGCTAGATTCATACTCGAAAAGTGAAATTTCCGCTAACCGCTAAACCAATTTTTTTCTCCGATGACTACATTCAAAATCCGCTAAATCTGGCGGGAATTCCGCTGATCTGGCAACACTGCCTGTGAGGTCTTCCTTTCGTTTGTTCTGTCCGCGGCGTTGCTAGAGCCTGTGACGTTCTGTCACTAGGAGCTTGATTGGAGGCATACTACTCGCGCAACTTTTCTTGAACGATGACCTTGTTTCCCCCTCCCTTGAGCACTAAGCAGTTGAAGGCTATAGCTCGCAGTGAGCACTGATGACAACATTCCAAGCATTAAAACTTCGTTGGCGCGAAACACAAGCTAGTGAAAGCTAGTTGCTTTCATAGCGTTTCATAGTCGAGAACATCTGTTCAGCTTTATTACCATTATCTAAAGAAAGGGCTGAGGCAGGTCCAGGTCCTTCAAGGGAAGCACCTAAAACTCCTACCAATCGGAAATCCTGTTGAAACTGTGAGTACTCCCAGCAATATACTTCTTACGTCCTGTGGTGTGATAACCAAACCAAGAAAACGTGTGTAATCTACTCGAATGCAAAAGGAATGTTGTCGTGTTTGTTTTGTCGTCTATTAAAATCAACTAATGAGTGGGTTTCAATGAGGTTTTCTCATTGTGTAGAATCTTTATCCTAGAAGGTTTTGATGTGTTACATCTTGCTATATGAGATTGAGTAATTGGATTTTAATGAGGTTTTTACCATTATTTACAAACTTTTTTCTGGGTTTTCCCTGCTGAATGATGATTCTGTAATTCTTATTTAAAAAATTCAGGCACTTGTAGAAAAACTAGTGGTGTTACAACAGCGTGTACTTTCTTGTAATAATGGTATCAGTTATTAACAGTTGGTATGTACCTAATATATTAGTCTTATATTGCATGATCTATCCTACAATTACTGCTTCAGCCATCACTGTAAAAATGCAAATGATATGATTCGAACTTATGTGAAAACTACAAATATTTGGGGAAATGTGTACATGTAAGGAATTAAAAAGAATAGGGAAAAATGTTGATAAGAATAAAATCTCTAACTTCAATAATGAAACATGAAATAATTTAAAGATTTTTTATTGAAGAATATATTGCATTTTTAAAAAGTCTCTACTACAAAAACCACAAGCTATAAATATTCAGTTCCTACCCTAGTAAAGAAAATTGAATAATCTGTTAAAACACTTATTTGTTTTCAGTGCCTTTTCTGGTGAGCAAATCCTTTTGCTTAAAAATTTGGTTAAAATGATTTAATTTTATCTATTAACTTTTTTAAAACCTTAAAATATAATACTTCTGAATACATTTCATTAAAATTTAAAATTCAATTCTTTTGAAGTATTTGATTTTGTGATTAAAAATCTTTATAAAATAGTAATTCATTAATTAAAAAGATGATAAAAATCTTTAGTACAAAATTGCCAGAACTTACCAGAGGAAATAACTTAGAATGAAAGCTAGAAATACTAAGAGTACAAATATTACATTTTAATTTTGAGATTCTGCCGATTTTAACATCAGACATAATACTTGCTGTACTTTAAATAGATGTAGAAAAAACTAATTTTATCTTTATCAAAAAGGCACCCATTATCTTTAATCATGTTCTCAGCTAATGATAAACTTAATCTAACTCTAGTCAAATCTTAAATATTGATTTTATAAACATTTAATGATTTTATTGTTATATTAATGATTTTTGCGCAATAATTCGTTATTTGAATAATTTTATTCTTGTATTTTCTCTTTTATCTTTTCTCTATAATGACCTAACAACTAACTTTAGATTGAAATTTACACCCACCCTTCTCTACTGTGGCAGTGTTTGAAGATCAACTGTAGTGAATATTTCCACTTCATATAAACATTTCTTAAGTAATTTCTGTTAACAATATTTGCCTGTCTTAAAAGAACTTTGTATTCCCCTCAGATGTAATATTTTGGATCTCCCTGATCTTGCAAAGCATTGCTTCTAAAAGCAACTAAGCTTAAGTATGTCATGTAGGATATCAACTAAAACTCATAGAAATATTGCACTTTTCAAATAATCACTAGAAAAACATTTAGTTTTTCTTCACTTTTGATGAATTTTTTGGCTTACTCCTACAGCAAGATAAATATATTATAACAATGAAAGAGAATGGTGCCACCAAAAGGAGAGCAATAACATCAAGGAGAAAGTATTGTATGAAGTTGAGGTCTTTGGCAGCTGACTGCAAGTGTGGTGCACCTTTGTGACGCAAAGCATACTCCGTCCAGAAAACTGCTCTTTCAAGAGCAGTTTGGGGATTGTCACGGAACCTTGCAGAAAGTGTCTTCATGTTCTGTCTGTAACTGTGAAGAAAGAAATATCACATAAGGGTGGTGATTATTTTAACCAGATGAACATTTTCTAAGCTAGAGTTGAAACAAGTGCACATTTCTGAGACCTTATTCAATTTCCATTTTTTAAGTGGGTTAAAGGAGTTAAGACTTAAAATAAATATGCTTGCTTACAGAGGCCGAATTTTGACAGGGTGGGGGTGGGAGCAAATTTGGGTGCTGTTATAAACATAAAAATATTTGTTTATATTAATGCTTTAATTTAATTGTGCTGCAATTATACATTGTTTTCAATTTTGTTAATTATTTAATTGATTATTTTTTAATGTTATTGATTACATTAGTTGAACAGAGGTGACAATCCTCATTGTTATTTGAATGGTCTGAACTGTTAATTCAGTAATGCCTTTTTCTCAGTGAAACATATATCAAAATATCGAAAATGTTTATTATTAATTAAGATCACAAATATTTATGTATAATTATAGGATATATATTTGAAAATCTACATTAATACATCCTTTTAATTGAATTCCAATCTTCAGTTTTTGGCAAAATTGAAAGTATTAATAGTTTTACTTATATTCATACTCTATAATGAACGGAAAATACTCTTTCTTTTTGAGAGTTAATTTGAGCATTATGACTCATGATTTTGGGCAGAAAATTGTTTAATTCCTAAGTAACGTGTGAAAGCAAAATATAATTGAAAGAGGATTTATTAATGAGAGATATGGACAGTAACGCCGAACATTATCCTGTGGATTTTATAGTACTATAAAATTATTATTTGCTTAATAATTATTAAATTTCTTCTCAAAATACAGAAGCAAGTCAATCTTATATTATATAAATTTAAGGATTTGTGAACTGAAATGTGTAAATATATTTTAGGAAGCCTACGTAATCATATTTTAGGAAATTTATCCCATGATTGGGGGGGGGGAGTTGCATTTTTCCCCCTCCCTAAATCCCGATCCTGTTTGCTTACCTTGAATCATAGGTAATGTTATGTATTGCATTAACTAAGGACTCCTTGGTTAGATCTTTGTAGTCTAGTCGAATTCCACCTCCATGTCTTGTAATTTTTCTAATGTTGATGTGCTGATCTGCCAAGAATGGAATACCGATCACAGGAACACCTCTGTGAACTGCCTCATGTGAACTTAACATACCAGAATGTGTAATGAATGCTATTAAATTTGGATGAGCTGAAACAATTAATAACAAAGTCAGTTTGCATCAAATGTTAATAAAAAATGATAATACATTCTAAATGATAATACAAAAAGATTTAAATATAAGGGAATGTAATATAGAATTCAATCAATAGGTTCTGAGGACTTTGTTAATGTCTGCTCCTATACATAATTTTTAATGAACTGCTGAAAATAGAATGTTTAGGGCTTCATTCATCAAAGTCCATTAATTAATTCAAAAATAATGAAGGAAGAAAGTAGCTCACAAAAGTAGAACAAAGAATGTTCTGAGAAAAATAAATCAATACTGTTTGATTGTGGGAATAGGATGCAGTTAAATTCTTTTTGTTTAAGAGTTTCTTTTCTGTTTTCTTTTCAAGGTGGCATTCCTAACAACAAAGAATTATATTGAATAGAGACAAATTACTCTTGTAAATATATCATCAATTACTCCGGGAGTTTTTTGGACTTGCAGGGACAGCACAGACTGTTACAATTTAGGAGTAAGTGGTGGGAAAATACTGAAATTATTTTGCTAAAGAATTATTATAGTGTTTTGTTGATGTCTGTAATAATAAAGTTTATCTAGAAGAGAAAACAAAACTTGTTGAGCCAATTACTCTCAGTAGTGATGACTTAAGTGCCATAGAATTATTGAATAGGTCCAATGATGTGTCATGTACACTTTTGATTCTAAGGATGTACCTGATACAGTGTCTTCATTTTACTGCTATATTCTATGAACATATGTGAAATGTTCTTCTACTTTTATCTGCTTTGACAAGCTATAAACATCTCTCAGACATTTGTAGGCACCTAGAATTTACTTTTTAATAACTCTAAGTAGGTAGCAGATACGCTTCTAATTGTTAGAAGCAGATGTGGTTCTAATTGTTGGAAGCGTGTGCGCTTCTAATTGTTGTAGAATTTTCTTTTTTTTTCTTTTTTCTTTTTTTCTTTTTTCTTTTTTTTTTTTCTTTTCTTTTCTTTTCTTCGTGGAAGAGATAATCATACTTGCGCTTGTCGATTATGTTTAGAATGTCCTTTGTAAGTAATGTTTGTTTTGACAATGATATATACAGATATTTATAAGAATATAAAGATATCAAATTCATAGTGAATCTCAATGTTAAAATTTCGAGACATTGAATAATGAATCGGAACTAAATTCTCTTGATAAGGATGAAGATTTTCTTCGTGGACCATTGACCGTGGACCATTTTGAGAAATGAAAATTATATTGAGGAAAGTGATAATGGTGCAGATGATTCTATTGGTGAATCTTCTCAAATTCAAGTTTTCTTTTTCTTTAGAATGGTGTAAAATTGATTAACAATCTAAATTACCAGCATTTGAGAAAATCAGTGAGATAAAATTTCCTGTAAATGAAGACTCTACTGAACTAGACTATTTTTCATAATTTTTTGACCAGAGTATATTTCTAAATTTCTATAGGCAGAAACTAATAAATACACAAATGGAATGATTACTGAACTTTAAATATCATAATTATAGTGCATCAGTATTGTTGTGGGTTGAAGTTTACTGCCTTTTTCCCATATGTATGTATAACGTTACTCTCTGCAAAAATAAAAAAATTAAGTGTTTTCTTTTAAATTCTATTGTCACTAATCTTATAATAAAATGACAATAAAATTCATACAGACTTCAAGTGGAAAGACAATACTACAAGATGTTATCAGTTCCAAACTGATTTGTACAATAGTTTTTATTGTACATTTTGAATAATAGCTACCCAGGACACAGGAGTTAACCACGTAGTATCACCCCCAGGTTCAAATGTGTTAAAGGAAGGAAAACTGATTCTGTTGAAAATTATCTTTGCAGTTAATTTTACCTAAAATATCTCTCTGCGGCAACCACTTCCTGACTTTTACATTTTTGGGCAAGCAAGATATTTCTGACTCAAATTTCCATAATATTTTTTGAGGAATTTCTGCAAAAGCATCCAAAATTGTTTTCCTCTTTTCTTCGGTAAGTTTATCACTTCTTACATTGGTGCCTAAGCTGAAGAGAATGGCTCCTTCTAAAGCATTATCAAGAAATTCTTGTAGATCCTGGAACATTCAATTACATTCGTCATGAATTAAGTTAATTTTTGCTACTCTTCCAAATGGATATTTACTTCCATTTGTGATAATAGAAATTCTATCAATTATCTACAAAAACATATTCCATTATAAAAATATTTGCTCTAAATTATGACAGTTCAAATTAAAATCATATTAAATTATTAATTGCATGAGTAGAGATAATATTAAATTAATAATAAAATTTACTCTTCAGAAATTCTGCCTTAATACTCAAACTTCGTGTCAGTTATAAAATGGAAAAAATAAATCAATAAGTATCACTTTGTTAGAGAAAAAATGTTTAGAAATTTTGCCTTTGAGCTTTTACTTGGATGGAAAGAGACATATGCTTCAACTACAGAATTCCTGAGAATTAACTATTTCAACAAAAAATGAATTGTTGCTGTCATAGTTGAATCAGGCTGTTTCAAATCTAAATTTGAATCTACAATTGCACAGAGCATTTGCCCTTATTGTGATGTCATTTGCTAATGTTGTTATTATTTCTATCTCAAATTTAAACAATATTTTAAAATCATAGAATATGTATGTAGAATTCCCACAGAATAATCACAGACATTCTAGGTATGCTTGATGATGATAGATATAGCTTCACTCCTGTGCATATTTTTGTTAGCTCTGTGGAGAATATAATTATTCAATTAATTGTACTCCATTTTCTTGTGGAAGTAAGTTGATTCCATCGCAAAGGAAATGATAAGGGGTACAGTCAAAATCTGTACCTGATTTATCTGCGCTTTTCTTAGATGGGAGTGAATATTTTCATGCCAATTCTTGCCAAAAAATCTCGTTTCCACCTATATTTGTAATTAAACTTAAGTTCATTTGAGTTAGGGTTGGGATCCCAGAGCTGAAGGAATTGTGCACAGATTGCACTTCTCCCCATATTATATTTTTTTTGCATCTCCGTGTACGTGCCTTCTACCGCGCGCTCCTGCGTCACTACCCAGCGGCCAGAATTAGGAAGGAATAAGGATAGGAGTAGGGTTTAGGACACTTCACAGGGGTTGGACTAGCACTTGTGAAGCAGCCGAACTCGTTTTGTTGGAGCAAATTTCACATGAGATTCGACAGGAATCGAACCTGGATCTCAGTGGTGAAAGGCTTGCGACTTTGCAATGAGCTACGAGTTCAGCTCTATATCACATGGTTTTTAACTGTTTTTGATGTTAAATGAAATAAAATAGAGCCTGAAGGTTATTATCTATTTTCACACAGTTTCTGCATCAAAATGGTATTTAGGATGTCAATGTTTACACAGGTGAACACAAGTGCATTGGTGTAAATAAAAGGACATTATAACTTACTTGTTTCTTGTTATGTGTTTCAAATTTTGATCTCATGAAATAATACTTAATCTTAATCTTATATTTCTATTTTATTTTATATGTCAATTAACAAACAAACCTCAATTCTTTACTGAGTTTCTTTTCAATTCTTGAAATAATCTTGTTACAGCCCAGAATCACCCATGTGCCCCCAGGCAAAATTTTGTTAGTTCTCCCACCCGCTCCCCAATACACAATAGTACACACACCTACATACAACTTTCTCAGCCCACAGCAGTGTTTTTAATTATCACAAATATTGATTTAAACTGTTAAAAAATTACAATAGAGAGAGATTTTCCATGGGCCAACTGGCATTTGTCAGTGTTTTCCCTCATTATGGACTGTTCAGCTCAACCACACACCATAATTTCAGAGTATTTTATTACTTTCCAATATTATCTCACTAGCCAAAGGGTGCCAGTTTACTCTCAGTATGGTGTTGACAATGGTGCTGTAATAAAAAAATAGACCACAGTAAATGGCAGGCAAATCATTAATACAACCAAAGAAGTCATACTCACTTTTGGCAAAGGCTGTGGATCTTTTATCTGAATTCCAGCTACGGGTATTAAACTCGGTGTGGTTGCCCATGGATAATCAAATGCAGGGTGGAAATTTGCCAGGACAAAACTAGTGCTTTGTAGAGTTTTATAGGCAGGGTGTATCTGAGGTCCAAAATAAACAACAGCTTCCTTGTCCATAGCTTTTAAATACATATTATGATGATAATATGTGTAAAGAAGTGTAACAAAGTTCTTTACTCTTTCTGTGAATGTCATATGATCTGTGAGACCTAAAGCATGGTGCGGTACGTAAGAAGGCATGTTGGGAGTGCCAGTCATCCAGTAAATCCAGCTAAGGATTCCAAATCCATTTATAGCCACTGTGGGTGGATTTCCAAATTTAGGAAGTAACCCGAACAAACACTCGGTTCCAAATCCTTCTATAATAACCAAGTCAAACACAAAATCTGAAGGATAATTCATTAATTGCTTGAAAGCATCAGATTTCAAAGTTATTTTACATCCTTCCCCGAAAAAATTAAAGGCTTCCTTTATCCAGTCAAATTCTGATAGGTCAAACATATCTTCATAATTATAATCACTTGCAACTGCTTCATACAGTCCTTCAATTACTATATCTGTAAGATTTGGTACTGAATGCTTTTGAGCTTCTGGACTTATAACAGTTACATTGTGCCCTCTTTGTGCCAGAGCAATTACCAGCGGGCTGTTCCAAATGTGGTGGCTGGGAGTTGCTGAAGTGAATAGTGCTAGTATATTGGCTGTAGTGGTAATGGATGCACAACATAAGAGAAAAAATAATTTCAGATGTGTCTTAACCATGATGTAAAATTTCTCTTATTCTTCTTGTTCTTGAGTGCCTACAGAAAAAAAAGCAGTTGCCCAAATACAATATTCAATGTATATTCTTTGACGATGAACTATCTTTGTTTCATATGTAATGAAAATTATTTTCATAATTAGAGGTAACATGAATAAAATACACTATTAGTTTTACTCAAAATGGGAAATTATTCAATGTTAAATTAATTAAATAAAGAGTCAGATCACTGACAAAGCAAATCTAAATGGGCCACTTCTTACAATTTCTCACTATGAAGTATATCGTACTCATATCATGAATTCACACTACCAAATTCTTTTAAACTGAATACCCGGAAGATTAGAGGAAATATATTTTAAAAAGTAATTGAAAAGGAAATTAAAAAATATTTGTGATCATTTTTGTTTCATTCTGACTTATTTGTTGAATAGTAATATAATTGGTAAACAACTTGCGAGAAAATAAAATGTTATGCACTTTATTTAATTTATAGATTAAATGCAGCCAACACTGACACAAAAATTAGTTTCAAAATTTATTTTTTGGACTACATTCTAAAATATTTTTGTTTTAGAGTAGTCTAAAACACCACTTTTCACAGAATGTGATGTTAATTAATCTTTGCAATAAATTGTAAGATTTTTTGATATGATCTTTAAAATTAAATAGCATTACAGAAAAAATAATTTCTTCAAATATAATTTACCCAGAGAACTGAAATTCATTGTACTTACTATAATAACATCACAGTTGCTTTATATTGATGAAGGTAGAATGCACTTTTTATTAAACGTTTTGTGTAGTATTTCTATTTGATTGAAAGTACAACTGTAAAGGCCCTGAACTAATTCTTTCTTTTTTATTATGTGTGAAGAACACTTTGCCCCTTAAGGAGAAGTGTAGGATAAGAATTGATTTCATAATTGAAATGGCCTTGAGAGAAGGCTGTGTTCAAAACATGGTAAATCATCTTTCTACACTGAAGATACAGAAATGCCAGAGAGTTTGCATAATGATATCCTGTTCCGGGAGATTTTTAAAGCAACAAAATATTAATAATTTACTGTCAATCTATAAAATCTTAGAAATTAAATCACGTTGGCCTGCACGTGCCAATCTTTCTACATTTAAATTAAACTCCTCCATCTAAATTAATTTAACTCTTCCATCTATATTGAAAACAATCTGATCTGATAATTCAGTTATTAATGAAAACAGTTATAAACAAAAAATAATTTTAGGCTGATCTTACTTCCTTTTATTTTGTTTTTGTTCTTCACTGTGTGTTTCATAGTTGTTTTGCCGGAGAAATAGAATGACATTTGTGTATATGTTTATGAGAATAATAATAAGTGATCTTCCTCCTTTTTCTGCTTTGCTTAGGGTTTTGGTTAAGGAAAAGAAATTCCTGGATGACAAAATAACAAAATCCTCTCAAGGAGGAGGTGAAGTAGTTTTGCATTTTGTATTAAAAAATAATGTATGGAATAAAAGTGCCTTTTAATTAACGCTATTACTATAATTAACCAGAACATTTTGAAATAAATTTCAAAATCTCCTTAATGGAATGAGTCAATTGAAAATAATTATTAAGAATTTTAAAATTGACTTGTTAGCCAATTGAGTAACTGCTGACAGAGAAAATGGTTGAAAGAAATAAAGTAATAGAAGTGGTCACTACAACAGAAACAACAACAACAACAACAACAACAACAACAACAACAATAATAATAATAATAATAATAATAATAATAATAATAATAATAATAATAATAATAATAAAATAATTGTTAAAAGTTTTCAATCTTAAAGGAAGATCTGCACCACCTTACATGATGAAAATATGCACTACACTTATGGGTATAATGACCTTTGCAGTTGACATGCCTGGAATCCCTAATCAATCATACAAACAAACATAACCAGATTATAACAGCCACATGATTTTGGCATTATTTTAGGTCAAACTCTGTTCTGGTAATGTTTGAGAGAATTCTCTTACATCACTGTTCCGGTTTTTGAAGAGAGAGTATTGTAAAGATAATATGGATTATAAGCAGGTCCATGTTGGTATGAAACAACACACTGTCTGCTGACATTATGGCAAGGCCTTTGGACCAGGCATAATGCTTTCAATGAACTGTTTGGAGGACCCATCAGAACATGACTGTTGAGCCATCTCACATGTTCACGAAGTCTAGTTCACTAGACAAAGGTATTTTACTCAAAATGTTTGCAATACTGCAGCATGTTTGCTGTTTCACTAGTTGGTGACACCACAACCAGTGAAGTTGTAACAAGCTAAGCCAATAGAACAAAGTTTCCCCTTTGAAAATCTAATAAATAAAAAATAATCTATCTTGCACTAACAGATGGAAACTAAAAATTGTTTAGGGAAGTGTGCACAACCTTAAACTTCATAATGTGTGTGGATGGACATTTAATATCTCTTACATTAAATTTTCTCTCTTGTTCTTTGAATTATTTCAATCTGTTCAAATTAATTAGAAGGGAATACTGTAAAATAAATACAGACGTACTGCAAAATATTGTTACTTTGAATTTCATTCTTTTAATTCTGAAGAAGAAGTTGAAGTAATAGTCATAGCACGTATATATCACTTGATAATAGATCAATTTATAATTTAATAAAAAATTAAACAGTTTTCTTTAATTATTTCTTTTGTAGTTCCCTTTTAGTTTAATATTTTCTTTTGTAAATGTCATCTTTTGTGTGTAGTGAAACAAAGAAACATGAAAACTTTTTTAACATAGATTTTTAATTAGCTGTACTTTACAGCAGCTTTAAAGGAAATGTGGTCCAATTTTAAAAATAATAATTTTCACAATTAATATTATTTGAGTGAGAGTAATAACCTTAATTTTAAAAAAAAAAAGAAGTTGTAAAATTAATAGGGAATGGTTATAGAAACAAAGTAAATTAGATTTGTTTTTATTTTAATAATGACATTGTGAGAGTATCAGATTGTCATATGTATTTACAATTATCACATTTACACATTCAGCACAACTCCTTTGAATAATTTATTTGGGAAGCATCGTCAATTATGTGCTAATCTGATTTAAAAGATACATTTTTTTTTTTTAAGATTACCATTCAACAATATTTCAGCCAAATGGTATTAAAAACACTACTTCTTTCTTGTTCAATTAAAGGGATTTTGTTTTTTATAACTATATATTGACATTACAAATCAATCAGGAATTCAGTTCTAATTCTGTTTTCTCTTTAGCTTTGATTTCTTTCTGAAGAATATACTTTTTATCATCGAAAACAGCACTGTAGGAGTTATAATGAGGAATGCTATTATATCTAACAGATAAAACTGGATGAAATTGAGATTTTTGGCTCCTGTTTGAAGATGGGGTGCTCCTTTGTGTCTTATAACATACTCTGTCCAAAATACTGCACTTTCTAATGGTGAGTTAAGGTTGTCTTGAAATCTTGCTGAAAGCTTCTTCATGTTTTCCCTGTAACTATTTATACAAATAAGAATAGTTATTTGTTCATGGTTGTTTTAAAACAGTCATAGGTGTGTACAGGATTTTAAAAATGAAGATACCTTAGAAAGGTATTTTTAAAAAGGATTATGAACAATTGAAATCTATGGTTTTTACTTAATTATCGTAATAAGTTTTTAAAAAATTTATGTAGTGTAGTTTAAAATATTAAAGAAAATTTCAGTATTTGCTTTTGTAAAGCTCCCAATGAGGTCAATATCAATCCCCAGGGGTCAATAACATTTTGAAGAGGGTCAATAAGGAATTAGGGGTCAATAGGGGAGTTAATAGATGAATATGCACTAGTAACTGATCATTATAATTAGGATCAATATCTCTTTAATTAGAAAATATATATTGAATTGAAATTTTTTATCATTAATATCCATGAAAATTGAAATCAGTCTAGTTGTTTCATCTCTGAAAATTGTTTATATTTGTAAAATTCAAAATAACAGTAGGGGAAGTTAAAGTTGTTTTAGAGGACCAGACTGGAAAATTTCATTGAAATGAAAAGAAAACTGTAGATTTTTATTAAATAAAAATACATTTTTTCTTTATAGAATGGGAGATAAGGAGTTGAAAAAATTGCCTTAACTATTCCTGAGAAAATATCTTTCAGTGAAAGTCCTGTCAAATTTTTAGTGGTGAAAATTCATTATTTTGTAAAAAATGTATCATATGAGGTTCTTGCATGCACCCACAGAATTGGGCACTTGGGCACTACATAAGTTTTTCTATAACTACTTATATACTCTGTATATACGAACTTACATACTTATACGAGAAAGTAAAATCTACATGGAAAAACGATTGATAAATATAGGTATCTCAGAATAAATATTACAAAATTGTAGGGTATTTAGAAGGGATTGAAAATTACGAATGGGAAATTTTACATAACGGAGTTACACGTGCAATTTTCCCCCCAGATTACTAGGCAACACTGTACACACAGGTGTTTGGCAGGTACATGAAGTCATGATGGAAACACATGGGTGTTAGTGCGCAGCTCATCCGGCTTCAACCAATGAGCTTCAGACTTTAATGTATCACATTTTAAATGCAGCCAGATACCAAAATCATCTTGTTGCAAGTCAATCAAACAAACAAACGAAGCATTTATTTTAAATATTGCATCTTTTATTTCAACTACACCTTCGTGTTTTTTTGTTTTTTTTTTTTCATCGTTGAAAATTGTTACATTATGCCACTTTCAAAACGTTACGGTAGCTCAGTGCATCAACTGACGTCACTGCAGCGCCTCTGGCCGGGAGGTCCTAGGTTCGAGTCCTGACCGTGGCAGGGTTTTCGACACTAGCTTTTTCAGCTAGGTCGAATTCAGTCGCTGTCTGGAGGAGAATTCTAGCGGCCGGCTGCTCTGATCGGTTGTTTTCCGTGGTTTCTCCGATCAACACCAGCCGAATGCCGGAGCAGTACCCTACCAAACGGACCGCGCGCGATCTTTCTTTCCTCTTCCTTGTCCTATCATCTCCCCTTACACACACACATTTACACTAACATGCACTACTACACTACCACATATTCCGGGAGATCGGTCGGGAGCTTAGAGCATGTCCCCACTAGCCGACGGTAGGTCGGCGCCGGATCTCGCCATCCAGCGGAGGTAGATCACCACCATCTCCCGAGGAAAACAACCACATGCACTGAACTTACGGGACTAATGACTAAATCAGTTGACGCGCTCGGAAACACGAAAAAATCAATCAATCAAAACGTTACTCAATACTTCTCGCGTGTCATGTAGCACGGCGGTCAGTGTGTGGCTTGGTCTTTGAAACGATGTCCCCATGTTATGATCACGTGGTGACGTATCTGGTGCTGCGCAGAACGAGCCAAAATCGGTGCGCCGGACTAACTCACCCAATGCTTTTCATCATGCATGAAATCATCTCGACTGCGTTAGAAAGCTCGCTCGTGGCTCATGGCGAAGTCACTTGCCTTGCACCAATGATCCGTGTTCGATTCCCGTCGAATCTCACGTGGAATTTGTTCCAACAAAACGAGTTTGGCTGCTTCACAAGGGCTCCAACCCCTGTGAAGTGTCCTAAACTCTACCCCTATCCTTATTCCTTCCCATTTCTAGCCGCTGGGTAAGGACGCAGGAGCGCGTAGCAGGAGGCGCGTACGCGGAGATGCTACCTGGCGGTCCTCTTGACAACTGACTGCGACGAGACGTGATATACTTTGGCAGCACTAGTGGAGGATTAGTCCACAAGCGGTCTAATTAACAGAGGATTACTCCCCAGCGCTAAGCGCTCAACGCCCTCCAAGGGGCTTAGAGACGCACTGCGTCAATTTGTAGACGCAACAAATTTAAAAAAGTGATCTACCGAACACTTGTGCGAAAGAAGTTGACTAACTACTATCAGGGACAAGTGCCACATGAAATTTTCCACTACGTTAAGGTGACCAGACGTCGTGAATGAGCCGGGAGAGTCCCAGTCCCGAATTTTTTGAAAGGAAAACAGGACGTCAAAAAGTCCCTTTTTTTGAGAAATGACTAATCCGAATTTTTGGCAAAGTGCCGTCAACAATTGAAGGGCTCTGTAGAACTAGGGACTATCCCACATTTTTTGTGAAATTGAGTTATTAGCATTATATAAAATTCAAATAGTATTCTTTTAGTGTAATATTATTTAGAACCAGTATGGAGTTACATGTGAGCGTATTGTGTTTCATAGTTTACAAATGTAGTGTGTCAAATAAGGAAAGTTTAAGTAAAACCCTCATTATCTCAGAACTATGCCAGTGTGGGATAGTCCCTTGTTCTACTGAGCCCTTCAATTTTAAATTTATCATAATGTATTCCGTTGGGTTAGCATTAGTTTATAAAAAATAAGTGCGAGTAGATTATATGCTCATGTACCACGTAACAAGAATGTTTCACAGACTCTTGAAAACACGAAGGGGGAGATTCAGCGGTGGGTGTAGAAAGGAAAAATAGGTATTGCGTCATTTGAGCTTGTATATGCTTTATATCGATATTGTTACTGAGAAATTGAATAATTCGAACCTTCTTAGTCTGTAAGTTTCATTACGACTTAGCAAGCAACCTTAATTGAGGAATACGGGCCAACTTATTAATAAATAGATGTGAAAATGAAACAATGTTTTTAATGTTCCATTCCGATGTTCTTCTTTAACATTGTTTTTTTTTCATTTTATGGTTTTTAAGCAAACATTTTCTTTAGCAAATACGGTGGCGACTAATAGAATGTATCCCATTTTTGTAGTCAAAGAAACGTCACAATATCCTTTTTTTTTAGTTTTAAGATTTGAACACCTTACACTACATGTTTATTGGCAAAATGTGAATATTTTCAACCCCTCTACTTTCCCCAGAAGTTTGTAATGTTTACTCTGAGACATTCTGTAGATACGTGATATACTGGTTGTATTACAAATTCTACGCAATTTCACTCCGTTTCAGAGGTGAGAATTTTAACCTACATACCTTGGATTTCCTATAATTTCACGAAGTGCTCGAAGCAAAGTGTCTTTTCTGATGTCCTTGTATTCCAATTGGATACCACAGCCTAGCTTCACAAGCTTTTTGATATTCGTATGCTGGTCTACCATGAAAGGTACTCCAATTACCGGCACCCCTCTGGTGACTGTTTCGTGAGTGCTGTGCAATCCAGAATGCGAAATGAATACTTTGATGTTGGGATGCGCTGGAACAATAGAAATTAGATTAAACGTATTACAAGAAGGGAAAAAGAAAAATAATGTTTACTTTAACAAAAACAAGATATAGTATAATGAATTAGTTTACATTTGCATTGTATAATTTAAAAAAGAATCAATATGCCTTTAACAAATAATGTACTTCCGGGTCAATGACCCCCATCTCGATCGGGTTTTTGTCCAGTTTCTCTGATCCACTGAGCAAATGCTGAGATGGCCCCTTGATTTGCTTCTGGACGTAAATGTAGCTTCTCTATGCGCACGTTTTGTTGAACTTTCCTTTTGCTTGTAGAGGTAGTAGAGCTTAGGGTGAGTTTCTATTTTGTTAAAAATACAGAAAAATCAAATCTATTTGTTCCTTTACCGTTAAAAATAAGTTTTCTATAATTTGGCAACGAAAATATCAGTTTTTGAAATGTTAATCCCTCGCTTTTTAAAATTTGTTGTTATTATTATTATTATTATTATTATTATTATTATTATTATTCAACTATTAATAGTTAAATTGTTGGGAAGGGACTCTGAAACTCAAGAAAGCGTGCGCAGATGATTTTCTCCCCCATACGTCACATACAGTTTTTGACTGTATTTTTGACTAAATAAATAAATAAATAAATAAATAAATAGATGATACACCCTACTAAACACATAGATATCATCGTATATATCAGGGTTGTCTAATTGGTGGACCGCGGGCCGCATGCGGCCCACGATGCCGTTTATTGTGGCCCGCGAAAGGTTATTAGAAGGGAACGGATTTCAATGTCATTACATGTTTTTACAGGAACTAGATACCTGCGTTGAATAATATTTTTTAAAGTTGACAAGATATTCTGAATGAATGAGAACAATTTTTTACGTATTTTGGTATAATTACGTATTTTTACATATTTTACCTTTTACTAAATATTTCGTTACATTTTAATATATTTATACGTCGAAACGAAACATTTCAGATACGTGTTTGCAATTTATGTTACGGAATCATCTTTCGTACAACTCAAATGTAATGCTGCTGCGCATCCATGACCACCATATCTTCGCCATGAATAGTCAAACTTACTCTTCCCTACTCCCGCTTACTGCGTACTTGGAGTAAACGATGAGCGGACGTTTATGAACAAAAGTAATTTCCACCACGTTTTCGCCAATGTTTCAAACAACACATTCGCTACTCGATCGAAAACTAAAAAAAAAATTTTTGTACACAAAATTGTGTTACCGCGTTATTCAATTTGAAGGGGGGGTATATTGCCTTTAACCCTCTCCCCAGAGATCCATCACAGGCTACTGGGTACTACTGTTCCCTTGAACACCAACTCCTCGTAAACATTGTAATGTACTATGGGCGTATTTAATAATTCGAATAAAATTCTTAGTGGTGAATCTTCTATTCTTCTTTGTGGTGAAATCTAGTGTACAATTTCTTCTGTAGATTGGTTTGGTTTGTTTTTTTCGTGTTTCCGGGCGCGTCACTGCTTTGGTCATTAGTCTCGTTAGTGTAGTGCATGTTTTTTCTCGGGAGATGGCGGTGATCTTCCCCCGCTGGATGGCAAGATCCGGCGCCGACCTACCGTCGGCTAGTAGGGTTTCCCCCTAACCAGGACTCTCTCACTAGCGGGGCACCACCCCAGCCGGGACAAGCTCTAAGTTCCCGACCGGTCTCCCGGAATATGTGGTAGTGTAGTGCATGTTAGTGTAAGTGTGTGTGTGTGTGTAAGGGGAGAGGATAGGAAAAGGAAGAGGAAGGACGGATCCTGCGTGGTCCGTTAGTTAGGGTATTGCTCCGGCATTCACCTGGCTTTGATCGGAGAAACCACGGAAAACTACCGATCAGAGCAGCCGGCCGCTAGAATTCTCGTCCAGACAGCGACTAAATTCGACCTAGCTAAAAAGCTAGTGTCGAAAATCCTGCCGCCATCAGGACTCGAACCTAGGACCTCCCGGTTAGAGGCGCTGCAGTGACATCAGCACTGAGCTACTGCTACCGGTCTCTTCTGTAGAGGTAGAACCTACTTTCAGCCACCCCGAATCCTCGTTAAGAACTGATCGGCGACGTCTATGCTCAGAAAAGGTTTGTAGAGAACAATTTTGAGCACAATAATGCATTTTTATTTTACATATTTTCTATTTATTCTTACATGTTTTGGAAGAAATAAGCGCATATTTATGTACATATTTTAAATTCCGTTCCCTAGTTATTAGTAAAAAAAGAAAGCCCTTGCATCCATGTCAGGCGAGAACATTGGGCGCCTAGAGCACGCACTCTGACAGGGTCAACACCCCCTTAATGTACAAATTCGTTCAGTTTAGATTTAACATTTTTTTCTAGTAAATTTAGAAATTCAAAATCATCCTAATGTGTTTCGTTGCGTTATGCATCGTCCGTCCCTCTCTCCGTTTCAGAATAGCCCGGAATCAACAATACTGGGAAGTCAGCTATGGATCGCTCGAGTAAAGTATATTGGCCCGCAACCACATTAAGGGTTTTAGTTGTGGCCGTTCAGGCCTTCAATGTTGGACACCCCTGGTATATATCATGTACTATTGGTCCCGTGCAGAGGGGAATACAGCCAGACTTTGGTTTTCGTGGCCCTAAATTTTCGTACAACCGATTGGATTTTGTATGAGTGAAAATGGTCCCCTAACAAACTCGACCGCTTGACTGTGTCACATTTACCGGAATCAAGACTCACACAAGTCATCTTATTCTTTCGAGTCTCAGTCATCCTTTTTTCTTTGTTAAATAAGCATTACTCCGCATGCACATTACCGGAAATTTATAGCGAAACTTGTGGCCTGCGACAGTAAAAGTGCTGCTGTCGAGAATTGGTAAATGAAGTTCTGGAGCTGCAAAATTGGCTGTACTGAAACAGCACACGTAAAACCTAAATTCCTTACTTTCTCATCATGAAGTCAGATATGTGGTAAGCAATAATGCACTGGTTATGAAAATATAGTCGTAATATCAAGTGTGAGAAATTGAGGAATAATATAATCTAATATTTGCATTTTCAGTTAAATAGAAACTTTTTTGTTTTTGTATTTTCCTAGACTTCCTGGATGTCTAAAGAAAAGAAAAACACCTCTCACAAGGCCAGACACTGTTTTATTTATTTATTTATTTTACGTCAAAAAAAACAAAAAACAACAGTTAAAACTGCGTATGACACTATGGGGAAAAGTGAATTGTGTGCACATTTTCAAAATTCTGTAATCCCTAAACTAAGTCATATACTACTTAAATGAAAAAAGCTCCCATGTAATAAAATCTATTTTCAAGGATAAAAAGGCAATAAATTTTGGCTCTTATCCATGTTGTGCTTAATTTTCCGTTAATTTATGAATCACTTCGAAACTATGAATTAGTAATGTCGATGATCCATTATTTCTTACACTTGCTTATTGTGGCTACAAAATAAGAGACCACGGCGCCAAACGAAATTCCGAGTTCAATCCCTTTGATAAGGACAGCGAGATATGCGATAGAATTCTCAAAGTAATGTATTATGCAACTAGTTTGTAATGTTAAGCACGAGTCGTGTTTTGAAATCGAGCAACGTTAGGAACGAGTTTTCAAATTTGTTTATGTTGTTTTCAAGTTTGATAATGAATTTATATTTCAATATTACCGTTTATCTTTGAGCAACCATTTGTTTAAAGCTTCTCGCTCTTTCTCGTTCCTATCGGCGTTCTATGCAGTCATCTATGAAAACCTATTTGTCTTTCGAATTCTCATTTATTTTTCGTGCCCATGTACTTTCTAAGCTTCGTCAGCACCTCGAGAAGTGCTGCGGTATATAACCAACACTGTTTACTTTGCTCTTCCAAACACCATCTCGACCGGTATGAGCAGAGCCTGTATGAAGAATAGTGTTTTTTTTTTCTTGCTGCCACTGCTATCGTCGTCTGCACCATTGAAAATACATTGCCAGAATTAATGGGAATTACTCAATTACGTAATGATTAACTGTATGAGTGAGCAAGCAACGAATAATTTATGCAATTCACTGTTGTTTAATTTCTTTTCAGATATCCAATTTTATCGTGAATTTTTTTATTCATAATTATTCCTGATATTGCCCTTTTTATTTAAATGGGGACTCAATTGTTATTAGTTTGTTTGAGATTATATATCAAATCGTCAATTTTTTGCAATCAACTCTAATTGTACTACGAACGGACACACCCACACACGTCAAAATTTCACATATTATGAAATTGCGTGAATATTACTCCTACTTTGGAATCGTGTATGCAAATTCCCAAGTACTCGTTTGACATTTAAAAGGGCGTACTTACCTAAGATATCATTTTGTGGCAACCATTTGCTGATTTTCACATTTTTGGGCGCATCTGGCAGGTCTGATTCAAACTTCCATAATACTCTTTGAGGCAGTTCAGCAAAAGCCGCAAGAATTGCTTTCCTCGTTGCCAAAGACAACTTGTCACTGCGTACGTTGGTTCCTAAACTGAAATATATAGCTCCTTCTGTTGCCTCATCTAGAAATGTTTGGATGTCCTGCGGAAGAAAAATATTTTTTAACAAATTCCTGTTGCACAACGGGTAATGTAGAGTGCATCTAAATAATAACAACAAAAACAATTATTGGCCGCAGATGACAAAGACTGAACAAAATGTCTTCATTACATACTTTTTCCTGGAGTCATTTTTTAGTAACTAATATTCATATTTTAGTCATTACGTTTTTGGTAAAAATTTGAAAAAGACAATTTTGATATTCGAAAACATATTCCACTTTAGTAAATAGATGAATGATCGTATGATGATATGATGATCGATGAATGATAGATCATCTTGTAACAACTTATTATAAGAATAATATTTTATTGTATGAATGTAATTTTTCAGTCAGTAACAGTAGATAGCAATGTTTCTCTTGTTTTAGGATAAAGTGCCCAACATTTCATTAAGATCGGAATAAAATTGTAGATTTGACTAATGACCTTAGCAGTTGACGCGCCCTGAATCACCAATCAATCAATCAATCAATCGATCAACCGATGTGCATGGCACGTGCCTTTCCGGTCTTACTCCGAGCCGACGGAGAGGATAGGACAAGGAAGAGGTAGGAAACATCGCACGCGCTCCGTGGCCCGTTTGTTAGGGAGCTGCTCCGGCATTGACCTATTGTTGATCAGAGAAACCACGGAAAACTACCGATCAAAGCAGCCGGTCGCTAGAATTCTCCTCCAGACAGTGATTGAATTCGACCTAGCTGACAAGCTAGTGTCGAAAATCCTGCGGACAGTTCGGCGTAAGGCAGAGTAGATTAGGCAGAAGACACACAATGATAGAATGCACTCCTTTTCCTGTCTGAATAGATGAATATGGTAAATGAATATCCGGACCAGTAAAAGGATTCGGCTTTAAACTTCCCGTGCGATTTAATCGCACCGGTTTCCACTAGTTCCCCTAATCTTCTTTACGCGACTCCTTTCTAACGACCTATTTTTGCCAGAACCCTGGTAACAGCTCAACACTCTGTTACTCGTGCCGTTGGATAGGGTCAAACACAAGTAAAAACAAGCGAATTCTTGCTTGTAACATCATGTAAAAACAAGCAATTCTTTCTTTCATGTCTAAACATCATAACGTATCTCAAGATTTCCTCCTCTACTTTAAAAAATACAAATCATTGTTAAGAAAAGTCATAAGACATGTTAAAATCATGAAACACGAAGTTTCTTTTCTTTTTAAGAAGTAAATGTTAGCCTTCCCGATCAAAAACAATGCTTATATTCCTCTAACGATTCTGAGAATGATGTCATAATTTTCTTGCAGGCAGGTTAACGGGGTTGGTCAGAAAATTTTACTAGTTGTTTGCCAACGTTTCGGAAACTTTTATTTCCATCATCGCCTAATATGAAAGAAAAGAAAACAACACTTTCATGAATAATGTTACCACCAATTTCATGAACAGTGTTGTTTTCATTTTCTTTCATAATAGCCCTGATGATGGAATTAAAAGTTTCCGAAACGTTGGCAAACAACTAGTAAAAATTTTCTGACCAAGTCCCGTTAACCTGCCTGAAAAAAAAATCATTTATGGTCGTTAAGAACTCTTCATGATGTCGATAAACTTATTATTCTGTTATGCACTGTTTTGCAATACCATGAAGTAAAATCGCTGTGCCTGTTTGCCAGAATCCAACATGCGAGTACTGGCGTATGGAACTGTGTTCTTTTATACTTGATCAAAATGATATTTTCCTATTATATGGGAGAGTTTAATATTTCAAATGTTGTGTTTATGCGTTTCTCTTCATACCGTGCAAACTCATCAATATTAGATGAAGAAAACTAAATAACGCTGGCGTTGGACGTAATCTTGCGCGCCAGAACTCTGTGTAAGGCCTCATTCACAATGCAAACTTAAACGTAACCGTAACGTAGCCGCAAAACGTAGAAATGGGTTATAAAGCGAGATCATTCACAATGCCTTGACGTAAACGTAGACGTGAGACGTAAACTTGAAGAGCTCGCAAGCTCCAAGCTTCTGCGTTTAAGTTTACGTCGAAATTCTACCGAAGACCAATCAGAGAGCAGCATGAAAAAAACAAATGCACAACAAAATCCGCGAGAAGAAAGGTCGACTCCAGATCGATTCTTGTTTGTGTGCGTTGGTGTGTATAGTTGAAAGGTAGAGCAGAGAAGTTTGTGGAGTTTTGGTACGAGTTGCGAAGTGTTGATTCGAAATGGCAAATAAAGCGCCTCCTTCTTCTTTTTAAATAAAGCGCCCTTAAAATTAATGCTGCAGAAGCTTGCAACAGCACAAGCTGCACGCCCAAATTTCTCTCCATGACAAAATCTGAACGTGGCGTTAAATATATTTGCGGTACACAATTTAAAGCTCACTGCTCGCATATAAACTCAATAGGTAGGGGCACAACAGCTGCTTGCAAATGCCAAAGGTGAAATCGATAGGAGAGTCGAAAAAAAAGCTAGAAACGTATCGATCAATATGTTGAATTCTGATTGGTTCAGGCAAAACCTAGGTTCCAGCTTACGTTTGCCATTGTGAATACTCGTTTTTACGTGAAACGTTTACTGCATACGTTTACGGCTTACGTTACGTTTAAGTTTGCATTGTGAATGAGGCATAACGTCGTAGCATTTCAGCTGTCATCGGACCGCACAAGGCGCGGGCCAGGGCGTGGGAGGGGGTGGTCCAGGCGTCGGGCTGGCGGTGCAACCGGAGCGGTCGTTTCGAGGGTGCAAGCCGGCGGGGGCGTGTCCGGGTACATCCGGGGGTCAGCTAGCGCAGAAGGATGTGTGAGTACAGATCGTCTGCAGCTGTCGGCGGGCTCCATTTTGCGACCGGCCCAAAACAAAATAAGGTGACGCAGTCTTTAGCGGGGAAGGCCTGTCACGTGACTCCTCGCTATAGACGCCGGTGGAGTGTTGGCCGTTGGCATTTCGAGTTTGGGTCGAATCGTGGTGCGGAGGCACTTTTGCTGATCCGTGAGGGGGTGATCGCAGATTTGCGAGGGTGGCCAGGCAGATGCCGGGAGCGATGCTACAAGTTAGCACGGTGGGGTATGCTGGATCAGGTTGGGGCGGCTTACCTCAGGAATGGTAGTGCTGAGAAGTGCAGCGGTAGTTTCCGGAGGAGTATGTAAATAAACAGTGTAATATTCAGTCATTGTAAATAAACCTGTACAAAGAAACTCCGTGTCTGTGTTGTTTTTCACATCATGACGACGTCACAGACGAGGAAACATTAAATGGTGGCAGCTGTTTTAACGAAGTGTATTGTTAAAGAAAATGATATGAAGATGAAGCTGAGATGGCCCCTTGTTTTGCTTCTGGACATAAATGTAACTTAATTTTCTGTGCACGTCTTCTAGAATTCAGTGGGAAATACAATTATTCAAATTATCGTTTCCATGTTGTCGCGGCAGGAAATATTATTCCGAAGGACAACATGGATAAGAGCCAAAATTTATTGCCTATCTATCCTTGAAAAAAGATTTCATTTCATGGGAGCTTTTTTTCCCAAAATTTAAGTAGTATATGACTTAGTGTAGGGATTACAGAATTTTGAAAATGTGCACACAATTTACTTTTCCCCTTAGCATGTCATACGCAGTTTTTAACTGTTTTTTGACGTAAAATAAATAAATAAAAAAATAAAGGAAGAAAGAAAACTTCATAATGGGTGCGTTGGATGGAACCCAACGCCCGAGCACTTGTGATACGAATGTCCGCGCGAGTGACGCAATGGTAAAACGGTTCAATAATTACATGAAATGAAGCAGAATACTCACCGCAGGTAGAGATTTGGGTTCTTTCACCTGGATCGCAGCAATCGGTATTAAGTTCGGTGTTGTTGGAAGTGGAGTATCAAGGACGGGATGGTAGTTTGATAGAGTAATACTGGTATCTTGTAGTGTACTATACACCGACGGAATTTCAGAATCAAAAAAGTATCTAGCTTCACTGTCCATGTTCGGCAAGTAATTATAATTATATAAGACATACGAATACAAATATGCAAAGAAATTGTACATCCGTTGCGGAAATTTCATTTTATCGTCGTGAGGTAAATAAGCATAAGGCACATAGGATGGATTGGCAGACGTGCCTGTAATTTCCAGAACCCACTGAGGTAAGGCAAGACTACTCACTGCGACAATAGGGGGGTTCCCAAATTTTGGAAGAATACCTAATAAACATTCTGATCCCACCGCTTCAATCAAAACTAAATCAAATTTAAAATCTGGCGGATAGTCCAAAAGCTGCTTGAAACGATCACTTTTCAGTACAAACCTACAGGTATTTTCGAAATACGTTAATGTTTCCGAAATCCAGTAGAAAGTAGAGGATTCTGTCAAGTCCTCCCACGCATATTGATCTGTCAAACCTTCGTACATGCCGTCAACTTGTAAATCTGTGAGATTTGGTATCGGCTTCTTTTGTGCATCTGGACTTAATACTGTGAGGTTGTGTCCTTTGTTTGCTAGAGCGGTGAGAAGTGGAGTATGCCATAAGTGGACACTTCGTGAAGCAAGAGTGAAAAGTGCGAGGATGTTGGCAGAACTGCATAAGGAAACATAGCTTAGGAAGAGGATAGCTGCGATGGTCGACTTGCTAATAATATTCATCTTCTTATGTTGCTTCTAGCTAAGAAACCTGTTGAGAGAGAAGATGTTGTTGCTCAACAAATTCAAGTGGAGTTGTTACAAAAAATCTCTGTTCATTACTATGGTTGTTATAATTGAATATTATTTATTTCGTAAATTAATTTCGTGATACTATTTTTGGTAACAAGGGAAAATTCAAATTCACTCATATTTATTGTAATTTACAATAACTAGCGGAATACCTGCTATTGCACAGCACAAAAGGAAGATCTGTGGAAAAGTTACAAACAAAAAGTACTACATGTGCACAACATATATGGATAATCAAAAACCCACTATTATAGTTTCTGTGATGAAATGGGAGAGGATTACAAATTCCGAAACAATAAAGTCAAATTCTTCATAAATTCAAGCAAAGAGTTCAACGTGTATCTAAAAATGTCATTAAAATGTCTGGGTAAGCGATCTGAACACACACACAAACACCCCCCCACAAACACACACCCACACACACCCACACACCCACCCACACATCCACACACACACATCCACACACACACACACACACACACACACACGCGGGCGGGCGCATTGTGGTGGACTATTGTATGATATCCTGATATCCCCCTTCTCTTAAAAATGTAATGCATTGCTTATAAGGGATATACATGTATATTAAATATATTAATGGATACAATGGATACACGTGCCATTCGATTGCTGTATATTGCATTTGTTTATGTATTCTCACTAACCTTTGCATTTAAAACAGTCTTCGGACTTAAAACACTCGCTATCTTCGCTTCTTCAGCTATAATATTATGGTATAGTATACCCTTGTATTGTACTGTACGGTAGTTGGACTTGAAAATGTAATGAACAAATGACGGAAGATCAGCGTTAAATATATTCATTTTAATATATTATTAAAAGTTTTAACTATGTTTTAATTATAACTACTAATGTTTTAACTATAAAACCTGTTAATAAGAGCTACTAATAAAATATGTAGGGTCCAGTACCTTCCATTTAAGAATTACAAAGGATGTTTAATTGGATAGATTTTTTCGTTCAATTTTCGAAAATACTGAGTTCACTGAATACTGGGAGTTCACTGAAGAAAGGTCCTTTTATAAGCATACTTTCCTATCATATTCGAGTAAAAAAAATAAAGAAAAAATTGCAGCGGTTTTTGAGAAATTTTTAAACATTTCCTTTACTTCAAGCACAAATTACGCGTTTTTACAAACAAATTCTACGTGACATTAATTAAAAATCTATTTTTAATTTTTTTTTTATTTATAAAGGAAAAAAATCTTAAAATTATTTAATTTTAATGCTATTTGTTAGCCATTTTTAAAAATTTCAGAGTTCTCCGAAAATTGGACCTGCGCCATTTTTCCAACAGTACTTTGCTCTATTCGAGAAAAAATAATCTATGTTACTACAATAACATGTACCTTCTCGCATTTTATTTCTAACTTTTTCGAAAATCCACATAGTGCAATGAAAATGAGACCAGTGTCATTTTCAAAGCATCCTTTGTTCTATCCTAGGAAGAAAATTAAAGAAAACTATTGGAGCTGTTTCTGAAATTTTTTCTATAAATTGCATTATCGTCAACCAGATATTACGCAAAAACCTTTTTTTTTTTCAAAAAATTGTACTTAGTCTTTAAAGATCTAATTTTCAGAACTGACTTTATTAAGCAAAGAAACTCTAAAACTTAATAATATTAATTTTTTGCAATTTCCAAATTCAGAGAGTTCGCCAAAAGTGGTATCTGCCCTATTTGAAGCGTCTATTACTCTATCCTAGAAAAAAATTCGAGAAAATATTCGGTGCGGTTTTCGAGATTATAATTATTTAAAATATGCCAATATTTCACGCAAAATTAAGCGAAAGCTGTTCTTATTTCCGAAAATTTTTACATGATCTCATTTAAGGAAGTGAGTTTCAAAATGTTTCATTAACAAAAATATCTAACAAAAATATCGCCAACTTATATATTGAAGTTGTAGGAAGACGATAAAAAATTTAAACTTTTGCAATTTTCAAAAAGTCACTGAGGTCTGAAATGTGACTGTTTTTAAACGACTTGCGCTCTACCCTAAGAAAAAAATACGGAAAAAATTTGGAACCATTTTGAGAACATTTCGGAAATGTTAAGGCTTCATTTAAAGTATCCCCAAAATTCAAAATATTCGTTTCAAATCTGCAGCGCCTCGAGTTCGACTACATTGTTGAGGTAATAACAATTTTGAGGAAAATCGTCAAAGGTTTATGCTGTAGCGTGCACATAGTGGTTTTGCCGTGAGACAATTTTCCGGTATGAAGGACCCATAAAATCTGGTTTCTGAATACTCAGTGTGTTAGATGAAGTAATTTACTATCAAGGGAGAAACAAGCTTTATCAACATTTTTTGGGGTAAGGACCCCACAATACGAGTGGATTCGGTGGTCAGCGGAAATGTACCCGAGTTGCCGCGACTATTGTACCCGAGTTTGCGGGTTCAAACCCGATCGAAGCCGTGGATTTTTAAGGGCGAAAAATCCCTCGTACGCCTTCCTTCGGAGGGGAAGTAAAGCCGGCTGTCCCATGTAGTAGATTTACTGCATGTAAAAGATCCTCAAGCCTGAAAGAAGCCTCTGAGCAAAATTGAGATCCGCCAGTTTCGTCTCCCAAGATACTACCTCCTTTCTCCGCTAGGTGGTGAAAGGAGCGTATCGAAATTTGCGTGGTTAGACGGAAGAGCGGGCCTGATGGGCCGAGTCTCGCCATGTAAAATAAGGCATTAACTAAACTAAACTACGAGTTTTTGTGTCGAAGAATGGCCACTTCCCGTCGAAGCATTACAATACTTTCTACAACGTAGGTAGCAGGGCCGGATTTAAGGCATGGGCGGCCCGGCCCCCGAAGGGGCCCCCTTATTGAAATAATTTTGGCTTTTAACAAAAATCATGGGATGATTTTTTAAATTTAGAAAAAATCATAGTTTTTGCGTCATTTTGTGCAACTTTTAATTAAATTTTTTTATTCTTACATTAATATTTATATAGTGTCAAATAGAAGTTCAAATAATTTATTTTTGATGTCAATCCTTTAAAACTCTACGTAATATCAACTTCCTTAACTCATATCAGCTTCCCTCTCTACTTTAGGCCGGCACAAAACAAAAGAGATAGAACATAAGTTAAAAAGAAAAACAGTATTTCAGGGCCGTGTGAAGTAGTTCCAAGATCACATCGAACTATAATTTGTTTGATTAATTATTTTGTTATTTCCATCAATTTGTCACATAATAGTATTTCACATATGAATAACAAATCATAATCGTAAATCATATAATTATAATTTCTTTATTAACGAGAAAGTAATATATTAATAAATTAAAAGTTTTAAATTTGAACTTTTAAATTAAATTATTTAATACTTCATTAAAAATATAAATACCAATTAAATTTTTGGATTTTTGCAAGTTATCATTTTTTAACATTATTTGAAATAACAACTTTGTTAAATATTAATAATATAAATAATATTCCGAAATAAAACAAACACTGCTGTTGATATCTGAAGATAGTGAGCAACATTCCAAAACTCTAGTCTAATGTCAAGGTTTTCATAATCAAATGTGCAAATAAGAAATTGGCATCTATGCTGTGTTATGGGTCGACAAATTGAACTGAGTAAACGCAGCAAAGAAATTGCTCCAAAACTCCGAGCTCTGTTTGAATACTGCAGTTGCTGCTCTTAAGTCGCTCAAAGTTTTCATCGAAAAAACGCGCCAATTTTTCACACTATGAGGAATCAGGAAGAGAAAAAGCTGGGACTTCAGATGAGGAGATCTCCAGGATACGTCACCGAAATGTTTGCGTAATCCCATTGGACTTAGAACACGCACCAAAAATGGACCTCTCACCGTTTCAAAAATTATACGTTGAATATTACCTTTCCGTGATTGACCAGTTATTAGTATCGTCGGATCACTGACTTTCTACGTATGAATTGGTTTTACGCGTTTTGATTTTCTGGCTAGACTCGAGCAATTGAAGTCAGACCACTGATGGAACAAGCAAGACTGATAAATCAGATTTACAAAGACGGATGTCGATGAAAATATTGGGGTCGAGCTTTTTCAATTCGCAGAATTTTACGAAGAATTTGCATCAGAAGACAAATATTTAAGCCGTAAACGTTTAATGTACACTTGATAATAGAAAAACGTGCAGGGCGCTTTTTTAAGGTTGAGAATTTTGAAAATGTATCTTGTTCTAATGAAACTAATTCACAGCTGAAAGATCATTTTCAAAATGAAAATAAGTGAAAAACAGATTGGAACGACAATACCCAACAACGCCTCAATGACTCGCGCTTTTGAGCAGCAATAGCGATATTTTCAGAATGTTACAATTGAACGACTTGATTAACGATTTTGCGATGAGAAAAGCGCGGAAAGTTCCTCTGTAAATGTGATTAATATGTATTAAAATAACATAACAATTTTGTAATGTACCAATGGTATACTCAGTGATATTTAAAATGATCCTCTACCATAGGGGCCCCCACCAAATATGTGCCCACTGGCCCCCCACCTTTCTAAATCCGGCCCTGGTAAGTAGTACGAGAGAAAGTAAAAATACACAGTTTGAAAAAGAAAATGTACCTGATATTAGTATTTAACTGCTGTCCTTCATTGCATTTTGACTACTTGCATGTGTTGTTGAGGCTGTTGATAGGTTGGTCGTTGCACCATGCCCCACTCGCTCAGTGAAGAACTACGTGTGAAGAGAAGCGGCAGAAGGCCATTTGGGATCAAGGACGTTCCATGATTGTATAATGGCAGTGACTGGCAACCTAGATAACAATTTAAGACTGCCTGAGTTTACCGACTCTTTAACTCTAGCACAACAGGAGCAGTTGTTTGTGATTTCAGTTTCTCTTTGTACCTTTTGATTTATTTTGTAGATATCGTGTGACTTTTGAAACTAGTTAGATAGCTAATATTCAGCCGGTGTCTGGAGAAAACTTCTCGCCTCCGAATCCACTGATAGAAAATTTTCCGTTGTTTCTCTGTTCAGTTCCAGGTGAATGCCGGAGCAGTGCTCTAACAAACGGGCCACGGACCGTGCACGATCTTTCCTTCTTCTTCCTTGTACTATCCTCACCCTTACTTGCAACCACACACACACACACACTTACATGCACTACAGTACGACACATGGCGGTAAGCCAGTCGGAAGCTTAGAGGTTGTGTGTGTGTGTGTGGTGTGTGTGTGGTGTGGTGTGTGTGTGTGTGTGTGTGTGTGTCGTTTCTTACATGTTTTACTAAAACGATGAAATTAAAATCAAAAGTATTTTCTTTCATAAAATAAACATTTATTACAATACTAACCAAAACTTCGTTACAAATCACAAAAAAAAAATAATAATAATAATAATAATAATAAAAATATTTTAATCTACTCTTCCTACCTTCTACAATTTACGTCCTATCTAAATATTAATAATGTTATCATAAAACTCTTAAATAACATTTACCCATATTAAAAGTTAAAATCTGAATGCTTTGAGTTTCTCCAACTTCTTTAACTTTCATTATACTGCGGGTTTTACAGAGCTGCCTGTGAATTCCACTCAAGGCCCGTCACCACGGTGACATTATGGCACGGGTTTTCGTGTCTTTCTCAGTCGTGCCGCTAGGTGTCTCATGCTCGCGACCGTACAAAGCAGTGCTGCAGATGAAGCGGCTCTACCGAGACGGCACGACCGAGAAAGACGCGAAAAATCGAACCATACTGCTACCGTGATGACGGACCTTGAGTGGCCTTAAGAGGCAGCTCTGTAAAAACCGCAGTATAGTCACGTTGTGAATGATCTTGGCTGTCCGGGTGACTCCGCGTCGAAGGTGTGTTGCCGAAGTTTCGACCATCTTTTCGTGGTCTTTCTCAGGGCTGGTCTGAGATCATCATTTACACGACTCTGGTCGCGGAAGCTAACGACTTGATTAGTCACGTTTTTCAAAGTCAATATCCGTAAAGCGGTGCTCAGGTATATACTGATCAGGCATGCCAGCGTCGCTGGCAAGGTAACAAGCTTACTAGAGCTCGCGGGCACTGCGTCCAGAGAAATTGGCTCGAAATTTATAAGTAAGAGTTGTACAAATGCTGCGGAGTAGAGGTAGGCAAAACGGTTCGAGAAAACCAATTGCCTCCGTGCTGCCCGCCTCCCTCTTCATCCACCTATGTGTCCGAACGTATATTTTAAGGTTTGAGGATATACGCAGAGGCATATATTGAGGCCATGAGACGACAATTCGTCACTGGCCGTGAAAACTTTTGCAATCGAGCAATTTGTTTTCAGTTTGTAAAAACACAATTAAAAGTTTATTCCTTTGCATTGAAAAAGAGTATTCCTCTGCATCTTTTATTTTTATGACTGTACGTATTGACAAAATTAAAATTCAAAGATTCTCTATTGTTGTTTTCTTTTCAGTGTGGATTTCTTTCTGCAGAATATACTGTTTATCATAGGGGTGTTTTGAAAATTGTCGATAAATCCCACACTCACGAAGCGAGAGGGAGATTTATCTGAGAATTTCCGAAGCACAAGTGGTATTTAATCGGACAATTCCACAAATTATGTCCAACAGAGTTCCAAAATGCGCGCAATATTGAAAACAAATGAGAGCAATGTTAAAATCAAGGACGTTATGTTACACGGTTTATTCGGTTGATTGATTGATTTTTTTGTGCTTCCGGCGCGCGACAACGGCTTTACGGCGGTCATTAGTCCCGCAAGTATAGTGCATATTTTTCTCGGGCGATGGCGGTGATTTTTCCCCGCTGGATGGCGAGATCCGGCGCCGACCTACCGCCGGCTAACGGGGTTTCCCCCTAACTAGGACTCTCCCACCAGCGGGGCATCGCCCCAGCCGGGACAAGCTCTATTCTCCCGACCGGGCTCCCGGAATATGTGCTAGTGTAGTGTATGTTAGTGTAAGTGTGTGTAAGGGGTGAGAATAGGACAAGGAAGAGGAAGGAAAGATCGCGCGCGGCCGGTGGCCCGTTTTGTAGGGTACTGCTCCGGAATTCGCCTGGTGTTGATAGGAGGAACCACGGAAAACTACCGATCAAAGCAGCCGGTCGCTAGAATTCTCCTCCAGACAGCAACTGAATTTGACCTAGCTGAAACGCTAGTGTCGAAAATCCTGCCCCGTCAGTTTTTTTGGGGGGGGGGATTGATTCGGGAAAACCAAAATTAAACACTATTGGTTTTCATTTCACGACTGGAATAGTTATAGTAAACAACATAGGAGGAGTAATAGTCATTCATGAATATTATGTGAGTGTGAATAATAATTCTTGAATTCCTGTAACGGTGGAACATAAACTGGTATAGAACATCAAAAAAGTTGTATGGAAAATGATGGATTGGAAGTGGTTATAGAACGCTGTGTTAAAAGTAAATTAGATGTTTCTTTGTTTTTTTTTTTTTGTTATTTAAGGTCGCATCAAAATCTAGGTCATTAGCGATTACTATTGCAGTTAACGTTATGGAAACTGTGAAGATGAAACTATATGGTGATGATAAAGGGTGAAAGGACGAACACAAATACAACCATTCGCGGGGCGGCGCCTCGAACCTGCGACCCTTCGGTTCGAGATCGCTACGACACTACTGTCTTAGCGATCTCGGCCACCAGATCGCCAAATTGAATGCCTTTCTTTTAAATAATAACGTTGTGAGAGAAACAGATTATACATGCGTATTTATATCACATTTACATTTACACATTCATTACGGCTCATTTGAATAATTTGTTTGAGAAGCATTCTTAACTATGTGTTAATCTGATTTAAAAGATACATTTTATTTTGAAGATCACCATTGAACCACATTTCAGTCATATGATATTGAAAACTACTTTCTGTGCAATTAAAGGGATTTTTTATTTCTACATATTGACATTTCAAATCAATCAGATATTCAGTTCGGCTTTCTCTTTAGCTTTGATTTCTTTCTGAAGAATATACTTTTTATCATAGAAAACAACACTGTAGGAGTTACAATGAGGAACACTATTATATCTAACAGATAAAACTGAATGAAATTCAGATTTTTGGCTCCAGTTTGAAGATGAGGTGCTCCTTTGTGTCTTATAACATACTCTGTCCAAAAAACTGCTTTTTCTAGTGGTGAGTTAAGGTTGTCTTGGAATCTTTCTGAAAGCTTCTTCATGTTTTCCCTGTAACTGTGGACACAAAAATGACAGGTTACTTCATAAATCTTGTCATAGTTGCGGTAACCTAATGTAAAATACTCATAGACGACCGCATTCTTAAAAGGGTGTATTAGGTGAAGTCATAAGGCAAAGGAGAAGAAATTTTTGAAGTGGGAATGCAAGTAATTAAAATAAGATTTACTTAATAATTGAAATATAACATAGTAACTCTAAAATTAACTTAACGTTACATATTATAATTTACGTTAGAAGTTAATTTAACGAGCTGTTTCAAGTCAATTTCAATCTTGAGTAACAAAATATAAGAAACTGATGGTGCTTCAACAGCTCATATGTTTTTGCATTATTTGTAACCTGGACAATTTTCGAAAATACAGAGATTTTAATGAAACTCGGCTATGTACCATTTTACAAGCGTGTTCTTTTCTATCCGATGCAAATTTAAAATAAAACGGAGCCATTTTTGAGAAAATCGTTTTTAAATTGCCATTATTTTACACAAAGTTACGCAACACCACTATCATTTTGAAAAAATTTCACACACCATCTTTTTAAGATCTAATTTTGAGCAGATTTAATTTCATTTCGAGAAAAATGTTGTAGTTATGGGAAGATACCGAACAAAATTTTAAATTTTGAAATTTTCAGAAATTCATATAATTCAACAAAAATTGAACCTGCGTTAATTTTATAACCGTACTTTGCAATTCGTTAAAAATTCAAAAAATTGAAGCCATTTTCTAGAAAAAATTAAAAATGTTCTCAAGGCTTCATGTAAAGAATCCCCAAAAATCAAAATTTCCATTCAATTCAAGGCGCCGCAAAATTCGCTAAATCGAGCGGGGAATATCAATTTTAGTGAAAATCCAGCTTACAATTTTGCAGGTAACGTTCAGACACGGACGGAAGGGCAAAGGTTTGCTGTAAATAAACGTTTCGGGACCAGGACAAACAAAACGTGGGTTCAAATACACAATGTGCTAGAAGTAATTCACTTCATTTAGGAACAAGAATTACCCCCTTTTTTGGTACCAAAGATCTACAATACAACTGTACGAAAAAATTGCATTTTGTCCTGCAGCATTACATACATTTCTCTGTACTACGTTTGTAGTATGTCAGAAAGTAGCCAGTGGTGCTACAATATAACATGCTTTCTTGAATTATTTGTAACTTTTGGCAATTTTTAAAAATTCAATGAGTTCAACGAAGATCGGACTTGTGCATTTTGATAGGTGTACTTTGCAATATCCGATAAAGAATCGTTTAAAAAAGTAGACCCGCTTTTGAGACGTATGGTGTTTAAAATTGCTTTTATTTCACAAAACATAGCGCAAATATGTCATATTAAAAATTTTATTTATTATAAATAAATTGTATACATTTATAATATTTAAGTTTCCGATACTTTCTGGTAAAGTATAAATAGAATAATGCCCGATATGTAAGTAGCTTCCTCATTACATGATCCTTACTCTGAAATTGATAAATGAAAGTACAATCATTATTGAAAGGACATCATTGTTCATTGTTTAATTAAAAGGAAATTTTGTTCATTAAGATATTTTGAAGATGAAAATTAGCATTTACAAATGTTTTGATCTACCTTATTTAAGAGAAGGTAATTCTTATCTTGTACCTGCAAACATCAGTATTGTTCAATTTTTATTAGATTTTCTTTACATTTTAAACAAAGGAAACTATCGTCTTACTAGTGGAAAACCTTATAAAATATTTATCAAATATTATTTTTCAGTTCTATTATAATCCTCTTTCCTGCGTATAATGTTTATTTATCGTTTTATACATTTCTCTCTCTCTCTCTCTCTCTCTCTCTCTCTCTCTCTCTCTCTCTCTCATCTATCTAATATCTGTCTATATTATAAAATAACACTCATCCTAATTATTCTAAAATATCTACAATAATCTGAAAGTAGCATAGTACATGTATTATAATCGCTAATCTCTAGAGTTAGTTTGCATTCTGTGCATGTTTCAATATGTTTAACCTTAGTAAACGTATATGAACGTATTCATTTGTGATTGAGTTACTTATTAGAAATTCTTAAATTATCAAGAAAACAAAAAAATATTGGCAAGATGGTTGGTTTCGAGATCGAAATAATGTGTTAGACTACATTGTGTCATTTTGAATGGAAATAAATGCTTTTGATTCTGAGTAAATAAATTTGAAATCCGTTTTTAGTTAGTTTGGGTAGAAAAACAGCAGAGACTTTTTGCAGTCATTGATTTGAAAGACGTAACACGACAATTCTGGGGAGAATTGTACTGCGCATGCGCCGGCATCAAATGACAGGATTTCGATTGACGGGTCCCGACATTCTCCCTGTTTTGTCGTCTACGATAAATGCGTTCGTAACTTACACTTTAGTAGTTTTCGACGCCACCTCTAAACACGAATTCAACACCAACACACAATAAGCATGGAAGTAAAGAAAAATACAATATCCATATTACCAATATAATAAGGCAGGAACTTAATGACTATTATTTAAAATTTTATTCAAATATGCCAGAAAAAATTAACGTTATTGTCAAGGATTTGGAGGTTATGTATGTATTGAGGATCCTTTGATTTCTTATAGGTGTCTATCATTCTTTACTATCTTGTAATGCTTTTATAAGCAAAAATGGACTCAGAGATACACAGATGTTCAATAAAAGCTTTTAGATCCTGTTAGACGTATTCAGTTCCAATTAGTTCGTAGTTTTAACGTGTGTTTTCTATTGTACGTCATGCAAAAAATCATTTTTCTGAAGATACTTTAATTCCTATTGACAATAATGTTTACATGCTACGACAATGGATTTACCGTTTTGTAAAAGGTCCACCACTTACCTTGGATTTCAATAACTTCACGAAATGCTCGAAGCAACGTGTCCTTCCTAAGGTTCTTGTATTCTAATTGGATTCCACAGCCTAGCTTCATGAGCTTTTTTATGTTCGTGTGCTGGTCTACCATGAAAGGGATTCCAATTACGGGAACCCCTCTTGTGATAGCTTCGTGAGTGCTGTGCAATCCAGATTGCGTAACAAATACTTTGATGTTGGGATGCGCTGTAATAGTAGAAACCAATAAATAACTAGTGTGTTAAAACAGCATGTACTTTCTCGCCCGTACTTCTCTTCATAATTGTAGTTGTAGGAAGACGCCGAAAATTTTGAACTTTTGCAATTTGCGCAAAATCAAGCTTTTTAACGAACATAAGATCTGCACCATTCTCTTACACTCCTTACACATTCATTTCTTTACACTGTACAACAACAACATTTAATAAAAACAATGGACCCATTGTTTTGAAACTTTTAAAAATGTCATAGGGGTTTCTATTCTATAACATTATATATTTATCTGTTTTACACACCACTGTGGGAAAATTTCCTATCTAGCCGTAGCTGAATATATTTTTAATATGTATAAATACCTGGTGTTGATTGGAGAATCTGGAGGAGAATTCTAGCGGCCGGCTGCTCTGATCGGTAGTTTTCCGTGGTTTCTCCGATCAACACCAGGCGAATGCCGGAGCAGTACCTTAACAAAACGGGCCACGGACCGCGCGCGATCCGACTTCCTCTTCCTTGTCCTATCCTCTCCCTTTACCGACCACGGACCACGGACGTCTACGACACTTACACTAACATGCACTACATTACCACATATTCCGGAAGACCGGTCGGGAGCTTAGAGCTTCTCTGCTGGGGCGGTGCCCCGCTGATGGGAGAGTCCTGGTTAGGGGGAAACCCCACTAACCGACGGTAGATCGGCGCCGGATCTCGCCATCCAGCGGGGGAAGATCACCGCCATATCCCGAGAGAAAAACATGCACTACAATTACGGGTCTAACGACCAAATCAGCTGACGCGCCCTGAAACACGAAAAAGTTAATCAATCAATCAATTGATTGGAGAAACCATGGAAGACAACCGATCACAGCAGCCGGTCGCTAGAATACTTTCAACAGTGACTGAATTCGACCTATACTCGTACATCTAGACGGATTCTGCCATTGTCGGATCTGGAAACTTGACCCTCGCGGTTGGTTGCTGCAGTGGCAACAGTTGTTGCCCTGACGGTTTTGTTTATGTGAAAAAGAAATCGTTTGCCGTGGTTTTCTATTTCCTATTCTATTTCCTATTCTATTATCCGTTTCTGGTTAGCTATTCGCAACACCAACCTTACGCAATTGAATTGAGTGTCAGTGCGTTCCGTACACACGCGTGTATTATTAGCTTTTACAAGAGTGAGGCGAGTCGCCACGAACTGCTCGCCTTCTCTGATTTTCAAACAATGTGACTCCATCGCGTCTTACGTGGAAAGAGGCAGGATTCTACGAAATTGTGACAATATGCAAAATTTCAAAGCAGTTCAGTCCTTCCAAAGAGTTTCACAAGAAAAATGAATTCCCTTTCTCTCTGGAAATCAGCCCGCTTCTTTATAAGAAAAAACTAAGTCGAAGGCGGATGTTTGAAATGTATTCCCTTTGCTGTTAATTAGAGCCAACGAGTTGTTATAAATGATTGAATTCTAAGTACGGCGCTAAATTTGAATTAATTTCGCTGTCTATGTTCCAACAGGTGCATATGGCGGAAAGTATAATACTCGCACGTTTTCTTGAACCGCAGAATTCCTTCTCCACTCTTTAATGAACGTAGTTGAATTGTTGTTGATTGGTTAGTTTTTTACGGGCGCGTCCACTATTGCGGTTCCGTAAGTGTAGTCTATTAGGAGGGGTGGTGTTCTTCCCCCACTAGATGGCGAGATCCGGCGCCGACGGACGTACCGTCGGCTAGCGGGGTTTTTCCCAAACCAGGTATCTCCCGCCAGCTGGGCACCATCCCAGGCGGGACAAGCTCTAAGCTCCCGACCGGCCTCCCGGAATATGTGGTAGTGTAGTGCAAGTTAGTGTAAGTGAGGGTGTAAGGATAGGACAAGGAAGGGGTAGGGAAGATCGCGCGTGGTCCGTGGCCGGTTTTTAGGGTACTGCTCCGGCATTCGCCTGGTGTTGATCCAAGAAACCACAGAAAAATATCGATCAGAGAGCCGGCGCTAGAATTCTCCTCCAGGCAGCGATGGTATTCGATCTAGATGACAAGCTAATGTCGAAAATCGTACCACTGTCGGGACTCGTACTCAGGATCCCCCGATCAGAGACACTGCAGTGTCATCAGTTGATGCACTGAGCTACCTCTCCCGGTTTGAATTGTGAATAAATGTACCTACAACTATGGTTGGCAACTTGAAAGCTAGAAATGTTCGCTCTTAAATAATATAAAACTATTTGCATCAACAAAATAGAAAATTGATTTTATAATATTGCTCAGTAAATAACAACCCTGTTTTCTGGGCCTACTTCTACCACCAGGTTCATCAAACGTGGCCATGAAACCATAGAGGTAAGAGATAGGTGTGGTCTTGAGCATCGAATGCGACTTCAGCCAATGAGCTTCAGGCACCAGTTTGTATCACAATATTAGCTGGAACTTTTAAAAGCAACCAGATTCCAAAATTATCACGTTGTTGCAAGTCATTGAAACAGATATATGAAACATTTATTTTAATATTGCATCTTCTGCACCTTCTTCATGTTACCATTGGTTGGTAACCGGTGGAAAGAGTCATTTTGTACCTCTTCTCGTTCTACATGCATCATGGCGGCCTGAGTCTTGTCTGGCTTTTGAAACGAAGTGCACGTGGTGTGGTCACGTGGTTCGTGAATCTAACTGGTGCTGCGCAGAACGAGCAAAAATTGGTGCACCGGAATAGCTCATCCATATCTTTCCCCTATGACAACAACTAGCAAAAAAGGAGTTCATGCATGCATGTCCATGTCAATATTAGCTTCATGGATTAACGGAAATGACGGGGAAACTGATCGAGATGTGAGATATTGAACCAGAAACTGAATTACAATTCTTCTTTCAAACATTATTAGTCATTTAGTATTTTACTTAAGGGTACCTAATGGTTTATGTCATTATTACAATAAATAACATGTAGGTATTGAATGGTCGGAAGATATTTTATTTCACATTTAAACTTGTAAATAAAATGTGATTTAATGTTATTTGGCAATGTGTCCTAAAATAACTGAAGTGTGTGTGTAAATTGAATGTTCTGTTGAATTTTTATCGAATGAAAATATGTTCGCATCTTTAAGTAATGTGTGTTTCTCACCTCTGAGTCAAGTGAGCTTTCGCAAAAACAATTGATTCGTAAATGAATAGGCGAGGCAATGGTAGTATTACAAATTTAATTAAGAGAGGCTTGCGGAAATCATGTAAATAGCAAAGCACTTGTAGTTCGACGCGTGCTACTACTTACCTAAGATATCATTTTGTGGTAACCATTTGCTGATTTTCACATTTTTGGGCGTATCTGGTAGGTCTGATTCAAACTTCCACAATACTCTTTGAGGAAGTTCCGCAAATGCCTGGAGAATTGCTTTCCTTGTTGCCAAAGACAATCTGTCACTGCGTACGTTGGATCCCAAACTGAAATATATAGCTCCTTCTGTTGCTTCATCTAGAAATGTTTGGATATCCTATGGGAGAAAAATATTTTTTGATATGAATAAATTCCTGACGAACAATTACAAAATAGTGAGCATCTTAATAAAACAGTGATGGGCAATATAATGTGTCCAGAGTTTTTTTCGAGTTCTTTTGTCAGTTAAAATGTCTTTACATTCAAACTGATTTTATTAATCTATTTATTTATGCAAAAAGTTAAAATACAATGCTGTTTTCGACACACACAGGAAAACTTAAAAAAATTATAAATAAACTATTGCATCGTTTAATTAACTATTACAAGCAACCTTTTATTTTTATGATAATATTGTGTAAGAAAAATATATTTAGGAATCTCTGCCTAAGTACGTAGTACGTGCTTCATTTGATGAAAACTGACGCCAACATAACAAAAGTAGGTTTTCACAACTCATTTACCGCATGTCCTATTTTTTCACAGATATTAATCTTATGTAGTTTTTTGAAAACACAAATCTGTATGTCATTTGACCATTGATATTTTGAGACGCTCGTGGAATATCATTGGAGACTTTTCACACATTAAAATCTCATCACTGGAATTTGTGCAATTCTTTAGCTAAATAGAAAACGTTTTTCAGATGCCACATAAAATGACTAGAGTTAACTAATACGAGGCACTACACAATAATACAATCTGATCAAATGCTCAGATGATATGATGAAAAATAGAACTTCAAATCACGCATTAAAATGTATCCAACATTTTGTTTGTAACATACACGCTAAGACTAATGGGCTGAACAGTATGAAAACAAAAAAAAGATCATGTTGCATCCCCTTAACCACCTAGGACAGTACTTGCATCGTTGTTCCACTTATCTCTATACAAACAGCTTGATTTCAGTAATAACAGATTTTTCTTTACCAATATGCATAATGAACTAAACGAAGTATTTATTGTAAACATAAATTTAATGAATGTGGTGACAGATACATTTTTTGAGTGCGTAGCAACGTGCACTGACCCTTGTACTCAATTTTTACTAAAGAAACGTGCTTAAAATAATCCCCTCTGCGTGTCGTCTATGTTTGTGCACTTCTTTTTAAAACACCCTCCTGTTTTTACATTTTTGCCTTATTCGTACTGCTCACAAAATGATTCCTTGAGCGATAAATGAACAAAAATATTTTCCAATTTTTTATTCTTTTTATGGGCATTTGCTGCCCTTCTTTGAATCCTTTCATTTTAGTACATCTATTGAGTGTTTTAATACTGCAAGCAGGTATAAAGTTGTGAAATATTATCAAATAAGAAGTAGAATACTCACCTCTGGTAGAGGTTTAGGTTCTTTCACCTGAATTGCAGCAATAGGTATTAAATTAGGGGTTGTTGGAAGTGGGGAATTAAGAGTTGGATGGTAGTTTGATAGGGTTATACTGACATTACGCAATGTACTATACACGGAGGGAATTTCAGATTCAAAAAAATTCCTGGATTCTCTATTCATGTTGGGTAAGTAATTATAATTATATAAGAGATATGAATACAAATACGAAAAGAAATTGTTCATCCGTTCTGAAAATTTCATTTTATCTCCGTAAGGTAAAAGAACGTAGGGAACATAGGATGGATTGGCGGAAGTGCCCGAAATTTCCAATACCCATTGAGGCAAGGCAAAGCTACTGACTGCAACGATTGGAGGGTTCCCAAATTTTGGAAGAATACCCAACAAACATTCCACTCCTATCGGTTCAATTAAAACCAAATCAAATTTAAAATCTGGCGGATATTCCACCAACTGTTTGAAGCTTTTACTTTTAAGTGCATACGTGCACGCCCTTTCAAAATATTCTAATGCTTCCGTTATCCAGAAGAATGTTGATGAGTCTGTCAACTCTTCGTAGACCCATTGCCCTGACACATCCTTGTACATGCCGTCTATTTGTAAATCCGTGAGATTTTGTACCGGTGTCTTTTGTGCATCTGGACTTAATACTGTGAGGTTGTGTCCTTTGTTTGCTAGAGCGGTGAGAAGTGGAGTATGCCATAAGTGGACACTTCGTGAAGCAAGAGTGAAAAGTGCGAGGATGTTGGCAGAACTGCATAAGGAAACATAGCTCAGAAAGAGGATAGCGGGGATGATCGACTTGTTAATGATGTTCATGTCCTCTTGTTTCTCCCGCAGGCACCTAGTCAGAAAAGGAGATAATCGGTAGTAACGTGAAATCACATTGTAACAAAACAAACACTGATGTATAGAAACCCAAAAGTAAACATTTGGAATGGATTTTTCACTGTGCAATTTACTGTACACTTTCTTACTTGACGTTTGGATTTGCGGATAACATTCAACTTCATTTTTTCTTGTACATTGTATGACTATGCTCATTAATTTTGTAATTCTTAAGATGTATATCAAGGGCATGTCCCGTGAATAAAATTAAAAAATCGTATATAGAGGAGAATATTTTTTCGTACACTTACTTTTAAAGTTGAATTTAACGGACTAAGTCGATCCTAAAAGAGGTGTTTTGGTCTTGGTCGATATAAATATTTTTTTTATGTAAAATCCTTAGAGCCAACTTAAGCTACGCTAAAGTCTTGTTAAGAAACAAATATTTATTTTCAATTTCATTTTAGAGCGAAGTCTTTCTACGAAACGTGCAACTTTGCAATATTGAAGTAAAACACATATTTATTTACATTTATAGATTCGTGTCGTTTTCTCTGATATCGTCGTTTGTATAATTTCTCACCTAATCTTACTTAACGTTACCACAGCTCATCTCATTTACACTACATATCAGTTACTCTCTTTCTTTTTCCTTCTCCACGTTTTCCCTCTCTTTTCCTCGACTACTTATCCAGCTACGTCACCTGCGCTGTATGTCTCCTCTTTCTCCCATTCCTTCGTATTCTTCGTCTCCCACTTCTGGGTCTTCTTTCTTCTCCACTTTCGTCCCTGTCTACTACTTCTGTCGCCTTGTTTGTTACCCCCCTTTCAGATATAATAATATTTTACAGCTCTTCTTCACTCTAAGGAAGTCGGTTTTTTAGAGCATACACAGCTTGCTGAATGTTCAATTTTTAGGACAAGTACTGAAAGTGAGACGATGCTCAAATGTTCAGATAAAACTGTGAATGCAACAAAGAAGACAAAATACATTCATCTGACCATATCAGCTACTACTCACTGTAATGTAGTATTATATCATTTTGCTTCTAGTGGTAGTAGAGCTTAGGATGAATTTATATTTTGTTAGCATTGCATAAAAATCAAATCTGCAGGTCGTTTACCGTTACAAATGTTTTCTATAACTCGAGAACGAAAATTTCTAGTTTTTGAAATGTTAATCTCGCGCATTTAAAAATATTACTATTATTATAAAATTAATAATAATAATAATAATAATAATAATAATAACAATAATAATAATAATAATAATAATAATAATTTTTAAAAACGTTTTCATCCTTCAACTATTAATAGTTAAATTGTTGGGAAGACATTCTGAAACTCAAGAAAGCTTGCGAAAATGATTTTCTCCCCCATACGTCACATTCAGTTTTTACTGTTTTTTGTTTTTACTGTTTTTACAGTTTTTACAGTTTTTACAGTTACATAAATATCTAAATATCTTAGTATCACCTACTACTGACCTTAATTTAGTATTGGGTATTTAAAGTGATTTGTATGCTTGAATTAAAATAAATGGAAAGTGAGTGAGGCAGACTCGACATGATAGTTCCTACTCGCCAAATAAAATGTCACTTTTCGCACTCGTATCATAAGTAACTATTTTGACAACTCTTATTAAGGCCTTGCACAGCATGATAAAAGTTAAATTTTAGCACTATTACTAATAGTGAGTCGATGTTCAAATGTTCAGATAAATGAATGTAATAAGCGAACTCAACAAAGAAAAGAAACCCCTTCATATTATCTTCTTCTTTACTTCATGGATTAGGGAAATTCCCTGTTCCGATTTCGGTACACCATCTCATTTCAACATACACCAACTCATTTCATATTATCTGCTACAATTAATCTTAAAGTAACATTGGTACCCAATTATGTGATTTGAAAAATTGAATTATTACTCGTAAAATAAAAGTCAGTCAGGCTGTCTAAAAAATAGTATATGACACGAGGTGAAAGTGTTTTTGTCTTAGGATTGCACTTTTTCCACTCGCAAAAGAAAATGTTACTTCTATTACTCGTGTCCTAAGTATTATAATATATGAATAAGATGCCATGTCCGAGTCGGGACTTAAACTCACGATTATTTAAATCAAGACTACTAAGTTGCTTTGTCCTTAGCGATGCCGTGGTCTGTTAGTTACCCAGGTCGTCTAGCTAATATTACTAGTATTCTAGTGTAATGAAAAAAGGAAATTTGAATTTTAATCAAACTTAATTTTTTGAAAAAGGTGTTCCAATTATTTCTGGAAATTTCCCCTCGATGTTTAAGTTCTACCCTATTTACGAGGGTTGTTCTTAAAATATTCAAATTTATATTTGATGAAACTTCAAATGACTTTCGAAAACCCTTGCTAAATACACACTATATTGTTATTAAGGCTTTTGAAGGCAAAATAATTGATCTACAAAATGCAATATTCATTTGTAAACAACGAGAAAGCATTTAGTACACTAGGACAAAAACAGTAGTGAGATTGCTTAATGATACAAGTCTTATCACTCCACGTCAGGAAAGAGATAAAAAGTCTTTATGTTTGCAAATAAGGTTGAAATGATAATAAGCTGAAAAGAGTGACTCGAAGGACATCTTCAGTGCTGAAGCCTCCACGTAAAGCCCATAAATTTTCAAATTAATAACTATTAGTACAAAAACAATATTTGTTAGACATAAAGCTACTCGAACCCGACTTCAAATTTATTTCAAACTGTCGAAAGCAAAAATTCAACGATTGAAGAACTTATTTCGTTAAAATTCTAATAATTTACACTTCAATAATAGTAATAATAATAATAATAATAATAATAATAAGATAATATAATAATAATGATAATAATAATAATAATAATGATAATAATAATAATAATAATAATAATAATAATATTGTTTATTATTTTATTTCTAATTTTATTATTTGTAATTCGAATTTGTATTTCTAATGTGCCAAGGAATTGAAATCACTACGTATACATTTTTATTGGGTTGTATCCCCCGTGCTTGAATAGCCAACTACTTGCTATAATAATGATATGGTATGCAGTGAGGTGTGTACTCATATAAAAAACAAAACGTTTTCTGTTATTATTTAAGGTCGCATCAACATCTGGATCATTAGTGACCACTATTGGAGTTAACGTTATGGTAACGCTTCCATGGTAACGTTATGGCATCGTTTCCATGTTGTCGTGGCAGGAAGTATTATCCCAAAGGACAACATGGATAAGAACGAAAATTTATTGCCTTTTTATCCTTGAAAAAAGATTTCATTACATGGGAGATTTTTTTTCCAAAAATTAAGTAAAATATGACTTAGTGTGGGGATCACAGAATTTTGAAAATGTGCACACAATTCACTTTTCCCCATAGCACGTCATACGCAGTTTTAACTGTTTTTGACGTAAAATAATTAAAATAACGCTGGAGACGAAGCAATATGGTGATGATAAGGGGTGAAACGACGAAGCAATATGGTGATGATAAGGGGTGCTCTAGGCAGGACTCGAACTCGCGCTCCTTCGGTCCGAGATCGCTATGACACTACTGTATTAGCGATCTCAGCCACCGGATTGGCAAAACAGTGCGGTATTCTTATATAATATATACACCTCAATATTTTAAAAACAATATATTCACCACACTAAATAATATTTGTTAGGTTCATTTGGCTGATTGGAAATTATTTTTCACATTTGAAAATCTGACAAATATTTCAATTGAAACCGCATTTTATGTTAATTAGTTTTATGAAATACACTCATACCTCTGGCTCTTGGATATTGCGTAGAGGTTTTATATTAAACAATTATTTAAAAAACCTATGACCCATTTAAATTGTGACGTTTCTGAACCTAAATTGTGCAAACTTCTTCCATGGAAGATGAAAGATGAGGTCTTGCCTCTGCAATGGCTCGGTGTTTGAAGGGTGCTCACTAGGGAACGGGTTTTCATGTAAATACATATTTTTACAGGGACAAGATACCTTCATTCACTATACTTTTTAGATTTAACATTACATTCTGAAAGAATTGGAACCACTTTTATTTTACATATTTTGACATATTTTGGCATAATTACATATTTTACGTATTATTTACATATTTTACATATTTATCTATTGCTACATATTTCGTTACTTTTTAATATGTTTATAAGTCGAAAATGGAACAGTTCACATGTGAATTCGAAATGTATGTTACTTGTTAACTACCTTTGTTACTGAAATACTTATGAAACCACGCAGTGCTCTTGTATTAACGCCGGACCATCGTATTACTTGTCAAGCTTACCTCCCCCGCCCCCATTTGTTTCTTGGAAACCGCGTACTCGGGATCAAGGATGAGCGGATGTTTGTGAAGCAGAAGGAGCTTCAACCACGTGCTGTTTCATTGGCCCCATGCGAAACTCGATAAAACATATTTTTCTGATCATTGTCTTATTGCTTTTCTGGAGTAGGGGGAGGGGGCGTCTGCTCTCTTTATCGCCCTCTTTCTGTCACAGGCTATGCAGTACAATTCACTTGAGCGCCGGCTCCTCGAAAGCAACATTCTATATACCACGAAAGTGGTATATTTTCGGGCGAAATTATTGAGTAATTGATTCTGTAGCTGTAGAACGTTACTGGGAGCGATAGCTCAGTGCATCAACGGATGTCACTGCAGCGCCTCTGACCGGGAGGTCCTACGTTGCCACTCCCCACGGCGGCAGGATTTTCGATACTAGCTCTTCAGCTAGGTCGAATTCAGTCGCTGTCTGGAGAATTCTAGCGGCCGGCTGCTTTCATCGGTAGTTTTCCGTGGTTTCCCCGATCAACACCAGGCAAATGCCGGAACAGTACCCTATCAAACGGGCGACGGACCGCGCTCACTTACACTAACATTCACTACACTACCACGTATTCCGGGAGACCGGTCGGGAGTTTAGAGCTTGTCCCGGCTGGGGCGGTGCCCCGCTGTTGGGAGAGTCCTGGTTAGGGGGAAACTCCACTAGCCGACGGTAGATCGGTGCCGGATCTAGTCATCCAGCGAGAGGAAAATCACCGCCATCTCCCGAAAAAAACATACACTACACTAACGGGACTAATGAACGAAGCGTTTGACGCGCCCGGAAACACGAAAAAATCAATCAATCAATCAATGTAGAACGTTCTTTCAGCCCCTCTGAATCCATGTTTAGATCAGATCGGCCACGACTGTGCTCGGAAAACGCTTGAGAATGGAATTTTAAACAATATAACGGATTTTAATTTCAGACGTTTCCTATTTTTCCTTACATATTTTAGAATATATATATATATATATATATATATATATATATATATATATATATCCTTTTTTTTCTTTTTTGATTACATTAAATTCCGTTCCCTGGTGATCATTTCACTGACAAATTAGCAATCGTTACTAATTTAATGTACCATTTATTTTGTGTTATAATTATCGCCAAAAATATTTATATTTAATACCTTTGTTTTCGATCACTTTACACAACCTATGTCACTTCCTCTCTGAAATTAGATCTTGTTCATCGATCGACAAAATCCGTTGTTTGATTCAAAAGTTACGAAGATGCAAAGAAGCTTACACATTCACGGTGGATAACAGAACTCGCAGTCCTTCGCAGAGCCTGCTGTAGAGGTGACTTATAATTACGGTGAGAAAAAAACTAAACGCTAATTTAGCAAAAGATAAATAAGAGAAAACATTCACAATTTGATAATCAAAATGTACCTGGTACTATGTAATGTAGGACTGGTGACTTTCATGCATTTCGACGGCGAAGATGTGTTGACAGGCTGACATCTACACCGTGAACTACACTTAGTGAAGGGGAGTGTCTAAATACATAATAGCACATGAAGATGGAAAACATAATGCGGTATACGAACAAGGTCGTTCTATGATTGTATAATGGCAGTTACTGGGAGTGTGTGATAATGACTTAGGCTCCATACAAGGTTCAATGGCTCTAAATACCAGTTTCAGGATGCTAAGACATCGTTTAGCGTGTTACAGCCTAATGAAAAAATGTGTTCAACATTTTGTTTCTATATAGCAGGCATGTCAAAGTCGTGGGCAAAGTAACAAACAAACTAGAGGTCGCGGGTACTGAGTCCAGAGAAATTGACGCGAGATTTAAAAGTAAGGGTTGTACAAATCGCTTGGGAGTAGCGGTACGTCACTGAATAAGTGGCCCATGACAGTCTTTGTGAGAAGGTAATTGACAATTATTGTCACAAGTTTAGCTACGTTACTTTCCATTTTCTGTTTAAAGCAAAGTAATGATCCATTGAAACGAAATAATCTACCAGTCAGATTTCAAATTCTCAATTGAGAGTAAAATTAAACATATTGAATCGAAAATATCTTGATTTTTTAAAGCTGTTTACTTAAGAGTGATACAAAGGTATTCACTTTCTATGTTCAGGTTAGAACATTTAACAAAGATTCTTGTCAGCGCCCGGCAATAAGAGTTTTTTATCGAAAATTCTCCGTTTTCCGGCGCGCGATTACAATTCTTTCTCTTCTTACGAAGTATGAAACAGTAAAAATACGAAGCATTTCTTGATACGATATTGATAATACTTTATGATACTTGATAACGATAATGATACTTGAAAACGTGAAAACATTTTTAGTCTTTAGATAGAGTTCAGGAGACCTTGTATAAATGGTGACATTTTATCAAATATTCTTCTGAACTTTTCTATTTTAAAGTGACTTATCTTACTCGGGTGTGTTAATATATCATTGATTCGGACTATTAATTGATAACAAACAAACAAATCAATTAACATCAGTGCCTCGATCCTCTGCAAGGAGGATATGTCCTTTCAAACAACCAGTTCACAGAATGTTGCTAGTATTGCTTCCATTGGCACGCCTCAAGATAATACTTGTATACAACAGAATGCCGAAATTCAAAGTTCGTTAATGGTTACTGAAGATATTGTTGGACATCAGAATAACCAACATATACAATCTGCAAATGAAAGCTCAACAATTCCTGGTGTTTATTATCAAAATAACAATGGGCTTTACAGAACATCAGCAACATTTGATTCTTCATTACCTATGCCTCAAGACCAAACAATTAATTTATCTAATTCATCAACTCATGTACTTCAACAAGGTGAATTTACAGAATTACTTCCAGTTAACTCGATCCAATCTCCCTCAGCAACTACTTTGTCAAATTGTCAAGCCAAAAGTGAGTCCAGAACACGGAAAAGAGAAGGTTCTTCATTACTTCAACAACCAGGTAAAAGATCTACAACTTTTAATTACAACACGACTACAACGGGAATTCCACTTCAAAATAAATATGGACTATTAGCAGATCTACAGGACACTAACGAAGAACGTCCAATAGTTTCAATTCCGCCAATAATTGTTTCCAATGTTTACAACTTCAGTGATTTTCTACAAGATATAAAAAGTAATGTTGAAAATGATTTCACAACAAAAACTATGAAAAATAATGTCAAAATTAACTTTCAATCAATTGAAGATTTTAGAAAATATAAATCATTTTGTGATACAAACAATATTCAATATTACTCTTATCGTGACCCTACTATTAAAACAATCACAGTTTTATTCAGAAATATACCTATTACTTACTCAAATGAAAGTATTTTCAATGAATTATTGAAACTTAACTATCCAGTGCAAAAGGTATACAGATTATTTAACAAACAACGTGAACCTATAGAAATTTGCTCAATAGAACTTACTAAAAGTCCAGAAGCTTCTAAAATCTTCCAATTAGAAAAAATTTCTATAGTGTCATAAAAGTTCAAGCAAAAGTATCAAATAACCAAACCCGATTCAATGTAAGAGATGCCAAAATTCAATCATACACAAGCCAATTGTAGATTAATCCCACGTTGTTTAAGGTGTGCTGAAAACCACCATTATTCGAACTGTCCTCTTCCAAAATCAACCCCTCCTGTTTGTTGTAATTGCCTCGAAATCACACTGCTAATTACAAAGGTTGTCCAGTATATAAAGATTTACTGAAACCAAATCAAACTAATAATTCAAATTCTCATATGTTAATAAATCAAAATTTGAATTTTATTCCTCCAAAATTAAATGCACAAAATTTTTCAGACTTGCCGCAAACTCAAATCTTTCAACGTAACAATCCTATTCAAAAAATTCCTTCAAATTCAAATACTCCTATACCTCCAATTTATAATCACAAATCACACAAATTCTTTTAACACCGATATAATTTCCCATAATTCAACAAATTATTTCATCAACAAACAATTTTTCCTGTATATGTATAGCAGTAGAAATTAACATAAATAATACCGTTTACTCTTTATATTCCATTTATAAACCACCAAACAAACCATTTCCTACTCAAATTTACAACTTCATTTTACAATCTTCTAATCCAATTATTCTCATGGGAGACTTCAACAGCAAAATCACTTCTTGGGGTTGCCACTCAACAAATCCCCAGGGTATTCGTCTACAACAATATATAATACAAAATAATTTAGACTTCATGCTCCTTTGAACCAACCTATTACTCTAATCACAACAATATAATACCAGATATTTTGGATATAATAATTACAAAAAATGTCAATTTACAATTCTTTCAATCTCCACTTCCTGAATTAGATTCTCACCATCTCCCTGTTAAAATATGTTTTAATTCTTCACTATTAAAAATTAATTATCCTCTTCATAACATGCGAATAAACTGGAATACATATCGTTCATATATATAGAATAAATTTTAACCTCCCAAAAAATTAAATCGAAACGTTTACTAAAATAATTCTAGATGCATATAAATATTCTAGTACATACATTAAACCGTACATACATACTCGATCTCTCCCTATAAATA